>CM074733.1:90687768-91887768 GCA_037367245.1 Phrynocephalus guinanensis
ACAGGATGCTCACCTAGATGTTAAATAAATGTTTTGCTTTGTCGTCACTGTAATTCAGGAGGAGAATACATTGGAATGACTTAGGTCGGGCTATGCCTACAAAGCAAAAGCAAAGCAAAGTGTTCTGCTTATATACCGCCCCATACTACTACAAGTAGTTTCTGGGCGGTTTACAATTTTAATTACAGTGTGCAGGCTACACATTGCCCCCCCCAGCAAGCTGGGTACTCATTTTACCGACCTCGGAAGGATGGAAGGCTGAGTGAACCTTGAGCCTGCTACCAGGGATTGAACCCAGGTCGTGAGCACAGTTTTACCTGCAGTACAGGCATTTAACCACTGCGCCACGAGTTGACTTTATCTCCATCCACTACTTTATTCGTCTGCTGCGAGGAAGTTTCCTACTTTAAAGTGTCTATTGTCACTTTGCTTAGTGCCCTGGAAATTGCCTGATCGTCATACCCATCATTTGCCCCTCCAAAGAACTAGGAAATGTCCTTGTAAAGCAAAAAGCAGAAGCATTCTGCTTATATACTACCCCCATAATGCTTCAAGCACTCTCTGGGTGGTTTACAATTTATTTATGCAGTTTACACATTGCCCCTCCAGTGAGCTTGGTACTCATTTTACTGACAGAAGGATGGAAGGCTGAGTGAACCTTGAGCTGGCTACCTGGGATTGAACCCCAGATCATGATCACAGTTATAGCTGCCATACAGCAGTTTAATTATTGAACCATGAGGCAGCTCTTCATAAGAAAAGCTATTGTTGTTCAGCTACAATGTAGCATGTCAGTCATTCACATCTGGCCAGCCCATGAGCTTCACTAATGACCCAATAATTGGTTCCTCCTTCACTGCTGTGCCTGATCATTGAACAACCCGTTTGTAAGCATTCTTCTGCATGCTACTGCTTTGTCCCTAAATCCTCTCAAAAGAAAAAACAGGTGCCCCTTTCATAAATTGAGACCAAAATTGTTCGTTCGTCGGTTCGAGCTCGAAGTCTGGGGGAGTAATTCCCGTTACCGTTTCCGTAGAGTAACGGAACCGAGTAACGGAAACGGGAATACCGCTAAGTCGTGCCCATCTCTAAAAACCAATCATCCCACACCCACCTCCTTGGCTTCTAAAATCAGCAAGACAGCAAATTATCTCCACATTTCAGCTTGGGTCAGTGGGCAAAGCATGTGAAGCTCATGGTTTCCATGCAAAAAAGCCCCTACTCACAGTGAGCATCAACAGCCTTGGTCTAGCTGGACCCATGATGTGACTCAGAAGATGGCCACTTTTCCAGGTTCCTATGAGATCTGATCTAAATGGAATAGGGGAGAGGCTGATATGAGAATTTTTCTCCATTAAGGACATAATTTTGTACACTTCTATTGTGCCTTGAAGCAAGGGGTGTATACTTTGCTGAAACAAGACCCTCTCCCGGAAAGCCAAAGCCACAATCCTTCAAGCAGAATCACGTGCAAGGAGAAAGTAATCACTTAAGAAGGCTGTTGACTCAGCCCACCCAGTAAACAAATGGACAATGGAACATGCGGCAGAAAAACACTCTGCACAGATCAATCCTGCCTTCTCAGATTCATTGAAGCCTGGAGATAAGTAAGTATTGGCAGTCTTCACGGACCATGGACTGCATGGTTCACCGAGTGCCTAAGTCACTTGGAAGCACTGGTACGTCTCCAGATGCCACACACTTCACACAGAACAATTAGATCACGGTGACAGCTCTGTGCAAGAGGCCGTGACTGTGCAGGCTGGTTCTGCTCTGGAAAAACGCATCGTTTAGTAGGAAAAATAGCATAAAATCCTGGCTATATCACTTTGTTCTGCTCTTCAAAATTGCTGTTGCTACTACCACCAATTCTACCTTCAACTAGCTTCCAAATGGGATTGCCTGTCTGCGCATGTTTATTGCATTTAGGGAAATATCATAGGTTCCTGCAAGTAGAATCTCAGGGCTCAGTCTTAGTGACAATAGAACCTGCTGTTATATCAGGTTCTGCCTTTAAAGAAAATGACTTAAACTTTAGCGTACACATGAGGTGCATGCATATGTGTCGTAACAATTTTTTTCTGTTCCTCCACCAAAGTTCTGTTTAGTTTGAGGTGGATGTGGAATCATTTCACTGGAATCGATTCCACATATGTGAATGCCTCTGATAGGAGCAGAAAAATCTGTTTGCTGGCCCACCCTTTCACTGGCCCTCCCCTGCCAGCCTGATTGTTTCTCCACCCCTTCCTCACCCGCCTGGTCACCCCAGCCTGGTTCCTAACTGGTTTGATCACCCTCTTGCTCCCTACTCACCCTCTGCCAGCCCAATCATAGATTGCATGGCCATCCCTCACCCCCTCGTGCCTCCCCCTGCCCGATCACTTTGGTCCCACTCCTCCTCTCTGTCTTTCAGGAGCAACACATATATTCTTATCTGACAATAGGAAAATAAATAAACTGCTGAGATTTCTACACAATTCCTATGCAAGCTGAATTTCCTATACTGTATTGGTCATCTCTTTCTTTCTTTCTTGGAGACAACAAAATTTCCTTTCTTGCAACCATCAACCTAATGCAGAAATTGGAAAATATCTGTAAGACAGCAGCCTACCATTGAGATTCTATTTGTCTGCAAGATAGTTGGGCAAACCTTCAGCTATGTTTCTTCATCAGCAAAGTATTTGAGTTCTTTATATATAACAATTAAAAGACAGTATTTAAAAGCTAAAACCAGTACTGTATACATAATTACAATTAATTAAACAGGTACTGTATCATATTAAAGTGGCCAATGGTTTATTTAATGACCCCCCGCAAATTTTATATTCTCGATATGGCCATGAGGAATTCAAAAACCTGCTCTTCGATCCTCGCTTTTCCGAAGAGTAGCATCTCATCCGCCTCTCTGCCCTGGGCAGAGAGGTAGATGGGATGCTACACTGTCAGGAAAGTCAGGAGGGAGTGGCGGAGGCTTGTGGGCTCATTCATTGCCCCAATTTACTCTCCAGCCACGCCGCTTTTGAGAGGCCCAGAGTGGTGTGGCTGGAAAGCAAACTGGGACTACGAAGGAGCCCACAAGCCACTGCCTCCCCTTCACCCAGCTCTCTGCACGGAGCACAGTGGCATGCTCCAAGTGGAGAGGGAAATGCCATGGCTGTGAGGGGGAGATGTCACATGCCCACAGAAAGGGCTCCATGTGCCACCTTTAGCACCCATGCCATAGATTCACCAACACTGATATAGGGTCTCACAGACCCTATCTATCTTTTCTCAGTGATTGTAGATCTCTATTTGATCTTCTCTGAGACAGTGTCAGTCCCTATCTGTCTCTGACTAATTCAGTCCTGGGCTGTTCTTAAATCCCCTCAGGCTACTCCCCCAGACTCTCCCATTGGTCAACAACCAACCAATCAATACAGACACTTCTCATGAATTATTCATCACCAAGGAGTAAATGCCATACAATCTAAAAATTACATGCTATTTCTTTTGGAGAAATTCTCTTGCTGGCTTTGGTTATATGTGCCTGCAGAATATGTAGCACTGCAATATCTCTGTTATGAGCTGGAAAAGGACAAATGCTTTTTGTTAAGTTTTGGCGGCAGCAAATGCTCTTTGGTGACAATAATAAAACCTTAAATCAGAAATCATGGGAATGTGGCCTAGAGTTGTGCAAGGTTCAGAGGCAGCTTTCTGTAAACTAGTGCTGCTTAACAACAACAGCAACCAAGTCTGTGAAGATTCTCAGTCATCCAGGTGAGTTTATCTGGAAGTTGAGTCATGGCAACTGGACTTCTTTTCTTGAGAGATCGAAACATTTGGCTACTCATCCAACAGCAACCAAGCAATCTTCTTTTTCTTACAAACTGTCCTAGGCAATTAGGGATAATGCTGAAAGTCACCCAAGATATCAAATAGCCAGTCAGGCTTGCCTTAAGTAACAGGGCCATCAAGTGACCTCATTGAGAAGGCAAGACATCAAACTGTTCTGTCTCTGAATTGGTGTCAGAAAAGAGACTTGTCTGCTTGTGTTGGTTGGGACACAATAGTGTGGGGAGACATCTGACTGTGCTAGGACTTTTCTCTAGGGGAAATTAGCAACATGTCCTGCTGAGAGGAATGTTACAGTACCCTCTTTTTAGACCTCTGATAAACGAGGGATACTTTCCTTATCCAGGTGAAACCATTTTGAGGAAATTATGACATTTTGGCCTAGAAGGACTTAGAAGAAACTATTTGCCATTGATAGCCTTTTAGAAATGAGTTATATTGTGTGTCTGTGGCTGGACAGACTCATGTCAACTGCAGTCAGAGAGTGACATATCAGGAAGCTGGGTGTGAGCGTATTTCCTCTACTTAGCTCGATCGAGGCTATTCATGAAGGATGTGCCTCAAAATAGATTTTTGCTATGTTACATTTGTTCTTTTCCATTTACAGTTTTGTCATGGGGAAGGGGTGGGGGTGTAGTGCTCTTAAGTAGAGATGGGCACAACTCAAAAAAATGGTGTTTCGTTTGTTGTTTGGTCGTTTAGGGGTCCGTTTCGGTTCGTTTTCGTTTTTGTGATGTTTTTTGCAAATTTTTTCGTTTTGTTTCGTTAGGTAATGAAACTAAAAAATGAAAATGAAAACGAAAAATTGCTGTTTCGTTAGCCCATCTCTACTCTTAAGTACTTATGGTATGTAAACACTAGCTAGTGTATTGCCCATGTGTTTACTGCATACTGCGTATCAGCAGATATCTTGAGTGTAACTCATCTCCCATGTTCAGTTATTAGGTGGAGGGAAGAGTTATGATAGGGAGTACTGCCTCCTCCCTCAACCTCCAAAAACTCTCGAGAGAGTTTAATAGACATGGGCACGACTTGGAGAAATTCTCGTTTCCGTTTCCGTTCCTCGTTTCCGTTACGCAATGGAAACGGTAACGACAATTAAGCCGTCAGAACTCAAACTCGAACCGAAAAAAGAAAAATTGGGTCTGATTTGTCGTTGTCGTTCCTGGCATCGCGCAGCAATCGTGCGATGCCAAGTGCAAGCAGCACAGAAAAAAAGTTTTAAAAGGAAAACCCCCTGATTCCCGGCCAAAAAAGCATGCGAAAATATGCCTGCCTGAGGGCACCTACCAGAGGGGTGGTTTCTGGGGGGGCGTCCCCACCCCAGCCTTCCCCCCCTCCCCATCCTGGGCTGCTGGTACCAGGCTGGGAGGGGGCATCCTCGGCGGCGTCTCCATTTGCTATGCGGTGCGGGGGGATCCAAAATGGCGACCACAATATTTTTTTAAAATTGTGGTCCAAAAACCCACCAAAGCACCACAGAAACATGCGAAAATTAGCTATTTTATATGCCTGATTTTTTATAGTAGCAGCAGTGGGTTTTTCTTGCAACAAAACGTCTCCATTGATTTTATTTTATTTTATTTTTATTTTTATTTTTATTTTTTTACACGTGCGCAATGATGGGCTGGCTGGCCATGGGATGGGACCATGCAAATTTTTGGACCCATTCCACCAATCACATGGCCAGGTTTTGACTGTCCCTTCTGGATGTGCCAGAGGGTATAAAAAGGCGAGGCACTCCGAGAACACTTGCAGTCCGGTTTGGATGTGGGTGGAGAGGGCTGTAGCTGGCTGCTGTACTAGACTAGTTTCGATTTCGCGGAGCCTTTACATTTCAGTTAGGCAGGCAGGGAGGGAATAATTGATTCAATTGAATTTTTAGGAAATATTTCATTCCCTGTCTGCTGTGGGGAATAGCAACACAGTTTATTCCTTTATGCTCCTGCAGTTTGTCAGGATTTTTTTCTGATATTGGTTTAGGTTTGACTGGGGGGGAGGTGTGGATTTATTTTAAATATATATATTGAATATACCCTCCCCCCTGCCGCTCTCGCCGCCCGCCCATGCCCCCCGCCACCGCTGCCTGCCCGCACCTCCCCACCCCCGCACCCCGCCCGCCGCCTAGGGTGCAAAAACACCTAGCGTGCCAGCCCTGATTGCGCGGGGACGCCAATGGGACATCCAGGACTGGGACGTCAAATCGCACTAAATTGCGGTGGAAACGACAAATGACACGACGAAATGACAAATTTTTGAACATTTTTGCAACAAACGGAAACGACCCGAAATGGACCCGTCCCGAAAAATGACAACTCGAAAAAAAAATTTCATGGTCGTGCCCATCTCTAGAGTTTAATGCAGGAACATCCATAGATTTGGTATGCTTGGGGTTCATAGGAATTCTAATCGCTCTTGAGATGATCTGTATATTTGGGTGCTGTAGGCCAAGCTCAAAAAATGTTGCTTCTTTGGGCTGTAACAACCAAAATCTCCTTGCTAGCACATTCTGGGAACAGTAGTTTAAAAACAAACAAACAAACAAAGTTTTCCAAGATCTGTTCTAGGCAGTCGGTTTTATACAGACCTTCCAATGTCAGACAGAAATCACCAGTGTGGACATGCATTTTCCTAACCTCCTCCAGACAGACATTCTACTGAAGGTCTGAAAAGAGGTTGTGTCTGTGTACCTATTTTCTCCATGCTTTCAGTTGGTGCCAGGAATCACTGGCTCAGCATGCATACTATCTGCTAAGGCTGAGTGGGGTGTAGTGGACAGAGTGAAGGACCAGGATGCAGGAGGCCTGGACTTGAATTCCTGTTCTGCCATGGAAACTCACAATGGGTGTACGTGTGTGGAATGGCACTGGTAAAACAACTCCTTAACTATCTCACTTACCTTCTGTGCTCTTGGCGCAGTGGTTAAATGCCTGTACTGCAGGTAAAACTGTGCTCACAACCTAGCGTTCAATCCCAGGTTGCAGGCTTATGGTTGACTCAGCCTTCCATCCTTCTGACGTCGGTAAAATGAGTACCTAGCTTGCTGGGGGAGAATGTGTAGCCTGCATACTGTAATTAAAACTGTAAACCGCCCAGAGAGTACTTGAAGTGGTATGGGGTGGTATATAAGCAGAACACTTTATATGTCAGATATGGCCTGATAACACACAATCCATGCACACACAAAAAATCCAGTCTCCTTCATCTCTCTCTCATTCTCATATATACAATTTCACAAGTGTTATACAAGCCTATACCCTCTGTCACATCACAATTAGAGATGGGCACAAATCGAAAAAAATGACGTTTCTTTTTTTGTTTTTCGTTGCGGGTCCATTTCGGTTTGTTTTTGTTTTTCGTGAATTTTTTGAATACAATTCATTTTGTTTTTTGTTTTTACCCGCTTTTTGCGCGACTTAAAGCATTTCTGCGCGCAGACGTCCCCCAACGCCCCAGACCAGAGGGAAAACACTAAAAAAAATGATGCTTGCAGAGACAGAGTATAGACTAGGTACACAGGGAGGCTGCAAAGGCAGTGGCGGGCGTTGCCCAGGGTGTAAGGCAGCCGCAGAGTGACTGCACTGCGGGGCAGGGGAGGGTACTCACTGAGAGGTACGCACGCACACAGGGAGGCTGTAAGAGAAATCTCTTCTTTCTCTCCCCTAATAGCCAGGCTGCAGCCAGCAGGAACACAGAGACACACACCTGCCTGGCTGGCCTAAAGTAACAAGTCACAGAGACAGCAATCCCACCCTAACTCCCACCACAGACTGCAAGGAGGACGGGGGCTGCCAAAGCTTTTTATGCCCTCTGTGGCTGCCACACCTACCCATTCTGCAACCTGCGCATGCTATTGGTTGAAATTGTCCAAGAATTTACATGATCCCATCACATGGCTTGCATCCATCTTGTGGCTGGAATCCATTTTGTGTCATTCTTAAAGGGAAAATAAAAAATACATCACGATGGGAGAAAGACAAAAACAAACGTTTTAAGGACCACAACCCCCTGGTAGGTAATAATTTCAAATAATTATCACTGCATTTTTATGGATGTCCAGGGCGTTTTAATACTCAAGAAATCAATATTAGGCATCTGGGAGCCATTTTGGGTCGATGTCCCCTAACTCCCCTTAAAGGAAAAAAAAATACAGCGATCTGAGAAAAGACATAAATGCACGTTTTAAGGACCCCAACCCCCCTGATAGGTATTATCAGGCAGAATAAGTAATTGTCACTGTGTTTTTATGGATGTTCAAGACATTTTTTAACATTTAAAAACAGCTCATTTCATTGTGTGTCGCCATTAACGAAAACGAAACATAACGAACCTAATTTTTGTGGTTCTGTTCGGTTCATTCCAATTTCATCACAATTTTCGTTATTCGTTTCATTATGTAACAAAACAAATAACGAATAATGGAACAATTTTTTTCCCGTTTCGTGCCCATCTCTAATCACAACGTCTTGCCCAATCAACTTAGGTTCTGACCTTGCACTGTAAAAGAAAAGAGGACTCCTGACCTGGCAGTCCTGCACGTAACCAACACCCTGGCCTCTTTAGTAACCTAACTGCCTAATTTGAAAAGATCATTACATGTTTGGGAACCACATAACATGCTAAGAGGATCAGGCAATAGATCTGTGTAATAAATTTGCAGGTCAGCTGGGGCAAGGGAATCCAGTTTATGGTTTGATTTGGGAGTAGCAGAAGTAGAAAACTCCTTGAAGAATGCATCTCCATGGTGAGGATTATGCTGAAAAGCTCTCTTTTATGCAAAGCAGGTGACCCCCCCGCCCAACTGTTGCCAGGAAAGCCTGTCCCCGGAATTGCTTCTTGCAATGGGTTAGCTATGGTGTGGTTAAGGGTTAGTTGCCAGGTGTGATCTGGAGGGCTGCAAACAGAAGGACTGACTGACAGCTTAGAGAGTTGGCTTTAATAAAACAGCGATCTCAAATCTATTTAGCATCCTGCAATGAACAACTGCATCTCTGGTGATCAGTCACTGCATGTGTGAATGTAGAGGACTTCTCTAGTCCAGGGTTCAACATCACAATATATAGGCACTATATGTGTAATACAGGCTGCCTGTTCCAGCCAGAGTGGGAGGCAATGATAACAAGTTGCAGTTATTTTGCAACAACAGTAAATTAGTACTCAGCCCACTCAAATTCATATCTTTCTGCAATTGATCTGCCATATGCATGAGATACTGAACTCTGTGCCATAAAGGACGATGTGAAAAGGCTGGCAATTCCATAAACAAGGGCCAAGAATCTTGCAATTCAAGTTGGCAGTGTAAATTGGAACAGTCTTTTCTCCTTACTTAACTTGCATACTTCTGCGTATCTTCAAAAAAAAAGCCTGCAGGCAAAGATTTGCCTGTTCCTTTCTGGAACTGAAATGCAGGATCTGCTGTTTGCCCCTTTGCTTTTAAGAAGATTGGCCTTAGTCCTTGCTAAGTTAGTTATTAAAATTAATTAGTCATAATTCAAAGGGACTCATGGTTGTTAGGTAAGATTGCATATATTTACTTTTAAAACCCAATAAGTCCTTCCAGTTTTTCAGCATAAGTAAACAGTTTTAACTGCTTAAAAAAACCCACACATCCAAATGGTACAAGCAACTAACTTGTAATACAAAACACATCCTCTTCCCATTCAGTTCACTACCTCATTTTGCACAACAGAGAATGAGACAGCAGCACAACAATGACCCAGCATTGGTACCATGTGATTTCATCCTTGACTATGGTGTGTGTGTGTGTGTGTGTGTGTGTGTGTGTGTGTGTGTGTGTGTGTGTTGCCATGGCCTTTGAATTAAACAAAAAAAGGTTGCTCCTGGAGGAGTTACTGCTTAGTGCTGTAATTCATAGACCCCCATCCCACCCCACTCCACCCCACCCCAGCCAGGCAAATCTCCTTTGAGGGGGCATTCCAGACTGAGACACCACAAACAAAAAGGCCTCTGCACCAGTAGACCATAAATTGAAGAGTTCCCTTCAATGGTCTTAATGTACCGGGAAATTTATATAAAAGCAGTTCTTCCAGTGTGTTTCAGCCCAAAGTCATTTAGGGCTTTGAAGGAAAGCATAAAAAGATTAGTTTGAAAGATACATGCCTAGAAATCAAGATATTCTGATTTGAGATATGTTGAAATCAAATACAGGTAAAAAGAAAGGTGGAGAGAGGTGAAAAGAGGTGTGCCCCAGGAATCTGGTTCTTTTCATCCTGTTCATAAATGACCTGGAGGCTGGACAAACAGTGAGGTGGCTAAGTTTGCAGATGACATGATGAAACTTTTCCAGGTGGTGAAGACCAGAAGGGAGGTGGTCTTCTGGGTGGGAAAATGAGATCAGACAAAGGGAATGGTTTCTTTACCCAGCATGTTGGTAGTCAGTGGAATTCCTTGCCACAGGATGTGGTGGTGGAATCTGGCCTAGATGCCTTTAAAGGGGATTGGGCAGATTTCTAGAGGAAAAACCCATCACAGTTTACAAGCTATGATGGCAATACGTGTTATCTCCAGGCTTAAAAGGTGGGTACCTCGAAATGCCTGACACACAGGAGAGGTATCAGGAGACAGGTATCTAGTTGGCTCACGTGCTTCCAAAGGCATCTGGCAGGGTCAATGTGAGATACAGGAAGCTGGACTAGACAAGTCCTTGGCCTGATCCAGCAGGGCTCTTCTTGTGCACCTGTGTTCTGAAGAACAAGAAGCTCTGGTCTGGACTTGCCCTTTCTGCTGTTAACCTCAGCTTTGTCTCCCATCCTCTCTTTTCAGATATTCCCTTTCAACCCAGTTTATTCTGGTCCTCTTTTCCCAGCAAAACTTTACTCTCCATGGCTGTGCAGTCTGGCTCTTGAAAATGGGATGGACTTTTTTCTTTTGGGACCACCATACCACCCTGACTACACTGATCTCTTCTGATTGTGGAAGTTAAGGAGGGACAGGCTTGGATGAGAGACCATATGAGAATGCCAGGAATCTCCCAGACTCCTCCATCAGATCTTGGATTGCTGCTGCCAGTCAGAGTTGACAGTAATGGTTTAAATGGCCAATGGCCTGACTCAGCATAAGGCAACGTCTTATGTTCTTCTTCATTCATTAGCCTTGACTACAACAGCAGCCTGTCTTGCTGATCAACCATAAGAGACTAAGTAAAGGCTAGTGGTGGGGATGGAAAATTCTGAACCCCTCTTCTGGGGACCCTGCACAGTCCATCCTGACACAGGATCTCCTACATTCTTTACTCAAGTAAGCTTATAAACATTCTTTGAGACCACTTAAATTGGCCAAACAAATCATGTCACTACTAAGCCGGTGGTCACCAAATTTGGGTCCCCAGATGTTCTTGAACTAAAACTCACTGCAGCTTTCACCACTAGCTGTGCTAGCCAAGATTTCCGGGAGTTTTGGTACAAACAGATCCATTTCATTGTGCAGCACTTAAAAGGTTTCTTTCAGTTCCCCATCTTTGCTCTGAAGTCTAGAAATCATCTGCAAAGCTTTTTTTTTAACTTACTAAAGAAATAATAGGTCAATCTGGGACAACTAATGCTCTGCAGTCATTGCCTTCTGTAATGCCATGGCTTATTCCCCCCCCCCGTAGCTTGTGCAGTCATTTATAATATGTATAAAACGGAAGAAGATCAGACAGAGAGATTATCCTGTATTTACGAGCAGAATATGTTATGCTCCTTTGTTTTTGTTGGGTTGTGTTTTAACAAGACCGGGAAACTGAGGGCTGCGCGGGTGTGAAACTGTGATCACAAACTGGGCAGAAATCCTCTCCCAAAATGGACATTTCAAGCCAAAGATGTGTCTCTTCCAAACAACTGCATCCTGTCGAGGAGCTATTTATGGATTCTCCATTTCCCCCCCTCCCCCCCTTTGTGCTTTCACTTTTGATATGAATTGTGTGGACTAGCCTTGGGCTCCCATTTCTGCCTCTTGACTCACGGTGATGGGAATACCCTCCGCATCAGCTAGGCGTGCTCAGCCTGCAGAGCACTTTGGTCTGTCAAAAAGATAAGGAGAGGAAAACAGGGCTTTCGAGGGCTAGTTTGCGGTGGCAGCGCTATCTTGCCAGGCAACAAGGCTGCAGCTGCAGAGGCACCAAAGGTGGGAGGTAGCACTCGTTGAATGAGGCTGGGTATTCGTACTGTCCCCTCAATGGGAGTTGCAGGATGTCTGATGACATGCAAGTTCAGAGCTTAGAAATGCAACTTTTCTGGATTCAAATCCCCCTACAATCAGGCTGTCTGAGGAAGGCTTCAAGCCAGATATCAGAGTTCTAAGTACTGTAGTAATGTTGGTGCCTGGTGTGGGGACAGGCTCTCCAGCACATACCAAATTATAATGCCATTGTACATTATAATGCCATTGTACAAAATGATAATAAGGTCGCACCTCGAGTATTGTGTACAATTCTGGTCACCGCATCTCAAAAAAGACATAGTGGAACTGGAAAAGGTGCAAAGGAGAGCAACTAAAATGATTACTGGGCTGGGGGACCTCCCTTACGAGGAAAGGCTAAAACATTTCGGGCTCTTTAGTCTGGAAAAAAGGCACCTGATTGAGATGTACAAAATAATGCAGGGCATGAGTAAAGTGGATAGAGGGAGGCTCTTCTCCCTCTCACAAAATACCAGAACTAGGGGACATACACTCAAACTGAGGGCTGAGAGAGTGAGAACAGACAAAAGGTTTTTTTTCACCCAGCACGTTGTTAGTCTGTGGAACTCCCTGCCACAGGATGTGGTGATGGCATCTGGCCAGGATGCCTTCAAAAGGGGATTGGACAGATTCCTGGAGGAAAAGTCCATCACAGGTTACAAACCATGATGGAGATGTGTATTCCCCAGGCTTAAAACCAGGCCAGATGCAGGGGAGTGGTATCAGGAGACAGATATCTAGTCTCGTGCACTCCCAAATGCATCTGGTGAGGTCACTGTGAGATACAGGAAGCTGGACTAGATGGGCCTTTGGCCTGATCCAGCATGGCTCTTCTTATGTTCTTATGCTTTTTTTTAATTTAGAGGGTATGTCTATTGCAGTTGCCCTGTTTTCTGCTGGTTCTCCTCAAAAGCAAGCTAAAGGCAGCCCAAGTTGACTGGTCTGTGGCTGAAAGAAAAACACCACAGACTCAGCTACCCCCATTGCAACCCTCTGACGCTGGAAACAAAAACAAACCCCCAGCAGTGTGCAAACCTAGAAATAATGCGGGGTTGGGGGTGGGGAGTGGGAAGTAGAAAAGAAAATGAAATCACTGCTCTACTTGACTGCAGGTTTGGGAGGTCCTGGAAAGCAGGCTATGATGGAAAGGGCAGTTTTTGAGGTCAACAGTGCTCTGAAACAAACAAGAAGCAACATAGAGCAAGCCAGGAAGTGCAGAGGCTGCCTTTGCTTCCTTTTCAAATGGTGCCTGCTGCTGGAGGCTTGTTTTTCCTTTGTTTTCCCATTATCCAGTAGTTGTGGTAGTTTAACAAGGGATGCCACGTGGCATTTTGCTTCCTGCTGCAAGCAGGTATGCCAGGACAGCTGTTTCCTTCAGACCGCATTTCCAAGATGAATTGGCAATCTAAATTTGTTATGCTAGGACTTAGTCCTGGTTGCTCAGACGTGGCAGAGGGCAACACTATGCATCTCCCAGCTGAAAACAAGGCCATTTTTGTATCTTGGTTGGTCTCACAGCCCCCTCCCTGGCTTTTCTAAAAAGGCTCCTGCTTAAAAATAACCCACACAGAAATACTATTTTCCCTTGCTGGACACCTCCAGAAGTGACACCTTTTCCTTTATTTTTTGAGGGGATATTGCTAAGCCATTACCCCCCCTCAAAACAACAACAACCCAAAATGAAAACTGGAAGTGGTGATGGATTTTACTGTATTGTATTGTACTGCATTTTTCTATTTTGCAACCATTTTGACATTTCCAGATACCGTATGACTGCTGTATCCATGGGGGGTCGGTTCTGGGATCCCCGTGGATGGTGAAATCTGCGGAGAAGAGCAAGGATAATGGTGGTGGAATGGGTGGTGGCACCCTCCAAAGGGGTGGGTGGGGACTCACCTGGCTGGCCAACTGGTCTTTGAACTTCCGGGTCAGGTTCCAGGCAGCAGATCAGAAGTTTTGAACTTCCTGCTCAAACGTCCAATCCTCCGCCCGGAACCTAAGTGAGAAATTCAAAGTCCCCACCTCACCCCTCCAGAGGTTGTCTTGCTGGCCCACTGTGGTGGCAGCGGTAGCAGTGATGAGGAGGGCGGCGGGCATCAGGGTGTTACATTTTATTTTTAATTTCCCCCCTCCTTGCTGCCTCCCCCCCCCCATTGATCACCAACCATGGATAACTGAATCTGCAGTGGATAAGGGGGTTGTACTGTATATTAGAGATGGGTACGACCAGAATTTTTTTTTCGAGTTGTCATTTTTCGGGACGGGTCCGTTTCGGGTCATTTCCGTTTTTCGCGAAATTTTTCAAAAATTTGTCGTTTCATCATGTCGTTTGTCGTTTGTCGTTAGGGTAACTGTTAAGGTTAGGGTGGGTTAGTGGGCTGTACCTCTGGGTGCCTCTGGAGAACACAGTGTACTGGCGTATGGGTTATGGTTAGGTTTAGGCTTAGGCTTAGGGTTGGTGGGCTTTTTATGCCCTCTCTGGCACATCCAGAAGTCTCAGCAAAACCTGGCCATGCGATTGGTGGAATGGCTCCAAAAATTTTCATGGTCCCATCCCATGGCCAGCCCATCATTGCGCGTTCGCAGGTGTAAAAAAATAAAAAAAATAAAATAAAATCAATGGAGACGTTTTGTTGCAAGAAAAACCCACTGCTGCTACTGTAAAAATTCAAGCATTTAAAATAGCTAATTTTCGCATGTTTCTGTGGTGCTTTGGTCGGTTTTTGGACCACGATTTCAAAAAAAAAATATTGCGGTCGCCATTTTGGATCCCCCCGCACCGCATGTCAAATGGAGACGCCGAGGATGCCCCCTCCCAGCCCGGTACCAGCAGCCCAGGACAGGAGGGGGGGGAAGGCTGGAGTGGGGACCCCCCCCCCCAGAAACCACCCCTCTGGTAGGTGCCCTCAGGCAGGCATATTTTCGCCTGCTTTTTTGGCTGGGAATCGGGTTTTTTTTATTTCTAAAACTTTTTTTCTGTGCCGCTTGGCATCTGTGATGCCAGGAACGACAACGACAAATCAGACCCAATTTTTCTTTTGTCGGTTCGAGTTTGAGTTCTGGGGGAGTAATTGTCGTTACCGTTTCCGTTGCGTAACGGAAACGAGTAACGGAAACGGAAACGAGAATTTTGCCAAGTCGTGCCCATGTCTACTGTATATGCTAAGTGTGCAAATTAGATGCAAACTATGTGTGCCATGAGGTTTTCTGTGCCTTCTTTAGGCTTGTCTCCATCCCTCTATTCTAGTGGAGGACACTGCTGTACTATTACTGAATTGCACTACTCAGCTATAGTGCAGTTCAGTTGTCCATCTGGCCAGCTTCTGTACCTAGAATGTCAAGCGTAGGTACCATCTTGTCCCCCCCCTCCCACTGTATTTTGGACAGGCTCTGGGTCTCTGCATATTCAAGACTTACTGATAACTTGCCATTTCTAAATGCATAGAAGTCCACTTAAGAATTCCATGACAAGAATGGCTTGCCTGGGTGTTGAACTTTTCCTCCCAGGTGTGCATGTTCAATTTTTTTTCACTAAGTCATGTAAAAGGGCTCAAGAAGTGGTATGCACGGCCCATGTAGGTGCCTGATCCTGCAGTGTCAGGGTGAGGCAGTTTCACATGTCCTGCTTGGACCAATGGGTTCATGGTCTAATACATTCAGCATTTGGGGAAAGATTTCTTGGTTCAGTGGATGATGTTTCCAAACAGAGCCAATTTCCATTTGATTAATTTCAATACCTGCATGTCAAGAGTCAAAATCGTATTGATTATTTAAGCATGTACAAGAGGAATCATCAGACTTGCCACAACTGATGGTGGTTTATTAGCAAGGAGCTTGGCACATGTCAGTATGTGATCAGGGATGCGAACAATACATGATCAGCATCTTCCATGATTCTTCTTGCATGCATGCAAGCATCTAAGGAGGATTTTGGGCAATGAATATAAATAGTGCAACTTGTCACATTCACTCCCATATCTGCAGGATCATTATACACAATGTCATTTATCCAGGGTTTACTGCACCCCTATATACAATGTACAAGATGGCAGGCCTTGTGGCCCTTTCCCCATCCCCTTGTGGCCTTGGTCTTACTTACCTCTTTGTGTATTACATATAATAGGCTGCACTACGATCTGAGGTTTCATGGGCATTCATGGTAAATTGTGGAACAGGTTCCCTATGGATGCAGTTGCCTACAGTATTTCAAAAGCTATTTTTCATATTGAAGAGTCTCTCCAAAATCTAACATGTTAGGCACAACCAAAGGAGATCCATTAATTCAATGGGAATTTGGTAAATCAGCACTTAGATTCCACTGATTCTACTCTAGACAGGATTCTACGGCTTTGGAGAGGGGTGTGAAATGTTTAGAGATTTAACCCAGGTGTGCGCAAAGTTTTATACCCAAACATATTTCTGTAGCCTCCAGATATCCCTTTTTTAAAAATCTCTTCATTTCCTGATTTCCATTCCCGGCATTGGTGGGGAGCAGTCATTCTGCAATAAAATATGGCACAGGTTTCCCCAGTTCTCCCTTCCATTCCTCACAAAGGTGGATCTAGACATCGACTTCTAACAGCACTTCGTTTTCATTTTTTCTAAATTTTGATTATCTGAAGGGCCGGTGGGGCTGCCACTGTGTTCTGGGGTTGGAAATTTGCTATCAGAGGTTGCCGGGACTGAATCACGTTTTCTGTATCATTCTTATCTCCATAATAATTATTACATGCTATCAAGTCATTTCCAGCTCATTGTGACAATTTCCAGTTACCTGCATAGACAGTACATGGAAGTGATTTACCATTCCATTCTTCTTGGGGTTCTCTGTGGCTGACCATTCTCCCTAGGGCACAAAACTAAAGAGAAAACCAAGTGAGACAAGACAAAAAAGAAAAGAAAAGAAAAACGAGTAAGAAAGGGAATGAGAACAAGAAGAGAGGTGGTTTGAGAGAGGCATCAAAAAAGCCATTCATGTGTGCAATGAAAACCCCTCTCTGAACAGAGGTGGGGGGCCTCAGGCACAGTCTATCTGCCACTTATCAGGCAGTGATTTCAACAATACCGAGATAAATCAAAAATACTTCATGCCTCCACCACCAAGGCCATATCTAATGACCAATACTTTATGGGTTTCAGCACCTTAGGCCATTGTTGACCTAAAGGCCTATTGAGCCTATTGTCTGCCTAATGAACCTATTCAGACCATTTTTCATCTTATGAGCATATTTCAGACCAGGGTGTGAACTATAAAATGGAGAACTGACGAAGCTGTTTGGATGTGTTGTGTATTAATCTGTATTCCTATTATCTGTAATTGTTTATGTTGAAGTAACTGCCTTCCTGTTCCAAAGGGAACAGGCCTATTGGTTATTTCTAGTTATTTTATTTATTTATTATTTTATTTTTCACACTTATATACCGCTCCTACTTCCCAAACGGGAACTCAGGGTGGTTCACATAAAAAGCGAAGGAGCAAGGACGGTGGCAATGGCAGGGAAGCAAAAAAACAACAACAAAAAAAAAACAAAAAAACAAACAAAAAAAAACCTCTAGTCATTTTTGAAGGCGTCCGTAAAAAGGAGGGTCTTAAGGCCTTTCCTAAAGGACACCAATGACGGAGCCTGCCTCAGCTTGCTAGGTAGGTTGTTCCAGATGGACGGCACCACCACCGAGAAGGCCCGCCCATGGGTGCTCATTTTGTGGGCCTCCCTCGGGGGGACCGTCTGAAGCGAGAGGGCCAATGATGAACGAGTGGGTCGGGCCCGATCTGATTGTCGGTGAAGCCGCTCTGCCAGATAGACAGGGGCCAAGCCATGGAGGGTTTTGTAAGCCAAAACCAGCACCTTGAACCTTATTCGGGAGGCAACGGGCAACCAGTGGAGGCGAGCCAGGATGGGAGTGATGCGGTCGAAACAACGCACACCAACCACCAGCCTGGCTGCCGCGTTCTGGACCCGCTGCAGTCTCCGAACAAGGTTCAAGGGAAGCCCCATGTAGAGAGCATTGCAATAATCCAGCCTGGACATGACCAGTGCCTGTACCACTGTCCTCAGGGAGCTTTCGTCAAGGTAAGGGCGAATCTGGGTGATTAACCTTAGATGATAAAAGGCCGACCTGGTCACAGCTGACACCTGGAGCTCCAGGGTCTGACCCGGATCCAGGACGACACCCAGATTCCTCACTCTTTGCGCCAGCTGGAGGGCGGACCCATCCAGACTGGGAAGAGGGCCACAGTACCCATCGGGGCCACCCCTGAAGAACATAACCTCGGTCTTTCCAGGGTTGAGCCGGAGTCTGTGGGTCCTGGTCCAGTCCAAAACTGCAGCCAGGCAACGATCAAGGGTCTGGACGGCCTCCACTGCACAGGTGGAAAAGGAGAGATAGAGCTGTGTGTCATCAGTGTACTGATGACAGCAGACTCCAAAACTCCGGATGATCTCAGCCAGCGGCTTCATATAGATGTTAAAGAGCATTGGGGAGAGGGACAACCCCTGGGGCACCCCACAAGAGAGTGTCCAGGGAGCCGACAACTCACCCCCCAAGCTCACTCGCTGGGTACGACCCTCAAGGAAGGAACGGAGCCAGCCAAAGGCCAAACCCCCGATCCCCACCTCTGAGAGCCGCCCCAGCAGGATACCGTGGTCGATGGTATCAAAAGCCGCTGACAGGTCGAGGAGGACCAGCAGGGTAGAGCAACCCCTGTCGGCCCTCCTCAACAGATCATCGTGCAGAGCGACCAGAGCCGTCTCCATCCCATGACGCGGCCTGAACCCAGACTGGAAGGGATCCAGGACATGGTTCTCCTCCAGGAACGACTGGAGACGCAGGGCGGCGACTTGCTCGACAACCTTGCCCAAAAAGGGAACATTGGCTATGGGACGATAGTTGGACATATCGTCCACAGCCAGGCCAGGTCTTTTAATAATGGGCTTCACCACCGTCTCCTTCAGCAGACTGGGAAAAATCCCATCCCTGAAGGAGGCCGAGGCAATTAGTGAATCCCATTTTGGCATGCTCCCCCCTGCGATCTTGATCAGCCAGGACGGGCAAGGGTCGAACGGAGAAGCCGCAGACCTGCAATGTCCCAGAGCCCTGGAGGCATCCTCAGGTGTAACAGGCCCGAACTCAACAAACCGGGGCGACCGAGGCGGCCCAGTACCGGCCACGCCGGGGACTAGGTCAGGGCAACCAGCGTCCAGCTCTGAACGGATGGCCTCTATCTTGGATTTAAAGTGGGCTGCGAATGACTCACTAGTGAAATCACTAGGAGGAGGCCCAGGCGGACCAGGATTGGTGAGGTCTCGAACCACCCAGAACAACTCCGCGTGGCTATTCGAGGCCTCACCAATTCTCAGGGCAACAAAAGATCTCCTAGCCGCCCTTATCGCTCGAGAGTAGCGACTGGTCAACGCCTTAACCGCAGCCCAATTCGAAGCTGTCTGAGCATTCCGCCATCTGCTCTCTAGCCTTCTCCGTTCCTGCTTCATTGCCCACAACTCCTTGGTAAACCAAGGAGAAGGGCGGGCTCGGCACCGGATCAGGCGCTTGGGGGCGATCCGGTCCACTGCCCCGGCCACCTCCTCAAACCACCTATTGACCAGGGATCCTAAATGGCGGCTGGGCCGCAAAGATCCCAGCTGCAAATCAGCAGCAATGCCCCCCCCCCGGGTGGGAAATCCACACCGACCAGAGCCGGAGGACGGGGGGGGGGAGGCGCCGACGGCCGACCTGCCGCCCGGGTCCTGGCAGAGCAGGCCGCACCACCGCGCCCTCAGTCACGAGTGCCTCTGATGGAAAAAGACCCCCCCGGCCAATGCCGTGGGAGGGGGGAGAACGCGCCGGTGGCCGACCCACCACCCAAGAGTCCTGCGGCTTCGGCTGCGGCTGCGGCTCAGGACCCCCCCAGGAAGCGCCCCCCCAGACAAGCCGGAAAGTAGACGCCGGCAGCCGACCTGCCGCCCGGATTCCGAGCAGGATGGGCCGCACCACCGCGCCCAGGGAGGGAAAAAGAGCGCCGGTGGCCGACCCACCACCCGAGAATCCAGCAGCTTAGGCTCAGGGCACCCTCCAGCAGATGATCCCCCAGACGGCCGGGGGAGGAGGGGAGCTGCATTTGGATCCTCAATCCTATTGGTTTCCCCCAAAAAGGTAGCTTTGTGATTGCTTGTAATTGTTCCCTCCAAAATGTATCTTTTCCTAGCCTGTCCTCGTTCCTATAAATGTAGCTCCCTCTCCCCAGTCCCCAGCCTTGTTCTCTCCCTGAATAAAGAGTTGTTACAATAGAAGCTGTCTCCAGCCTACTATGTCACAGAGCTGAAATCACTTGCTGAAATCACTAAACCCCACACTTTCACAGGATGAGCAGCAAAGCGTTCCAATCTCTCAAGAAAAGAGGTCCAGTTGCCATGTCTCAACTTCCAGATATCCTTTCTCCATGTTTCCCGATGGAAGTCCTACCTTGCCCAATCAGGCATATATTTAAATCTATCAGTTAGGATTTGAGACTGGCAAGTAACAGTTTCACTAAAACACAATGGGGAAATGTTTCCCTTCCCTTTCCTAATTTAAACCCCCACCAATTACATCACTTTCCTACTATTTCTGATAAAAATGACAAATTTGAAAGGGAAGTAATTTCTTCTCACAGTTTAGGTGTATTTTGGCTTTGCAGTGCAGCAACAGTATCTGGACCCGATAAATCTTTAGATGTATGTCTTCATTTTTCCAGTTTATTCATACAATCCCCAAAACTATTGAGTTCATCCATTGAATGAATCCATACAGGTAGTAAATAGCCTACCTGGGGCATTGTTTCCAGCCTCAGCTGTATATTTTCCACTTTGTGGGTTTACAGGGGTATTCTAGTAGTGACTTGTGGGAAATATCATCACATGGCTCATTCCAAAGTAAATGATGATACTTATATATTGCAGTGGAAGAGTCAGGCTGAGGAAGTGGCCTTGCCCATTAAAGGTCACATTAAAATATAACAGGTAGCTACAATGCTTTTGGCTTCTTTATTTTTATTTTTATTTTGTCACCTGATATGCTCACACAGACTAAGATGGCTACCGGCTCTAAAACTACAATTTGAAAATGCAGTGGAAAAGTTAATAACAATCTTGATGCCACCTTCAAAGTGTCAGTCTCCTGGATCTACAGGATAAAAGCATGCTGTCGCAATCAGATTCTCTTGGAGTACCATAAAAAACATGGATCTGGCTTTCAGACGGCCATCCCCTCTTCAGAATAGCTCTCCCACAAAACGAGACTCTTTCGAGCCGAGCTGTATGGGCTGTGGTATTCAGCTGGAAGCTGACGATCAAGGTTGGCATTCCTCTTTAGATGTGAAGCTTGATGGATGATTTTGGAGGCTAAACTTCACCTAGAGCAGGGCCACGAAAGGAATGATTAAGTCATGGTATCTGATATTAAATTAGAACATCCCTTATGCCAGTGTTTTTCAACCACTGTTCCGCGGCACACTAGTGTGCCGCGAGATGTTGCCTGGTGTGCCGTTGGAAAAATTGAAAAAATTGAAAAATTGTTAAGAGAGAGGTGGGGGATGAACATAACATCATAAAATATGCTTATATACTGCATGTGGAACAGGTCGGGAGGCGGAGCCACGCATGGTCCTGCCCTCCCTTTTCTGCCCTGACCCCGGGCACGTTCCTTCCAGCAGACCGCACGGCGGTGAAGTTGCAAAAAAAGTTGTGCCAAGGGCGCGCGGCGTCGGCGCCTCCTTTTGCAAAGCGCTTGCAACCTGCTCCTTGCGGCTCCAGCAACCCATAGCAACTGCTTGCAGGCCGACGGCGATGTGGACCGTTGCTTTGGGACCCCTCGCAAGAGGTCCCGAAGAGGAGTTGACTTTCCCGCCCTCCGGCCCCACTCTTCGACCACCTACACCTTCCTCCCCCATGCTAACCCAATTCCCTCCTTTCCTGGCTAAGGCAGCCGATCCCCCGGGGACGCAATGCCTAACGAGTCCTCTTTCAACAAGCTGTCGGCTCCCTCGGAGCCTAACGGCCAAGGAGGGGGTAAGATGGGCCCTTTTGGAAAGTCCGCCGGTCTGGCCGCTGCTGCAGGGGCGGGACGTCACACAGCCAGCTTAGCCCAAAGCCCGGTGGCGGCGGCGGCTGCTGGTGTCTCCGGTGCCGCCGCCGCCACGTTGGGGAAGAAGACCCCGCGGCTCCCCAAATGCGCGCCGTGTCGGAACCACGGCTATTCCTCGCCCCTGAAAGGGCACAAGCGGTTCTGCATGTGGAGGGATTGCCAGTGCAAAAAATGCAGCTTGATCGCCGAGAGGCAGAGGGTGATGGCCGCCCAGGTGAGCCACCAAAAAGTGGAAGCAAACGGGTGCAAAGTAGTGGGTGCGAAACAGCCCTGGGGGGGTGGCGGCGAGAGGTAGGGACCCTTCCAACCTCCCCCCCTCTCGATTCTAGATTGCTTCGTGAAGGTCAGTGCCTTTCTTTGTGTTTATTTGATTCCTATTCAAGAGAATTACTTTATATATAGTCAATATAGGCACAGAGTTAAATTTTTTAACATTTTCTAATGGTGGTGTGCCTCGTGATTTTTTTCATGAAACAAGTGTGCCTTTGCCCAAAAAAGGTTGAAAAACACTGCCTTATGCACAGGCAGTTATTAAGTCAACACTTGTGTACGCCGTATTGTTATAGTGACTCTACTCCTGCTGATGCCAAACACTAGATTTAGCCCATAATCTTTTAGCTTAACTTAATTCAAATGGATGTTGTGAAGCTCAAACGCTGTTCCTTGCAGAAAGAACAGAACACAAAGGTAATACATGAATACATGGGAACGAGTGGGTACTTTCCTAGTTTTTCACAATCCAAGAGCCTTTGTTCTTCCTGCTGAACCCACTTTCTTGCAATGTGTGGAATAAGCGGGTCAACTTCTTCAGCTGATAATAAATCGTTCTGCTTTCATTAATCAATATGGTGGAAGGGAAATAATAATTGGACTGGTTCTTCACACCCACTGAATGCTGCAGTTGCTGAGAAATCAATCGGTACAGTGGCTCTTTTATTACAATGTATTGACCAGGCAATCATCCCTTCCCCTTCCCCCAGATCCCTTCACTCTCTTTGGAGTGCCTCTGGAAACCCATCCTGCACTTGAATGTGAACTATTTGGCCTGGGTGTATCTCACTAGTAAATATTTGTTCCATGACTCATTTCTAGCCAGGATGCAGCCTGACTGCAGTCACAGTCATCTGCACAATAGCTTTGTGAAAGAGAGAGAGCATTCTTCCCTGATTAGGTAATAAGCCCAAGAGCTGGAAGAAAACAAAACGGGCTCGGCAGGTTTCTGTTCTGGTTCTTTCCTTGCAACATCCAACAGCACATTATCCTCAGTTATATCGCCTCTGTAAGGCCACCAAGATATTTTACTTCCTCTGTTCTTCTGATTCTATGCACTCTGATTCAGTGCAGATGAATTTCATTAGTCACTAATTAAGAGCCCCAACTCCAGTGTTTCATGAAACCATGGGCTTAGTCAACTTCCAGACAAAATGAGGCCAAACTCCAAATGCACTGTGTTTCGTACAGTTCAAGAAATAAGTCAAAAGGATCACTAGTGTTAGAACATAAGAACATAAGAACAGCCTTTCTGGAACAGGCCACAGCCCATCCAGTCCAGCATTCTATCTCACACAGTGGCTCACCATTTGCTTCAGGGTATTCCCAAACAGATGTCTTCACCTGCTTATGATTCCCCGCAAATGGCATTGAGAGATATCCTGCCTATCTCTCCAACCCGGAGGTTGTCCTTAGGCATCCATATTCCATAATGATAGCCATTGATACCCTTGTTCTCCATGAACTTGTCTAATCCTTTCTTAAAATTGTCAAGGCTGACAGCTGTCACCACTTCTTCAGGAAGGGAGTTCCACAGACCAGTGATCCTCTGGGTGAAATTGTTGACTGCCATGTGCCCCTCCTTTCCCTTATGAAAGCTTTTGAAACACTGTTTTCAGGGAATACGGGACATTCCTAGCATACTTATATTGCCTGGACACCTACAAGTGGGGTCATGCTACAGGAAACTAGATTTCAGCTGACTATGAGGAGAAACTTCCTAAGTTTTAGAGCAGGCCAACAATAGAACTATTTACCTTGGGAGATGGTGAGTGCTTGAATGCTGGAGGCATTTCAGAGAAAATTAGACAGCCACCTGTCAAATCTGCTTTGATTTACATTCCCACTTTGAGCAGGGGATTGGATTTGATGGCCTTATAACCCCCTTTCAAATAATTATTCTATGATTCCATGTTTCTATCTGGAAAGATAAAACCTGTTTATGTAATGGATGCACTGACACAAGTGAGGCTAAAAATACCCAGCTACTATGATCCATCTATACATCTAAGAACTCCCCTTTGACTGTGTTATCAAACACCATTCAGACTGATAATATGAGTTTTTCGGGCTGTTTGGCCGTGTTCTGGATGTTTTTCTTCCTTTCACCCTGTTCTGAGGCTCACACCTCAGATGAAGCACTTGCCGTGAGCTCTGCCTCTGTATTTCAGCTCAAAACAAAACACTGCATGAACGTATATGCAATTATCTGTTCATTAATCTCCTTTTAAAAATCTGCACAACCAGTCTGGCAAAGGGAGAGGGGTGAGGTTTCAATTCTCGCTGACACCATCAGGGCCAAGTAAGGTAAACTGTACACAGCTGGTTTCTGCTTGAAACCCGCAGAACCAGTTCCTACCCCACCCCACCCCACCCCCAGCTCAATTAGAGAACAATTGGCATGTTTATAGTGAAAACAGTAATTGTACTTTCAGCACCCCACCTCCTCCCTTGCTCCCCAAATGTTTGGTGTGTCTTGTTTTGTGTGCCTTCACCTGTGCACTTCTAAAGACAGACAGATTAAGCCCAGATGGCTCTGTTTTTTGCCCCAAAAGTGGTACAGAAAATGAAAGGCCAAACCAGATGGAGACAGTCCCCTCAAGTGATGGAGTGCCGGGATGCGGGCACACCTTGGCACTACCGTCTACTCACTGCTGCCTGAGCCAGCTGCTGCTGCCACCAGCCTCTTTCGCAATGCCTCCACCTCCCTGCATGACCAGGGCATTCCTCAGGTGGCTCTGTGAGTAATGCCTTAGCCCAGGCATGTCCAAACTTCGGCCCTCCAGATGTTTTGGACCACAACTCCCATGGTCCTTTGCCATTGGAAATACAGGCTTGGAATTCTGAGAGATGTGGTCCAAAACATCAGGAGGGCCAAAGTTTGGATATGCCTGCCTTAGCCCAAAGGGTCTTCAGGCCAAGGCATTATGGGGAGCGGTGACCACCTGGGGAAAGGCAGTTGTATTTATTTTGGCCACCACTTTCCAGAATGCATTTCCCCCAGTTATTCCCAGAGCCTGATGAGCAGTGAGCCCACTGAGCAGTTCTGAGGGTCAGAGGAGAGAAGAGCATGCCTATCTCTCTCCTTCACCTTCTGCTGCCCAACTCCAGTCATTGTTGTAGAAGTGGCATGTGGTAACCTGGAGAGCATACACGGCCAATGAGATACTGCCTGGAACCCTGGCAGAGAAGAAACATGGGGGGGGGAGTTTGAGGGAGGAAGAAAAACCTGCTCATCTAATATTGGTGACAGGCCTCAGGAGTCAGGACAAGTTGAGCATAATACTTCTGATGGGCCCTCCAGCGAAGAGTTATGATTCCACTAGATATTGCCACCTTGCCATTAGCATTTTGGGAAACTGCATCATATAATTCAACCCTCCATGATCCTACATTGGCAAATGAAGCTTGCATAAATCCGACTGGAGCTGACGCTTATCATTCACTTTTGTTTTTCAAAAGAAATGGCAGCAGAGAAGCTGTGGCACAGCATGAGAATCAGGAAGGTTGCTTGGGAGAAACATGAAAGGCTCAATGGATATTTTTTGCAAACAACAACCAAGTACAGTTAGTCAACCTCTGTATCCAAGTATTTGCCTGAGAATGGCATAAGTGGTACAACAATGTCACACACAACATCTAGAGTACTTTTATCTGCTTTTCAGCTAATGTGATCTATGACATCTTTTGCCAACAATGCCCTTTTGGACTCTACATAGGACAAACAGGACAATATCTGTGCCAAATAGGGATGGGCACAATATGGATAAACTGTGTTTTGTTTCGTTCTGTTTCATCCCCCCAGGGCCGGCGTGTCCATTAAGGTGAACTAGGCAGCCCAGTCTGCTGCCCCCTGCTGCCCCCCCACCACCCGCCGCCTGCCGCCCATTGCCGCCGCCCACCACCCACCCACCCCCACCCACCCCGCTGCCACCCACCCCCAGCTGCCCCCGATGCCACCCACAGCCCCGCCGCTGCCCGCCCCCAGCCCCTGCCCCCGCCCCCCACTGCCACCCTTGCTGCCGCCCGACCCCCGCCCACTGCCGCCTGACCCCCCACTGCCGCCGCCGCCCGACCCCCGCCGCCACTGCCGCCACCCGACCCCTGCCCGCTGCCGCCTGACCCCCCGCCGCCGCTGCCGCCCGCCACTGCCCGACCTCCCCCGCCGCCACCTGACCCCCCCGACCCCCCTGACCCCCCCACGCTGCCGCCCAACCCCCCCGCCGCCCACCCCACCCTCCCCCTGCCCCTTGACTAGAGCGCGAAAAACCCTAGCGCCGGCCCTGATCCCCCCACGTTTCTTTTTGTATTGTAAGTAACAAAATGTTTCAAAATATATTTATTACTTATGAAACAAAATGAAACAAAATGAATCCCTCATGGCACCAGCGCTCTAGCTGGTGTGGTGGTGGATTCAAAAGCTTCCTCCCCACCACCTGACAGCTCAATCCCAGCTGGGAGACAGGCAGGTGGGAGGAAAAAAGCCGGCAGGGAGAAGTAAATTCCCTGCCTGACTGCTCCTTTCTCCCCTGCTACCCCTCCTCCCAGGGGCGTGTTTTGGACAGTGAGTCCTGTGTGCAGTGGGGCCAGCCCCCACTGTCCACAGCCCTCCCTGTCCAGAAAACTGCCCTGGGAGGAGCGGGGAGCACGGGAGAAAGAAGGAGGCAGAGGTAAATTCGAACAGTATATACTGTAGTCCAGAACATTGAAGACATATTCAAGTTAAGAACTGGGCGTCTTAGAACATAAAAAGGTAATATTAAAGCTACAAACAGCATGCAAAAAGAAATAAATCCATTATGAGGGGTGGAAAGTAACATGGAAAATGCTGGTGTTCTAATGAAATCAGTCAATGTAATCATGCATGGTAATCCATATAAAAGTCACATAGTAGGTAGGCCTTCATTCAGGGAAAGCTTGCCTGAAGAGGAAGGTCTTTGCCTGCTTCTGGAAAGACAGCAGAGATGGGGCAGTCCTGGCCTCCAGCAGGAGGGAGTTCCAAGGTCTGGGAGCAGCAACAGAGAAGGCCCTTTCATGTGTTCTTATGAGATAGATGCACATGTGAAGATGGCAGGACGGAGGGAAAGGCCTCTCCCAATGACCTTAGCAGCACCCATGCTGGTTCATACAGTGAGATTCGATCTTTGAGGTAGCTAGGACCCAGGCCATTTTGTGCTTTGTAGGTTAAGGTCAGCACTTTTAATTGTGCCCAGTAGCTGATTGGCAGCCATTGGAACTGCTTTATTAGAGGTGTAATGTGATATCTGTAACCCGCCCCAGTCAGCAATCTGGCCACTGTATTTTGGACCCATTGAAGTTTCCTGAGATTTTCCATCAGCAGCTCCACATAGAGCGTATCACAGTAGTCCAGCCAGGATGTCACTAGGGCATGTGACACAGTGGCCAGGGCAGATTTTTCAAGAAATGGGCACAACTGCCATACTAGTTTTAATTGTGCAAATGCGCTCCTGTCCACAGCAGTAACCTGGGCATCTAGGCTCAAGGATGAGTCCAGGAGGACTCCCAAGCGATGCACCTCTTTTTTTCATTGCCTTTCATTGGGCTGGGAGAATATGGCATTTTCTCCACCCCCAGATGGATTTACCTGTCTGCAATTTGGCATAGGTCAAGGGCCTTAGAAGAAACAACCATGCTGTCAAATTCAATGCAATTGTGAAAAATACAAAGTGACCTACAAACACACAAATACAGCTATTGTTTTCTGATGGCTAGTCAGTGTGAGAGCCCAATAATTGGATATCAAATCTCAATTCTGATTTGGGGAGCAAATAAGGTGGATTGGGGCTCAGTCCAAATTGCCAAATGATGCTAAAAATGAACAGAGGAGCTTACACAGCTGTAATTAGCACCTCTTAGCCTTAATGTGTGGGTAATCCAGTGTTATGTCCAGGATTTATGGGGAAAGACAGGCTTCTTTTGAAAAAGCATCATTTAATCTCCATGAAAGTATCATTACCATGCATGCCAGATAGTCTAGCTCAGTAATATAGCCTTAGGCTATGCAAACAAACCCAATCACTACCTGAATCCAAGTGAGTATGTTAATTTTTAAAAATAAGTAGGGAGAAGTTTAGCAATGGTCAGTGGCTTTTATTTAAAATAATAATAATGAAATACAGAGTCAGGGTGTGGTTACACTATTGAAATAAAGTTGAACAATGGCATAAAGTGCTGAAACCCATAAAGTATGGGTCATTAGCTATGACCTTGGTGGTGAAGGCGTGAAGAATTTTTGATTTGTCTGGGGACTGTTGAAACTGTAGCCTTTTAAGTGACAGGCAGAATGTGCCTGAGCCCTCCACCTCTGTTGAGAGAAGGCTTTCCAATGCTCAGAGGAAGGCCATTGTTCACCTTAAGGCAGGCATGTCCAAACTTTGGCCCTCCTGATGTTTTGGACCACAACTCCCAGAATTCCAAGCCTGTATTGCCAATGGCAAAGGACTGAGGTAGTTGTGGTCCAAAACATCTGGAGGACTGAAGTTTGGACATGCTTGCCTTAAGACAACTGAGACTATTGCCTACCTAACAAGCTTATTCAGGCCATAGTTCTTGTTATGAGCCTATTTCAGACCAGGGTGAAAAGAGGACAAAGTGAGCTATAAAATGGAGGACTCAACTACTGTAGCTTCCTTCAGACTGAGGAAGCTGTTTGGATGAGCAGCGAAACATTTCAATCTCTCAAGAAAAAAGAAGTCCAGATGCCATGACCCAACTTCCAGATGTAAGCATATTGAAAAAATGCAGCGGTCACTAGAAGCCAACTCAGATTTGTGAAGAACAAACCCTGCCAGCCTAATCATACTTCATTTTCTGATTGGGTGACCTCCTTAATGGGCTCTGGTAATGCTGTGGATATATCTTGACTTCAGGAAAGCTTTTAACAGAATGTCCAATGATATGCTCATTAGCAAGCTAACTAAGTATGGGCTGGAGAGAACAACTGTCAGGTGGATATACAGTTGGTTACAGATTCATACTCAGAGAGTGATGATCAATTATGCCTTCTCAAACTGGGAGGAGGTAGCAGGGATCAGTCCTTGGCACAGTGCTCGTCAACATTTTTGTTTGTTTTTAGATATATTTATATACTGTTTTTTAAATCTGTTTTACTTTTTGCAAGCTACCTTGGATCCCAGGAAAAAGGCGGCATGTAAATAATTTAAACAAGCAAGGAAGCAAACAAACATGGATGGATGGATGGATGGATGGATGGATGGATGGATGGATGGATCGATGGATCGATCGATCGATGGATACATACATACATACATACATACATACATACATACATACATACATACATACATACATAGCAAAACATGATGCCAACAGTATCAACTGGGGGCCCATGTGAATACTACTCTAGATTTTTAGTAGGGGAATACATATTAACATCCACATTTTGCAAAATTATCTACATGCACCAGCTCTATGACTAGAGCCAAAGTGAAGAAATTACCTTTATACAGTATTTGCATATACAAATGCAGCATGGTACTGTTATTCCCTTAACAAATTCCTTGCAGCAGCTGATGATATATAAAAGTGTACCAACTGCAGCTATTATTACAGACTTTTTCCTGCTGTTGGTAACCTCCTACATATTGACTAACAGTGGAGGTTTTCAAATGATGCTACCTTTTGTTTTAAATGATGCTTTCATAGAATGGCAGGAATTGTTAGCACAACTTCAATGCTGTGCTATATAGATAATACATTCTGCAAGCAGACAGATAAAACAAAATGGAAGAGTGTAAACACTGAGTCAGACATGACTTGCCTACCACTCTTGTAAATAAATCCCACAGTGTCTTTTCCTCACAAACATTTGACTTTACACAGCACATTCTTATGTTTCTAGAGCAACATTGCAAACATTTGCACGGTCTCTGCTTAAATAACATTTGGCCCGTGTTAACCTGTGAGCAAATGATCAGCTTCATTCACACAACACACTTTGGAAGCTGCAGCTTAAAAGGACACAAGATCTGTATCAACAAAGACAGATAATAAACAAAGACTCTGTACAGTTTGTATTTCTCCTTCATTAAAAAGAGCATGCTGCAGACGACAGGATGCTGGAAGACAGAACAAAGGAAGCCCTGAATATTGTGGCAGTCTTCAGTATTAATAACAGAGATATCAACGAAGAGGAACTCCTTCCTTGTGTCTAAACAAAGAAGAAAAGTTAGACAAGATGGCCACACCTGTTTATAAGTCTTCTGTACTGCTTATTTTTCTATCACTTTAAGTCAAGGGTGGACAATAAATTCCAATTTTGTAACTGTCCACTTGACAAGTAAAAAGCATTCATGTACAGCAGGCCTGCCCAAAGTCCAGCCCGGGAGCCAAATCTGGCCCGTCAGGCCATTCGGAGTGGCCGGTGGCTGGCTGGCCTGCCCCTCCCTCCCCCTCCTTCACCCACACATTCCCCTGCGGTAGCCACAGCTCCCTGTGCTTCCTTTGGTCCCCACCTTCCTTCTTTCCTCCCTCCCTTGGTCCCCACCTTCCTTCCTCCCTCCCTCCCTCCCTCCCTTGTTCCCCACCCTCCTTCCTTCCTCTCTTGGTTTCCGTGTTCCTCCCTTGGTCCCTGCCTTCCTTCCTGCAGGTGGGGTTGCAAGGGGTCAGTGGGTGGGGATTGCAGTGGAGTGGCAGGGTTGGGGAGCAACCGGCCCCTGACACATTCCCAGCCACCAAATCTGGCCCTTACAAAAAGTTTGGGCACCTCTGATGTACAGGTACAGTGGACCCTCGTATAACAAACGGTTTGTATAACATAAAATTTGTACAACATAAAAAAATCCAGAGATAGGGGAAATTTGTTTAACAGAATCGTCTATGGGGCAAATCCGTACAACATAAAAATTGCCTGCCTAACTTAAATCCTAAAGCCTCCAGCCTCCCTCCTCAATCTCGATCGGATCACTCCAGCACCAGCAGCCAGCCCTCCTCCCTCAACCACATCCATACACCCGACTGCGATTTCTGGAAGGTGCCTCAACTTTTTATGCCCTCTGGCACATCCAGAAGTGTCAGTCAAAAACCTGGCAATGCCATTGGTGGAATGGTTCAAAAAATTTGCATGGTCCCATCCCATGCCCAGCCCAAATGGGCAGGTCTAAAAAAATTAAAAAATAAAATAAAATAAAATAAAATCAATACGACGTTTTATTGCTATAAAAAACCCACTGCTGCTACTATTAAAATTCTGGCATTTAAAATAAATAAATTTCACATGTTTCTGTGGTGATTTGGTGTGTTTTTTTGACCACGATTTCAAAAGAAAAATTGCGGTCGCCATTTTGGATCCCCCCCCACCGCATGGCATGGCGAGACGACGAGGATGGACCCCCCCCAGCCTGGTGCAAGCAGCCCAGGACAGGAGAAGAGGGGGGGAAAGGCCGGGGACCCCCCAGAAACCACCCCTCTGGTAGGTGGCAAAGCCTCAGGCAGGCATATTTTCGCCTGCTTTTTTGGCCGGGAGTTGGGTTTTTAAAAAAAAACCTTTTAAAAACTTTTTCTGTGCTTCGCATTGCGCGATCGCCGCGATGCCACAAACGGAAATGAAAAATCCGACCCAATTTTTCTTTTTTCGGTTTGAGTTCGAGTTCTGACGGTTTAATTATCGTTACCGTTTCCGTTATGTAACGGAAACGATAACTGAAAACAGAAACGACAATTTCTCCGAGTCGTGCCCATGTCTAGGATTCAGGGTTGACCACCCAAAGTGTTTGCCAGAGAAAATCATTGGCTGCAACAGACTGAGATGAGCTAAGTTCCTTTGGGCATGTGGGTCCTCGGCTTTCCCCCCCGCAACCCTTGACCCGTTTCCACAGCCCTTGACAGTGTAATTATTGCACGTCCATGCTGCAGGCAACCAAACCAACCATTGTACACATGGACTTGACAGCATGGCCAATATAGAAATTAGTTCTATGCTCTAACTACAGAAGAAGGAATTGAAAGCTTTTATGCAAGTGCCCTGGAGAAAATTGATCACACACCAGAACAGGATGTGTTGCTAATAATAAATGACCGGAATAAGAAAGTAGGAAATGAAGGCAAATTGAGTAGTGTTGAAAAGTTGGCCCTAGAAATAAGAAATGAAGGAAGAGAGTGTTGCATCACATTCTATGAAGTCAACAGTTTGTTCATGATAAATGAAGATTTTAGGCAACGATGGTACAAATACAAATGGATGTCCATCGGATGAGCAGTATAGAAATCAAATAGACTATATAGCTCAGCATAAAGATAAAGAAGCTCTGTTCTGTCTTGAAAAACAAGTTCAAGAATATGAACTATTATTGTCAGAAATCAAAGAAAAAGCAGTGGCGTAGCAACAAGGTTTTGGGGCACCTAGGAACAAGGTTGTTTTTGCGCCCCTCTGGCCCTCCCCAACCCCATCACATCCACCTAGCAAAGGGGGGAGTCCTGCAGGTGTGAGGCGTCTGTGCGTGCAGGTGGGCATTTGTGTGTGTACGCGTTCATGCGGTAGCGCGCACACACCTTGCCTCTCCTGCAGTGGCCCAGAGCAAGGCTAGGAAGAGGAGGAAGAGGAGGAGGAGGAGGAGGAGGAGGAGGAGGAGGAGGAGGAGGAAGGCACTGCAGCCACTGCGCTCACATGCCTGCCTGCCTGCTTGCTTCGCTACCCGCCTGGCGCGCGGTGGTGGAGGAGGCTGCTGCGATGGAGTGAGCTCCATCGCAAAGCCTGAGGACTGCTGGTGGGAGGGCGCAGGACTTCCTCCTCCCCCTCCCCCTCCAGGCACCCCCAGATTGCTGCACCCAGGGCAGAAGTATCCTTCTGCCCCCCAGATACTAACGTGAGAAAAGGTTGAAGAAAAACACTGAAACAATCATAATGCCGAAACATAACATGAATGATGCTCCTGAAGAGTTTCGAGGCCCTATAAAGAATAGATCTGCATTACTAAATTCAGCTGACCTGGAACTAGACTAGAGGAACTGTGGATTGAAATGATAGACAGACTTAAGTAAGATTAGAAAAACACGATTCCTGTTATCCAAAGAAACGAAGTGATTTTTAAACTTTTTGATGGCAGATAAAAAACAAAAGTATAAGGTGAGAAATGGGATCAGAATCCTAAATCCAGCTGATTGATAGTGAATGATAACCACAAAGGTGAATGATAACCACAAAGAAAGAAAGAAAAATCTCTTCTGGAAGATCCATTCAAGTAAAGGTAAATTGAAAGATAAAATTGGGATGATAAAGGATCACAACAGGGAACATAATTTTCCGAGCATGACAAAATGAAGAGAAGCTAGAAGCAGCATACTGAACAACTAGAGAAGACATGCAAGGACGGCACATTTCTTCGTAGAAGTAGCCTTTGTTGAAGAACCCACAAGGTTTTCTTAAAGTTGAATCAAGGTACAGGAGTCATATTCCTCACCCTAAATTCATCTGCTGGTTCCTGCTAGACATGGCTCATCAAATCAATGGCCCAAATCCTGTTGCTTAGCATGGAAAATTGAACTAGAATAGGGCCATTGAATCACTGGGAGTTTGGTGAGTCAAATTATCTGTAAATTCCATAGATTCAAATGGGTCTATTCTAACCCCATGTTTAGTACAGCAAGTATAATTAGAATAGAGCCATTTGAATCAAGGGAATTTAAGGGGAAGTTGACTCATTAAATCCCCACTGATTCAATGAGCCTACTGTGTGCAATTCATTATGCGAAGCAACAGCACTTTGGCAAATGGAACCTACGTGTTGAATGTCATTGATTCAATAACTCTGATATAGGTTAAACCAATAACTGAATTTCGATCTTTACTTCAGAGGACAGCTTTATTTCATGAAGGGTGATTTTGCTTTAAAATACATTGCCTCTCTGAATCTTGTTTTAAGAAAATGTTGTTGTTTTAAAGACTGAAATAGAATTTAATTAGTGCATTGTGGACTTCTAATGTTGAGTTTTCTAGGCAAAGGAACTGCAGCTAACCTTTGCATTTCTATGTGGAATAGGATGAAATTTGTAGAGGTAGGTTCCCCTTGTGAGAGAATCCAGTTTACCAAGTTTCCCTGAATAGGGAGTTTTATGAAAGAGCCACATTTGCATTCTGAGGGAAAGTGCTTATTTCTGTAAGCTTCCCATAGTCAGTTGTTGCAAAAATACCTTCTAGCACAGAATTGACCTCATTTAAGAGTTCTCATTCCCTCCCCTCTGTAGCTTTTGGATCAGGGCAATGTGCATGAAAATGACATGGACATAAAACCTGTAAAATGTGCCCCCCCCAATGTATGTGGTGTGAATTTTTGCAATGCCCCCGCAGTGGTTCCATTGTAGGCATATTTATTTTGTTTGCAATGGGTGCACAGGTGAGGAAAGAAACCACATGGATTCTTTTAGAAATCTAAAAGGCAGCATCCCTTAATGCTTAATTATTGCCAATACGCCATTGCAGGTGATGGCTTTTCCTTTACACTGGTATAATGTACCCAAGAGAATTTTGGCCATTGCAGCCATTTTACTGATACACCATTTTGGTCTCTCTCTTCGTCCCAATCTAAATAGCTTACAAAGCATTGCATGCATTTAGACTTGGCTTCAACCCATTTTGGAAGGTCCGTTCATTGCAAGTGAAATATAGAGGGGTAGCATTCTTCAGCCTGGTATCTTTTAAGCTGTTAAACTACAATTCCCATCAGTTGTGGCTAGCATGCATTAAGGGGAGCTCTAAATATGTATGTACCTACTACTACTACTACTACTACTACTACTACTACTACTACTACTACTACTACTACTACTACTACTGTTTTTTGGGGGGTGTTTACATTACAATCTTCATTTTCCTTCCCTACTCTCTCCATCACCTCAGTTTGTTTTCACTGAAAACATAATACAGTGGTGCCCCGGATAACGACGGTAATTCGTTCTCCGAGGTTAGTTGTTATCTGAAACACGTCGTTATCCGAAACGCAGTTTCCCATAGGAATGAATGGGAAACCGTTTAATCCGTTCTGGAGCCCAGGAAAAAGGCACAGACACCTGGTTTTTTGCTCAAAACTCTTTAAAAAGTGCACTTTAAAAGTACAGATGCAATGTCACCTGGGATAACTTTTTTACTGATGCATGCTGGAAATTCATTATCTGAAGCAGTCCACAGGGAAAATTCATTATCCGAGGCGGCCCATAGGAAGATTCGTTATCCAAGGCAGCCCATAGAGAAAATTCGTTCTCCAAGGCAGACCTATACCTAGGAATTGCGATTCGTTATCCGAGGCAGCCCATAGGGAAAATTCGTTATCAGAGGCAGCCCTATACCCGGAAATTTGCAGTTGTTATCCGAATTATTCGTTATCCAGGGCAGTTGTTATCTGAGGTACCACTGTACAGTACACTGATATTCCAAAGACAAATATAGACCAATTACATTATGCCTTCAACAAGTTCGGTTCTGGGTCCCCTCAAACCTTACCCACCCCTTTGATTGTTGTACAATATTTTTCATCCATCTGTCTCCTCTGGAGTTTACCCCCAAGATTCTGAATTAGCTCAAGACTGGAAATCTGATTGTAGGAGAGAAGGGTGGGGTGGGGTAGCTACGCTCATGCTGTTTTCCTATCTTCTCAAGTTCATAAAACTGATTTCAGGCCATGACCTCCCCTTCCCCCTTTATTACTTACTCCATGTTTTTCTTCCAGCTTAAAGGGATTCCATCCAAAATAATCTTTTCTACTCAAATAAAATTTCACTCTGCACAAAAGGCAGACACTCTGTATCGAAACAGAGCATCACTGAGTTGTGACACAACTCCTTTTAGTGCTGTGTTTTTATCAGACTCGGCAACTGAAAACAAAATGTGCTTATGTGATTGTAATGAGTGGGATCTGAACACAATATCAAACACCGAGGGTGTTGAATAAACCTCTGTCCTGCAGAACAGGTAAGCATGAGGGAAAATGTTACATATCACTCTTTACCTTTGGCAGTTACTGAACAGCCAGTGCAGTGTAGATAACGGTGCTGGATGAATGCTTGTATGATACTCAGTGGGCAATCTAACTCCTAGGACATTTTCTGATCCTAATCTACCTCACATGCTTCTTCAGAGGGCAAACCGGAGAGGAGAGCCATGAGCAGCATTTTGAGCTCTTTGGAGGAAAGGAAACACTGCAGTTGAACAAATATTGTAATTAGAGATGGGCACGGAACGAACATTTTTTCGTTTCCGTTACCGTTTGTCGTTTCCGTTACGTAATGAACCAACAAACGAAAATTGTGATGAAAATGAAACGAAACAAACAGAAAGACGAAAATTGTGGTCGTTACGTTTCGTTTCTGTTAATGGTGACGCGCAATGAAATGAGCTGTTTTAAATGTTAAAAAAAAAACCCGGACATCCGTAAAAACACAGCGATAATTATTTATATTGTCTGATAATACCTACCAGGGGGGTTGTGGTCCTTAAAACGTTTGTTTTTGTCTTCTCGGCGATGTATTTTTCTTTTCCCTTTAAAATGGATGTCGCCACCAGCCACAAAATGGAGGCAAACCATGTGATGTGGGATCATGTTCAACCAATAGCATGCCCAGGTTGCATACTGGGCGGGCAGGTCTGTCAGCCACAGAGGGCATAAAATGCTCTGGCAGCCCCCGTCCTCCTTGCAGTCTCTGGTGGGAGTTAGGGTGGGATTGCTGTCTCTGCGACTCTAGCTTCAGTCCTGCAGCCTCCCTGTGTGCATGCGTGCTGCGTACCTCTCGGTGAGTACCGTTCCTTGCCCCGCAGTGCAGTCACTCTGCGGCTGCCTTGCACCCTGGGCAACGCCCGCCGCTGCCTTTGCACCCTCCCTGCATACCTAGTCTTTACTGTGTCTCTGCCGGCATCCATTTTTTTTAGTGTTTTCCCTCTGGTCTGGGGTGTTGGGGGGATGCCTGCGCACAGAAATGCTTTAAAAATCGCGCAAAAAGCGGGTAGAAACGACAAACGAAAAAATGAAAAACGGTAACGAAATTTTTCAAAAATTTCACGACAAATGGAAACGAACCGAAACAGACCTCTCAACGACAAACGAAAAACCGAAACACCATTTTTCTGTTTCGTGCCCATCTCTAATTGTTATAAGGGACAGAACTCAGCTTTATGAGCTGGTTGGAGAGCTGAGTGGTTAAGGTATCCGGCTGTGGGATCAAAGGTTGGGTGTGTGATTCCTCGTGGTGCTTCCTGCAAATGGAGCCAGACTGTGGGGCTGTTATGGAAATTAGACCACATTTCCAATGCCTGTGGTGTAACCTGGCACAACCCATTTCTCAGTGATCGCACAACATACTGTATGAGGAAGTGTGCACCAGACAGACCTCAGTCCATGCCCAGGTTGGATCTTTTTGGTCTAGCTAAAGAAGATTGCTCCCATTTAAGCCATCCTTTTTCGTCTGATCAGGCATGTCCCTTTTCATCTGCCTGATTGCACCCAAACCATTTGCCTGGATAAATGAATATACCATTTATAACTGCTCAGAGTGGCCATTGCTGCTAGACAGTGCAGTATAAAAATCTAATAAATAACAATGATAAATAATATATTGTTTCTCTTTTCCCTCCACATCCAAACCCATCCCTCCCATTTATGAAAAAATGGGGTGGGGGGAGAGAACCAAATGAAATGGGGCAGTGAAGTCTGTCCTATCCTGGTGAAAGAGGGCTGGCTATTTATGTGATGAACAGTGGTGCCTCGACTTACAAACGCTTCGACAATCGAAAAAATTGACTTACAAATAGAAATCCATGGGTATAGGAAAAATTCGACTTATGAAAAAGGGCCTGTTTTTTTTTGAGTTATGAAATGGAAAAGGAAAGGAAAGATTCCTTTTCTAAGTGGTGCCTGCTTGTTCGCAATAGCAATACTACCATCTTGTGGCCAAGAAGAAGAAGGAGCCACTTTGAGCAGGAAAACTGATAACTGGGACTTCTTTTTCTTCAAATACTTTTTCAAACTGCCCGTTTTGGATATTTGGCACCATTTTGGGAACTTTTTAGAACTTTTTTGAGGATTTCTCAAGTGATTGAAAGGTAGGGAGCTGAGCTTCTTCCTTTGCATGCCTGGTAATGTGTTTTTTCATGGGGGGTGACTTCCTACTTGGAACGGATAAATCAATGTCCAGTGCATTTCTATGGGAAACTCTGCTTCGACTTAAAAAATGTTGACTTAAGAAAATGCATTGGGAACTGATTAATTTCATAACTAGAGGTACCACTGTACTTTGGCCATAAACTTGTGCAAGAAGTGTGAATAGGCATAGTAAACTAAGAAATGGTGGGAAGATGAGGCCTAATACCGGTTGGTCAGTGACAGAGGGAACATGAAGGCCAGCATCAGCCTAGGAGGATCCTGAGAAGATGCTTAGTTCACATTAGACTGGGCTTTACACAGAGTACAATAAATGCACACATATTGTAATTGATCTGGGGAAAATTGGTTTGGAGTGGGCACAGCACAGGACAGCACTAATATGTGTGCCCTTCACCAGGCACAGACTGTATATGGGAGAGCTTCTGAGTATTTCCAGCAAGCGTGTGCAATGAATTGACAAAAAAGCCTTTTGGATAGCTATGCAAGTGAGGTAGATTTTGGAGACAAACTGCTCCAAGTTCAGGAATCACCACAGTCATTACCAGTTGTATATGAAGTCACAGAACTCAGTATGCAACTAATAGCTTCTGCAGTGATTTCTTAGCTTAAAGCAAATTGCCTGTTCATGTTTGGCCAGCATAAATAGGCAGGAGGATTTGGACTGATATACAGTATATGTTGGTGCATGTATACATTCAGTTATTTTTCACCCTGACTTTCTTCAAGGGACTCAAAGCAACTTATGAAGAATAAAAAAAAATATTATGGAAACAATTAAAAATAATATACACCAAAATATAAAAAAAACAATTAAAAGTACAAAGTCAAACTTTAAATTAAATTATATATTAGAAATATATAAAGATTACCTAATGTTTAGACTTCTCAAATCATTTGTTGTATGGCTTAATAATAGCATAGGGTTAAATGGACTCAAAGAATCTACTTTTGTTTGTTTACTGTGATCCTGAGATCCACCAAGCAAAGCCACATGAAAACAGTGGCTCAGTTTTGTTGCTTGTGGTAGTAGAACACTAAGAAAAGGCTTCCTCTTAGTAAAGACAGCCTGGAATATTCTGAACGGTTATGTTCCCATCAAAATCCTTGCCAGGTTCCCCAGGCCAAGCAAATATGGTAGTCATGTTACCAGATTCCACACCCTGTTACTATTCCATTTATTTCATCTTTATTTTGCCTTGCTTCCCCTCCCCACTTTATGATAATCTAGTAGTAAGATGTACAAAGCTATTTTTCCATATTTCTTAATGCGTATCCGCAACTGTAAGTCTTTCATGACTTACAGTTGTGAAAAGCAAACAGGTAACTGAAAATAACCTACAACACAACTGACATCAACAGACTAGAGGGAGAAAAGCACTTAGCAGAGAAGAGGGACTCTGAGCCTCATGGCTAAACTGCTGTACTGCAACTAAAACTGTGCTCCTGATGACCTGGGGTTCAATTCCAGGTATCAGGCTCAAGGTTCACTCAGACTTCCATCTGTCTGTGGTTAATAAAATGAATGCCTAGCTTGCTTGGAGGGAGGAGGCAATGTGTAGCCTGCATAATAAAATTGTAAACCACACATGTTGTAAACCACCCAGAGTAGCCCTATGTGTAGATGGGCGGTATAAAAGCCAAATAAATAAATAAATAAAATTTAAGCACTATGGGGTGATATATAAGCAGACCACTTTGGTTTTGCTTTGTTTAAATTCTAAGCCATTCATTGATGGAGACGTGTGTACAGTTTGGCTCACAACTTGATGAATCACAACTTAGCCCTCCAGCAGTGATATTGTATTGATTTTGCAGATCTTCCTTTCCAAATTTATGCATGTTCATGTTCAGTATACTGACCACACAGAGCCAAACCGTACATATTCATGGCTCTGTAGAGGTGAAGGGAAAAAAACTGGATAGTTTCCATTCATTCCTAGCTGTCTCCATCTGAGTTTTCTTATGAAAATCCTGACCACCTTTCAGCTGTTGGAATTTTACAACCTCTCATGCTGCCTGTAGCTTGTTTGGCAGGGAGAGATCTTTCTGGGCTGGAGTGACTGTCAATGTCTAGCACTAATCAATCATTCCTTCCTGACTCAGAATTTAAACAGAGCCCCTCTTCTCTGCTGAGTGTTGTTTCTTCCTTCTACTCTGTTGAAGTTAGTTGACTTATGCTGTTTTTTTTAGTTAGCTGTTTGCTTTTGCCAACTGTTAAGTTATGAAATATTTTTATTCATTCTACTATTAATATCTCAGAGGAAATTATTCAGGCTCAGGTGCCAGTTAATGAGAAAAGGAGTGGATTCTCTGGAAACTTGAAGCTATTCTCTTCTGTGTCTGTACTTCTGCTGTGTATTAAAAGAATAATTTTAACCAGAAATTCAAAATTTTGCAACATCAACAACCAAATTCTGTTCAAGCGTCTTGGACTACAGGTCATATCACTCACTGTGTCAGTGCAGATGATGGGTGATAGTAGTCTGATACATCCAGAGATTAAGTTGGGGAAATATATTTAGGACTTTTTATCATTTTTCCATCATCCTTTCCTTAGCCATCATCCTTTTCCATTTTTTTCTGTATTCAATAACCATTTGCTTGACCACCCACAAACCATGAAACTTAAGTAGCAGACTTAATCTGTTGATCAGACTGATTTAACACTAATTCTCCTTTGACTGATCACTTTTAAAATTTATTTATTTATTTATTTATTTATTTATTTATGTATTTATCTATTTATTCATAGACTGCTTTTCACCTTGTGAAGATGTACATCTTCAGTCAGAACACTAAACATGAGGTTTTGTCATAGGCAGAGATAACAGTGCCTGAGGATTATTGTGGTGATAAGCAGCCAGCAGACCTCTCTCTTGGCTCGCGTATAAGTAAAATATTGTTCTCTGCCTTCCTTGGCTGGATCAGCTGTTCTGCTGACTCAGCTAAACTACACAAAATCCTGGATGAACTAAGTGGTGGCCTTTAAAATAAACACATCTTGAACCATGTTCCTCTTCAGCGTGTGGTTCTGAAGTTGCATGAGGGAGAGAATAGAAGGAACAGGTCAAGAAAGGAAAAAATCCTAATAGGTTGTGGAACAGGATGAGTAGAATAAATGCAGCAACTTGGTATATCTTGAGGCATAGAACAAAAGAATTTCACAAGCTCATAGTGTATTAATTTAGTTCTGTCCTGCAGCAAAAGTATTTTTAAAGGCCTGTTAATTTTTGTTCCTGAGATTTTTGAAAGAGAGCTTTCTCTGCTAAAATACCAACTCTATGAACTACTGATGAGTCATCATTTTCAATCTAAAACCCATGATGCCTTTAGTTCGTTGTTACTTCTTTACTTCTTTTGCCCTCTGCAAAAATGACATGGCTTTCTTATTACACCTAGTAGAGTGGTACCTTGTATAAAGGAATTAATTTGTTCCAAATGAAATTATGTTAAGCAAATTTTCCTTTATACAAATATCCCATAGGAATGCATTGAAAACAGAGTAGTCCCTAATCGTGACCATTTTTATGTTGTATGGATTCAGCCCATAGGCATTTCTGTTAAGCAAAATTCCCCTATCTCTGGAATTGTTTATGTTGTACAGATTTTATGTTATACAAACCGTTTGTTATACGAGGGTCCACTGTAAATTGGTTTTACATTTCAAATGACATCCATGGGGTTTCCCAGTCTAGACTGACAGAGAAGATTCAGTCTTCCCAAAAGAATCACCCACAAGACTGTTGTTTACTTGCAAAAGCTTTTTATGCTGTAAAGAGCACTTCCAGGGCAAGTGATAGTTGCTGGGATTTATTTTCAGAAGTCAGTCCTTTCACATGCAGTAACAGAAAATATCACTGAGGATGATGTGGGCAGTGACCCATTATCAAGTGCAGCTGATTTGCATGAGTAATATATGTAGAACATGACTAATAAAAAAGCCCTCACAGGGGGTGGGTGGTCCTTGCTTTGCAAATATTTTTTGCAAGCTTTCATTATAAGATCCATCGTCTCTATCAGGCTGCCTGTTTCTTTTCCAATCTGGAGGAAGCAGCAAAAGCCAGCAAGGCATCTCTTGAATGGTAATATATGCTGGGTTAGTAGCATCCCATTCCTGGGGAGATGTCAGAGCTAAAATGTGAGTCTGGGGTCATTGTGGTGTCACATTAGAGATCCTTTGTGCCACCACAGAGGTTGTTCCTCATGATGTTCCAGAGTGAGCAAGGACTGCTGATCTTCCGTGACATGTCCTCTCAGTTGCCCTGCCTCGAGTCTAAAAGAAGCATAGCCAGTCTCTGTGGTTTGAGCCAGAATTGTGAGATCTGCTACCCCAGTGGTTCAAAGTCCATTCACACAGATAACTGGGCTCTGTCAGCTAATCCAGGTTCCTGGAGAATTGACAACTAGAATTCACATTGAATCACTGGGGATCTGGTGAGTCTATTTCCCAATAGGTTCCGTTGATTAAATAACCCCATTCCAGTTGTGACTTCCTATGCTCCACAACAGGATTTCAGTTATAGCAGCAATGGAAGACTTGAAGGGGAGACACATTAAGGTGTGAGTATGGGCGCTTTTACATGACCCCTAAGATCAGCTGGTCCCTTAAATTCGGACCAGAGATCTTAGGGGCTTGTCGCTCTTCCTGCGTTCCCACCCTGGCTGCTGGCTGCGTGAGGGGAGGGAGAAAAAAAAGGAAGAAAGACCGTGGCTCACCTCCCGTTCTGCCTCTCACTCTTGCCGGCTCTTGCCCCGGCAACATTCCAGTAGCTCTTAAGTAACTCTTAAGAAGCTCTTAAAGGGGCGGGAGCCAAAAAACAGCAAACAGAAGCGAGGAGAGCCCTGCACTTACTATCGTTGCACCGCATCAAAGAATTTTCACCTCCAGAGAGAAGGTACAAGAAAAGTGCGCTGGGTCATGCTAAAGTGGGCGGGGTCGCACTTAATTGCCTGTAAACTCCGGAGCTGGTGGGGAAACATTTTTAAGCTCCGGAGCTGGGAGCCATTTGCGGCGGAGTTCAGGGTTGTGTATAAATGCGCTATGAGAGAAGAAAAGAAAAAGAGTGGAACAAAATTGCTGCCATCTTCTGAATTCCTGGCAAAATTCTTTTTTCATCATGCAGTAGAAGTACAGAGACTCACAGAGGGGAATAGGTACAAGTCCCTCAGACTCTACCCTTTCTTGTTCACTTAAAGTTTCAATACCTCCCACTTGCATACATTGGTAGGAATAGGAATAAAAACATTTGAGTTCAGTAAAAAAAAATACAAAACAAAACAGAAATGAGGGGATGAAAATCAACAATAGACTTGCAGCAGTGCTAAAGAAGCAGGCAGAGATGGGGAATTGTTTTCTATTTATTATTTTTTTACTAAATCTTCCGGAATCCACAGCTAGCACAGCAGTGGCCATGTTGGCTAAGGGATTCTGGAAAATGTAGTGTCATTTCTGATGGAAATCTATGGACGGTGTAGAAGTTATAAACCTCTACTGGTCAGATGTAGAGATAGGCACAAATAATAAAATAATTCCTGAGGAATTTCGTGGAAAAATCTTTGGTCCATTGGTTCAGTCAGTTCAGATTTGTCCAACCTGGAGAACTCGCACTGACCCAAACCATGCACGTTTTAAGCATTTTCCCAAATGCTCTTATTTGTTCCTCACCCCCATCACCTCCCCACTCCCCCTGTCTCTTCTCTATCTTTTGCTGCCATTTCCTCCACCACCAACACCATCATAAAAAAGAAGAGGACAACCACTGGGGTATCTAAAAATAGGTAAAAAAATAAAAAAATCCTGGACAAACTAGCAAACCCTGAAGTTTGACAAACCACTGAACAAGACGAATCGCCATTTGGCGGCTTCTTGCCCATCTCTTGTCCGAAGTTTCTCACCCTTTGACAAAGCAGACCAGTCTGAGGAGATGGGCATTGGCATATTTGTATACAAAACTTTACAAACTCCTTTGAAAACAGCCAGAAGGATTCCCTGATGAAGACTGTGTTTTGCAAAAACAAGACATCAAACAGCTTTGGCATTTACTTTCATTTACAGCACACTGAATGAAGTTTGCATGCTAAGCACAGTGTCATCAAGCTCTGAGGAAACTAGTTCCACAAGCCAGTTCAGTTTTGTTTGGCAAAGTTTAGGGTAATAGTTTATGGGAACTCTGTGGCATGGTTTTTGCAATTAACTCCTTTTCTGGCATTCTGCCTTCCTATCTGTTACTGACAAATTCTGAAGCAGTTTAGTGTTATTAAATCCTCTTCAACTGAGAGACGTAGATATATGTATTATCAACTCCTTTCGAATATTAAAATGGGGCCCATCTGCTCACAGCAGGCAGCTATATTCCCACACTCTTTACAGACCCCCGGGAAGGAACATGTCTTTTTCCAGGCAGAAATGTAAGGCGTTTCCTCCTCTGTCGCTTCTATTTCTGAATTTTAAAGCTTGATACAGCATAATGCTAATGTGGAGCTGATTCATGTACCAATTACTAACTCAGCATCATGCAAATTTCTCATCATGGCCTTGAAAAGTATGATGTGGGAGTTTAGCTTTAGGAGAAGCTGAAGTATAATCGAGGAAGTGGATACTGTATTCCAAGGAAGGCAACATCAGCAAAGGGCCAGAGGCCTAGAATCTTAGAAAGGTTTTTTTGAAATTGTTGTTACCCACTTTCTTCCAAATACATTGTGTTCTTCCACACAAAGTCCAGAGAGGCCTATACTGTATAGAATCCTGAGGGTTTATAATGGACCCCCCCCTTGAAAACATCTGCAGATGTAATTCTGTGGCAGGGGCTTGGACTAATCCAGGCCTTTTGTGGATGGATGATGCAGGACTGCTTGTGGCTCACATGTTGTTCTTGCTTGTTTCACCTGCAAAATGGAAGCTGAAGACTTTTGTGGCCTGTAGTTTTGTTGCTGTTTTAACTGTTTACTTTAACCCCCAGGTTTTGCACCTTTGTCACTGGATGAAAAGTTCTGGAACACTCACCTTATTTATAACTTTTAAACAGGGCCGGCGCTAGGGTTTTTTGCACCCTAGGTGAGGGGGGGGCGAGCGGGAGGTAGGGCGGCGGTGGCAGCGGCAGCGGTGGGGGGGCAGGGTGGTGGGCTGGTGGGGGGGCGGGGCGACGAGGGTGGGGGGTGCAGCGGGGGCAGGGCGGCAGGCGGCGGCGGGTGGGCGGGTGACGGGCGGGGGGACGGACGGTGGGGGGATGGCGGCAGGGGGGACGGTGGGGGGGCAGCAAGCTGGCCAGTGCCCCCTGTCCATTTTGGCACCCTAGGCAACTGCCTAGTTCGCCTTAGTGGACGCGCCGGCCCTGCTTTTAAATTATACAGTAAAGACATCAATCAACTTTGGATTTAGTAGCTGTTGTGTTCTTAGAGTAACATTTGAACTGCCAGAGATTTGGAGCATATGAATAATAGAGAGGAAGGATCCAAGCTTACCTTAGCTCCAGCTTAGCTCCAGCCAAGCTCCAGCCAAACCCAGCCAGGCAGAAACTGATCAAGCTCCCAAGCACATTCAATTGAAGACAGGTGTATGATGTGGGAGCTTGAGGCTGGAGAATAAACAGAGGAGTAGTAGGATTCTGGCCTATCCAATTGGGGGCCTGCAGGCTGTTTAAACCATCCAATGGCTGGCCACGGGGAAATCCTGGGAGTGTATATAAACAGGCCCCTGGGCTGCTTTAGCAGTTGTTTTTATCCCAATGCAACCTGTGCATGTGTGATGGAATAAAGAGCTGAATTGAATCACACTTTGGGTGTCATCTAGTTCCATCAGACCTACTGTATTTCAGTAGCTATGAATGGATCACATGGTTCCCCCACACACATTTGGTGCCCCAAAATACCACAGTTGATCATTGGAGAAGAACTCTCCTGTCATGAGAAGCTTTTCCATGATGCTCAAACTCAATAAGGATGACACAATATTAATATATTTTTGTATTTCCAAAACAAAATTGGTAAAGTTTAAAGGTAAAAGTTCCCCCACACATGTGTGCTAGTCATGCTCAACTCTATGGGCAGTGCTCATTTCCATATTCAAGTCGAAGGGCCAGCGTTGTGCAAGTCCATGGCCATGTGGCCGGCATGGCTGCAAGGAAACACTGTTTTACCTACTTGCATTTATCTACTTGCATTTACATGCTTTCGAACTGCTAGGTTGACAGGAGCTGGGGTTAACAGTGGGAGCTTACTCCGCTGCGTAGCACCTGGGATTCGAACTGCTGAGTTGCCAACTTTATAGCTGACAGTTTTCAATGCTCTAGTCCACTGAGCCACCATGCCCAACAAAACAGAGAGGCTCCATCAATTTATGTATCTGTGCTCAGTCGTATGAATATCCCAACTAGATATATAGTATGCCTTCATTGTTACAGCCTTGTCCCAGATTCTGGGTTTTTTTTAAGCCAACAAGAGCAAATTGACAAATCTGAAGATATTTCTGCTTTCCAGAATGAAATGATCGATAATTGTGTTGCTGTTTTGTAGATTGGTGAGTAGTTTCAAACTGACCATTTCCACAGAGACTTTTTAAATAGCTGAGAAGGATCACAAATGACTATATAGGTATTATATACATTTGATCAAGCTTTCTGGATGGACACAGGGTACACACTACCACCACCACCATTAAAACCCAGTTTCACTCCTTCATCATGGCATGTAGATGACCTGGGCTCTGGAAGTTCATGTCTGCAGAGTATAAAGTCCAGTGCTTTCTATCAGGCAGGGAGGTCATGCATTGAGTACAGCCCCAGAGGTAGAATGAGAACCCACCTATACTAAGTGTTAATTGAGCTTTTCTTCACCCATAATAGCAGTACTGCATCCCGCTCTCCACACAATTTCAGTCCAAAACTAGCATCCACAAAGCCAAAGTAGAACAAAAAATGTTTTTACATCACAGCCATGTTATGATGTAATTTTGTTCTGCTTTGCTCCTCTTTGCTCTTGTGTTGTATCTCCTTTTATGCCCCCCTAGTTTTTGCTGTTCCATGTTCTCATTTAATGATGTTTCTTAGTAGGCATTTTTCTGATTACCAGTTTCCACTGTCTATACACAATGGGTAGGCAAAGCAAGGAGGGGGGCAGACTGCACTAAGTAGGGAGAGAGTGAAGAAGCTGGACAAAAGGAGAGGACAATTTCTGTTGGGTCCAAACAGGAAGCACCTCATGGTGCAGTGGATAAATTGCTGTACTGCAGCCATAACTGTGTTTACGACCTGGAGTTCAATTCCAGATGGCAGGCTCAAGGTTCACTCAGCCTTCCATCCTCCCAAATTCAGTAAAATGAGTACCTAGCTTGCTTGTGTGTGTGTGGGGGGGAGGCAATGTGTAGCCTGAATAATTACTTGTAATTTGCCCAGAAAGTGCTTTAGCCACTATGGGGCAGTATATAGGCAGGATGCTTTTGCTTTTTTCTCTCCCCTGTCTGGATCCAAATAGTGAGATGATCAATTCCAGTCTGCAAAACAACAACAACAACAACAACAAAACACACACCCAAGTTGGAACAACCAGAGACAAAACCATTCTGTGGCTGAGCCCTTTCTCTGTCACCAAAGGACAGAAATAACTTAATACAGTATGGGGAAGTTCATAACAAGGTGGCCATAGCAACTATATAAAGAGCAATTGTTAATGACACAGAAGGACTGCTTCAGATCACATATCTTCAAGATAAGAAACACGGTGATTGTGTAATCTGAATATGAAAACATTTGATGCAGCATTCTTCTGGAACTCGGGTCTAGGGGCTCCAACTTGAGAACCACTGGAACCCAAATTTGAGATCCTCATCTAATTAATTGTCTGTCCAAGAAAGATAATGGTTGAATGGTGAACAAGCCTCAGCTGGTGAAGGGAACTTTGTACCATAGATGTTACATACCATGTCAAGAAAAGGGGGATGAATAAAAAAATGAATCGTGATATTCAATGAATATGGCTGATTTGTTAAATATTCGTCCAGATTAGCTGATGAATACAAAGGGATGAATATTTACTTGTTTTTATTCGCCCCTCACCCCTTTTTGGACAATCCACAGCTGAGGAGATGAAGGGCTCATTTTTGGATTTTTTAAAATTATGATTATTTAAGACAACCACGGGCTGTCAAAAAAATTCAAGTTCCAGAGAATCAATGAACCGATTCGTGGTTCAGCCATTGCCAGGGCCAACATTTGTGGTTTGTGGTTTGACGCCTTTGACAAGCCACAAATTGGGATGAACTGCAATTTTTGTGGTTTGTACCCATCTCTAACTGCCCTTCCACAAGCAGGCAATGAGCTTTTTCTTCAGGCAAGCTTTCCCTCAGTGTTTGGCTGCCTGAGCAGGGTTTTAAAACAGATTGTTGTGCCTTACTGCTCTGAATGTGTTTTTGGTGCTGCTTAAAAACAAAGCAAAAATGTTTCTTAGAGTACAGTCGTGTTTGTGTGCTCCTTTTTAGAATTTGTATACTTAAATGTTTTTAGCTTTAAATATTATATTTTATCTGATTTAAGCCACCTCGGGTCCTTCTTAAGGAGAAAGGTAGGGTAAAAACATTTTAAATAAAACAAATAAAAACAAAATACTTAGCTATTCACTGTTAGGCCTGGGTATAAAAGCTGCGATTTTCTTTCTGTGGATTCAGCCCACTCAGAACAGGCGAAGAGCTCTTCTGTGGGCAACCAAAGCACCCACGAACGTTGTCTCATATGAACTGAAAGCCAATTTATTGGCCCTCATCCATTTGCTTACTGATACCAGACACTGATTCAGCATATTAAAAGCCTCCTCTGGATTGGATGAAAAGAAACAGAGCTGGATGTTATCAACAAATTGATAACATCTTACAGTCTCCAGATCAGCTTATTCAGCAGTTTTGTGTAAGCAGCATGAAGACAAAATAAAACTTTGCAGAACACCTCCCCCCCCCCCAATCAAAAATGAGAAAGTATAGAGCAGTGGCTCCTATCTTTGCCTGAGACACCTGGCTCTAGGAAGATATCATGGCGGGCAGTGTCAAAAGAGGGCTTCTAAGAATCTGACAGGCAGTGTGGTATACTGGATAGAGTTTTGTACTAGAACTCAGAAGGCTAGGGTTCAAGTCCCTGTTTGGCCATGGACACTCACTGGATTGTAACATCTCACATTTCTTGAAAGCCTTACTAGGGCTGCTGTAAGTTGAAGCTTATTTTGTGGCACACAACAGCAACAGCAAGAGGCCTAGGGGACATTAACAACAGAGTTTTACACCTTGGGCTTTCCTTGTCCTTGAATAAATCACTGAACAGGAGGACCAAAACTGTGTTCAGAAAAAAAGGTCAGAAACCAGATTAAATTATTTAATATACAGTTTATATGCCACCCACTATCTGAAAGTAGTGCCTAGAATTGCAATAGAACGTATTGTTGGGACACTTTTCACAAATGAGAAGCTTTCACCTGTCTTATTGTCTGAGAAGTCATTGGAATCTGGGGAGGCTTGTGTGTGTGTGTGTGTGTGTGTGTGTGTGTGTGTGTGTGTGTGTGTGTGTGTGTGTGTCTGTCTGTCTGTCTGTCTGTCTGTCTGTCTGTCTGTCTGTGTGCATGCAGCTTTCTGAACTATACCCTTCAATAGATTTGGGACCATGCTATTAATCACCTTCCATTCACAACCAATACTTCCTCTCTTGTTATATGTTATGTACCAGGATGGATGGGGGCTAAATGTACACAGCAATTCTTCCACTTATGCATCCCCTCTATGTCCTTAGGCTTAGTAACTAAAATTAATCAAATAAGCAAAGAGTAGATGGCATTTTAGAAGCTGTTATAGCTCAATTGGGAGATGCACTAAGTTAGAAATTGAAATTCCCACTGTGCATCCTAGGACAACAGCCTGCTGAGGTCACCTGGAAAATATGCATGCGTGGCAGGTGGTGTGAGTACCCTGTGACCCATGCAGCTGTGGGCAGGGTGCACAGTCCCAGAAGGAGACACTGGTGAGTACTGTAGTAAGTCAAAGTCAACCTGATGACACACAATTATTATTAGATGGTGCTCTGGACAATGATGACACATGATGGTATTCCACTTTAACTGCCATGTGCTCCAACCTAATGGTGGCTTCAGGGCTAGGGAAGAAGTGTCTACTGGTTAAACCACTCAGCTCCCCATACACTGTGTATCTGTGAAAAGGATACAAAGGTGCCGGTGCCCAATTCTCCACAGAGGGGATGATGGGGAATGGCTTTGGCAGCTGCTTTCCTTCCAGAAAATCCAGTGATAAATACCACCTATTCAAGGAGTACCCAGTTTATGGGAGAGAAAGGAAAGAGGTCAATAGCCAGGATTGTTCCACTGGCCCCCTGTAAGGGTTCCTCGATATCCAGGTGTGGATGATGGTGAATTAATAAAACTTTTATTTAAAACTTCAAACAATGGTTTCTTTGTATTATTTTCAGCACAGACTTCAAAATTGGGGGTTAACACTGGGAGTTCTGAACTTGGATATAAAATATCATCAGACGATAAACTTTCCCCTAAAAAAGGTTTTTTTCCTACTTTCGGGGTTTCCTCTGATATTGATTCCTAGATTCTACAGCCAGGTTCTCGAGGTATGGGAGCTGGGTTTGAGGCGGATTCTCCCACCCCCCGCCAGGAATCCATCCTGGAGGATTTGTTCCTGTGGGTTTAATCTGAGGATTCCCACTAGAAATATAGACTTCAACAAGATGTGCAGGAAGACCTATCGGGGTAGGGAGAGGGAGTCCCACATCTTCCTTCTCTCTCGATTCCCCCTCAGTCTGAACCCCCTTCTCTCGAAGTAGCGTTATATCTCTAACGGTTTGGGTCGCGCACTCTCACATTCCCATCTCGTGCCCTCCCGCTTGAGATCCTACTTCCTTACATAAAATTCTAAAGCGTCTCTGCTCGACCTGAGTTCCTTCATCTTTCAGCTCTCCCTTCTTCCCTAATTGGACTTGCACTCCAACATGCCAATATTTACCCACTCCAAATTTCTTATCTCTTTCCCCTACTTGAATTCCTTTACTTCCCATTTCCTTCCTAATCTCGATGTTGGCTTGAGCACTCACTGATCTCCCTTGGCATTTCCAATTTTCTGCCTGTATTCCTATTTCTTTGGTCTCTTTCTTTATTCCTACTTCCTCCCCCGTTTGTGTCCCAGTATTCTTCAAATCTTGATCCATTTCATTCAATTCCATTTTTAACATCTCCCATATCATAGTTTTTTTAATTATAGCCATGTAACCCTCCTTAATATCACAACCCTGTCTTTCCTCCACCACCTTCTTTCTATCTTGACTTTCCTTTTTCCCTTCTTCTCCAAAAAATAATTTCCCAGGTTCCTCCTCTGTTTCCAACACCTTCTTCTCCTCATCTTCCATTCTGTTCCTTTCTTGTCCGAAGTCAACGGATGGCCCCACTATTAGGTTTTCCTTCTGTCCATGTTCACACCCCCTTATCACCAATAACTGACGAAGGTGTAGCTCTCCAATGAAGCAGACTAAACGTCATCCCCAAAATTGATCACATGGTGTAAGACCCAACCACAGCATAAGTACAGTGGTACCTTGTATAAAGGAATTAATTTGTTCCAAATGAAATTATGTTAAGCAAATTTTACTTTATACAAATTTCCCATAGGATTGCATTGAAAACAGAATAATCCCTAATTGCGACCATTTTTATGTTGTTCGGATTCACCCCATAGGTGATTCTGTGAAGCAAATTTCCCCTATCTCCGGAATTTTTATGTTGTACAGATGTTATGTTATACAAACCATTTGTTATACGAGGTTCCACTGTATTGGTATTTCCCCATTTGCAGCTTCTCACCAAGAGCAGGGACTTCACAAAACCTGTGCAGATCCAGACAAGCCTCTGGTAGGAACAAAAGGACACAGGGTGGCCAAAGCATGGATTGCGCTGGAAGGCAATGCCCACCCCTAATAAGTCTATATTCAGACAAGCATACCTTGCATTCCACTGTCCTGGTATTCCCATTAAGCCACTTCATTCTGTACAAGGTCTAGCAAGCAGTTTAAGTAGCAAATGATATTAACAGTACTATCAAAGGAAAAAGGTGTTCTAACATCATAGGTCTGAGACCAACCAGCTACTGACAATGCAATTAAAATTCATTGCAGGGTACAATATAGATAGCTACAAACTAAAGGTAGTTATTTGGCTCCATGTCAGGTAGAGAGGCTAAAGGTTGTTCATTTCCTGCCCTTGACTCTAGTGGAGAAATCTGACAGCTTTTCCTCATCAAAAAGAAACACACTCAGTTGTGCATGTTAAAATGTGTGTTGCAGTACAGTATTCAGAAAAAGTTTGGAGCAGTTTTAACACACTTTCCTTAAAATTCTGTTCAGGAGCTCAAAATCTGCTTTGCCACAACTTCTGCATTGCTGAATTGTTGACTCACAAGGTGTAAGAAGAGCCATTGTGTCGGATCAGATCTGTTTTGTCTGGTATCCCCATTCTTACCTGTTCTCTTCTGCAGCCCCACCCATCCCACAGCTGCTACCTGAAGCAGCTGCCACATTATGCCTGGCGCTTTGTTAACTTCTCTCATGGAGTAAATATTAGCCCCAACCCACCATAGCATGACATACTGTGTGTATAAACCTGGCATATACTGTTGGTATAAACCGGCTTGCATCCAGAGGAAAAAGCATTAGCTCCCATTCTGGTGTATCTGGGAAACATTCAGCAGCATTAAACCAGCTCTAAAACTAATGCCAAATAGATTTACTCTCAAATGCAGTATTGACTTAATGCCAGTCTCACCTCATAATTTTCCCAGATATGGCCACAAATAAACCCAAGAGGGCTGATTGTAGCTGTACCTGGGAGAGAATGTGAGATATAGGCTTTTGGCACTGGCAGCTAGAGATGGGCACGGAATGAACATTTTTTCGTTTCCGTTACCATTTGTCGTTTCCGTTACATAACAAACGACAAACGAAAATTGTGATGAAAATGAAATGAAACGAACAGAACCACGAAAATTGTGGTAGTTACGTTTTGTTTCCGTTAATGGCGACGCGCAATGAAATGACCTGTTTTAAATGTTAAAAAATGCCGTGGGCATCCGTAAAAACACAGCGATAATTATTTATATTGTCTGATAATACCTACCAGAGGGGTTGGGGTCCTTAAATTGTTTGTTTTTGTCTTCTCCCATCGTGATGTATTTTTCTTTTCCCTTTAAAATGGATGTCGCCACCAGACACAAAATGGAGGCAAGCCATGTGATGTGGCATCATGTTCAACCAATAGCATGCCCAGGTTGCAGACTGGGCGGGCAGGTCTGGCAGCCACAGAGGGCATAAAAAGCTCTGGCAGCCCCCGTCCTCCTTGCAGTCTCTGGTGGGAGTTAGTGTGGGATTGCTGTCTCTGCGACTCTAGCTTCAGTCCTGCAGCCTCCCTGTGTGTGTGTGTGCTGCGTACCTCTCGGTGAGTACCCTCCCCTGCCCCACAGTGCAGTCACTCTGCAGCTGCCTTGCACCCTGGGCAAAACCCGCCGCTGCATTTGCAGCCTCCCTGCGAACCTAGCCTATACTGTGTTTCTGCCAGCATCCATTTTTTTAGTGTTTTCCCTCTGGTCTGGGGCGTTGGGGGACGCCCACGCATGGAAATGCTTTAAAAATCGTGCAAAAAGCGGGTAGAAACGACAAAAAAAAATGAAAAACGGTAACGAAATGTTTCAAAAATTTCACGACAAACAGAAACGAACCGAAACAGACATCTCAACGACAAACGAAAAAACCGAAACACCATTTTTCTGTTTTGTGCCCATCTCTACTGGCAGCACTTCGCTATCAGAGTGAAAGCTCTCTGGTGCTCACCTTGTTTTGCAATGCAATCAGTTGGCATCCACTCTGTTTTAAGTCCATTGAGGAACTTTTGCAATCCAAGAGGAAAGAAGTCTACATCCCTCAATCCAGAATGATTAATTCATATACTGTGACTATGAAGTTTTTGCTTTCTGTGATAAAGCCAGGAAGACAGTAAGGACATAGTTGAATCAAAAACACCAATTCTCCTTGGAATAAAGGGTAAGAAATGTGTCAAGATTGGGAGAAAAGAAATCTTCCATCAGTATTCAGGTAAAGGATCTCACAGCATGAAAAATCCTTGCTGGCTGGCATATCTGAGCGCTCTGTTATTTATTCCTTCCTGAGCAGCATGTTAAATGCTACCTCACAAAGTGAGATTTGTAATGTGGAGATACTTATGCAAGTAAGGCTTTCCTGCACAATTAATTTAATGAGTCCTCATGGTATTACTTCCCCATCCCCAGCCAGTATACAGCAGCAGGCCACAAACAATGGGATTTATGTTGTCACACCACACTACGGCGTGTTCACGCATATCATTTTGATTCACAAACATGTTTTAAACAGCCTGTCCCTAAAGGGACATTCCTCAACTCCCCTCCAGGGAGACATTCATATTGGAAGGCACCACAGATACATCTGCGGTTTCCCCAAAGCAATTTACATGATATGTTGGTTTGCTTTCCAACCATCATAACAGAGACACTGGTTCTTCATGGCAGTGGTAAGGTCTGTGGGCTGTCTAGGTTGCCCATGTAATCGCGTTCTATACAGAAAAGCAACCCTAGGCTGCAGTTAAGCCACATCCTCTGGACATTTTTGAACCGGGATGTTGAGCATGTAGCCTTCCAGAGCTAGCTTGCAGCTCCCATCTGGACTCAGCAGCACTGCCAGTCATGAGGAACACTGGGAGTTTCAGTCCAACAGCATCTGGAGACATCGCGTAACAATTTCTGCCAACACCAACCCTCTAACAACAGCCATATAAACTAAGCCAGAGGAGCCCCTCAATCCGAAAGGTTATAGGTCACCTCTGATCATCAGCTGCCAGTGCGGCTTTTTATACAAATTTAGATTCATAGTGGCCATTCTCCTCCTCCAAGCGTCTGGATTTTTGCACTACAGCAGTGGTCCTCAACCCCCGGGCCGCGGACCGGTGCCGGGCCGTGGAGCAATCCGCACCGGGCCGCCGCCCAAGGAACTTCAAATCATTTCCCTGTGGCGGCGGCCCAGCTCCCGGACAGGCGTTAACGGCCGGCCGCGAGCTTGGCCTGTGTTGAGGTGAGTGGAGGGGGCGGTGGGGGCGGCGCAGGCCGCCCCGGGTGTTTTCCCCGCCGCCGCGCCTGTGTTGAGGTGGGCGGGGGGGCGGTGCAGGCCGGCCCGGGTGTTTTCCCCGCCGCCGCCGTGCCTGTGTTGAGGTGGGCAGTGGGAGGGGCGGCGCAGGCCGGCCCGGGTGTTTTCGCCGCCGCTGCCGCGCCTGTGTTGAGGTGGACGGGGGGCGGCGCAGGCCGGCCCGGGTGTTTTCCCCGCCACCGCCGTCGCGCCTGTGTTGAGGTGGGCGGAGGGGGCGGCGCAGGCCGGCCCGGGTGTTTTCCCCGCCGCTGCCGCCGCGCCTGTGTTGAGGTGGGCGGAGGGGGCGGCACAGGCCGGCCCGGGTGTTTTCCCCGCCGCCGCGCCTGTGTTGAGGTGGGCGGAGGGGGCGGCGCAGGCCGGCCCGGGTGTTTTTGCCCGCCGCCGCCGCCGCGCCTGTGTTGAGGTGGGCGGAGGGGGCGGCGCAGGCCAGCCCGGGTGTTTTCCCCGCCGCCGCCGCCGTGCCTGTGTTGAGGTGGGCGGAGGGGGCGGCGCAGGCCGGCCCGGGTGTTTTCCCCACCGCCACCGCCGCAACTGTGTTGAGGTGGGCGGAGGGGGCGGCGCAGGCCGGCCCGGGTGTTTTCCCCGCCGCCGCCGCCGCGCCTGTGTTAAGGTGGGCGGAGGGGGCGGCGCAGGCCGGCCCGGGTGTTTTCCCCGCCGCCGCCGCAACACCCCCACAATCGCGCCCGCCCTGCCATCGCTGACGCCGCCGCGACCCCCCCGCAATCGCCCCCGCTCCGCCATCGCTGACGCCGCTGCGACCCCCCCCGCAATCGTCCCCGCCCCACCATCGCCGCCGCCGCGACCCCCCTGCAATCGCCCCCGCCCTGCCATCGCCGCCACGACCCCCCGCCATCGCCCCCACCCCGCCATCGCCCCCGCCGCCGTGATCCCCCCGCCATCGCGCCCGCCCCGCCCCGCCATCGTCGCCGCTGCCGCGACCCCCCGCAATCACGCCGCCGCCGCCACGACCCCCCCACAATCGCACCCGCCCCGCCCCGCCATCGCCGCCGCCGCCGCGACCCCCCGCCATCACCCCCGCCCCGCCATCGCCGCCACCGCCGCTGCCGCGACCCCCCCGCAATCGCACCGCTTGGGCCGCCGCGACCCCCCCGCCATCGCCCCTGCCCCGCCATCACCGCCACCGCCACCGCCGCGACCCCCCCCGCCATAGCCACCGCACCGCCACCGCCGCCGCCGCCGCAACACCCCCCCCCACAATCACGGCGCCGCAGCGACCCCCCGCCATCGCCCCCGCTCCGCCATCGCCGCCGCCGCCGCCGCCGCCGCCGCGACCCCCCCCCACAAGCGGGCCAGGGAAAAATTATCAAACATTTACCGGTCCACCGTGATAAAAAGGTTGGGGAGCACTGCACTACAGCATAAGGAGCAAAAGTATTAGAAAACGAAAAATTGCTCGTTTTGTGCCCATCTCTAATTCTCAGCATATTGTCAAAGGGAAATGGGGAATGGAAAGGGAAAAAAGAAGGATAAATTACTGTGGCACTTGAAAACTTATAAATTTGTTTCCCAAAAGGTCACATTGAAACAAATATTTCAGTCTTTAGAGTGCCATAACATTTTGTTCCTCTTCACCTTTCTTTCTCTCTTTAATTTTCTCAACACATATAATCTATCACCCTAAATCCACTTGAATTGTCTTCATAGTTTTAAAGTACATCTGTCAATGAACAATTTTTTCAGTGTATAAGGTATAAGAAGGTAATACATTCATATTGATATTATCTTGCCAGGTATTGTATCTGCATGGATTCCCCCTACCCACCCAAAAGGTTTAAGGCATCTAAGAGTCCGCTGAATCTAAGGGAGGAATCTTAAGCATTCTGGTTCTATCATATTACACTTGCAAGCAGTCTGGTCAGTGCTGAAGAATCTGAGATGTGTCAAGAAAAGGATTTTAGTATTTGAAGGTCATTGTCCTGGACAAACTGAACTCCTAGAATTCTTTTTTTGTAGATACAGAATATTTTTATATATGGTCCTCCTGAATTCCCACAACCTGATATAAAGATGACATGCATCACGTCAAATCATTTTGGAAGGATTACAGCTGAAAGCCCTCAGTGACAGGGAGAGTTGTCGAAAACACCTAGATATGGTTCACATGTCATCTGCATAGTATTTAACTGATGTGCCGGTCCACAAATTGAACAACAACTCACAAGCAGTTAATGGCCTAGATCAGGGGTTCGCAACCTCAGGTAATCAGATGTTCTTGGACTATAACTTGCAGAAATATTGGGCAGTACAGCCAATGATGACTGCTTCTCTGAGCTTTCATCCAAGAACATCTGGGGACCCATGTCTGGGAATCACTGTACTAGATTGAAGTTTGGTATTCGCCAGAATTCCTTTATGTTTCTTCTTGACCGTCGCTGTTGGAGAACAGGACAGAAGCAACACCATACGTTCCTTGTGGGATGGTGGCCAAGGCAAATACTCTGTTTTGCATGCCAGTCTCCTCCATATGGACTTTTCTTTCCTGTTCCTGAAGAAGAACATGGTTAGGTTTGGAAAACAAGCAAGCATGCAGACAGATCAACCCTAATGTGTATAAACCTATTTGTTTTAGAGATGGGCACGACTTAGCGGTATTCCCGTTTCCGTTTCCGTTACTCGGTTCCGTTACTCTACGGAAACGGTAACGGGAATTACTCCCCCAGACTTCGAGCTCGAACCGACGAACGAACAATTTTGGTCTGATTTGTCGTGCTCGTTACTTGCATCGCGAGATCGCGCGATGCCACACGCGGCACAGAAAAAAAGTTTTTAAAAGTTAAAAAAACCCGGTTCCCGGCCGAAAAGCAGGCGGGAAAATGCCTGCCGTGCCTCAGGGCACCTACCAGAGGGGTTGTTTCTGGAGGTCCCCGGCCTCCCCCCTCATCCCCCGTCCTCGGCTGCTCTGGTGGGACTCGCCGCAGGCTCGCAGCCAGCAAAAAGCCCAGTCTCGCCGGCTGCCGGCCGCCGCAATTAAAGCGCAAGCAAGCGGCACGGACGGCACAGGAAAAAACTTTTAAACTCTCCCCCCACCCATTCCCGGGCCAAAAAAGCAGGCGGAAAAATGCCTGCTTGACTAAGGGCGCAGGGCACCTACCGGAGGGGTGGTTTCTGGAGGGGGGGTCCCGCCTCCCCCCCGTCCTGGGCAGCCGGACTCGCGAGTCGCCATCGCCATGCCATGCGGTGCGGACGGGGGATCCAAAATGGGGCGGCGAACGCAATATTGTTTTTGAAATTGTGGTCCAAAAACACACAAGCACAACAGAAACACGCGAAAATTTATAAACTGCCAGATTTTTCACAGTAGCAGTGGGTTTTTTCTTGCAACAAAATGTCTCTCCTCTCCTCCTCTGTCCTCCATTGATTTTATTTTATTTTATTTTATTTACACCTGCGCAGTGCGCAATGATGGGCTGGCCAAGTGGCCAGCCATGTGGGAGTGGACAACCATGCAAATTTCTGGAGCCATCCCACCAGTCGCATGGCCACTTGGCCATGGAGACTTCTGGGATGTGCCAAACCCCCTAAAACCTGCCCTAGCCCTAACCCTAACCCTTGACTCCGTACCCATACGTCACAGACTGTCTTCTTAGTGGGTCAGAGAGGCACCCAGAGGTGCAACCCACTAGCCCACCGTAACCTTACCCGTCACTAGCCTAACCCTAGCTCTTGCACTAAGGCACCTTAAAGCCAGATCTACTTGCTTGCATTGCACTACACGCAGCAAGTACAATTCCCTTCTGTGTGAGACATGGTGGTGCCAGAGCCTTGTGAAGGGCGGGTATGACCCTATCATTCTCACACTGGTCTCACGTCTGCACATTATGTTATGCAATATCCATATGGCTATTGCATAGCATTTTGCAGCAGCAGCAGGTGAGGAAGGGAGACCCCCATGTAGAGGGGTGTCTCTTGGAGCCTGCTTCCCCTTCCTAGTGGCAGGAGGCACCCACGGGTGCCTCCAGGAGCCCACTTTCCCTTTATAGCGGGCCAGAGGAGGCACCCACCCCACAGAGGTGCCTCCAGGAGCCCGCTACCCCCCCCAAAAAACCAGTACTAACGAAAACGAAAAAACGAAAAAACGAACCGACTAATTTTTGCGAATTTTCGCGAAAACCGGAAACGACCCGAAATGGGACTGGCCCGACTAACGACAACTCGAAAATTTTTTTTTTCAAGTCGTGCCCATCTCTAATTTGTTTTTCTGTGAAAAGTACACATAGTAATGTCGGCAAAAAGCCAGCTCTTTAGCATTCTCTCCTTCAGATAGGCAGACATATTAGTCTGTTCTGCATACATAAAATAAATATAAAAAACAAAAGAATTGTGGTACCTTAAAATCAAATAGGCTTTTTTTTGTTCTGCCGCTCTCCGCCAAGGGTTTTCCCTCTTTGCCATTTTTTCTATTTATCTTGCCACTGCTTTCCCATTGATCCCATTGTTCCTGTTGTTTTATCTGTGTTTTAACTGCTTTTATTGGAAACTGCCCTGAGTTCCTCTTTGGAAAAAGGTTGCGGTATAGAAATACATTTAATAAATAAATAAATAAATAAATAAATAAATATTTCAGAGTGAGCTATCATGGCTTAGAGTTTCCTTCCTAAGACTAATGGTTGGCCACAATTTTGAACAGAGAGGTTCAAAAGCTTTCTTCATCCATCTTTAAAGACTTGTGGACTTGTACAGACCATTTGTTGTTGTTGTTGTTGCTGCTGCTGCTGCTGCTGCTGCTGCTCCTGCTGCTGTTATCTGTTGTCAGGTCACCTCTGACTTATGGTTATCCTAGGAATGAGCAATCTCCAAAATGCCCTGTGCTCAACACCCCGATCAACTCTTGCAAACTCAAACTGTGGCTTCCTTTATGAAATTAGCTGATCTCATATTTGGTGTTCCTCTTTTCCTGCTGCTGTCAACTTTCCACAGCATCTTTGCCTTTTCCAGAAAAAATGTCTTCTTGTGATGTGACCAAAGTATGGTAGTCTCAGTTTCAACATTTTTGAAGACACTTGCTTATCTTTCTGGTGGTCTTTCATATCCACAAAGCTCTCCTCCCAAGTCCCTCCCATCAAACTTCTTCACTGTCCAGTATTAATATATAATAATAATATAGGACTATCATATATAAAAACTGTGTGGTTCTTCTGCAGTCTTCTTAATGTCAAGCTGCAGGCCTGCTTTGGCACTTGCTTCTTTCGTTTTTATTAGAAGTCATTGCTTCTCTCTGCCAACAAGATGGTGTTACCTGTATATCTTAGATTATTGACATTTTCCCACCAATTTTCACTCCTCCTTCATTTGATTCTAGTGCATCTTTCTTTGTGATAGATTCTGTGTACAGGCTGAACATCTGACACCTTTGTCTATCTATACCAAAGGCCACATGCCACTCTGAAATTATGTTTAGCCTGACAAATCCCAACCTTTCCAAACAAAAATATCATCCTGTTGTCAATATCATCCTCAATAACAACAATATGGCCGTCATCAACATTATCATGTGAATCCCAGTCTGATTAGGTTCTCCTCTAAGTTTCTGCAGTCATCATGGCCTCTCCAAATCCTAAAGGGATATTTTTGTCCCTACTCAGAGATGACTGAATATTCTCTAATTGCTCTTGAAAACCTCTCTTCATATTGAATTATTAACAAAAGAGCAGATCCTTCTGTCTTCCAACCCCCCCCCCAAACCCTTAGGTCTGAGGGTTAAACTAGTTGCTACCTTAAATTTCTAGAATGTGAAGAGGTCTAAGCTCATTTTCTACTGGATTCATTTTTGATCTATAATTTACAGGTGAAGGAGAAGGAAACTTTCCCCCTGAATCATTATCCCAAATTTACCTCACCTTCAGTGAAGAAATAAGAATGACTCCTTTGGTTCTGGGACTGAGTACTTCGACAAGCACATCATTACTTAGTCTCCATAGGAACTTAATTTCATTGGTTAATAGATGTAATTACTGCTTCCAGAACAGAAGAAGGGGCCAGGAAAGAAAAGCTTGTACATATTAAAATGAATTGCCAAAATGGCAGTGCCCGTCGAATACGGTAGTTCTAAACAGAAATGGAAAGATGCCAGTTGTTATCGATAGAGAGAGCATGGTTTATGGGAAAACTCCTTTAAGGAGGACCTCACAATAGACTGGGGGAGGATTCTAGAAGCTCACCTACCTGATAATATAAGAAGGATATGAAAAAACTGGGACGGGTTCTGAAGAAGGGAGGGTGAAAAGCCTTCCTTGCTGGAACCAATGGGCTCCCGGTGTTGGAGGAAATGGATAGGTTTAGCCCGGAAAATAGAACTGTGGAACTGGGGTGGAGGGGCTGTGAACTGCCCGAGTCTATAAGACCTCTTCCATCTCTGCTGAAGACGCATTGTGAGAAAGGAACATTTATGTTTGTTGATTCGTATGTGCACAATGTATTGCTGTGGGTTATTATAGTGGAATTTGCATCTGAAAGGGAGTCTGATAAAACAGTTTTATCCCATGCACTCTATGGCAGCAGCAGCCACTGCTTACCTCGGGGCCCTTTCAGCTGTTAGGTATCTAAAGAGAGGATCAGGGTGCTTTGGCAGGTCTATGGAATAAATGCACAACAATAGTAGAATTCAGGCTTATTTTGATCTTTTTAAATTGCCCATTTTGGTCAAGGCTGCATTTTTAGCAAGAACTCAGATTAGCTGGAATTCTTCTCCAAGCAGAATTTAATCAAAACCTAACCCTGTTCTGGGATTTGGCTTTACTTACAAAAGCAAACATAGCAAACATTCCAGACTCCACTTTCCCCCATGTGTGACCTGTCTTACATCCCATTGATGAAGTTAACCATTCCATTCCTGTCCTGTCATAAATCTCTTGGCAAACACACCCACCTTGGTGAGATAAAGGAAAGCTGCAGACCTGGAGTTTATCACTCCGGCCCAAGCCGCAGAGGGGAGTGGATGACCTCTTTGTTTAAACTTCCATCTAACCTAGACACAGATAAAACAGGGCCTATGCACAAAGTAGGATGAGTTGGTGGAGCAGACAGTGTTCCCCCTCTCAAGATCGGTACCCTTTCCCAATGCTAAACACCTTCTACAAATAAAACACTGCCATTATGTAGGACAGAGTTCTATTTGGATATTTGGGTCCACACCATGGATGGGCCTTTGTGACCTCACTAGGCAAGCGAAAAATGTGGGCAGAACCACTACTTAGCCAACTGATTATGGAAATGTGCATGAAAGAAATTCAAGAAACACCATCAACTCTGTTTTTAAAAGATGAGAAGGAAAAAGAACTCTTAGCAGAGAGGCGGGGCTCTCTTTGAATTCAGAGCTGGGAAGGAACAGTTGGTTAGTGCTAGATAGACTGACAGTGACGCCAACCCAGAAAGATCTCTCTTAGTCAAACAAACTACAGGCAGCATGCAAGGTTTTGAAACTCCAACAATCTGGTGCGACCTCAAAGCTAACTCACATACAAAACTGTAAATTATTTTTTCCTAGTTCTACTCTTTCTGAGATGTTCCTCACCACCACGGCCTAGATAATCAGGGAAGCAAAGTGGTTGCTGAGATTTGACAACCCTGAGGGGGGGGAAATAAAAACTAAACCTCTCCCCCCCCCTAGTTGGGGTGGGTGGAAGTGGGTAAATGAAAGAGTCTTGTTCTACCATTTCAGAATTTTGTTGTCCAAATCTTAGAGCTAATGAGACACGCTAGGAGGTAGGTGATTCCAAATCCCCACCATCCACTTCTGGCTCTGCTACTAAAGACGGTTACTTCACGTCCCTCTCATCGCAGTTCGCCGTCCTGCTTGGGACCGGTACGAAAAAATGTTACTGCACATCCATTGTGTGATGGCGGGAGTTTGTCCTGACCACGCCCCCTAAACTGGGATTTAAGCGTGATGAGCCATACCTCTCCCTGACCTCGGGAATTCTCTTGTCTCGGTTCTTGTTTCAAGACAAGAGCCTGTGAAGTGAGGCTTGTCACTCAACGTGTGCATTCTCCATCTAGTGGCAGGAGTGCGAAGTTGCATTCTCCAGTACAACCACAATGGCGTAAACCAGGGGTCCTCAAAGTTTTCAAACAGTGGGCCGGTCCACCATGCCCCAGACACCACTGGGGGCCGGAACACAGCCCCCCCAAAAGGCTGACATGGAAAAGGGGGGGAGGGGCAAGTGGGGGGAGACCCCTATGATTGGCCCATGTTCACTGTGTCTCCAGGGCCCCAGCAATGCGTCCTGCTCCAGATCACCCCCCTGAGGTGCCACCGCTGGGATCCCCCCACACATAGCCCACTGCTTTGAACTGCCTCAGCAATAGAAGCAGCTGTGGAGGCTGGCTTGCTTGCAAAGCAGGGGGTAGGTGGGGGGGGGTTGCAATTGGTCCCAGGGGCCGGATTCAGGACCTTGGGGGGCCGCATCCGGCCCCGGGGCCTTAGGTTGAGGACCCCTGGCGTAAACAATGCATCACAGAGAGGGAAGAAGGCATAAAACCCTGGACTTTGCTGCTTAATGCATGAAAGGCAAAGTTATGGAGAATCAAAATATCGAAAAACAGAAGCCTGGGCCAAAGAAATAAAAAGGGAAAATGAAGGCAGGGAAGTACAGATGTTGTCACAAAACAAGGCCATGAAGTAACAGTCATCACAATACCATGAATCACGTCCATGGGTAAACGGAAACAGGGATAGAACCGGGACAAGACCATGTGACTGCGAATGACATTATCATGAAATGAACGTAATCTCGGAATGAGGAAGGACGAGAAGTAACCATCAAAGAGAGTCCAAAGAAAGGCTAAAGTGTGGTGGGGGTGGGGGGGATTTGACATTGTTATTGCTATGCAAATGAGATCCCCCACGCTTAACTTTATACATGATTTTTGTGGAGCTGTGCTTAACTTACCGCTGAAGAACACAAGGTCCTCTATATGTTGGCTCCCAACAGCCATTGCCAGAATAACCAACAGTGAGGAGCAGCAACAAGAGTTGCCATCCATAAACATCTGGATGACCACATGTTCCATGAACAAACAAAACCTCAGCTGAGGGAAAAGAAAAGGGTAGAGAAGGAGAAGGCGGTATACATATTTGGTCCCGTGATGGAAGAAATGGAGTGCCTTGTGCCCATCTCAACCTTTCCCTGACTTAGCCTTGTGACATCACAAGATATTGCAGAAATTTGCCCCCTGGTTTTATTTTTGGTCCTTGCAATCACAGGAAAGGAGAGCAAGATGCTGGCTGAGCTAGCAATAATCACTGTTTGACTCAGATTTCCTTCTTCCGCCAGCAAAATTTTGAAAATGCAAGATTTCACTGAGCATATCAGTAAGAAAATCAATACTTATCACATTTTTATAATGTGGTTTAGGACACAAGTCTGAAATGATTTTTTTTTTTTTGGCATCAGCAAAAATAGCATTTGTAGAGGCGATTATCACAGGTAGCAAAGAATCAGCAGCAAACTCACAAATTTATACTAGATGGTTCCTGAGGATTTCGTGCCATAGGGTGCAACAGTATTTGGGATACTTTCTAATGAGTATTCATTTCTGCTTCAGTTTTCTAAATTTCTTAGAAGTCTCATTTGCATTTATTTCTTCTACTTTATGGAGTGAAGGAGGGGGAAAAGATCCAGTGCTAGAAAGATTCTGAAACTCTTAACATTTTAAAGGTACTTCTGTGACTGCCAGAAAATCAGATTCTGCATCCTGGCCGCAATAAGATCTATGGAGCAGAAAAATCAATGTGAATGAAACTGAAATCCTATCATAAGCCCCATGGGTAGAAGAAATGAAAAGGTATGTCTGTACCTGCTATCAGGCAAGAGCGTAAACCTTTACATGTGCTTTTGCCTGCTAATTCCTAGGGAGGTGGTTTTAAGTATGATTACTATCGAAATTAAGGCATTGCAGTTATTAGACTGTGTGTGAAAATCACAGCAGCTGTCCTCATATATGACAACAGAGTTGGTGATAAGTACAGTTGTCTGTGCAATCACTTCTGTTTTCCTGAAACTGTTCCTTGTCAGTTCTGGTGAATTTTTTATTAGTTGCTGTTGTTGTTAATATATATACCCGGGATGGCGAATCTATGGCACACGTGCCAAAGGAGGCATGCAGAGAGCTTTCGCCTGGCACGCGACAGGCTCCCTGCCCCCCACTTCCCCCTCCGCTGGACCAGTCATGAGGAATTTGCAGAGGGGGAAGTGGGAGGGGCAGGGAGCATGTTGCGTGCCAGGACGACCCTACGGCCGCCGTCCCCATCGCCGCCTTCGCCCCCGCCCCCTGCCGACCCAGCCTCCGCCTCCTCCTCCTCCTACCTCCGCCACCGTCCCCATCGCTGCCCTCGCCCCACCCCCTGCTGACCCAGCCTCTGCCTCCGCCCGCCTCTGCCGCCGTCCCCATCGCTGCCCTCGCCCCACCCCCTGCCGACCCAGCCTCCACCTCTGCCTGCCTCCGCCGCTGTCCCCATTGCTGCCCTCACCCCGCCCCCTGCTAACCCTGCCCCAGCCTCCGCCCACCTCCGCCACCGTCCCCATCATCGCCCTCGCCCTCTGCCACTGCTGCCAATGTCCCTGAGCCCGCCACCCCCGTTGCCCTGCTGCCTTCGCCCCCGCCCCCACTGCCGCCAATCCTGACCCCTGGCACCGCCACCATCTCCATACCGTGTTTGGGCACTCGGTGTCAAAACGGTTCGCCATCCCTGATCTAAGCTAATGTCTTATTTCTTTCTTACACATTTATTCCTTGAGACCATCTGAAGATCAGATAACTCTTGAGGTCAACTCTTGAGGTTTGCTTTAGTGCATCTAGTTTGGAGGCACCAGCTACATATTCTTCTGATATTGCACAGCAACTGCTGGAGCAACTGCAGATGTTCCTGAAGGAGATGGACAGCCTAGACCAGTGATGGTGAACCTTTGTCACTCCAAATGTTTTGGACCACAACTCCCACAGTCCTTTGTCATTGGCAATACAGGCTTGGAATTCTAGGAGATGTGGTCCAAAATATCTGGAGTACCGACAGTTCGCCACCACTGGCCTAGACGCACTCCAGCTGGGGTTCAGGCCATGCCATGGGACTGAGATGGCACTGGTTGCACCGCACAACGACCTTTTAAGGGAAGCTAAGGAGGTTTCAACCTTCTTGGTCCTCTCGGAGCTCTCAAAACAGGCAAAAGGAAAGAAGATAAAAACATTGTGACATCTTAAATACTAACTACCATATTTTAATGTGTGTTATTTTAATGTGTGTACATGGCCAATATTTATGTATTTATAGATGGCCCAAGGTCACCAGTTGTATTTGGGCACAAGTTGTTGACCTGGTAATGACCTTTAAAACCCTTGTTGATATTCCTTTCCCAGGAAAGCTCCTTTCCCAGGAAGCATTTTTCTGTAAATAATGGCAATAATAGGTAGCTAAATTATATGCAGGCTATAGAAATGAGCAGGAGCAATGTGGTAATAGGTATCTATAAGCACTAATGACGTTTGTGAAGTGGCACTGTAGCATATGAACTGTTGGGTAGTTCAATGGCATATGTTAGATATAACCCAATATTTATATTTTATAATGCCTTAAGAAATCTTGGCTTATATTGAGTCAACTGAGATGGGTTTAAAACATGTGCATATTTTTTGATCAGCTTTATCTCTCTCTGATTCTTATCCTGTCATTTTTCCTAAGAATTCAAATGTTCAAATGTTAAGTAGAGTGTCCAGCTAAATTAAAATACAGTAATTTGATATTTGTTTCTGTGTACTGACATGCCTGAGGTCTGATTTGTGTCATTTAATTCTTTTGTGCAGAGACTGTTCTGCAGAGGGGCAATGTCGACAAAAGACAACATACATCACATTGGAAGAGGAACAGATAAAGGTACTCTTGATGGTGTGTGTGACAACATCATGACTGAAACAAAAACAATTCTGGGGGAAGAGCTGGTTTTTGGTGTTGTAGAAGGGTTTAGTTCCCATTTTTGTGTCAATGTTCTATACTCCAATGCATCAGTAGTTACTGGAGGGGGTGTCTATAAACAAGTATAGAACAAGGCAGCAGCTGTTGTTGCGGGACCCACTATACAGGTGCTTCTACGCCAATGCTCGAAGCCTCTGAGCAAAGATGGGAGAACTTGAACATTTGGCAGCTAGGGATAACATTGATATAATAGCCATAACAGAAACCTGGTGGAATGCGGAGAACCAGTGGGATACAGCAATCCCAGGCTATAAACTCTATAGAAGAGATAGAGGGGGGCGGGTTGGAGGAGGAGTGGCCATCTATGTCAAAGAAGGGGTAAAATCCAGCAGAATGGAGGTTGACAGAGGGTCTGACTCCACCATAGAATCACTGTGGGTTAAACTACCAGGTCCAAGGAGTGATGTGATCGTTGGAGTATTCTATCGTCCACCAGATCAGAAACTTGAGGGGGACCTTGAAATGAGGAGAGAAATCATGGAAGTGGCTAAAAGGGATAGGATAGTAATCATGGGGGACTTCAATTATCCCCACATTGACTGGGCCAATGCGAGCTCCGGGCAAGAAAGAGAAACTGAGTTTCTCGACTTGCTGAATGACTGTGCCTTAGAGCAACTTGTCACGGAGCCCACCCGAGAACAGGCAACTCTGGATCTAATATTGTGTGATACTCAGGACCTGTTCAGAGGTGTGAATGTCACTGAGCCTCTGGGGAACAGTGACCATGCTGCTATTTCCTTTGCCATGCATGTCGGAGGAAGAGTGTCAACCAAATCAGACATAAAAACCCTTGATTTTCGAAGGGCAAACTTCCCTCAGATGAGGAAACTAGTTAGAGAGAAACTGAAGGGGAAGGTTAGAAGAATCCAATCTCTTCAGAGTGCATGGAGCCTGTTTAAAACAACAATAATAGAGGCCCAGCACAAGTGCATACCACAAAGAAAGAAGAGCTCATTTAAGTCCAAGAGGACACCGGCATGGTTAACGAGTGGAGTTAGAGAGGCTCTAAAGCGCAAGGAGAGGTCCTTCTGTAAATGGAAATCCTCCCCAAATGAGGAAAATAAAAAGGAACACAAACTCTGGCAAAAGAAATGTAAGAAGATGATAAGGGAGGCAAAGAAAGACTTTGAGGAACGAATGGCTAGCAATATAAAGGGTAATAATAAAAGCTTCTTTAAATATGTTAGAAGTAGAAAACCTGCCAGAGAACCAGTTGGCCCTCTGGATGGTGAGGGAGGAAAAGGGGAGGTTAAGGAAGACTTGGACATTGCAGAGAAATTGAATGAGTTCTTTGCGTCTGTCTTCACGACAGAGGACCTTGAGCGGATTCCGCTGCCTGAGCCGCCCCTCTTGACTAAAGAATTAAATCAAATACAGGTTAAAAGAGAGGAGGTTTTAGGACTAATTGATAAATTGAGGATTAACAAGTCACCTGGCCCAGATGGCATCCACCCAAGGGTTATTAGGGAACTGAGAAATGAAATTGCAGATCTCTTAACGGTTATATGCAACTTGTCTCTTAAAACGGCCACAGTGCCGGAGGACTGGAGGATAGCAGATGTCACACCAATTTTTAAAAAAGGAAGGAGGGGGGACCCAGGAAACTACAGGCCGGTTAGCCTTACATCTGTCCCAGGGAAGATGGTGGAAAGCCTCATCCAAGAGAAAATCTTAAAACACATAAAAGAACAAACCTTGCTGAGAGAAAATCAGCATGGCTTCTGTAAGGGTAAATCTTGTCTGACAAACCTCTTAGAATTTTTTGAAAAGGTCAACAGGCACGTGGATTTGGGTGAACCGGTTGATATAGTCTATCTGGATTGTCAAAAGGCTTTTGACACAGTCCCTCACCAAAGGCTGCTGAGAAAATTGCACAGTCAGGGGATAAGAGGGCAGGTCCTCTTATGGATTGAGAACTGGTTGAGATCCCGGAAACAAAGAGTAGGTGTCAATGGGAAATTTTCACAATGGAGAGAGGTGAAAAGCAGTGTGCCCCAGGGCTCTGTCCTGGGACCGGTGCTTTTCAATCTGTTCATAAATGACCTGGAGACAGGGATAAACAGTGAGGTGGCCAAGTTTGCCGATGACACAAAACTTTTCCGTGTGGTAAAAACCAGAGAAGATTGTGAAGAGCTCCAGAAGGATCTCTCCAAACTGGGGGAATGGGCTGAGAAATGGCAAATGCGTTTTAATGTAACCAAATGTAAAGTAATGCATATTGGGGCAAAAAATCCAAACTTCATCTATCAACTCATGGGCTCTGAGTTATCCGTGACGGATCAGGAAAGAGATCTTGGTGTGTTGGTGGACAGCTCCATGAAGGTGTCTCCCCAATGTGTGGCAGCGGTGAAGAAGGCCAATTCCATGCTAGGGATTATCAAAAAGGGGATTGAAAATAAAACAGCCAACATTATAATGCCATTATACAAAACAATAGTAAGGCCCCACCTGGAGTATTGTGTACAATTCTGGTCACCGCATCTCAAGAAAGACATAGTGGAACTTGAAAAGGTGCAGAAGAGAGCGACTAAAATGCTTACTGGCCTGGGGCACCTCCCTTATGAAGAAAGGCTAAAACATTTGGGCCTCTTTAGTCTGGAAAAAAGGCGATTGAGGGGGGATATGATTGAGACATACAAAATAATGCAGGGCATGAGTAAAGTGGATAGAGGGAAGCTCTTCTCCCTCTCCCAAAATACCAGAACTAGGGGACATACACTCAAATTGAGGGCTGGGAGAGTAAGAACTGACAAAAGAAAATATTTTTTCACCCAGCGCGTTGTAAGTCTATGGAACTCCCTGCCACACAATGTGGTGATGGCATCTGACCTGGATGCCTTCAAAAGGGGATTGGACAGATTCCTGGAGGAAAAGTCCATCACAGGTTACAAACCATGATGGAGATGTGTAACCTCCAGGGTTTAAACCAGGGTACTTCAAGGGCCAGATGCAGGAGAGTGGTATCAGGAGACAGATATCTAGTCTCATGCACTCCCAAACACATCTGGTGGGGCCGCTGTGAGATACAGGAAGCTGGACTAGATGGCTCTTCTTATCAGTAGTTACTGGAGGGGGTGTCTATAAACAAGTATAGGTCTGCCACCAAGGACTTGGGAGAGTGAGGTATTTTTCTCAAGGATGGGTTGGAGATAACTTATGATGCATGTGAGTAGTCTCAGTTGTGAGTTGAAAGTGACTACTGGTCTGGTTGTGTCATTTTCTCTTCTGGGCTTATTTTGCAGTACGTTGATGCCAAGCTCAAGGACCTACAAAATGTATTCCTCAGACTACAATACTCATCCAGTATGGAGTGGTAGAAACTACAAGTCACATTAACCCTTTGATTTGAGCTATAAGAACACAATGAGCTGGAGAATGTTGTCAGATCAACAGTTTGCCAACACAATTCTACGTTGACTAGAGAAAATAATAGACATTCTTACATCACAGATGGAACCACCTTCTGAAGATACAGATATTTTAAATCTTGATCATGATACAGAGCCAGAGGACTGATTTTAGTCTACAGATAACTACAACAAGAACTGTGCAGGATGAATTCGTGAAGAGAGCTGAATTTAGTCTTGATCAGGAGATAGAACCATAACAGAGAGCTGATCTTAATCTGCAGACAAACACAATAAGATCTGTGCAGGATAAATCTGTGGATAGGCCAAATCCAGAGTGGAGGAAGATAAGCACGTTTGTTCTATTAGATATGGATACAGAGGAGAGGAGAGCTTGGGAACATTCCAGCAGCAAAGCAAATATCAAGATAGAAAAACAATTTATGAAAATGGACCTAGCAGAAAAAGAGAAAATCCAGAAAAGGAATTTTTGGCTTAGTTAATTGATTATGTAAAAAGTTGGATCTCTGTATTTTGATTCTCTAAAGCTATTAATTGATTGTCATGATTAGACATGGGCACGACTTGGCGAAATTCTCATTTCCGTTTCCGTTACTCGTTTCCGTTACGCAACAGAAACGGTAACGACAATTACTCCCCCAGAACTCGAACTCGAACCGACAAAAGAAATATTGGGTCTGATTTGTCGTTGTTGTTCCTGGCATCGCAGCGATCGCGCAATGCCAAGTGGCACAGAAAAAAACTTTTAGAAATAAAAAAAACCCTGATTCCCGGCCATAAAAGCAGGCAAAAATATGCCTGTTTGAGGGCACCTACCAGAGGGGTGGTTTCTGGGGGGGGGGCACTCCAGCATTCCCCCCCTCCTGTCCTGGGCTGCTGGTACCGGGCTGGAAGGGGGCATCCTCTGCGTCTCCATTTGCCATGTGGTGCGGGGGGATCCAAAATGGCGACCGCAATAATTTTTTTTGAAATCGTGGTCCAAAAACCCACCAAAGCACCACAGAAACATGCAAAAATTAGCTATTTTAAATGCTTGCATTTTTACAGTAGCAGCAGTGGGTTTTTCTTGCAACAAAACATCTCCATTGATTTTATTTTATTTTATTTTTATTTTTTTACACCTGCGCATGCGCAATGATGGGCTGGCCATGGGATGGGACCATGCAAATTTTTGGAGCCATTCCACCAATCGCATGGCCAGATTTTGCTGAGACTTGCTGGTACCAGGCTGGGAGGGGGCATCCTCGGCGTCTCCATTTGCCATGTGGTGCGGGGGATCCAAAATGGCGACTGCAATATCTTTTTTGAAACCGTGGTCCAAAAACCCACCAAAGCACCACAGAAACATGCGAAAATTAGCTATTTTAAATGCTTGAATTTTTACAGTAGCAGCAGTGGGTTTTTCTTGCAACAAAACATCTCCATTGATTTTATTTTATTTCATTTTTATTTTTTTACACCTGCGCACGCGCAATGATGGGCTGGCCATGGGATGGGACCATGCAAATTTTTGGAGCCATTCCACCAATCGCATGGCCAGGTTTTGCTGAGACTTCTGGATGTGCCAGAGAGGGCATAAAAAGCCCACCAACCCTAATCCTAATCCTAACCCTAACCCTAACCCATACGCCAGTACACTGTGTTCTTAGTGGGCCAGAGGCACCCAGAGGTACAGCCCACTAACCCACCCTAACCTTAACCATTACCCTAAGCCTAGCCCTTACCCCCTAACCCCATGCTCTGGGAAGTCAAGTCGCGCCAAATCACGGCGGTAAAGACAAATGACAAACGACACGACGAAACGACAAATTTTTGAAAAATTTTGCAAAAAACGGAAACGACCCGAAACGGACCCGTCCCAAAAAACGACAACTCGAAAAAAAATTCTGGTCGTGCCCATCTCTAGTCATGATAAGGGAAATGGAAAATGGAAATGTGAAGACCAACCTGAAATATAAATAAATGTTAATCTGATAGACCTTTAAAAGAATTGTGTTAGTTAGGTATAAAGACCTTTATACACAAAGTGAAATCTGTAGACCAAGATGTAACTCTTTTATAATAGCCCATAAAGTACTAACTCGAGTTATAAAAGGCTTTTGAAATTAGGTATCTCTTAGAACAGTGGTGTCCAAACCTTGGCCCTCCAGATGTTTTGGACCACAATTCCCACAGTCCCTTGTCCTTGGCAATCTAGGCTTGGAATTCTGGGAGTTGTGGTCCAAAACATCTGGAGGGCCAAAGTTTGGACACCCCTGTCTTAGTATCATAGGTAAATATACCATGTTCATGGCATCTATTATATATTAAATCAGCTAAAATATATCCTAAGTTGTTTAGCTAATTGAAGAATTAAATATCAGGATTTAGTATACTGTTAAGCTCAGACAGGCTAGTTCAATATTGTATTTTGCTATCTCTATCTTAGAATACCCATCCAGTATGATTAGGGAAGAAATCAACAGGGCATGACGAATGCCCAGAAGCATATCTACTGAGGTATCGTGGGTGGGGGTTAGGATTTATATAATATGATTATGACTGAGTTGGATAGATAGATAGATAGATAGATAGATAGATAGATAGATAGATAGATAGATAGATAGATAGATAGATAGATAGAATAATTCTCATTTCTAAAGTCCATGTAGAAAAGCTTAATTTTGCAGTCCTCTCTAGTATACTTCAGTCTACCATCTGTTCTATTCTAAGCTCACGTTTGGGACTTACCTTGGTCCCCAGTAGTGGCTGATGACAGGGATGCAGGAAGGAACCATCTTGTCTGGAAGAACATTATGGGTATCTGTGGAGTCTATCTTGCTCAACACAATATGGTGGCCATTTATCTGGTTTATGCAGCAGGTATGGACTCTTTTGTTGCTTCTACAGCATGGTCTCTGCCCCAGCCTACTAGAGTTTGGCTTAGATAGGAGGGAGGAGTTCTTAAGCAGATATCAGGGGCATTTAAATGTTCTGCCAATCCTTCTTGGCATTTTTTTACTGTATACCTTCTTTTGATCTGAAGAGCTAGAGATGGAGCATTTTCTTATCTCATACTCCTTGGTGAATTAGTTACCTAGGGGCTCAATCCCAATAAAACAAATAAACAATAAAACCAATTTCTGCTTTTTAAAAAAGATTTAAATTTTAGTGTACATATGAGGCACACGAATGCACAGTGCACTGCATTGGAGATACGGGTTTTTCTGCTCCTTCTCAAAAAATTCCACTGACCACCCCGTTGCTCACTCCCCATGACTTTAGTTTGAACAAAAAATACAATCCCTCTGTTTATTTATTCTGGCAACGAGACTAGGCCTTAGGTCTCAGTAGCTGAAACCAGTGTTGGCAAAATCCCTCTTCTTCACTGGCTCTTTGCTAGTTTGAAACACAGGTTGATATATCACTTACCATACTCACGAGGGCCTTCAGGATATTATATCTTCAGAGTTTTGTTGGACTTTTCGGGTTTTGTTTGTTCAGGCACTCCTGCAGGGTTGGAGCTCTTATGGCCAAGGGTGACATTCAGACTACCTTTCGTCTTGAGCCACTCGGCCCACATGACTTCTGCTCTCTAGAATTTAAGTTTAGTGGCGTTTGGTGTGTTGAAAAGGCCTTGCCTGTGGGCTCCTCCATGGCATGCACAACATACTTTCACGCCTTCTTGAAAGGACTGTGAAGGACAATGTCCACACAACCCTTGTGACCTATCACTTCAATGACTTTCTGTTGTAACAAGATATGTAGTGTTCAGGAGGCACAAGCCACAGTAGTCCCCTGCCAAAATCTAGGTAGGCAAAACATCTTGCACACTTGGGAGATTGCTTCAGCCTGTGTGGATCAGCTGTGTGGATCAGAACCTGATATCTCATTGGGTGATGATTAGATAGAGAGTTCAACAATTGGTTCACCTGGGCATAGAACTGGACTCAACTACAAGAATTGTCCAGGTGTTTTCTTGGCCATATTCTGACATATGTGCCATAAGTGTAGTCTCAAGGACTTGCGGCTCAGAGGAGTAGCTCAGAGGAAGTCTACTCATTGTAGCTTACTAGTTTCAGCATAAATTCTCTTTCAAATGGTCTAATACTGGTTTCAACATGCTGTCACACAATCTACGGCTTCAGAGGTAGGGCAGGCTTAAACATCGAAATGAAATACATGTGTAGCCAGACAGCATATGTTCAGAATTAGCCACCACTGACTGAGCTGCTCTACACTTGTAAAAATTAGGTAGTGTATAAATCTACATTTCCATGCCGAAGGCTAACCAGATGCTATAAAAATCTCATTGCCCTTGCCATAAAATTAGTCTCTGTGGACACGGTGTGAAGCCTAAAATGTGATATGGGTGTTCATTTTGTAGGTCTCAAATGTACGTGGTATCAATCAGTACGTAGTGTGGACATCTTTATGTCTGCTTCAACTGTCAGCTTGGACTATTTAGTTATCCTACATATAAACAGCAAGGAGAAGAAAGGAAAGTACACGGAGAAGTAAAATCAAGCAACCATTTGGCAGCTTCTCTTGAACATCTAAATTACAGATGAATATTGAGTACAAAACAGGGCTGTTCATGGGCATATTTTGTTGACTCACAGATGCTTGGGATTCAGTCATGTGCTGTACTCTGAAAATGAAAGGGGGAGGAGCAATGCAGTGATGTCACAAGGCTACTTTTGCAATGCACAATCCATTGTTGTGAGTACAGCAGTTGTGCTTTTGGAAGGTCAGTCTATCCCAATGCCTACGCCATCCAGCCATGCTCAACTGGTGCTGGAGAGCCCCTTGTGAGGAACCATCTGGAGGAGGAGGAGGAGGAGGCTCCCCGGCCACCCTCACTCGGGCCTGGAGAGCCTGCCCTAGGATGGAGGCGATGGACTTATCCAGTGGCTGGGCTGGAGACGCCGGTTGGAGGTTCATATGAGGAATTTTTCAATCTTGCATTCTGAATTGACGGCTTGGCTTTGCTTCAGTGGTGGACGAGGTGACTTTGGACTGGGGAGGCATTCTTGTTGGCGACTCTTGGACCTGTGGATGCCACTTGCTGGGATCATCTGGGCCTGGAGGCTGTGACCCCGGTCCGAAGGCAGTGGCATTGTGATATGGTCAGCTCCATCATGGAGTACCACGTTGATGCTGGTATGGTCACCTGCCAGCGAGGTGGTGGCGGCTGTGGCTCATTCTGTAGGTAGTGGCACTGGAGGCTCCCATGGAGGAGGCGGTTCATCCCTATGGCCGTAGCTGTGACCCGCTTCGCCAACGGTGATGGCGGTGGTGTTGAGGGCGAGCTGGAAGCTGCTGGAGGTGGCAATGTCGTCCTGGTCACTATGGTGCTGTCTTGAGGACTCTGCTTTGGCCATTGATGTTCATCCGGCCTGGTATGGCCGTTATGGCTGCCCAGTTTGTATCAGACTGTAGAACTGTGCCGTTGGCAGCTGTTGACTGTATTCCACCACCTCTCTGACTGCCTGTGCCGGTGGCTCTCCTCTAGACATCATCTGAAAACTACCATTCTCCGCCACATGCCTTAATCTTGGGAAAGACCCTCCTCCCTCTCTCCCCTCCTCCCCCCCACTTTTCCATCTGTTTGCCCTGGTTTGCATAGCCCTTATTATGCTTTAGTTTTATTTAATTCAATTTATTTACTTGGTTTATTTATACTTTTATATTGTATTGTATTTTCATTGTTTTTGTTATTATTTGTATTTGGTGTTACTTTTATTGTTGTCTTATACTTTTTTCTTTTTTGTGTCACCATGTCTGCAGGGACTGCTATTTCTCCTGTGTCAGACCGTGGGCGATACGCTTGTAGTTGGGGGATTAGTCGGGTTAGAAGAACTTGGGCCAGGGAATTAACGGCTGTCCCCCATTCTGATCCCCCAACTCACTGCCACGTATCCCGGAGCCATCCCGCCAGTGCCTCTGATCTGTCCTGCCTCCTGATGAATGCCAGGTTGGTCCACAATGAAATTCCCATCCTATATGATACCATATTGGACAGGCGGGCCGACCTGGCTTGTATCACCGAGACCTACGTGGGAGCAGAGGGGGGAGCCTCCCTCTCCCAGCTGTGCCCCCCTGGGTTTTTGGTTCAGGGCGTAGGCAGGTCAGAGGGTCGTAAAGGGGGTGGGCCAGCCATGGTTTATAGGGAATCCCTTTCTGTCAGCAGAGCCTCGACGTTGTTGAGTCCAGGGTTAGAATGCCTTCAGCTATTGGTGGGAGAGCGGGACAGATTTGGCATTGTGCTTGGTTACCGCGCTCCCCGCAACCCAGCACAATTCCTACCAGAGCTCACAGAGTTCATCGCGGCTGCACTGTTGAGGTCCTCCCACCTCCTGGTGGTTGGGGACTTCAATGTGCATGCTGGTGATGGGCTTTCGGGTGTGGCTCTGGAATTCATGGAGTCCATGGCCTCTATGAATCTGAGCCAGCATGTTGTTTGCCCCACTCATAGATCTGGACATACCTTGGACCTGGTGTTTACCTCCACGTCAGAGGATTTCACTCTGAGGGTTGGGAACATTGCTTCCCTGCCTGTGTCATGGTCAGACCATCATCTGCTGACTTTTCCCCTGGCGACCGCTGCCCCGCGCCGCGGGGAACCTCGGCCCCTTGTCTGGGCCCGCCCCCGGAGACTTCTGGCTCAGTTTCTAGAGGCCTTTGGGGAGCTTCCTTGCGGTCTGGCTGACGATCCAGTTGAAGCCATGGTGGACCGATGATTTGAGGATACCTCCCGGGCTGTCGACCATATCGCCCCTAGGTGCCTTCTCCACTGCAGAGCTCGCTCCTTGCCGTGGTACACAGCAGGGCTGAGAGCGATGAAGCAAGAACGGAGAAAGCTGGAGAGCAGATGGAGGATGGACCGGACGGCTTTTAATAAGGCTGCTGTTAAAATCCAGACCAAGCGCTATGTTCGCGCAATCAGGGAGGCCAAAACATCTTTTTACTGCCTGAGAATACGAACCGCCAGGCGGAGTTATTCCACGTGGTTCATGACCTCACTAATCCTGGTCTGGTAAGGCCTCCTCCTATTGAGTTCAGTAGTGAGACTTTTGCAGCCTTCTTTAGAACTAAGATTGAGGCCATCCGTGCTGGTGTTGACTCCGGTTGCCTTAGTCTATCCTCGGCATCCCCCAATGCTGCACCCCCTCAGTCTCCTCATTTGGTTGAGTTTGGGCCTGTCTCCTCTCTTGAGGCCTCCAGGGCCCTGGCCCACTGGTGGCCTGTGTCCTCCCCCTTTGACCCCTGTCCATATTGGCTCATTAAAACTGCCGGAGGGAGCATGCCTGACTGGGCTTCAATTATTTCCACTGCCTCCTTCAGGGAAGGGATTATTCCCTCTCACCTGAAGGAGACAGTGGTGAAGCCCATTCTGAAAAAACCTGGCCTGGCATCAGAAGAATTGGCAAACTACCGTCCGATCGCCAATGTTCCCTTCATGGGCAAGGTTATCGAGAGGGTGGCCGTTGTCCGACTCTAGTCGTTCCTGGAGGGAGAACGGGTCCTTGACTCATTCCAGTCTGGATTCAGGCCAGGGTGGGGGACTGAGACAGTCTTGGTTGCACTGCAAGATGACCTCCTCCGGGGGGGGGGGGGGGGCGACAGGGGTAGCTCTACCTTGTTGGTTCTTCTGGATCAGTCAGCGGCCTTTGATACCATCGACCACAGTATCCTGCTGGACCAGCTTTCCGAGATAGGTGCCGGAGGCACTGTGCTCAGTTGGTTCCTTACTTCTTGGACAACCGCCCCCAGCGTGTGCAGATTGGGGGGGGGTTGTCTGCCCTGTAGATACTCCCATGTGGGGTTCCGCAGGAGTCGTCCCTCTCTCCCATGCTGTTCAACATCTATGTGAGGCCGCTGGCTGAGGTCATAAGGAGATTTGGAGTCTGCTGCCATCAGTACGCTGATGACACGTAGCTCTATCTCTCCTTTTCCACCTCTGCAGTTGAGACTGTTCAGACCCTCGACCAGTGCCTGGATGCAGTCATGGCATGGACCAGGACCAACAGACTCAAACTCAACCCCGAGAAGACCAAGGTTATGTTCTTTGGGACTTCCCGTTCCAAATATGAAGGCCCTATCTGCAGCTTGGAGGGTGTTTCCCTCTAGCTGGCAGTCAGAGTCTAGAATCTGGGTGTGGTCCTGGACCCGGCTCTTTCTATGGAGGCCCAGGTGGCCGCTGTGTCCAGGACTGCTTTTTTCCATCTTCGACAAATCGCCCAGATTCGTCCATACCTTGACGGGGACTCCTTGAGAACTGTTGTGCAAGCACTGGTGATCTCGAGAATAGATTACTGCAATGCTCTCTACATGGGATTGCCCTTGACTCTTGTTCAGTGACTTCAACAGGTGCAAAATGCGGCAGCTAGACTGGTGGTGGGTGTGCATCGATATGACCACATCACCCCAGTACTGGCTTGCCTGCATTGGCTACCCGTTGCATCCCGAATAAGATTCAAGGTCTTGGTTTTAATTTATAATTCCCTCCATGGCCTGGAACCTGATTACTTGGCAGAGCAAATCTCCCAGCAGTCAACTTTGGCCCGACCAACTAGAATGACGCGGGCACACTGTCTGCGGGTGGCCACACCCAGGGAGGCTTGGAAAACGGCCATCCATGGCCGAGCCTTCTCTGTGGCTGGTCCTACACTATGGAATCACCTCCCGAGTGAGTTGCGCCTTGCACAGTCCCTGCTAGCCTTCAAAAAAGCTTTAATGGCCTTGCTTTTTCAGGAGGCATTGGGTGACTGTTAATTTTTTTCTTTTTTCTTTTTCTTCCTGATTTTTATCCGCCACTTGTCTCCTTGCTATTTTTTTTATGTTCAAACTGACTTTATTGATTTTATAATGATGCTGTATTTAACTTGCTTTATTGTCTGTTTTTTATTGTAAACCGCCCGGAGTTCCTTCCGGAAGACGGGTGGTATATAAGCCCTAAAATAAATAAATAAATAATAAATAAATAAATAAACTGACATCTAGGAACGCTTTTAGGAAGGTATGTCAAGCATTGCAGTCAAATGCTACAGACATCAGAGGTCTTTTGTTGCAGTCCCCTAGAAAAGCAACAATGGTATGATGTAACAAATGGGCAGGGCAAGGGAGTAGCAGAAAGAAAGTGCCATGAAGAACATTTCCGGGCGTAATAAAAACGAATTTCCCCACCTCTTAGCTCTTTGTTTTCTTGCACTCTCTCACTTTGGCATCTTTCTTGAGAAACTCTCTTGTTTTTCTCCTAATCCCCAAATGATCTGTTTTTCTTGCTGTGACAGTACAATCAATCAATCAATCTTTGAAGTATAGAATCATAGAATCATAGAGTTGGAAGAGACCTCAAGGTCCACCCAGTCTAACCCCCTGCCATGCAGGAACCCCCATCACAGGACTCCCGAGATGGCCATCCAGCCTCTGCTTAGAAGCCTCCAAAGAAGGAGACTCCACCACCCTTTGAGTGGTGGACTCCACCACTCTAACTGTCATGACGTTCTTCCTAATGTTCAAATGGAATCTCTTTTCCTGTAGTTTGAAACCATTGCCCCGAGTCCTAGTCTCTGAAGAGCTGGAAGAGACCCCCATGGATCATCAAGTCCAGCCAGTATCAAGGAGGCGCAACAGGAAACTGAACTCCCAACCTCTCTAAAACACTGAGCTATCCAGCACTTCAGTGCAGGAATTCTACATTGCACCAGGAATCGCCCATTGAGATTTAAAAGTGTCTTATTTTAAACATGTGTTAATCCAATGTTGTAAACCAAGTTCATTTGCTGGATATACTGCGGGTTTTTCATGTTTATGTATAGTGAAAAACAAAACAAAACAAAAGCCCAGGAGTGGAAAATAAGTGTCACTGCTTCCTCCAGCAGCAATGCTTTGAAAAATGTGTCTGTCCAAGCTGAATTGGGGCCATAAATTGTACATATAGTGAAATCTCCATCTACTCAGGTTTAAAAAATTAATTTTCCCATGGAAGTGAAATAAAAGGAGATTAAATTGGAGCTCCAAAGAGATGATTGGGTCTATGCTTTTCAATGAACTTCAAGTTTTTCTGAACAGTTTCCAAACCTCCAGGCAGACTCATGAAGCTTGGCTCTTTAAAAGCAGTGGAGACTTTTGAAAAAAATATTTTGGCATCTGTATTCTGTATCATTCTCCAAGTTCAAAATAATCCAAAGGAAATAAAAATCTGTCTGTAAGAGGAAAGAGACTGACAAATGATGCTGAGAGGTAATCAAAAAAGAAAGTAAGATGAATTTCCATTAATATGTAGATAGAAACCAACATTCTTGAATTTTCATTCATCCCCTGGGGGAAAGGAAACTCAAAAGAAATGAACTATCTTGCTTCATTTAGAAAAACACCAAGGAAGCATTTTCCTTCCTTCCTTCCTTCCTTCCTTCCTTCCTTCCTTCCTTCCTTCCTTCCTTCCTTCCTTCCTTTAAAATTTCTTTTTCAAAAGAAGATGTATGTAGGCTAATATTATGAACAATCAAATGCTCATAAATATTTACAGACCACGCCAAGGACATAGCCTATAAATATCAAGTGTTTCAAGGTGGAACGAGGTAAGATAAAGGAAAGTCTATAGGAATTTACAGTGATCCCCAGTGATAAGTGGGAAATGGAAAATGCATTGTTCGAAAATGAAACAATGAGGAAGAAAAAGAAGCTTGCAGATCTGTGAGATACTGAAAGCACAGGATGCCAAGAAAAAAAATCAAGCCAAAATGTCCTAGTTTTTGAATACTGCCACTGCCTTGAGTTTTCACTGACAAAGATGGCAATATCCTATAGCAAAATGTGGGCCTTTCTTTTTAATTCTTCATAATGAATGAGAAAAATGCTCGTCCTGTATGTCAAATATGATAAAGCACTCTAGCATGTGAAGAAAGTGCTCAGGAAATATTATGAACCAGAGGGGTCGACTCTGGTCCTGTGTGCCTATTGTTGGTTTTCTCTTTCAGTTTTCTCTCTGCTGCTTTTTTCCAGGCAGGTGCCATCTGCTATCTGTGTGGTCACCAGCATCCTCCACTGCTTGCATCCTCCTGATTGATTTGAAATTTCTTTCGGGAAAATGCCTTGTGACAAGGATGTCAAGGAGGCACAAAGCAAAGAAAGGAAGTAAAATTTGCAGTTCCCAATTATTGCTGTTTAAAATGTATTTTGCTCGCATATTTGCATAAATTTTCTTGTTGGGTGAACTTTGTGCTGACTCAGTAGCACAATGGCTACTTGCAGATCTGAGCCTTTTTTGTTTGTTTAACTGTGTACTATCTCAAGCATAAAAATAGGTGCCATATAAATGTTAGATAAGTCTAGATAAGAATTAGGGTGAGAAGTGGGGTGTGTATACAGACTGGACAGGTCTGTTTTCATAACTCCTTGCTGCCCTTTAACACTTAAAGACACATTTAAACAAGCAAGCAAGCTCAGGGATGAGAAATTGGAGGGAAAATAAATGGAAAAATATCTCAAGTGCAAACAATCACTGTTAATGATCCCAGGCCTCAGGTTATCTACTGGAAATGGAGTATTTTATCAATGATTTCACCTAAAATGTTCAAAAGCATAGGCATTTCAAACTGTACAACAAATAATGTAATGGTATAGTGCTGGAGGTACTGAAGAAGGATCCTTTGTGAGGGTCTCCTAAGATCATCACACTCTTGTACTTCCGATCTCCGCATATGGGTGTGAAAGTAGGGCAGGAAAGAAACCCAGCACGTTGTTAGTTTTCACCCAGCACGTTATTAGTTTCCCCCCGCGTTGTTAGTTTTCACCCAGAGTGCTGTTAGTCTGTGGAACTCCCTGCCACAGGAGGTGGTGATGGCATCTGGCCTGGATGCCTTCAGAAGGGGATTGGACAGTTTCCTGGAGGAAATATCCATCACAGGTTACAAGCCATGATGGAGATGTGTAATTGGCAGGCTTAAAATAGGGTACTTCAAAGGCCAGATGCAGAGGAGTGGTATCAGAAGACAGATATCTTGTCTTGTGCGCTCCCAGACGCATTTGGTGGGGCCACTGTGAGATACAGGAAGCTGGACTAGATGGGCCTTAGGCCTGATCCATCATGGCTCTTTTTATATTCTTATGTTCTTATGAAAAAGTGATTAATTTGAAATGTGATGCTAGAGGAGAGCCTTCTGAATACCTTGGACTCCTAGAAAGATGAACAGTTGGGTCCTAGAGTAAATCAAACCTGAACTATCCTTTGGAAGTAAAAATAATGATACGGAGTCAGAACTATCTGGAAAAGGCAAAGATGCTGGGGAAAGTTGAAGGCAGCAGGAAAAGAGGAGGACTAAATATGAGATGGAATGACTCCCTCAAGGAAGCCTCAGGCTTGAGTTTGTAAGAGCAGAGCAGGGCAGTTGAGAGGATGACATTTTGGAGATCTCTTATTCATAGGGTCACCATAATTCAGAGATGATTTGACTGCACTCAACCACGACAACTCAGCCTTTGAGCAAGTATATGTTAGAAACTGCTTAAGAACATGGTTCTAAAGAACTATATAAATGCCTAGAATGGAGTAGAAAACCACATATCATATCAATGGTTATGGACATTTTGCACTTTTAAAAGCATTCAAACTACTCAAAGACATGACCATTTTGACCCTGGAAGATGGGACTGGAAAACCACTTCCAAGTACTCCATACCTAGAACACTGTGAAAAGGGTCCCTATCAATTGGAATCAACTTAACAGCAGACAGTTATTGTTACCGTATTATTATTCCCACTCACTATGGCTTTTTAACACGAGTGCCTCTGTGATGTTGTTCTGGTTTCAAAGACAACAACTTGCAACCCTTCCTTGAATTTTGTAGCTGGGATGACAATATGCTTAGTTTCGAAAACATCTTCACTAGGTCTGGATCTCCCGAGGGAAGAGAAATTTATGTTTTATAGTTACCTCACTCCATCTCTCAAGGACATTTTGGATATAAACGTTTAACAGATAAGAAGGTCACTGGTTTAGAGAGCCGTTCTTTTTGATGGCTGCATTTCCAGCGCAGACAGACTGTTAAGGGCCCTTTCTTTTCAAATGGATTTGTTTGTCAAACACATAATTATGTGAAGAAATCCTGACTAAAGCAGCACTTGAGAGAGAGAGAGAGAGAGTATTTCCTTCGCATTGCGGTCTAGAGATGGGCCCATCTAGTCCAGCTTCCTGTATCTCACAGCGGCTCCACCAGATGCGTTTGGGAGCGCATGAGACTAGATATCTGTCTCCTGATACCACTCCCCTGCATCTGGCCCTTGAAGTACCCTGGTTTAAAGCCTGGAGATTACACATCTCCATCATGGTTTGTAACCTGTGATGGACTTTTCCTCCAGGAATCTGTCCAATCCCCTTTTGAAGGCATCCAGGCCAGATGCCATCACCACATCCTGTGGCAGGGAGTTCCATAGACTTACAACGCGCTGGGTGAAAAAATATTTTCTTTTGTCAGTTCTTACTCTCCCAACCCTCAATTTGAGTGTATGTCCCCTAGTTCTGGCATTTTGGGAGAGAGAGAAGAGCTTCCCTCTATCCACTTTACTCATACCCTGCATTATTTTGTATGTCTCAATCATATCACCCCTCAAGCACCTTTTTTCCAGACTAAAGAGGCCCAAATGTTTTAGCCTTTCTTCATAAGGGAGGTGCCCCAGGCCAGTAATCATTTTAGTCGCTCTCTTCTGCACCTTTTCCAGTTCCACTATGTCTTTCTTGAGATGCGGTGACCAGAATTGTACACAATACTCCAGGTGGGGCCTTACTATTGTTTTGTAAAAAGGCATTATAATGTTCGCTGTTTTATTTTTAATCCCCTTTTTGATAATCCCTAGCATGGAATTGGCCTTCTTCACCGCTGCCACACATTGGGGAGACACCTTCATGGAGCTGTCCACCAACACACCAAGATCTCTTTCCTGATCCGTCACGGATAACTCAGAGCCCATGAGTTGATAGATGAACTTTGGATTTTTTGCCCCAATATGCATTACTTTACATTTAGTTACATTAAAACGCATTTGCCATTTCTCAGCCCATTCCCCCAGTTTGGAGAGATCCTTCTGGAGCTCTTCACAATCTTCTCTGGTTTTTACCACACGGAAAAGTTTTGTGTCATCGGCAAACTTGGCCACCTCACTGTTTATCCCTGTCTCCAGGTCATTTATGAACAGATTGAAAAGCGCCGGCCCCAGGACAGAGCCCTGGGGCACACCGCATTTCACCTCTCTCCATTATGAAACTTTCCCATTGACACCTACTCTTTGTTTCCTGGATCTCAACTAGTTTTCAGTCCATAAGAGGACCTGCCCTCTTATCCCCTGACTGTGCAATTTTCTCAGCAGCCTTTGGTGAGGGACTGTGTCAAAAGCCTTCTGAAAATCCAGATAGACTATATCCACCGGTTCACCCAAATCCATGTGCCTGTTGACCTTTTCAAAAAATTCTAAAAGGTTTGTCAGACAAGATTTACCCTTACAGAAGCCATGCTGATTTTCTCTCAGCAAGGTTTGTTCTTTTATGTGTTTTAAGATTTTCTCTTGGATGAGGCTTTCCACCATCTTCACTGGGACAGATGTAAGGCTAACTGGCCTGTAGTTTCCCGGGTCCCCCCTCCTTCCTTTTTTAAAAATTGGTGTGACATCTGCTATCCTCCAGTCCTCCGGCACTGTGGCCGTTTTAAGAGACAAGTTGCATGTAACCATTAAGAGATCTTCAATTTCATTTCTCAGTTCCCTAATAACCCTTGGGTGGATGCCATCTGGGCCCGGTGACTTGTTAATCCTCAATTTATCAATTAGTCCTAAAACCTCCTCTCTTTTAACCTGTATTGATTTAATTCTTTAGTCAAGAGGGGCAGCTCAGGCAGCGGAATCCGCTCAAGGTCCTCTGTCGTGAAGACAGACGCAAAGAACTCATTCAATTTCTCTGCAATGTCCAAGTCCTCCTTAACCTCCCCTTTTCCTCCCTCACCACTGGTTCTCTGGCAGGTTTTCTACTTCTAACATATTTAAAGAAGCTTTTATTATTACCCTTTATATTGCTAGCCATGCGTTCCTCAAAATCTTTCTTTGCCTCCCTTATCATCTTCTTACATTTCTTTTGCCAGAGTTTGTGTTCCTTTTTATTTTCCTCATTTGGGGAGGATTTCCATTTACAGAAAGCCGTCTCCTTGTGCTTTAGAGCCTCTCTAACTCCACTCGTTAACCATGCCGGTGTCCTCTTGGACTTAAATGAGCTCTTCTTTCTTTTTGGTATGCACTTGTGCTGGGCCTCTATTATTGTTGTTTTAAAGAGGCTCCATGCATTCTGAAGAGATTGGATTCTTCTAAACTTCCCCTTCAATTTCTCTCTAACTAGTTTCCTCATCTGAGGGAAGTTTGCCCTTCGAAAATCAAGGGTTTTTATGTCTGATTTGGTTGACACTCTTCCTCCAACATGCATGGCAAAGGAAATTGCAGCATGGTCACTGTTCCCCAGAGGCTCAGTGACATTCACATCCCTGATCAGGTCCTGAGTATCGCACAGTATTAGATCCAGAGTTGCCTGTTCTCAGGTGGGCTCCATGACAAGTTGCTCTAAGGCACAGTCATTCAGCAAGTCGAGAATCCCAGTTTCTCTTTCTTGCCCGGAGCTCGCATTGACCCAGTCAATGTGGGGATAATTGAAGTCCCCCATGATTACTATCCTATCCCTCTTAGCCACCTCCATGATTTCTCTCCTCATTTCAAGGTCCCCCTCTAGTTTTTGATCTGGTGGACGATAGAATACTCCAACTATCACATCACTCCTTGGACCTGGTAGTTTAACCCAAAGTGATTCTATGGTGGAGTCAGACCCTCTGTCCATCTCCATTCTGCTGGATTTTACCCCTTCTTTGACATAGATGGCCACTCCTCCTCCAACCCGCCCCTCTCTATCCCTTCTATAGAGTTTATAGGCTGGGATTGCTGTATCCCACTGGTTCTCCTCATTCCACCAGGTTTCTGTTATGGCTATTATATCTATGTTATCCCTAGCTGCCAAATGTTCAAGTTCTCCCATCTTTGCTCGGAGGCTTCGAGCATTGGCATAGAAGCACCTGGCCGCAACAACAGCTGCTGCCTTGTTCTTTTTCCCCGACAGCTTTTATTTTCAGTAGACAAACTGTCACATTCCGTTATTCTCCCAGTGCTAATACCTGCTATGTCTTCTCTATGTGATTCTCTACCCTCTCCAACCTCATTCCCCGAGGATGAGGTGTCCCGAACCGGATGCCACTCAGCTCCTGTCGGCTTTCCCCCAGTTATCAGTTTAAAAGCTGCTCTGCTGCCTTTTTGAGGTTGAGTGCCAGCAATCTGGTCCCATCATGATTCAAGTGCAACCCATCCCTCCTGAACCAGTACCACCTTAGTGCATGTTGGTCAGTGCACCTTCTGCGTGCATGTCATTTTATCACATTTCCTTATGGGTGTGTTTCAGCTGGTCAGTTTCTAATCTCTCTGTGCCTCATTGTTTAGTTTTCTTGCAATATCAGCTGTTCCTTCACTGTATGTAAAAAATAATGTAATTACAAATAAGCAAATAAATTAGGAAGCATTGCAATGAAAATCTGAGTGTTTAAGAATACTGTAAGCAGTAGCAGAGTGGCAGATAGAGATGGGTACGAAACACAAAAATGGCGTTTCAGTTTTTCGTTTGTCATTGAGAGGTCCGTTTCGGTTTGTTTCCGTTTGTCGTGAATTTTTTGGAAAAATTTCGTTACCGTTTTTCGTTTTTTCATTTGTCGTTTCTACCCGCTTTTTGCACGATTTTTAAAGCATTTCCGTGCACAGGCATCCCCCAACGCCCCAGACCAGAGGGAAAACACTAAAAAAAAAGGATGCTGGCAGAGACACAGTATAGACTAGGTATGCAGGGAGGCTGCAAAGGCAGCCACAGAGTGACTGCACTGCAGGGCAAGGGAGGGTACTCACCGAGAGGTACGCAGCACGCACACAGGGAGGCTGCAGGACTGAAGCTAGAGGCGCAGAGACAGCAATCCCACCCTAACTCCCACCAGAGACTGCAAGGAGGACGGGGGCTGCCAGAGCATTTTATGCCCTCTGTGTCTGCCAGACCTGCCTACCCACTCTGCAACCTGGGCAGATCCCATCACATGGCTTGCCTCCATTTTGTGGCTGGTGGCGACATCCATTTTAAAGGGAAAAGAAAAATACATCGCGATGGGAGAAGACAAAAACAAATGTTTTAAGGACCCCACCCCCCCTGGTAGGTATTATCAGACAATATAAATAATTATCGCTGCGTTTTTACGGATGTCCAGGGCGTTTTTTAACATTTAAAACAGCTCATTTCATTGTGCGTCACCATTAACGGAAACGAAACATAACAACCACAATTTTCGTGGTTCTGTTCGTTTCCTTTCATTTTCATCACAATTTTCGTTTGTCGTTTCATTACGTAACGGAAATGACAAACGGTAACGGAAACGAAAAAATGCTCGTTCCGTGCCCATCTCTAGTGACAGAGTTAGCTAGCAGGGAAGAGAAAAGATAACAGCTCTTCCTTCACTCTTTTTCCTTCACTCTGTGTTTCCTAAGCACCTCCAATCTTGCCTGATTTCGGAAGCTAAGCAGGGTCGGCCCTGGTTAGTACTTGGATGGGAGACCACCAGGGAATACCAGGTGCTGTAAGCGCCTGGAGTAGGAACTGGCAAACCACTCTAGTATTCCTTGCCAAGAAAACATCATGGACATGGGGTCACGAAGAGTCAGTCACGACTGTAACAACACAACACACACAAATAAGTTTTTAAGTCCAAAATCTGACCAAAAGCATGTTCCTAAAAGAGAAACAAGATGCATTGATTGCACAACAAAAGCTCACATTAAAAAGACAACAACTAGTCTTTCAGGTACCGTGTGCTTTGTTGTGTTCTGTTCTGTTTCTTTTGATTTTTGCCTGATGTGGTGGCACAGATTAACATGGCTACCTCTTCAGAGAGGCTAACAGACACCCTACGAAGCAGAGAGCGGCCCTAGCAGCCTTGACTCGGCTGGGGACAAATCTTGGTGGGCGTAAGGCCCCTGTGCAAGTCTCTTCAAGGGAAGATTTAGGCAGTTTTTAAAGGGAAGCAAGGGCGAAGAAAAGGGAAAGGGAGCAGCTCTGCCAGAGCTAAATATGCAGGCTGACCTTTCAGAATCCTGGAGTTGGCTGTCAAGTAGCACCTGCACTTTATAACACATCAAGAACTGTATCTTCTTCAAGCATCCAGGGAAAGGTTAAGGGGAATAGGATTATCTACCCTACTGTTTCAAACCACCCCCTTCTTGGGGAATATAGAAGGATGATTTGTGCCGTGTATATATTCAGGGTTGCAATGCCAGATGCATAGCAGAGGAGGATTTGGGTTTTCTTTCTTGAGAAATGGATCGGAGGATGATGAACATCCATGAGGGCAGCAGTCCCCAAAAGGCTTGTGAGATGGGTATAGCCATTTGCCAAAATGCTTCTGTTTCCCTTTTCTAGAGCTTTCTTGATTGGGCCAGACGGGCCTCAGGAAAGACATCCAGCTTAAAAAGTACAAGCTGAATCCCTGACTTCTCTTTAAAAGAATAACTGGTTGAAGCACAGGTCCTGCTGCCAGTGAGAATAGGAAAATAAGCTAGCTCAGTCTACTCCATCCCACTAACCCCCTCCTTCTTGGATTACCGCTACTATGATGGCTGGGAACAGTGGAAGTTGTAGTCCACTATATATATTTGGGGACAGGAAGCTTGGAGAGATTTATTTATTTATTTATTTATTTATTTGGTCTTGATACCACAGATTGTCTAGCCCTGGAGGCCACTCCGGACGGTTTACAACAAAATAGGGATGAACAGCTGGACTCAGTAGCTGTGAAGCACTCTGTGTTCAATTTAACTTGATGCCATGCTAAAGGCTACATAACCCTTTGCCTTTTGCAAAACTGCCATTATGGAAACTAGAGATGCACCCTGTCTTTCATGTTCCAGAGAGTTGACATCGTACGTTGAAGGTGGTCATCATGCATTCTCAACACCGTCATTTGGCTTCCAGAATATAATAAAATGGCTTCTCCCTATTTAAGTGTCTTTGCTTCATCATCTCTATGATTTTAGCTGGTTTCCACTTAAATAGATGAGACAGCAGGTGGGTCAGTTGCTCTAATCTGTAATCAAGCCAGGGTATGTGTCTGTGTGTGGTGGGGGAGACGACACTGCTTTTCTGACCCAGTTTTGAAAAATAAGGGTCATCGAATTGTGTGGAGGGGTGATCAGGAGCTTAGCACAAAATATATAATTCTTTTCATTTAGAAGACAAGCACTTTGTGTGTATGGGGATAAACAGATTCCTACATGTGAGCCATTATTACTGCCAATTTATAAATGGAACATGGAATGAGAAAAGTATGAATCACAGTAAACCTGAGCTCATAAAAAAAGCATTTGACTATTCAAACATTGCAATTAGATATGGGCACAAAACAAAAAATGAAATGCTACTTTATCATTTCATATGCAATTAATTGTTTTGTTATGAAATTAAACAGTAGAACGCATTTTGTGATGAAATGAAATGAACTGCCATTTTTGGCTGTAAAAATGAAACAATTTCCTAGAGGCACCAAATTTGGTGGTTAGTTTCCATGGCCTCTTCCCTTTAAGCCCTCCAAATTTGGAGAGCTCTGGGGTTCAGGGGACTGAGTTATTCAACTCCTGTCTCCCAGGAAAAAATCATTCATAATTAAGGGAACTGCTTGAGTAAGCTCCCCCCACAGGGGAGCTATTAAGCCCTGCCCTCAGTTACAAATGATTTTTCCCCTGGGGGGGGACACAGTTTGGAGTTGAATAATAGCCCCCTGAACCCCAAAGCTCTCCAAATTTGGGGGGCTTACAGCAAAGAGCTCGAGGAAGCTATGCTGTAATTTCCATGCTGCTAGATGCCTGCGATCACTATTTCTGAGTACATGACACTTTTATGCTGGTAAACTCCTTCAAAGAACGGCATGCAGTTTTAAAGAGTGAAGTGAAACTGCTCTTTAAGAATTTAGAAAAAACAAATGATCAGCATTGGATGGGATTAGGCAAGGGAGTTTTGGACTGAAAATATATTAATTCTCCAATCTGAAAGTTCCACCTGACATACAGATACCTAATTATTTGTAAGTCAGGAGAAAGACCTACACTGGAAGGTCTCAGAAAGAAAATTCTCAAGAATCAATAGGGCAGCTTCCTTTCTGAACAGGAAGTTAGGTGGAACAAGAGCTAACTAGGCCACAGAGCTTGCCATTTTAGGCCCTTCTCCCATTTAGGAGCTTGTAGGTGTTTGTACATCAAGTGGAACTCCCAGAATGGAGAATTTTGGGATTTGTAGTCAAAACATTTAAAATTCCAAGCAAAAATCAAAACAAAGCAAAATGAGAGACAAAAAACATGTGGCACCTTAAAGACTACTGTATTATATTTTAATGTAAGCTTTTGTGGACATATCTACTTCTTCAGACATATAGTAGCAGGCAATAAGAAAGTCCCTTTGACTCCTTTGTCTACAATAGCAGACAGCAGTGGCATGTAGGGATGGGCACAAAATGAAAATTGAAATGCTGTTTCGTCGCGTTGTTACATAACGAAACGAAACAAAAGAAAACAAATGAGGAAGCAGCATTTCATTACAGACTAAACAAAATGGTATTTTTGTTGAAAAGAACCCTTTTGTTCTATTTGTAAGCCATAGGCATGGGCTGGGGGAAGGGAAAAGGTTTTTTTAAAAAGACCATGGCTTTTTAAAAATATTTTCCCCCTCCCCCAAGCACCACATGCCAGCTGATAGGGGTGGGGGGGGGGAAGATGTTTTAATATAAGGGGTAATGTCTAATTTTGAACATCATAGATACATACCACTAGGGATGGGCACAAAACAGAAAAAAATATGTTTTGTTTTGTTTTCTTTCACACACACACCCCACCCTAGCGCTGAATAGCTGGCAGGTGGGGCTTGGGGGAGGAAATTTAAAAAAAAAATCCAGGGCTTTAAAAAAAACTTTCCCCCCTCTCCCAAGCCCTGTCTGCCAGCTGATCTGCGCTGGGGTGGGGGGAAAGAACTTTCCCCCACCACCACCCTAGCGCCTATCAGCTGGCAGGCAGGGCTTGGGGAGGGAAAAAGATTTTTTTTTAAAAAAAAACCCTAGGCTTAAAAAAAAATCCTCTCCCAAGCCCCACCTGCTAGCTTAAACATACATCATAACATTGCATCTGTAAATTCTAGCCACATATGCTGCTATTCCAGGCCCCAGTCTTCAGAAGTGCATAACTCTGGCTTTTCTTGTCTTCCCTGATAAGAAAATGAGCTGGTCAGAGCACTGAGTGTGGAATTTACTCCTCCACCTTTCTTTTCTCAGTTTGTCTTCAGCACCTTTTGACATCTGTCAGATAAAAGCAGACACATGAGTTTTACAGGACTTGATAACTGCTTATCAAACTTCCTGAACAACCCTTGTTCCTGGAGTTTGATTGCTGACATACCTTGTTAATCTGGGAAACTCAGTTATAAATAGTGATAATGGGAAAGTCTGTAGTCACTCAGTTTGATATTTCGGATTTTTTCAGTTCCTGGCTGTACTATTACAAACTGCCCCCAGAAGTTCTTCAAAATATTAAACAAGATTTTGTACAAATCATGTAGACAAAGTCAGGTTTTGTTTTGTTTTATGGTGGTTTTTCATGGGCCCTTCTGCAGATCTTCTTTGGTGCTAAAGCACAACACCGACTGGAACTTCCTAATAACATTATTTTAACTAAAAGGCAGGGAAGAAGCTCTTGGGGTAAACAGTGCTAGAGGAGAACAAAGTGTGTGTGTGTGTGTGTGTGTGTGTGTGTGTGTGTGTGTGTTAGTGGAAAGGTGGTTGTATGGCTCAAGACAGTGTGGATGGTCTTCTGATGGTCTACAATGTCTCCTCCCCACCTGGTGGCATGGTGATGTTGACCCCATCATGCTGTTGGAAACAAGGCAGTAAATAAAGCACTGGCATGGCTTGACCATTCTTTTTGCCCAGGCCCTGATAACAATTGTATAAGTTCCAGTCCCAAACTATGCCTGCCCCATCTCTGTGATTTCATAATGACCCAAACCCTCTTTGTCTCAGGTACTGCCCCTGAATTTTCAAGGAAATGAGATGCTGCTGACCAAACAACCTTATGTACCAGGTGGCATGGAGAGAAAGGTGGCATAAAACTAAAGTTATTATTATTATTATTATTATTATTATTATTATTATTATTATTATTATTATTATTATTATTATTATTATTATTATTATTATTATCATCTATCTATCTATCTATCTATCTATCTATCTATCTATCTATCTATCTATCTATCTATGCAGAGCCAAACAGATGGGATCCTTTATGTGGCATTTGAGTGCCATATCATGGATTGCTTTAACCAGTAACTTTGTGATACATAGTAGGGATCAGGTTGTTTGACTTACAGGAACAATATGGACTGAAATATGGAACTGTACAAGCACTACAACAAAAATTGGATCATCAAACATTTGGATTTCCCAAGACAGATGCAAATTAAGAAGAGGGAGGGCAAACTGGGTTGATCAGCTTTGCACTCAGCAGGTGGTACTTTCAGATTAACAAAGACACTTGGTGCCTGGCTCAGCCAGAACCATGGGTGTCCAGTCTAGCTTTGGAAAGGACAGAGAAAAATGGAATCAGATGGAGAGGCAAAGAGCAGATTTTTGGCTTGAGTCTGAAATGCTGAACAGGCAGGAGGATGCACTGTTGTAGAACTGACATTAGTCTGGATCTTCCAAACAACACACTTCATATCAGGGCTTGGAAAATGTACTTCCTGGACTGGCAGAAGTCTAGGGATTGTAGTTTTTAATAAGTAACTTTTCTATCCTCTGCTTCGTATAGGTTGCCTACTCCTTTGAGGTTTCATTCCATATTGTTCCTGTAAGTCAAACAACCTGATCCCTACTATGTATCACAAAGTTACTGGTTAAAGCCCCTAAAACACTGACAACTCATGGTAAAACGATGTCGCTATTAAAAGCAAAATAGGGATGCAGCTATAAATGCAAGGGAGGTAAATCCGCTACAAGCAGGCAACTTTACATTAATATATGAGAAATGGTCTTGGTCAAAGAGAATATGTGAGGATAACTTTATATTGGAAGCAAAATGGCATTGTCTCAGCAAAAGAGACAGAGATTGCCAGGCTCAAGGGGACCCTGCAGTTGCCAGAATGGCGAGAAAGAAAAATAAAACCCTTACCCTACACTGAAATATGATCTAACTGACCCAAAGATTTCGGTAGCCATTCCATTAATAAAGCAGCAGTGAAACCAAGGTGGCTTGTGGCTTGGGCTTCTCTGTTATGGACGTTGTTGTGAAGGTACTATCAAAGCAAGCAATTCCACTTTGCTGTATCTGCTCACCTCAAACGTCAGTGTCCCAAAGCCATTTTCCTGAAAAGATATTCCACGTGTATACTGCTGAATTGATTGCTGTTGTCTTTCTGTTTCTTTTCCCCAAAGGTTAAGAAGTTTCTCAGGGTTCCGACCACAACCGATGGTCTCCACAATGCACCCTTTTTGGGTAACTAGCATGTTTTTGATGCTCATCAAATAACCTTGAAGTCTGAGCGCAACAGTCTTCTGATTAAAGATATTAAAGCTCATCAGAGCTCCTCAAGGCGGCCTTGCACCATTCAGGTATAGCAAACAGTCAGGACAACTGGGTTGACTTTCCCAGCTTGCAAGTAGTTGCCTTTTATGAACCAGCATTTTGATCCTTCATCACAAAGAAGTATGCACCTTTTGGCACTTCTCACAAAGGTGGATGGTGTGGGTAGTCAGATTATTAATATTAAAAATTGATTTTTTGTAAAAAAAAAAAAAAGATAAAAGCTATCAGACATCACTGCAATATGGATATCTTGCAGTGAAATAATTGGCATGTCTACTCAGGAGTAAGCCCTAAGAATACATTGTCATGTATGTGGGAACACAACTGCAGCATTTGCACTCTTAATAATAACCATTCCCAGCTTGCAGGTCCATTCTTATGGCAACCTTTCCCAGGATTTTCTACCTATACACTACTCACAGGTAAAGATGGGCAGAAAATGCTAAAATAGCATTTCGTTTCATTTTTCGCTTAATTTTGTTTGAAACGAATTTTTTGTTTTATTTTTCATTTTGTTTCGTTCCATTTTTAATGCACTCTGTGTGTGGTGCTTGTGTAACTTGATTGGGCACCGGAAAATATGGGTTTTTTAAACTTTTTTCTGCCCCAAGTGCTGATCAGTTGTAGTGCGGGCTTGGGGTGGCAACAAAAAATGGTAAAAAACCCTCCTTTCCCCCCACCTGATGGGGTTGGGGAAAAGGAGGGATTTGTAAACATTTTTTCTCTTTTTTTGCCACCTCAAGCGCTGATCGTTTTAAAAATATGTTTAAAACCCCCTCCTTTTCCCCCACCCGATGGGGTGGAGGGAAAGGAAAGATTTTAAAACTTTTTTTTTTTGCCATCCCAAGCGCCAATCAGTTGTAGCACCAGTTTAGGGCAGCAAAGAAAAAAAAGTTTTAAAATCCCCCCCAATGCACTCAAAAGGAGGCAAGGAAACTGACAGCATAAATATGTCCAGCCTCTATTTTACAAGCAAACTGAGGAAATCTATTTCATTTCCTACCAAAAATTAATCCCAAGGGTCTCCATTGCAGTAGCTTGATCTCTCAGTCCTAAGTGCTGAAGTCCCAGAAGGGGGAGAAAGGGTTAGTAGATTATACAAATTGACAGGAATAGTTAAATTCGAAAAGACAAAATAGATTACAGCATGATTACTGGAACACCAGCTTTTCCTTCCCATAGGTTTCCTTATGAAGGCAGTTAACGAAAAATAAGATTGTTATGTAAGCTCATAAATTTGATTAAATCTGACTGGTATGACAGAATTTGGTTTCCAAGGTCTAAATACACAGTCTCATTCATACCCACTGCTGTTTCTCTATTAGGCAGGCACACTGAGACTGTTTATTTAGAAAATTAGGCCCATAATAAATGTGTTTCTTTCTGGGAGATTAACTTGGGTCCCTTTGCTGGGATGGGGAAGGCGTGAGCCAGATCTGTTTGGTTACTGTAAAATAGTGTTTCTTTCTCAGAGCTGTGAATAATGTTCAAGTCAAAGAGTGCACTAAGAATGTTTTGTGCAAGAGAGAAAAGTAGATTTTAAAGGGCACCATGTTTTTGCTGAACTGATTCCCCCCCCTCCAATCCAGCTGTGTTTTGGAAATCCATCCTGTCCATTTCTGAACTGTTTTGAGCATGATATAGTGACTATTCTGGATTGCAACACCAGTCTTATAGGCTGGGGGATTTGGGGAGCTGTGGCTGGAAAAAGCACCTTGTCCGAATACTGTCCCTCCTTCACCTTCTTCTTTGTGTGGCTATGGATGTCCTTGAGTGGATTTCCTCAAAGGACAAGTCCATTCAAAGCCCTTTGAAATGGTTTATAATAGCCAACTGGTGGTATAAAACCTCATCCCAGGCAGAGCTGGAGATTTGACTTAAAAATACCCACATTTTGTCAAATCAGGGCACAGCTACGTGACAGTTCCCTGTGCTCACTTTGGCAATTATCTGCTTAATGAAAAGTAAGCCATTTACAAACTGCTCTAAGTGTCCCTTAATGGAACTACTCTGATGTAAACAGCTTTCTTCAATGGCTTTAAATCCCCTCCTATGTATATGATACATAGATACTTGTTTAACATCTAGTATGTGATGTTGTTCTGACAGTTCTGTGATGCAGCTATCCTGACAATAAACGAACACGACCAAGACAGCTGTGATGTGCTGACAAAAGACACTTGAGGGGTAAAATAGGAAATAGTTCATTGCTGCCCTGAGTGCTATGCAAATCCAAAAGTAACTACCCCTTCCCCAGATATTAAAGTATTGTATGAATAATATGCATGTTGGCTGTATGCTTATTTCCAGGTCAGTCAGCCCTCCATTAGATAGGGTGAGGCAATCACTACAAGTTATAGATGCTGGGAGACACACTGCTATGGCTCTGGAGTCTACTGTTTCTTCCATCAAGCTAGCGTACTGCCTTCAGCTGCAGCAGAGAATAATGTCATGGGTGTGTTCCTAAGCAGAGCTGCTGCTGAGAGAGACAAGCAAACAAACAGAAAGAAGTGAGTGCTGGTAAGTTTCTGGGGTGTTTTCAGTTGGAGTAGAGCTGCTTTAGGTCCCGGTCCCACGTCCCTTTAAAAGCAGTTTAAATTCCTAAATAAATTGTGCCCAAAAATGCCGTCCCCACAGCCACCGGGCTTTTTGAAAAAAGAAAAGAAAAGAAAACCCGGTAATGCCCCTTTAAGCGAGGTTTCTTTGACTTACCGGAGAGGTAGGGTATTTTCTGCCTCGCTTAAAAATCCACCTTTTACTGAGGCAGATGTCGTGGGACCACACGGATGATCCGGGTTTCTTTCTTCTTCTTTTTCTCAGAACACCGACCGGCTGATCGGCGCTGCTTTTTAAAATTCCCCATCAACTCCGGAGAAAAAGGAAGCTCCTTCGTGTGTCCTTTAATTAATTTCCCTCAGCCAAGTGGTCCATTTATTTCAAATGCTATCGCCACCTGCTGGCCAAGGGGGGCTGAACTGCACTTTAAAATAATAAAAACAAGCTTTGTATGTGGGAACTCCTGACCCACATAATAAATCATGTGACGGGATGAAGAGGAAAAGCCGGACCTTCAGAATATCAGGATCAAAACCAGGTGAGACCGCAGCCTTAGAGGCCTAATTTAAACTGCAAAGAGACACCTCTATTGCTAAATTAAACTGCAAAGATCCACCTTTATTCAAACAAAGGAAGCAGCTGGATTTCATATAAACAACAAAGGAAGAAAATATTCTTACTAGATACAAAGGTAGTAAAAGTGTAAATTTTTGAGGCCCAGAATACAGTACTGCACTTGTAAATGGAGTCTGAGGGAGCAGATCTAGTTACCTGCAACACTTGTGCCATGTTTGTCATCTTGCCAGAGCACAACTAGTGGTACAAGAATCCTTGACCTGATCCTGGGTAATACACAGGATCTGGTGCAAAATGCATACCCAAAAGGGAAAAGGGCACTGCCATGTCCAAGAGGACTCCAATGTGGCTTATAGGAGCTGTTCGGGAAGTGATCAAAAGCAAGAAAAGCTCATTTAGAAGATGGAAGGCTTGTCAAATAAGGACAACAGGCAGAAATAGAAATTCTGGCTGAACAAATGCAAGGCAACAATCAGGAAAGCAAAGCAAGACTTGGAGGAGCTTATAATACTCAAAGAAATAACAAGGAGTTCTTCAAGTACAGTAGATATAAGAACCCAACTAGGGAAGGGCATTGGATCATTAGATGATAATGGAAGGCAAGGGATTATTAAAGAGGAAACAGAGATTGCAGAGACACTCAATGAATTCCTTGCTTCGGTATTCACTGAAGAAGACAGAGACCAGATGCCCAAAACAGAGGCTGTCTTCATAGGGAGGGAAACCAAAGAATTAAGCCAGATAGAAATAACCAAGGAGGAGGTTCTTGCATGTCTTGTTAAACTAAATGCTAACAAATCACCAGGACCAGATGGGCATCCATCCACAAGATCTCAAGGAACTTAAAGATGAAATTGCTGATATCCAAGCCAAAATATATGATCCAGAAGTAGGAGAAAATAGTAAGGTAGCCACATTTGCCAGCAACACTAAATTATACAGGGTAGTAAAAGCTGAGAAAGATTGTGAGGAGCTCCAGACGGATCTCTTGACACTGAGGGAATGGGCAAACCAGTGGCAAATGAGCTTCATCATTAGCAAATGCAGAATGGTGCATGCTGGGGCAAAATACCCCAATTTTGTTGTTCTCCGTGAACTTGTCCAATCTTTTCTTAAAGCTGTCAAGGCTGAGAGCTGTCACCACTTCTTCTGGCAGGGAGTTTCACAGACCAGTGATCCTCTGGGTGAAAAAGTACTTTCTCTTTTTTGTTTGAGATTTAGCAACCAAAAGTTTCACAGAGTGCCCCCTAGTTCTAGTGTTGTCCAATAGGGAAAAGAGTTTCTCCTTATCTACTTTGTCCATACAGTGTATGATTTTATAAACATCTATCAGGTCACCTCTTAGGCACCATCGTTCAAAAGTGAAGAGGCCCAGACTTTGCAGCCTCAGATGGTAAGGAAGGTTTTCCAGTCCCCTAATCCTTCTGGTTGCCCTCCTCTGCTCTTTTTCCATTTCCATAATATCCTTCTGGAGGTATGGTGACCACTGTACCCAATACTCCAGATGGGGCCTCACCATAAAGAGGAAAAATGAACTTGCTGATTTATTTTCTATACCCTTCCTAAAGATCCCTAGCATTGAGTTTGCTTTTTTTTCACTGCTGCGGCACACTGGATTGACACCTTCATTGAGCTGTCCACCAGGACACCAAGGTCCATTTCCTGGTTTGTTGCAGAACCCATCAGTTTATAAATGTAGTCCTTCTGTAGCCCTGCAAGAGAAGCAACTACAGGAAAACTACCTTATAAGCTGTAAACAAGGGTGACGTGGCAATTTCTCCCCTTCATTTCCACCTCTCATTTTCAATTTGTTTTCCAATGTCCAGGTGCTCTAGTGCAACAGAGTTGGTAACTAGCTGATGAAAAGAGGGTATCATGTTATTTTTTAAAAAGCTTTTTGTGTTAGTTTGGAAAATGTCATTATTTTTAAAAAATGCCTTTTGTTTTAAAAATGGCATTATTTACAAAATCCCAGCCGTCGTGCCAACCGCAGGCTGCCCTTTCCTTTGCGGCTGTGAACTCCTGCCATTTACTTTTGCATGCACACTATAACACATTCGAGCTGCCTAGATGCCCTAAGCACATCTGAACTCGCCTGATTTCGGAAGCTAAGCAGGGTCGGCCTTGGTTAGTACTTGGATGGGAGACCACCAGGGAATACCAGGTGCTGTAGGCGCCTGGAGTAGGAACTGGCAAGCCGCTCCAGTATTCCTGCCAAGAAAACTCCATGAACATGGGGTCACGAAGGGTCGGTCACGACTGTAACGACGCAACTCACTCACTCATAACACATTCATCACCTTCCTTTTACCCTTCAACTTCCTGACTGGCAGCTTTCCTACTCCATTTCTGGGCTCAGGGATTAGGGTGGACTGGGTGGAGGAGAGAACAAGACACTTCTGCAAAGGGTAGGAAGGAGCCTTGCTTCCTCCTTGGAGTGCCTTTGATAAACAGATAGAATTTAGTCTATGAAACACTTCATGGAAGAAGGAAAAGAATGGATAAAGGAATGGATGGGCCTTGGAAGTGGATGAAGAGAGAAGGCCGTGATAATGGCTGGCAGGCAGGTGGCCCATCTGGACAGTCAACTGCAAAAAGAAAGAATAACAGAGAAAGGGGGGAAAGGGGGGAGACTGAACTAGAAATAAAAGAGGGAAATCAATGCAAAGCTTTTCCTAGAGTAGAAGGGAGAGGAAGGAACAACGGAGAGGCTGGCCAGGGATTAGCAGCTGTGGCACCTGCACAGTGACGGTGCAGATTGATGGGTGGGTGATGCAGGTCACCAGAGTGCTGGGAAAGTTGAAGTGCTGGCATTAAGCTGTTATTTTTATAAAAATATGGTTAGAAGGGGGTAAAGATCCTCCCAGATAGGATCTTGGCCTCCTCCAACTGCCACATCTTTGCGTCATCCACAGCACAGACTTTTCTCCATGAATTAAAGCAATCATACAATTTGAACCAATGTGAATGGATCTGCTGTGGAAGCCCCAGGGATGGAATGGGAAAACTATGGATTTGGAGTGGGGTGGTATCTGGAATGATTTGCATTAGCTTTCAAATGCAAATCAGTCCAGTGGAAAGAAAAGGAAAGTAAACCTGCCCATCCCTTAGCATCCCCCACACACACTGTCAATGTCATAAGGATATGACTATAGAAGGGCCAGATTGTCAAGCACCTGTTTGGACACAGGATGATTTAATGCACTTGGTTTCCAGTCCCATATCTGAAGGATGGTCCATGCATGCACTATTTTGACAGCTCAAGATGTTCTTCTGAAACATCTTATTTGAAGGATAAGGGAAAATCTCTGTAGTTTAAACATCAAGAAGGATCATAATGGAAGGCAGTCAGAAGCTGCCCATCAGCACTTAGCTTCTGTACAGCAGACTGATCAGAAACACAGGGCACTGGGCTGCAATTTTCCCCAGTAAAGTGAGTTGTGTTTTATTTGTATGCAAGTTATGATCATTGACCAACAACATTTCCAATATCTAGAAGCACAGACCTCCAGCTGTGGAAGCATCTGTGGGGGGTCTGCCGAGGTGCCATTCATGTCCAGTTGCATGCCTGATCGAACAAGTGGGTCAAAATCATCAGTCATGTGACAGTGCACAACCAGCACCTTATCAGATTACTCTTACTCTGGCAGTTTCTCAAACATAAATACTGAACAAGTATTCATTTCTATATGTGCCTCTTTACAGATAAATTAACCTGCACAAAGTGTGTGCAAATCTACTTTCACTACATCCAGTTTTGAGGGCATTTTTTCTTGTATCTTGATGATGATGAAGCCACCAAATTTCAGATACTGTACATGATATTCCTTTTTGCTCCATCCAGCCTTCCCCAAGCTCACTCCACCCCTTCAAAATGATGGTCAGGAATTTCTCTACTGGTTGAGAACAATGGGAGTTGTGGGTTCAGCACATCTGGATATGCCAGACTGGAGAAAGCTACTCTATGTATCTAGTCATCTGAAAATTACACAGGCTAGGAGAGTTGTGCAATCCTTAGATGACACGCAAAATAATCCCAGAAATTCCCACCCACCATGATCAATATCTCCTGGTGGCACGGGATGGGGTTTGAGTCCCACAGGAAAAGTGCAGCCTCAGTATTACTGCAGCCATGAGCAGTCCAAGCCTTGACCTGAGCACAGAGACAGGAAGATCCATAGATATGAAACACAGGAGACCCTTGTCAAATACACAAGACTCCAGAGTATCAAGAGGAACCAGGAGGACAGAGTGTACTATAACATAGCAGCAACTTGGCTTGTTACCTTCTATTGTTTGCTCTTCGTTGCAATCAGTAGGAGGCTGTGCAGAGGCTCCTTTCAGTGTTCTTTGCAAATGAAAACAAAAACAAACCATGTATTTCTCTGTGGCCAGTTATCCCTCGAGTGCCACATAAACTAATGTGTTCAGCATGTGATTGCTTGGTTAAGTGAACCTTGCATTTCCTGTGTCCCTAGCACAGAAGATTACAATGCTTCTTTGTTATTGCGATACACCCCCTCAAAGCTTCTTATCACTTTCTTAGAAAAAGGATGCAGGAAGAAACTCTAAAAATGACACCGGTACCCTTGAAATTAGAACCTTTGTTTCTTGCAAAACTGCCAAGGACTTTACACAACAAAAGGAGCAGAGTGTTGATCAGCTTATGAAGCTCTGTTTGGCCAAAGTTGTCCATTAGGTTTTAAAGCTCTTCTTTGCTGCACTAACAGTTCATAGAGCACGAGAAGACTCTAGCAACTGAGAGAAGCCCTTCCTTTTAAGTATAAGGATATAGGATTTGAGGCCAGCAGATGTTGTGGAAGCCTAGCTCTTTATTTGCCATCATCAACTAGAGTTTCTTCGAAATAGTTTTAGCCTGCCTTTCTCCTAAAGAAGGACCCAGGGGGTCTTACATAATTAAAAACACATTGTGTGTGTGTGTGTGTGTGTGTGTGTGTGTGTGTGTGTGTGTGTGTGTGTGTTGTGTCATTACAGTCATGACCGACTCTTCGTGACTCCATGTCCATGCAGTTTTCTTTGCAGGAATACTGGAGTGGCTTGCCAGTTCCTACTCCAGGCGCCTACAACTCCTGGTATTCCCTGGAGGTCTCCCATCCAAGTACTAACCAGGGCCAACCCTGCTTAGCTTCTGAAATCAGGCGAGATCGGATGTGCTTAGGGCATCTAGGCAGCTCGATAAAAAACAAAAACAAATTAAAGGCTTAAAATAGTAAATTATTCAAATCTTAAAGAATTAATATTGGTCATCATAAATTACTGAACATATTGTGAAAGTGCAACTATCGACTAAAATTTACACATACACACATGTGATATTTGGTAAAGGTTTGAGTGGGGGTGCAAGAGCATATACACTTGGGGTCTTTATTTCTCCAAATGCCTGAGCTGCAGGCATGTGGAGTTTTGTGCAGATAAGGAGCTGGGAATTAGGAAACAACCACAGTATTGTCCCCTACAGACTGTTTTTCACAAATCTATTCATGTTTACACATAAAATGCCTGATGCAATACATTCATCCGTGCAAATGCAAAACTGAAGGTCCTAAAAATAACCTTTCAGTAACAAACTGTGTATCCCCAAATAACCAAAAAAACTTTTTAATTTTTAAATTAAAAAAAACAACAATCTGATACAATTACAAATTGAGCGTGACTTGTTTCTTTATAATTCAGCACTTGAAATCCTGATGAGGAATTCCCCCCCCCTCCCATCTGATTCTTCCTCCAGGTCCTCCGTCTCCACCACACACACACCAACTGTGCTCAGCATGTTTACTATAGCCAGGAAACAACGGGTTTGTTTTGCATCAAACATGCCTAAATGGTTCTCTCTTCCTGTGATTTTTTTTAAAAATCCATTTACTACTTGTGGGATCATTTTACCTCCTGGTGCAATAATCTGAAGGAGTGAAAAGAAAAAGGTTTCAACATGCAAGGAGGCGTTGCTGGAAACCAAAGCCAAGATCACCCATACTAGAGCAGCCGCTGGCCTCCTCTGCTAACTCAGGCACTGAAGTGTCTTCTTCTGGAGTGTAGTCCTCTAGGACCAGAGTATCCCATTCTGAAAAGTCCAGGAGGTCTTCCTGCTTCTCAGGAAGGTGTTCTATCTTACTGTCAATGAAGGACTCACCCAGTGTAGGCATGAGAGGAGGGGACTAACAGTCCAGTATGAGGGGGAATAAATAAAATATAAAGTACAGTGGACCCTTGTATAACAAACAGTTTGTATAACATAAAATTTGTACAACATAAAAAATTCCGGAGATAGGGGAAGTTTGCTTAACATAATCGTCTATGGGAAAAATCCGTACAACATAAAAATGGGACTACTCCATTTTCAATGCATTCCTATGGGAATTTGTATAAAGGAAAATTTGCTTAACATAATTTCATTTGGAACCAATTAATTCCTTTATACAAGGTACCACTGTATATTATGTGCTAACATGCTTTAAAAATACTGTATAGTTAAGTGTTTAAGTGTACTATTTCAGCCTTCTGCCTCTTATTCTGGGAGCAGCAATTTGTAGGGTAATGCTCTTGACTTGAACCAACTAGAAAAACAACACAGATAGAATCCACACTGATGTTCGATAGATCCCACATCAACGTCGCTGCCTCCTTTCAGCAGTGTAAAGAAACTCATTAGAATTTTTCCCATGACACTTCACAAAAGATGGCTGGAGAAAACAAAGTGTGGTGCTGGGGCTTAGCCCCTGCCTTTGTCCTCGAGAAGCTCAGCTTTTCTGAATCTCACAGGCGATGCATATGTAATTTGGGACAGCTGATTATGTTTCTTGTGTTCTCATGCCAAACTATAATGGCTTTGAGTTGGACGTCCAGTATTGGGTTAACTGCAGATTGTAAAACCCTCTCTGATTGGCTTGAATATTTACACAAGGCACAAGTGTAATTACCTCTGATTGAGGCTAGCCTTCTCTTAGTTTGGCAAAGCCTGAGTTTCATATGGGGCCCAAGTTGACACTCCCCAGTTAGCAAGCTTTACTCACGAGTATAGACTGGACTGGAGCATAAAATGCTGCACAGTGGCATCTACCTACCATGTGATTTCCCCATGGAGGAGACACAACTGCAAGCAAAACGCACAACACCAGCCTCAGCTAAAATGCCATGTTTAGTTCTAGTTTCTGCATTTGTGGAAGGACAGCAATGGTCTTGCCCAGGAAGAGTATCGTTTTTTTGATAGGTCTGATAACAATTCCACACAGATCTTGTTTCTTCTGGAAAACGATAATTGTGAAACATCCAAAACCTCCCGTGAGACTTCCCACGAGAGTTAGCTCTCCCTAAAAAAAGCAAAAGAAAAGGGAATGCAGAAAAAGAAAACCTTCACACAAAGAAATCTTGCTTTGGTGGTGGGGGAGGGGGAAGGATTTATCTGAGGTTCACATCCCCAGTAAGCACAGCCAATTAAAATAAAAGGAGACAGAACTCTCCAGATACCTAAGTAACAAATATTCTTGTCATCCTGGTTTTCTTAAATCAAGGAAACATCCGTGGGAATAAATGGCCCAGTGTTACACTGTACCACTCCTACAAGGCTTGCAGCCAGCAGCAACTGTAGTAAATTCTCAGCTTGTTACGATTATTCGTTCTTTTATTTCCCAGACAAGGATCAAGTGGCCCACCTACATGTAATGATCCCTCTAATGATAGTGCCTAATATCTTCCAGGTGACTGGAATCTGGACAAACAGGCCAGCTGCATGCAGACAGCCTGTGTGTGGTGATCTGTATAGCTTTAAATGGAAACACTTGAAAGCAGGCTCCGTATCATCATGGCTTGGAGTCTGCCACTCTTGCCACAAAGCTGTGTAGGTAGGGTTGGCTTTGTGCCACTGCAGATAGGTGACTTCTCCCAAAGGCAGATCACTCCAGGCAAGTTCTGAGGCTGAGAAAATGGACCTGCCACTTGCCCGACTTGCTTATTAATGCTGTCGAGCCAGTTATGGGAGAACTGTTTGTTTAATTCCATCAAAGCAACACTGACAGACAGATGACTGATGGTACATGTCTTTTAGAAGTGTGAAGTTTTCAAGTCATTTTGGTACACCTTACTCTTGGATGTGCAAGCCCTGTTCATGCTGTGAATCATGCAAGGAAAGTCCATTTGTCTCTTTGGAGCAGATATACCTGCTTTGCCCTGGTTAAGAGCCAGTTAATTGCACACACAGTGTGCTATTTCTCTTCTCTCTCCTCTGCCATTCTTTCTTTGATGCAGCCCCTTTTCTTTGATAGTCTGCCTATTTTCTTTGATAGTCTGCCTAGTCATATTGTCTCTCCTCTGCCACATGCACACTATTTCTCTCATATGTCCCTACCAAATACAAATGCCCAGCCTCTCTCTCTAATTCTAAACATACACATTCTGGAGTCAGGCATAATTTCCCGGCCAACTGTGTTCATACAGTGGCAAGAAAGGCCAAAACTCAAGATGCAGGTCCTCTGTACATCAAACAGTACTGCAAGTGTTTAGATCAGATTCTGAGACTTCATGAGTGCAAGGCAATCTTTACTCTTTATCAGGACTTCCCTCATGTCTATTTCAGTGGTCAGATGCTGTTTCAATGTCCTTCCCAACCCTTCCTTTTTCTGACTCTGTGGCATCACAACCATCCTCCCACCGTCAGGTTTTGGCCCTGAAACTCAAAGCACAACGAATGGTCTACTGTTACCTTGACAATGTGGGTTATCTCCACTGGCGGCCAATCAGCTATCAAGCACAATTCAAGTTGCTGACCTTGACATACAAAGCACTATACAATCTGGGTCCTAGCTACCTCAAAGGTTGAATCTCACAGTATGAACCGACTGGGGTGTTAAGGTCATCAGGAGAGGCCCTTCTCTCCATCCCGCCACCCTCACAGGTACGTTTCGTGGGAACCCATGAAAGAGCCTCATTACTATAAGCTGCCTTGGGTCCTTTTCCAAGGAGATAGGCAGGGTAAAAATAGTCTAAAATAAATAAATTTAACTAGAAAAATTGGATCGAGTTCTCTTCTTTGGTAGGTGTGTTTTGTGGTTAGAGGATGGGATGCAAGGGAGGTCAGAGACTGTGGATTGCTTGGCATTTGGGAAAATATTTTTCGTTCTTCCCCTACTTTCTCTGCAAGCTCTTTAACGCTCAGTCAAAGAGTCCTACTGGGTTTGCCAATCTTTATGTTTGGATTTTGTACAAGGACCACAGAACCTTCTCTTTTTATTTGAATATGAATACAAATAAGTAAAATAATAAGATAACTTCAAGTTGTGCAGTTAAATTCCATCTTGAAATGTAGCCAAAAAATAAAAGCAAATAAACAGTATCCTTTTGCCAGCTTTAACACTATTGCTCTAATGTATTTTCAGTCTCTACATACATGGGAAAGGGAGATACAATATCAAATTACTTGCTGTCAATTAAAAGCAAACCCATTAACAGCATGTGTGCAGAGCCATTATCCTTTGACCTTTAATACAGCCCTCTTTGAAGTTCCAAGGTGGGAAATCCAAGCTAATTTCTGACCCAGAGTTCAGATTCATCGGAGAGTACACGATTATTAACAGTTAGAACATAAGGCACTTGCTTCAAACAAGCTGTTCCTAAAAATGTGTTTATAGCTTTCCCATTTCTGGTTGCTGCTCATTTTAACTTCCTGTGGATTTCAGCTGGCTGAAAGGAGGCCCAAGGAGGCCAAATGTTTTGTCATGAATGCAACCCAAAGACAAATCAAACAGTTTCTGTGGTACCAAGCCTTAGACTTTCCCTCCCTTGCCTTTCCAAAATGTCAATTAAAGGGGTTGCACTAATATTTAGGAAGAATGTCAACTAGAGATGGGCACGAACTGTTGGTTTGGCAGATTCATGCCAGTTCATTTATCAGCCGAACAGGTGTTCTGTGCTTCAAAGCCCTGCCTCTGCCAGTGAGCACCTCAGTGGCTTCCCAGCTCCACCTACTCTAGATGCTGCCTCTGAATGGGTGGCCGCTGGTGGAGTTTGGGCTTTGAAGCACTGAACCCCAACTATAAGCTCTAATTAATTTTCATTTGTTTCTCATGAGGCACAATTAGAGATGGGAACAAATAAAAAAAATAGTGATGCATTTTGAGGTGCGATTCTTCCAAGACAATAAAAAAATGAATATATAAGCCCTATAAAATGGCCTCCAAGGTGCCTAGAGAACACTACACTTGCATAGAGGCTTCTCCCATCTCTCCTCTACAATCTCTCCAAGTTTGATGAAGATTGTGTTTCAGGCACCGGAGTTATACACTCACAAAGTGCCCCCCCCTTCGGAAAAGTGTCCTTTAGCAACTGGCTTGGGGAAACCCAATCTTCCCCAAACTTGGAAGGCTGGTAGAGAAGAGTCAATGGAAGCTTTGGAGTCTCTCGGTGTCTTGGGGGCATTTTTTTAGCTCAACAAGACAAATCAAAAATTGTTAAAATTCATCAATTCATGTTCTTTGGGGATATCCATTCACATTAATATGAATTGAGGAATTAGCAATTTTTGAATGAATTTTGTGATTCCTTTCTTAATTCATGCCCATCTCTAGCCACAGTCACCATACATCATGTTGTAGGCAGGATTAAATTTCAGACTTGTACTCTTGTTTGTTTATAAATGAAAATGCATATGGAGAAAGACTGGCAAAATTACAGCAGAGGCTGCTGTGGAAGAAACCTAAATCTGTGTTGGGGGATGGAGCGATCTTCATTTTGAATGTAAGATCGCTTTTCTGAGATTGCGTTTTCTGAGATCTTGTCTTTGTTGATCTTGTTTCTTTCTGTTTTGCAAATATTGGACAAAACATTTTCTAGTTGCCTTCTGTTCTGCAGACAGCCGGCGTTTCTCCTCCCCCCTACCCGGACATGGGGGCTCCATCTAGGCTGCGGAGGTCGCCGGCCTTTCACTGGCGGGACTGCTCAGGAGCTCGGGCGTCGGATTGGCCGCCGGCGTTGTCTCCCCCCATATGGATTTGTGGGGCCCATCTTGGCTGTAGTGGTCACTGGCCCTTCGCCAGCAGGCCCGCACGGGAGTTCAGGTGGCGGACCGGCTGCTGGCACTTCTTGGGGCCTCCATCTGGGTTGCGGCAGTTGCCGGCCTTTCACTAGTGGGCCGCTCAGGAGCTCGGGCGGTGGATTGCCCGCCGGCGTTTCTTTCCCCCAATATGGATTGTGGGCTCCATCATGGCCGCGGCATTCGCCGGCCCTCCCCGACGGACTTGCCTGGCGTGCTGCAGGTGCTGGTGTTTGGGCGGCAGACAGACCGTCGGTGTTCTCCTCCCCCCTATCTGGACATGGGGGGGTACCATCTGGGTCGCGGCAGTTGCTGGCTTTCCCTTGGTGGACCTGCCTGGCTTGCCGCGGGCGTTGGAGTACTGGCGACGGACTGGCCATCGGCTGTTTTCCTCCCCCCTACTTGGACTTGAGGGTTCCCCTGAATGGGTCGCCAGCGGCTATGAGGAGGGGAGGATTGAGTGCAACCCGGGCATGGATTTCTCACTCGCTGCCCCCTTCCCCTTCTGTACCATCGTCTCTACCGCTGTGCTAACTGGATTTGATCTTCTCCCTTTGCGGGGGCTGCTGACTCTCATGGGGGTGGACTACCTATTTGCCATCTCCTACCCCCCGTGCCGTCTGTCTGCCCCTTCCACTCTTGACAGAGTCAATACATGACAGCCGGTGGGGGATACCTGCTGGCCCAATGATGCCTTCTCAGGGATCAATCGGGCCAGGAGGCTGCTGACCCCGGTTAAGGGTTGTCATTGGGCTGCTTCCATCCCGATCCCCCACTGTTTTGTGCTCCGCGTGGTCGCCTTTGATGGCAATGACGGGGGTAACTGTAATACCAGCTATGGACAATTGTGACCATCTTGTTCTATCATGGCAGGCGGCCTGGATAAGATTATTGGTTTAAATGGCCCCTCCTGTAGTTACCACTCACCGACGGTAGCTACCACTCCCCCTCCTTTTTCCATCTGTTGCCCTGGTTGTTGTGTCCTTGTTATCTTATTTATTTCTTATATATTTTTAATTTTATTTTGCTTGTTTTAATTTTGTAGTTCTTCATTGTTTGACTAATTTGTACCACTGTTAGTGTATTTGGTTGTGATTGTTAGCTTTTTTTTGGTAGGTCACCATGTTAGCAGGGACTCCTATACCAACTGTGTTGGGCCGTGGACGGTACGCTTGGAGTCGGAGGGTTAGTCAGATAAGAAGAACTTGGGTCAGGCATCTTGCGCCTGTCCCACGTTCTGACTCTTTGGCTCACTGCCATGTGTCCCAGAGTCATCCCACCAGTGCCTCCAACCTGTCCTGCCTCCTTTTGAATGCCAGGTCGGTCCACAATAAGACCCTGATCATTTATGACGCCATCATCGATGGGAGGGCCGACCTGGCCTGTATTATGGAGACCTGGGTGGGCGCAGAGGGGGGGAGCTTCCCTCACCCAGCTGTGCCCACCTGGGTTCCTGGTTCAGGGAGTGGGTAGGTTGGAGGGTCAGAAGGGGGAAGGGGTTGCCATTGTATACAGCGAATCTCTTTATGTGACCAGGGCCTTGACCTTGGTGAGTCCGGGGCTAGAATGCCTCCACCTGCTGGTAGGTCAGCGGGATAGATTTGGCATTGTGCTGGGCTACCGCGCTCTCCACAGCCCAGCACAATCCCTACCAGAGCTCCCGGAGTTCATTGCCGCTGCTCTGTTGAAGTCCCCCCGGCTTTTGGTCGTTGGGGACTTCAACGTGCATGCTGGCGGTGAACTATCTGGTGCAGCTCTGGAATTCATAGAGTCCATGACCTCCATGAGTCTATCCCAGCATATTTCTTGCCCTACCCACAGGTGCGGGCATACCCTGGATCTGGTATTTTCCTCCATGTCGGGGGTTTCTAATCTGGAGGTGGGTGACATTGTCTCCTTACTGGTGTCATGGTCAGATCATCACCTGTTGTCCTTTTCCCTGTCAATCGCCCCCCCCGCGGGGACCATAGGCCCCTTGTTTGGGCCCGCCCCCGGAGGTTTCTGGATCCTTCTAGGTTCCGTGAAGCCTTTGGAGAGCTTCCTGGTGGCTTGGCTGACAATTCAGCCGAGGCTACAGCTAACCAATGGTTTGAGTCAGCTTCCCGTGCCGTCGGCCGAATCACCCCTAAGCGCCTCCTCTGTGGCAGAGCTCGACCTTCGCTGTGGTTCACGGCGGAGCTAAGAGTGATGAAGCAGGAGCAGAGGAGTCTGGAAAGCAGCTGGAGACAAAGCCAGATGGCTACTAATAAGACTGCAGTTATTATCCAGACTAGGCGCTACTTGCGAGCGATCAGGGGGGCTAAAACATTGTATTACTCCCTGAGAATTGATGAGGCCTCGAAACACCAGGTGGAACTTTTCCGGTTGGTTCGAGACCTCACCAATCCTAGTCTGGCTAGGCCTCCTCCTACTGATTTCAGTAGTGAGAATTTTGCAGTCTTTTTTAGATCAAAAATTGAGGCCATCCGGGCCGGCTTCGAATCCAGTTGCACTAGCCCTCCCTCGCCACCCCCAGTTGCTTCCCCCCTCGCTTTCCTCGACTGGTTGAGTTTGGGCCTGTTTCCTCTTCGGAGGCCTCCAGGGCAATTGCCCACTGCCGACCCGCGTCCACCCCCTTCGATCCTTGTCCATCATGGCTCATAAAAGCTGCCGGAGGGGGCATGCCTGAGTGGGCTTCTGTCATCGCCACCGCCTCCTTCAGCGAGGGGGTTTTTCCCTCCCACTTGAAGGTGATGGTGATAAAGCCCATCTTGAAAAAAACGGGCTTGGCATTGGACCAATTGGCAAACTATCGTCTGATCGCCAATGTTCCCTTCATGGGCAAGGTTATCGAGAGGGTGGCCGCGACTCAGATTCAGTCATTTTTGGAGGAACAGCGGTGCCTTGATCCTTGTCAGTCTGGTTTCAGGCCTGGCCGGGGGACCGAGACAGCTTTGGTCATGCTGCAAGATGACCTAATCTGGGCGGCCGACAGGGGTTGCTCTACCCTGTTGGTTCTCTTGGATTTGTCAGCGGCCTTCGATACCATCAACCACGGTATCTTACTGGACCAGCTCTCTGAGGTGGGTATCAGGAGCACTGTTCGCAGTTGGCTCCGATCCTTCTTGGAGGGTCGGCTTCAGTATGTGCAGCATGGTGGAGAGTTGTCAGCCCCGTGGACACTCCCTTCTGAGTGGGGTTGTCTCCCCCATGCTGTTTAACATCTATGTAAGACCGCTGGCTGGGGTCATTCGGAGATTTGGAGTCTGCTGTCATCAGTACGCTGATGACACACAGCTCTATCTCTCCTTTTCCACCTCTGCAATGGAAGCTGTCCGGACCCTCGACCAGTGCCTGGAGGCGGTCATGTCGTTGACCAGGGCCAACAGGCTCAGACTCAACCCCGAGAAGACCGAGGTGATATTCTTTAGGATTTCCCCAACTGGTTACGGAGGCCCTCTCCCCACCTTGGAGGGTGTTTCCCTCCAGCTGGCGGATAGGGTTCGGAATCTGGGCGTGGTCCTGGACCCGGTGCTATCTCTGGATGCCCAGGTGTCTGCCGTGACCCAGGCAGCATTTTATCATCTGCGTCAGATTGCCCAGATCCGCTCGTACCTCGACGGGAGCTCACTGAGAACAGTGGTTCAAGCACTGGTGATCTCGAGGCTGGACTACTGCAACGCCCTCTACATGGGGTTGCCCTTGACTCTCCTCCGGCGACTGCAGTGGGTACAAAATGCAGTGGCCAGACTGGTGGTGGGTGTGCGCCGTTACAACCGCATCACCCCAGTCCTGGCCCGCCTGCATTAGTTGCCCGTTGCGTCCCAGATCAGATTCAAGGTCCTGGTTTTAGTTTATAAAACCCTCCATGGCTTGGGCCCGGACTACCTGGCAGAGCGGATCGCCCAGCGATCAACCTCGGCCCGACCAGTTTGGCAGTCGCAAGTGCACTCGCTTCGGGTTGCCACCCCCCAAGAGGCCAGAAAAAATTCTACTCACAATCGGGCCTTCTCGGTGGCTGCTCCATCACTGTGGAACAGCCTCTCCAGCGAAGTGCGCTCTGCATAGTCCCTGCTGGCCTTTCGTAGAGCAGTGAAAACCATCTTGTTCCGCAAGGCCTTTGGTGACCTAGCCTAATAGTTTTTTTTCTTTCCCTGCCATCTGCTGTTTGCTTGCTCTACTACTACTTGTTTTGTAACCGTTGTATATTTTATAAGGGTGCCCATATGGCTTTATTTTAAATTGTTTAATTGCCCTGTGTCTGTATTTGATATACACTGAACTGCTCAGCTTTTGTTAGCCGCCCAGAGTGCCCTTTGGGAAGATGGGTGGGGTATAAATTTAATAATAAATAAATAATAAATAAGACTGTGGGCATGTGGCCACCATGGCTGAACGCATTTCTGTGCATTAAACACTTTTTACCTTCCCACTTTTTATGCTGGTATCTTTTTATCTATTTGCATTTACATGCTTTTGAACTGCTAAGTTGGCAGGAGCTGGGGTTATCAGCAGGAGCTCACTCTGCTTAATGGCACCTGGGATTCAAACCGCCAAGCTGCCAACTTTGCAGCTGACAGTTTCAGCCCTCTAGAGTTCAAATCCCTGCTCTGCCATGGCAGAAGAAATTTCATGGGTGATGTTGGTGGCTGACCAGTCCTTGAACATCTCACATGCCTTGAAAACCATATTGCCTGTAAGTCAAAATTGAATTTTTTGTTGTTATGTACCATCAAGTCGCCTCCGTCTCATGGTGACTCAGTGAATGAGCAACCTCCAAAATGTCTTGTTCTAAGCTCTTGGAGACTTAAGCTTGTCAATTTTTAAGAAAGTTAGTCCATCATATATTTGGTCTCCCGCTTTTCCTTCTGCCCAACACCTTTCTTGGCATTACTGTCTTTTCCAGAGAATTCTAACTTCTCAAGATACGTCCAAAATAGGTCAGCCTCCGCTTCAACATGTTTGCCTCCAGATATTGTTATGGCTTGACTTGATCTTGGATCCACTTTTTTTGTCTGTCTGGAAACCTATGGTATCCACAAAGCTCTCCTCCAGCACCACATTTCAAGATAATATTTTTTTCCTGTCAACTTTCTTTACTGTCCAGCTTTCACACCCATGCCTGGCGATCAGCGGGGATGGCCTTGGTCTTGGTCTTCAGGGACACATCCTGACACATCATGGTCATGTCTAGTTTCTTCATTGCTGCCCTTCTTTGTCCAAGTCTTATTTTGATTTTGTGGTTGCACTATCCATGTGACCTGATGATCAAACCAAGGTATACATGGTCTCTATTTTAATTTCTTCATTGCTAATGCTAAAGTTGTACCGTTCTTCTGTAATAATGATTTTTGTCTTTTTAACATTCAACAACAGCTTTGACACTTTCTTCTTTTACTATCCCTAAGAGTCATTTCAAGTCACTGCTGCTTTCTGCTTGGCCCATCTTAAATTACTGATGTTTCTCCACTAATTTTCACTTCTCCTTCATCTAAATCCACTCCATCTTTCTGCATGATATATTCTGCATACAGATTGAAGATATGTGGGGATACTATTCTGTCTCTCCATATTCTGTCCTAATTGTAGCTTCTTGACCACAGTACAATGGGTGTGCACTTTCAGAACAACCCGTAGTTTCTCAAGATCTACATAATCAAAGGCTTGCTGTAACTTATAAAGCCTACACTGATCTTCTGCTGAAATTCTTCGTGCTCTCCAGTAGCCAGTGGATATTTGCAATGTGATCTCTAGTGCCTCTTTCTTTTTGAAATCCAGCCTGGACATTTGGGATTTCTTGCACCTAATACCATGCTTTTATCAACAACAAAAACTGGCATGTTATAAAAACATGTACAAATGTATACCTGTTTGCAAACACACTTGCATGCAGGAAAGTATATGATATAGAACCAGGATGAAGTGAGTACTGGGATGAGTCTAAGAGGAGAGAGAAGAAATGGATGGATTCTTATGTCCCTAGGCACCATTTTGCACAGCTCCAAGAGAGCAAATTCAGCTGCCTATGCTACAGGAATTAAACATGATAGCTCTTCTGATGAAACACATGGCATTTTCATCACTGCCTTAATGGCGGCTCCTAATCCTCTCTTTAGTCTGATTTCAATAAGCAATTAACATTAGCCTGGCCCTCCCCAGCACTTACTTCCCTTCTAAATGTGGCAGAAATTGCTTTCCTGGGACTCAAAAATCATTTATGCAAATTGTTACACTGGGTTTACTGCCACTGTGATACTGCTGTGTTGTTGAGACGGCTAATTACTGGGATAATACAATTTGTCTGTTCTGTAGTCTCCTGTGTGGATGGTAAAAGGAAACAAAAGGCATGACATAATGAAGAAAAAGAGACTGAGTGAACTGGGTGCCATAGGAGACCATAAAGGGAATTGTAAAATAACACTGATTTCCCCTCAAACGATTTGCCATCTTCTGTGTCAGAGAGGCTGATAAGGTTCTCAAATCTTGAATATGAGTTCTGGGGCTGATACTTGTCAACAGATAAAGCCATCACAATGTGCATACCTAGCCAGCACAATGTGACACATGAAGCAATATGTGAAGCCTGCACAGAATTTCCATTGATCTGTTTACAAATTGATGCCTATGTAACTGGCCTGAGGGGAAGGGTTGGGTGAACGTCCTCATCCTTCTGGCCCACAATCTCTCCAGAAAATGCTAGCAGGGGAATCAAAAGAGACCCTTCTGGATGTGTTTAACTGTGATGCAGGGAAAGGGAGATCCCTAAAAAAAGATGTAGAGGCATATTTTGTGGGATGGAGCCCTTCTGTCTATTAAAGGGAGTCCCTGGATGCAACCCATTGTTCCACCACCCTCATTTTATTTTATTCTATTTTATTCATTTTATTATATTCTATAATATACCTTTAGGAATCATGACAGTGAGAGCTGTTTGGCAGTGGAATATGCTGCCAAAAAGGGTGGTGGAGCCTCCTTCTTTGGAGGTTTTTAAGCAGAGTCTGGATAGCCATCTGTCGGAAATATTGGGATGGTGTTCGTGCCTGGCAGGGGGTTGGATTAGATGGCCCTTGAGGTCTCTTCCAACTCTATGATTCTATGATTCTATGGTTTCAGCCCTATAATTTAAACAAACATCTCTGAAAAAATGTTTCATGTACAAAGATCATTTCATAGAAATAGATGTAGTTTCCTTTCCCTCCCTTTTCACATATCACTGGACAGTGATTTGGTCAATAAATTCATCCATGGCAGGAACTGCAGTTCTGCATATCACAATATGATTAAAGACATGGCTTGCAAGATCAGGATGTTTGCTTATAAAGAACATCTCAAAATATGCACATTTTAGGAACCCCGGGCTGTCTTAGAGTAAACGTGTCGATATGAATAAAATCAGGTGAGTTTCTATACAGTATTTCTGGGACAAACAGGGCAGAGCCAAGAACTGTTAATCACTGGGGGCAGAGAACAACATCTTTGTAGATCCATGTAGTAAACATTATATTCAAGCATCAGTATTGTGAGAGGGGAAGTTGGGATCAAAAATGAGGAGGAGAAACATATGCTGTTTAGCTTAGGAAGGAACTTTTCTTCTCTTTCCTTGTGGGAAAGATATTGGTTGAAACATCAGTCTTTTGGCTGCAGCATCACTGATGGTGGAACCATGGAACAGAAAGGGCTGGGGTACAGGAAAAAATGATAGAAAGTGTAGAGCAGCAGACTCTCTCTTTTGCCCTTTTAAAAACTAGTCAAGAAAGAACTGTGCCTTTTGCCCTTTCAAAATCCATCACATACTCCTTTCCTGGTAATTGCTTTAGGCATCCAACTGGGATTTTCTGCTTGCAACTGGAAAAAAAGAGAGGAAAAATAAAAATAACGCAGTGTGCCCAGTGCACGCTGGTATCCTTCTCTCCTGTATGTACAATTCAGTCTGTGAATTGGACTTGCTGTTTGCATTTTCTCTTCTGCAGGAATGTGGCATTCAGGTTCTGAAATGTATAAATCTCTGGAAACATACAAATGCCATTGTGAACCTGGAGACAGATAAGATCAGTGTTTCCAAAAGAGGAGAGGACAAGCCAGCTTTGATCTCTGTGCCCTTTACCTGGACTGTAAGTGAGACACATCCCTAATGTATTTCTTACTAGACTTTTGCTACTCATTCTGCAGATCTGAAGATGTGGTTTTACATTCAGCCCAAGGTTCCTTCTGAGGCAGATGCAAGCGCACAAATCTGCCCCCTTCTGCCCATTACTGTAAGCTGCCTTGGGTCCTTTTCAAGGAGAAAGGTGGGGTAAAAATACCCTTAAATAAATAAATAAATAAATAAATAAATAAATAAATAAATAAATAAATAAATAAATAAATCATTTTTGTTTTAGTCACGAGGGAACCTGCACATGCGGGTGGGGTGTCGCGTGTAAACAGAGCCCCACACGATGGGGACAAAAATTGAACGGCACATTCATTTAGATCCACTTGCATTGTAATATTGCTGTGTACTGAAAGGCGAAAACTTTACACAACCAGTGCCTTTCAGGAAGTACCCTGCTGCCTCAAATTTCTGTTACAATAACTGGGCTCCGTCTTCAGAAAAAGGTGCTTGTATTTCCATTTTGGTAATTTTTTTAAACTGGAGAATTCAATTGCAGCTTTCAAAGGGATCTACATAAAAGGAGGAAGTGGCCCCAGTTGAATTTTTACACACAGATAACACTGAACTTGAAATACGAGATTAAGAGGAAGGCTGTGATTACAATGGCATACCTGCTAACTCCAAAACATTACACAGGAATTGTGACAATGTGTAATTCTTTCTTAACAGTTTAATTCTGCTTCAGAAGGCAGTCCAACTGCTATAGGCATGCACAGATGCCATGGCGAGATGTATTAAATGTGTGACTTTGATAGGGAAGGGTAACAGACTGCGTTCTGCTTGACTTGTTATCTTCTGTCGCGTCAATTAGATTCTGTTTCTGTCACTACTGCAAGTCAATAGGCACCATGAAAAATAATGCTCAGGAATACACTAGGAGCACTTCTGCCCAAAGGTTTCCATTATTATTTTCATTCTGAAGTAAATTACAGATAAATGCTGATATGTGCTTGGATCTACAGCATTAAAAGCTACAAAGTGCAAGTATGAGTGTTGGCACACCACGCAAGCCTTCTATTAGGCACCTTGAAAAGAGAAGGCTCCACGCAGTGGTCTCCAGCTTTATCAACCACCACAGGTACATGCAGCCAGAACGCTGTACTCTTCACTCTTTTGTGCTTTGCTCCCAGCAAGGAGAGATTCACCACTCCATGTCCTTGGTACAGATCCCAGCCTTGCTTTTATTTGGGAGAGGAAGAAAAGGCATCTGTCATTGTTTGCCTCTTTTGTTCCCTTTGAGGTTGCCATGGTTGATTCTTCCTGATCCCTCCACTTCTTCTTGTCCCCTCAACCAAGTAAAGACAAATCAAAAGCAACTGCTGTCATATGGGCCACCACATTTGGTGACTTCCTTGGTATGGAGCCCATAGGGTTTGGAAGGAGGCAATGGAGTTGGGTGCACCTGTATTGGCTGCCTGAGCCAGTCATTTCTAAAGGAATCGTGTACCTTTAAATAACATCTCCCAAGATGCAAATAACTGGAAAGTGCATCCTTGATTGGGAGCCTTCCAAAATTTGATACCTGTCCATGTTTTGAAAAGTGGATGCTGTTGGAATAAAAAACTGAAGACACCAAGACAAAAGTGAAGTATAAAACAAAAACTTTATCTAAGTATCTTAGGGAAAAGGGAAATGGGATATTCGTAGTAAACAACAAAATACTAACAGTATATAACAAACATACCAAAACAAAATAAGAACAAGCAAGGTGATGGCAGCTCAGGCAATGCCCATGAAGTCAGGCAAACACGCACAGTCTCTGCCTCGCGCAGATGATCTGCATGAGTGCAGGTTAGAAAGAAAGAGGAGAAGAGTGCTGAGCAGGTAGGGACAACTCCTTTTATAGCACCATACTAGTTAAAGAGACAGGACTCAGTTCAGAGTACCAGTTGAGGTCCACCTGACATTAACCCTTTAATGTCTGAATGTAGATCTTGCCACATTCTAACAGATGTGGCAAGATTGTTCCTACATGTTTATGAATCAACAAAGCATATTGACCCTTGTTGCAAACCAGCTCCAGAAACACAAAGGATGTACATGTTTCTGTTGGAGGATTTCCTTATGAATGTCTATGAGGGTTATTTTTTTTTTTAGTATCTGGACTTCTGTATCAACCTAGAAAAAGGAGACCAATTTCTTATCTTGATTAGCCAATAATGATAAAAAAGTGCAAAGTGTTGTCTTTTGGTTAAAAGAAAGTTTAAAAATATATAAATGTGCAAAACAAGAGAAAAAGGACATCTGAATGGCAAGGATCACATTATACCTGTATGACATAAAGGAATAAACATGAGGGGCCTGTTATAAAAAGGAGGTGTCGAACTAAATTCAGCTTCATCAAAACAATTGAATGCAGGGAGTAAAACTATCCACAAACCAACATACAACCTATCTAAACTGTTTATCCTTTTGTCATACCTTCTTCTTCTTCTTCTTCTTCTTCTTCTTCTTCTTCTTCTTCTTCTTCTTCTTCTTCAGCATCATCAGCATCATCAACATCATTGTCATCAATGCTCCAAATGAATTAAGAAAGCCTAAAGAAGGGGGATATCTTCTGGTATCTTGGCTCCCATCTCCAAGGCAATAGTGGCACCAGTGGCAATTGGGGAGCAAAGATGAATGCAGCTGGTTGCGATGGCAAGAACACAACACTGTGTTCTGTTACAGACAAATGCCAATCCACCCCAAATCCAAGATTTACAGGATGATTGTCTGCCCTGTTGCTGGGCAGCAACAATGGGCATAGAGAGCTGCCTCCATGCCATGAAAATGCATATGCTCCATTGGATATTGAGTATCTCCTGTTTAGGAGGGAGTTATACATGATTACCTTCTTGATATTTGTGAGGTTTGGAAGGGTGAATGCTTCCATTGGCGAGACCCATCTTGGAATGTTCATGTACGTTTTAGATTTCACTGTTTCCCATATTTTAAGTAGCAAATTCCTTATAATATGTCTTCCAAAATATTTATGTTGTTTATTTTTGCTGTACCATAGAAATGCGTGCCAGCCTAGATGTATGTCGTGGCCTTCCAAGTATAGCAGCCTTTTGTTCCTCAAGAGGATCCATCCTTTAATCCAGATTAAAGCACTTGCTTGGTAGTATAGAAGCCAAAGCCTCCTCTATCTTTTACATCTTGCAGAAGCTTAATTTTTATTCTTGCCTTTTTCTCTGCCAGATGAATCTTAAGGTTGCTTTGTTCAGATCCTGGAAAAAATGGTTGAGTTTAATTGGAAAGTTTTGGAAATGGAACAATATTTTTGGTAAAATATTCATTTTTTAAGTTGGTGATTCTTCCCAATAGAGAAATTTGTAATTTTCCCCAGGTTTCCAAATTTCTCTTTATAAGTCATATAAGATTTAAGTAATTATCTTCTTTCAGAGAGGAATATCTTGCTGTCAAGTATGTTCCCAGATATTTTACTTTCTTTACAATCTGTATATCTGTAGTAGATGTCAGTTGGGTTTTTTGCTTATCTGTTAAGTCCATATCTTTCAATCTCATACAATAGGGTTTGTGCTTTATTTAGAATAAAGACCAGCTCATCAGCGAAAGCTTGTAATTTGTATGTCTCATCTTTTATTCTGTTCCCTTGGATGTCTTCATTCTCTCTTATCTCTCTATTCAAAAGTTCAATTGTTGGGATAAAAAGCAAAGGTGAAAGTGTACAGCCTTGTCTTACCCCTTTCTTTATCTCTATTTTTTTTTGCATTAGTTTTTCATGAACCAAGATTTTTGCTGTTATATATTATTCATATCCACTTCAAAAAATCTGTACCAAAGTCCATTATTTCTAACTGCTTTTGCATAAAATCCCAATTCAGGTAATCAAATGCTTTTTGGGCATCTATAAAAAGCAAAGCTAATTGTTTTTCAGGATGTGCTTCATAATATTGTAGTATATTGAGAATTGTTCTAGTATTATTTCTAAGTCATCTTTTAGGAAGAAAACCATTTTGGTCCATGTGAATGAATTCAATCAAAACCTTTTTGAGTCAATTTGCCATAATCATTGCCAAAAATTTTAATCAACATTGAGGAGAGCAAGGGGCTACCTTTCTCAAGAATGAGAATACAAGAGGTTTTTTGTACATGTTTCATGTTTTGATGCTTTTCTGCAAACATTCTGTGGAAATGTTTGAGAGAGAGAGAGAGACAAATTGAGAGTGAGTGTACATGCAGAAAACCTTGAATTTTGTCACAGAAAAAAAAGTACAGGTCTTTTTATCCTCACAGCGGTTGCCCATTACTTCAACTAGGGCCCCAGTCCCACATCCCTTTAAAAGCAGTTTAAATTACCAGATAACCTGTGTCTAAAAATGCCATCCCCACAGCCACCGGGCTTTTTGGGGGGAAAAGAAAAAGAAAACCCGGTAATGCTCCCTTAAGCGAGGTTTCTGTGACTCACCCAGGAGGTAGGGAAATTTTTACCTCGCTTTGAAAATCCAGCTTTTAAGGAGGCAGACGCCATGAGACCAGGCAGATGATCCGGGTTTCTTTTTCTTTCTTTTTTCATAGCACCGACCAGCTGTTCCTGGGGCCGATTGGCGCTGTTTTTGTTAATTGCTTTTCACCTTCGGAGAAACAGGAAGCTCTATCCGGTCCTACAAGTTTTAATTTCCCCCAAGCCAAGTGGTCCGTTGTTTTTTTCAAATGCTAGCGCCACCTGCTGGCCAAGGGGGGCTGAACTGCACTTTAAAATTAAAAAAAAAACCAGCTTTTTACGTGGGAACTCTTGTCCCACATTTAAATCACGTGATGGGACGAAGAGGAAAAGCCGGACCTTCAGAAGATCAGGATCAAAACCCAGGTGTGACCACGGCCTTAGTATCTCAATATGTTGGGAGTGGCACATTCTTTTTTTAAAAAATTCAAGAATGTGGAAACTTGGAGATATTTATACCATCCTCACTTGGGTTGGCTGAGAATGAGACACTGCTGCTTATTATTCATACAAGACACCAAACAGTATGTGTTGCTTGCCAGAGGGAAGAAAGGTTGCTGGTAGTTAAGAATTGAGGTTGGGTCATCAAATGAACTTTCTGCAGGAGTAAAAGTGTAGTCTCATGAGAACAGTAAGCTAAGAAGAGGAATAAAAATAATTCAAGCATTCAAAGGAAAATAAAATGGTCCAATGAACACGAGCAAGAGCTCAAAGAACATTAAAAAAGCAGAACCAGCCAAGTGAAGGCAAAAATATGGATTCCGAATTTAAAATCCCAGGGCAACTCCTATACTGTGGGCAATGTTTAATGCATGATGTAAATACTGTTTGTTGAAATCATATTACTCAGAACAGTAAGTCACAGCTAAAATGGCAGGAATTTGGTGAGGCAACTCCTTAGCTTCAGTGGGTCTTCTCTAGTCATGTCACTTATTATTGTAGTTCTATAATGTATCTTGCCCCACATTATTGTAAGCCACCTTGGGTCCTTTTCCAAGGAGAAAGGTGGGGTAAAAATATCCAAAATAAATAAATAAAAATAAATATTATTCTAAGCTCTAGATTTCCAGACATTATCCAAAACAGCTGTTTCATCTTTACCTGTAGATTTGTGTAAGGACCATTTGTACAGGCAACTAGCAGGCACACATTAGTACAGAAGAGGCAAACTGTGGCATTTCTATGTTGTTGACACCCAACAGCCCTAACCATCTTAACCAGCAAGATAGATGATGGGCAGTTGGAGCCATATAACACCCAAAGCTAGCAATTTGCCCACTTGTGCTTCAGATGAAAGATGGCACTGGACAAGGATTATAGCAAGATCACAATGTAGCTTCTTATAGTTCTTAAACCACATACTTACAGTCAGTGAACCCAGAAAACTGTGTTATGATATATTGGCTCCCATTCCCAATTTTATAGAATTTCTTTTTTGAACTCTCCAGAAGCATCTATTCTCTCTCAACCCAGACATTGTGGTTTGAATGCCGTGTCTCCTAATCTGTTCACGAACGCTAAATTACATGGGTGCTTATTTCCCTGGACAGTATTGTCTGTGCTGATAGAGATCTTTTCCACTACAGCTCCAGAGGTGACTTGGCTTCTCCTTGAAATACGTGGAGAGAAAACTAAGTGAATAAGACAGGGAGGTGAACAGCAGCTACTCAAAGCAAAGTTGAAAAGGAAGCGGGGGGGGGTATAATGAGATACGAAATGAAAACAAGAGTGAACATTGGCATGCTGTCCATCTGCGTGCAGCCAAAAGAGAGAGAGAGGGAAACGAAAAAGGGTTTGTTCAACTTGTATAATTAACATCAGGCAGCCAAATGTGCGAAACCCAGAGACGGCCTCTTTGGCAAAACATTCCTGAAGAAGCAGAACTAATAGAGGGGTTGTGTTGTTGTTGTTGATGAGAACCTGTTTGACAGGCACGGGACAAGGTGATTTATTTCCATCAGGAAGAAATAGCACGTGCCCAAATCACGTTTTTCATACATGAGGAGTATATTGAGTTGTGCCACCATTTCATAATGACAATGCAACAAGCCAAGAGAAGAATAATCTTACTTTTAAAATAAAGGCATTTGCAATTTTTTTGAGATAACTACATTTCCTCTTGGGCTACCAAAAAAAAAGTGTTCTGCTTATATACTGCCCCATAGTGCTTCAGCAATCTAATTATGCAGGCTACACAATACCACCCCCCAGCAAGCTGGGGTACTCATTTTACCAACCTCGGAAGGATAGAAGGCTGAGTCAACCATGAGCCGGCTACCTGGGACTGAACCGTGAGCACAGTTTTAGCTGCAGTATAGGCAGGCTCCTACAACCCTTCTGAAAAAGCTCTAGCAAATAGGCAAGTCCAAACTTTGGTCCTCCTGATGTTTTGGACCACAACTCCCATAATTCCAAGCATGTATTGCCAATGACAAAGGACTGTATTGTCATATTGTATTGCTATGGTTAATTATTCGCTGTTTGTGAATTGCCTCCCCCACCCCCAGTTTTGTGATTTCAGGTATGTAAGAAGGAAAGGGAAAACAAGAGGAAGGAGAGGGTTTGTAGGAGATCAGGTGGGTGCCAACTGCCAAATGGGCTTACCAGCAGGTGAGAAATTGTGTCACAGCAGCTGCTCATCTGGAGCCAGCATTTGGAAGTAACACATCACATACAATGATGTCTTCTGTAATGTTACTTGCCCCCTTTCCTCTGAACCTGGATGCCCAAGCTTTGGTAGTGGCCAGGAGTGCATTTACTCAAAAACTAGTGTGCCGGCTGCACACATTCCTGGAAAGGTCTGATCTTGCCACAGTGACACATGACTTAGTTATATCCTATTTGGGTTACTGTAACACACTCTACCTCAGGCTGCCTTTGGAAAGTGTTCAGAAACTTCAGTGGTTCCAAAACACTGCAGTCAGGTTGTTAACTGGAGTTGGTAACTTAAAAGAGTTACACTGGCTACCAATCTGGTTCTGGGCACAATTCAAAGTGCTGATTTAAACTTATAAAGCCTTTAACTGTTTGGGCCCAAGCTATCTCAAGGATTGCTTCCCCCTGTATGAGCCTGCCTGAGCATTAAGATTGTTAGAGGCAGCCTTTGGGAGGGGACACAGGAGACGGCCTTCTCTGTTGCTACTCCCAGACTTTGCAACTCTCTCCCACAAGAGGCCGGGCTGGCCCCATCTTTGCTGTCCTTCTGCAAGCAGTAAAAGACCTTCCTCTTCAGACGGGCTTTCCCTGAGCGATTGGCTGCCTGAGTGGGGTTTTTTAAATGGATTGTTGTGCCTTAATGCTTTGGAAAAAATTGTGTTTTATTTGTTTACCTTTTTAGGTATGCTATTTGCTTGTCTGTTTGTTTGATTGAGTGAGTGACTTCACTTGTATACCAGAGAGGTTTTTAAATGGAGTATTATGCCTTGTTGCTTTAAAATGTGTTTTTAGCATTGATTTTATTTACTTTTTTATTTATATGTTTATTTCCTTTTTCAGTATTTGTATTTACTATTTTTAGCTTTTAAATATTGTTGTTAATGATGGAAGTCCCCTTGGGTTCTTTTTTAAGGAGAAGAGTGGGGTAAAATATTTCAAACAAACAAACAAAATAACTTTGTTAGTTTTTACATGTAATGACTAATCTATACACCTACTTTTTGCTTAATATTTGGAGACAGCTAAAATTATTTCTTGAGGCATTTTAAGAATATTTCCACTTTTAGGCCACTTTCTTATTTTTTAGTAACCACCCCAAAATAACTAAAAAGCAACAACATAATGCTAAGAGCAACAAGTTACTTTCCAGTGCTTTGCAAATAGTTATACCAATAATTATTTTTCTCCCATACTTTGTTAAGGCAATGTGGTTGTCATCAAAGCACTCCAGAATTTGTCCCATGTGCCATTGAATTTATATAGCACATTCCTATATATTATACATAGTGTATAAAGATCTCATAGTTGCAGGAGGCCAATTCTAGGAATTCATCTACCCAGTCATTATTATCAGGTGGTGACTTGGATTTCCAGGCCCATAAAACCAATCATTTATTAGCCAAGAATGCATGTCAAAGCCAAACCATGTGTATCTTATTTAGGACCTGCAAAGCCAGCACACAACCAAGGACCAAATGAACAAAGGAAAGATAACACATATTGCCTAGTGTGAGGTTAATTCCTTGCTTGACATCTTGTCCAAAACCATAAATTATCTTACACCTCCAATAAAAAAAGTTAGACTAGGCTCTAATTCACTTTGGCTCTTTGGATCTGAACTTCCTGTAACTGGTTCCATTACTGTAATGCATTAAAAGTTATGATGTTTTCTTCACATTCAACCAAAACCTGGCTTATTGTAACTTGACCCCATGAATAGATATCCTGCACTCTTGGATGATTAAAAACAGATCTTGCCCCTCCTCTGTATGACTATATTTTAAGAATTTGAAAAGTGCTATCATATCTCCCCTTAATCTTTTCTAAGTTCTAAACGTTAGAGATGGGCACAAAACTGAAAAATAGCTTTTCATTTCATTTCATTTCATTTTGTTTTGTAATGAAACTACTTTAAAAATTCATTACAAATGAAATGAAATGAAATGAAACTACTAAAGAAATGAAATGAAGTAGTTTCATTTCATTTCATTTCATTTGTAATGAATTTTTAAAGTAGTTTCATTACAAAACGAAATGAAATGAAATGAAATGAAATGCTCCCCTGGGTCCTAGAGGCACCAAAATGGCAGGGGAGCTTCCTCAAGCTTTTCCCTGTAAGCCCCCCAAATTTGGAAAGGTTTGAGGGTCAGGGGAGCTGAGTTATTAAGGTCCAAAGGTGGCGCCCTTAGAAAAATTCTTTCTAATAGGATTTGGAAGGCATTAATCGCTTGCCTGTGGCTTGGCTTCCAAATCCAATTAGAAATGATTATTCATAGGGGCACCCCCTTTGGACCTTAATAACTCAGCCCCCCGATCCCAAAACCTTTCCAAATTTCAAGGGCTTACCTAGAATTGCTCCTCTGCCACTTCCTCTGTGTGTGTGTGTGTTGCGTCGTTACAGTCGTGACCGACCCTTCGTGACCCCATGTCCATGGAGTTTTCTTGGCTGGAATACTGGAGTGGTTTGCCAGTTCCTACTCCAGCCACTTACAGCACCTGGTATTCCCTGGTGGTCTCCCATCCAAGTACTAACCAGGGCAGACCCTGCTTAGCTTCTGAAATCGGTGAGATCGGATGTGCTTAGGGCATCTAGGTAGACACCACTTCCTTTAGGACAAATTTTTAAAAAATGGCATTTCATTGCAAAATGAAATGAAACGTGTCCTACCATTTTGTTAGGCAACAAAGTAATTTGTTACCTAATGAAACGATGAAACAGCATTTCATTTTTTGTTTTGTGCCCATTTCAACTAAACATACCTACTTCTTTCAAATTTCTCTTATCCACTGATTTTTGTATCAGTGGGGTGGCTCGGACCCAATCCCCCACAGACACAGGGTACAGTACTACCTTATTTGCTTCTAGTTCTTACTGCATTGTTCCCTGCAGAGTGATAACTCTATAATCTGTCCCTGAATTTTCCCTGGGATTGATGTCAGTCTGACTGGACTGTAGCTCCCAAGTTCCTCCTTTTTGTCCTTTTTGAAGACAAGGACAACATTGGCCCTCCTCCAGTCATCCAGCACTTCGCCCTGATTTCAAGGAAACAGTAGACAGTGGTTCTCAGGGTTCCCCAAACAAGGACCAACAAATTTGGCTAGACAAAGGAGGGACCACAAAGACTGGCAAGACTTCAAAAGATGAAACTCAGATAGGAAAAAAAATTACCTATGAAGTTTTAATTGCTATCAGATTTGCCAGGAGCAAGCAATGAAGAGAAGCCTGCATCAAACCCACTGCCAGTCTCTGATAACTTCTTCATTTTAAAACTTATTATCAGTACATATACTATCATATTTATATATACAGTGGTACCTTGTATAAAGGAATTAATTGGTTCCAAATGAAATTATGTTAAGCAAATTTTCCTTTATACAAATTCCCATAGGAATGCATTGAAAATGGAGTAATCCCATTTTTATGTTGTATGGATTTTCCCCATAGGCGATTATGTTAAGCAAATTTCCCCTATCTCCAGAATTTTTATGTTGTACAAATTTTATGTTATACAAGCTGTTTGTTATACAAAGGTCCACTGTATGTATACTATATCATCAACAGGTGGTTATATGGATAATGTGTTGATTAGGACATAGCCAACATTTAAGAGAAGATTGTTCATCAGAGGATTTCAGAGTTTGTTGCTGTTGTATAAATAATCAACACCAAGAGGCAGGTGGAGAAGGAAATTGGCACAGAGCACAAAACGGCATGTGTTGATTGTGCACTGTGTTCTCTTTTTATCTGCTCCCAGCTGCTTCCTTTCCCAAACTTGTTCTAGCTTTTTATGTTGACCACCTGCTAATGGCTGTTTACCCGATGAAATATTTGTCCACTTATTAAGCTTGGACATTTCCACTAGCCAAGGAACCTTTCGCTCGATTCTACTCAGAGCTTAGAAGACTTGCTTTTTAACTGCAACCCCAGCTGGTAATGCTGTGAAGGTTATAGTCCACAAATTATCTTTGCCAATGGATGGCCTTACCCACTAACACATGACCATCCTGATGCTTAAAATCTTCTTTTAATTCCCCTCCCACTATTTTACTACATTTAGTAGAATGTCTAATGCAGGCATGTCTAAAGTCCAGCCCGGGGGCCAAATGCGGCCTGTTTTAAAATTTCGAGTGCCCCTCAGCCTCTTCTCGCTGCCAGCTCAGCCTGTCACTCATCCCTACCGGCTAGCCCCTCTGCATATTGGCTGGATATGTCAGCTTGCAGTTTTATGGTTTGCCTGCCCTCCCCGCCTCCATCCACCCCCTCGACCACCTGCCCTGCCTACTTGCGCCTGGCTCCATTGCTGAAGTGTCCTCCCCACCTCCTTGTGAGGGAGGGCAGCATATGTGAGCAGTGGTGTGTCTTGGGTGTGTGTGGGCTGATTCCTGGGCTATGCAACAGCTGCCAGACCCTTAGGTGCCTTAAAACTAGAGCATTTGCTGCTGTTGCAGATGTGCATGGTCCATGCCCTTTCTCCCCCCTTCAGGCTGAATGGTCAGCCCCCACACATTTTCACCTCACCAAATCTGGCCCTCCTTGAAAAAAGTTAGGACACCCCTGTCTAACGTATTTGGAGGGTGAACCCATTTCTTACACAAGCCAGGCAACACTCTAAAAATGAAGCTAGCCTCCTTTCCCATTCATTCTATGGTACACCCAGGTATCCAAGACCATTTCCCAGGCAGATTACCTTGACCCTCTGCTCTGACCAGATACTTATACAGATAAAATCTTGGGATACTTGTGTGTCAAAGACCCACTGAGTTTCATACCTCACCTATCCCTAGTGAAATCCTCATTCACTGTTAGTTTTGGGGTAACATTATTTATTCTCAGTTCCTATTGGGGAGGAGCCATTGATTATTTATTTATTTATTTATTTATTTATTTATTTATTTATTTATTTATTTATTTATTTATTTATTTAAGAACATTTTTTGAAAGATAGCCACAATCCATGGTGCTCTCCAGTTAAACAGATGAGGTAGCACTTGATGGGAAAGAATGCAGAACAACAGGGAAACATACATTCATACACTGCTACCTATGTACATATGTATATACACATGCCTGTAGTTAGGCCCTCTTCACAAATAGGAAGGAATTTCTGTGAGCTGTGATATTGAACACTTATCAAAGTCTTACTTTAGTGCAGACAAGATTTCTTGGCCTACAGTTCTCATCAGCTCCAACCGACACAACCAACAGTTGAAGGGATGATTTAGAGGCAAAAACATCAAGATGGTACCAGGTGTGCACAGTGGGAGCACAAGCATTACTGAGATTAGCTAGTGAGATACAGGCAATACAGTTGGTGACTAGTCCTTATTTAAAATATTTTCATCCCACCTTTTCTTTTCAACAGACCCAAGCGGGCTGAGTCTTCATGAGACTCCTTTATATCTGCTGAACATCAAAAAAGAAACTTGGTGAAAACAAATTGGATTATTCCCAATGCCATGTCATTTTCTTCCCTTTTCACTGCTCACGGATAACTGTAATTTCTTATTCTCTTATGAAGTGACTTGAGATAAATACATGAGGGGAAGGGGAGTCAGTGGTGAAAAGATGGCTCATTTCTTATATTTTTTATCTGAGAAGAACTTGAAGAAAGCTGGAGTGTCTAGTGTAGCCACTGTAGCTGCTGCAGGATAATTTTATTATGTAAATTTAAAAAGGGATCTGTAAAAAATTTGATTATAGCTTTTTATTATTCCCATCACTCCAACAAGATTTGGACAGTGTTTATGGTGTAACAGTGTCTCTCTCTTTACTTGGCAGGACAAATGCATCTATAAATAACCACTGCCAGGGTGACTCGCATCAACGTTTATTATAGGTTGCAACCGTAGCAGATTATGCCACTCATACTTTTTTTGAAAGTTTAATTTCCCCCAAGGAAAGAGATTTGAATCCAGTGTTCATTAAACTATATGGAAATCAAGTGGGAAAAGTATTCCCATGAACTGACATCTCCACTAGCCCTAAGCAAGATATCTTTAAATAGCTAAGGCCCAACAACCCCATTCAATAATCCCAAGAAATACTCCAGAGTACCTTGAATCATTGCAATTTGCCACTCTTGGAATCGTTGTGCATTGGGGGTTAAGGATAAATATATTCAGAGCTCAGAAATGTTACTGTTTTTTGTATAATGACTTCCAGAATCCCACACCCATTGTGCTTACAGGGGACAGTGTGCTCGTAGGCATTGTAACTAGGGGATAGAGATGGGCACGACTCAAAAAATGGTGTTTCGTTTGTCGTTTAGGGGGTCCGTTTCGGTTCGTTTTCGTTTTTCGTGAATTTTTTTGCAAAAAAACCCCGTAATGAACGTAATTACGTAATGAAACAAAAAACGAAAACGAAAACAAAAAATTGCTGTTTCGTTAGCATTCATTACAGTTCAATGTATTTGCCGCAACGAAAATGAAACGCACGACAAAATTTCTGTTGTTTCGGTTCATTTCGTTTCATTTTGGAGACAAAATTCGTTTTTCGCTTCATTACATAACGAAATGAAAAAACAAAAACGAAAACAAAAAATTGCTCGTGTCGTGCCCATCTCTACTAGGGGATTAAAAAAAAGAGAGCTGTAATTCAAAAAAGTGAGTTTTCTAAGCTCCCAGTATTGCTTTTTTAGTGTTTACGTACTTGCCCTTTAGAGATGGACACGAAATGCTAAAATGGCATTTTGTTTCATTTTTTGTTCCATTTTTCTTTTCTTTTTCTTTTGTTTGAAATGATTTTTTTAAAAAAATTATTTTGTTTTTTATTTTGTTTCATTATTGTTTTGTTTTATAAGTTTTATGTGTTTTTATGTTTTATGTGTTTAACTGTTTGTTTGTGTGTTTTCTGTGCTTTTTAAATGGTTTTTTGGGTGCATTGGAGGGAATGGTGCAGGTTTTCAAAGGTGTGTTTTTTTAAGCCCCTAAAGCAAGCAGTAGCTGCAGTCATCGCCACTTGCTTCAGTGATGGCTGCAGCTGCCACTTGCTTTGGGGACTAAAAAAATTGGGGGGAAAGCGCAGGGTTTTTAAACTTTTTTTTTTTAGCCCCTGAAGCAAGCGGTGGCTACGGCCATTGCCACTTGCTTCAGGGGCTAAAAAAGTTTTAAAACCCCGCTCCCCCCCCAACATGCCTGATTGGGGGAAACAAAAATGAAATGAAACAAAATGAAAATTTTCATTTCATTTCGTTTCGTTTTTTAAAAAAATAAGTTCATTTTTTTTCTTGGAAAATGAAATAAAAATTGTTTCGTGCCCATCTCTATTGTCCTTTCAGCTCTTTGAATGAGAGACAAATACTTATTTCCTGTAACTAAATAAAGAGTTGAAGGGGAGTCATGTCAGCATCCCCAGTACTCCGCCCTGCTGTCTGTATCATGGCTAACTGTGTGATTAGTCTCTCAACCAGTTTGAAAATGGACGCACAGTCCAATGAGGAATCTGCTGGAGTTGTGGGTGGGGTGGAGGAAGATGTTTAAATGATTTCCGTTCTCCTCTATGTTTGGACGACAGCACAGTAATCAAAGTTATTGCACAAAATATAAGTTCAGTGTGACTGATATGATATATTTTTAACTATCACGCTTAGCTTGTACAAATTTGAATAACAGGTAGGTTCTGCCATCATAATAACATTCAAATATATTTATTTAGCTCTATGTAACAATTTGGCAAGTTCTAAAGCATTTAGCTGATAATTTTTCAATTCAGCATTATAGATCTAGCTATAGACAGCCATCTCACTAGCTTTCTAGCTATTGCATTTATACACTGCCCATCTAGAGGGTGATTTACAACAAATGAAAACAAATTGAAATACTAATAAATGCAAAAGTTGAAACAAAAATGTGGAGATTTTGGACGCAGAAAAAGCCAACTGCTGCAGGTAGTGAGAAGGGCTTGTGTAGTAATATAATGGTTACATTCTGGTTAGTGCCATGACAGTCCTCTTCCGGCTAACAATGGCCACATTATCCCCTTCTTATCCAGAGTTCCTTTGGGCAGTATGTTTGCAGTTACATGCTGATTACCAACAGGGGAGCACTTCTTGAGGCAAGGCTATTTTGCCTGCTCCAGTATATTTTTCAGAATGAACCAGCAAAAAAAAAAAAAAAGTAAAGCACAATTGAAAGGCTATGTTATTGCTTTTAGAAGAACTAATGCAATTTTAAGAATGCTTCAAACACAGTTTCTCTGAGGGCCAAAGCTTGTACATTCGATGGTAGGTTCTCCTGCAGCATCAACTTGGGCCGTGATTAATAAAACAGATATTTAAATTTTCTGCATGAAAGACACATACATCTCGGGAATTTTCTCTACTCATAAAGTAATAATTGGCTCATTTAGGAAGGAGCTCCTGAAAGATCTCATTGTTTCTTAGAAGGTGAAATGCTATACTAATTTAGCCATTAATTTGGTCAGCAGGGCACGGTTTTTATCTAATCACTTTGGCTTCAGGGAAGTCATTTGATTTCAGCTCCAATAGGATGCTGCTGTAACAAACAATGCTAGGGAGAACAGAAATCTAATTAACCGTGGCATCATAGCACCTAATTTGTGCAAAGTGGTGCCTGAGTGGTTGTAAATTAGATCACAATATTCAATTACTTACTGGAAACATTTCCTGTTGAGAACCACTGGTTAGTTGGGAGGGTGTTAGTCCCATCATCCCCATTTCCAAAATTCCCTCTGCAGTCCCAGTCTCACCATGCTTATGCTGTGCTCTACCTGCTTATGTTCTCTTTAGAGAAAGAAACTAATGGTAACCCTCCCTCAGCAGGGGGAGACTCAGATTGGGAAAGCTCTTGAGACAGTGGCTGGCAGCCCTCTTGCATAAGCACAAGAGACATACAGGAGATGGCTGGCTCTGCCAGTCCCTTCATGAGATGGTGACCCTTTAATCCTAAAGAGCACCAGTGATGCTGGTTGTTAAAAAGCAGAAGACAAGGAAGGCTGCATGACCATCCACAACATCAGATACTTGCCGCAAATAAGGAATTGGAGCCAGCTCAAGAAAGGCAGGGTCTCCAGAGAAGCTTACACAACTGGAATGTACCCCAGCACCTTTTCAGTTCGCTGCAATAATGAAGGTCAAAGTATGACCCTAGAGCAGTGGTGGCGAACCTTTGGCACTCCAGATGTTTTGGACCACAACTCCCACTGTCCTTTGTTATTATTAACAGTACAGGCTTGGAGTTCTGAGAGTTGTGGTCCAAAACATCTGGAGTGCCAAAGGTTCACCACCACTGCCCTAGAACAATAACATCAAAGCAATGTAAAACTTTATAAAGCTTTTTGGCATTTTGGGGTCTGTAACAGTTGACATTTTTAGGGTTAATTTGAATGCGAGATCAAATAACCTAAGATTATTAGATTATGCTATTGAACTGCAGGAACAGCTCAGTGGTTTAGTTATCTAGAGATTGAAGTTCAGTTTCCTGCTATGCCTCCCTGACTGTGGTTGGGCTCAATGATCCATAGGTGGTGTTTTAGGTTCTAAAGAGGTAACCCTGCAGCTGGAAGAAGAATAAGAATAAGAATAGGTATTTCTCCAAGGAACACAGCAAGGAAATAAAGTGCTATAATAGTCCTGCTGTGTGTTGGCTTGGAGTCTGTTAATTATGAGGCTACTTTCCCCAAACTCCACAGCTGATGAAATCTACATTTTTTAAAACATGTGTATATTAGATGTACAGTACTGCATTTCATATAATGCCTAGTGTGACTCTCACTTGTAACCAGGACAACAGCTCCATGGCACCTTAAATGCTAATACAATTCGCCATAGCGCAAGCTTTTCCAAGACTAGCCTCCACAAAGATTAGACACTCAAGAGAAACACAGAGCCCCATCTGTATTTTAAGCTATTTTGTGCCGGATCATTTCAACTCTCATACCATGTCACTCAGTTCACACACAAACATGCACATATGCAAGTTATGGTACTGGTATCGCTACCTTTCCATCCACCCCACCCCTCTCTCTAAAGCAGGAAGTCTACTCATAATAGTCATCCTTTGAAAATAAGAATTCCTTTAAACTTTTCCCAGAGAAGAGAAATCAACTATTCAAAGGGCTATTTATATTGACAGGATAATAGTTCAAGGGCCTTCGTTGGTGAATCCCAGACTAACATGAAATCTCGCTTTGGCAAAGGTGTAATTGTGCATTTTAAAAGCCCTCTGGCCAACAACAAAGGGGCCACTAGCCCACCTCAGGTACAGACCACCCAAAGCCAGTCTGCTCACGCCCCCTCCTTTATCAAAAGCTCAAGGCCTCAGTATGAGAGAGGAAATGTTTCCCTGTCTGCATTGGCGTGTTTCTGAATATATGTACTGTAATCCCAAATATACTATAATCCCATCTAACCACAAACCATTTCAACAAGCAGTTAGAATCACATTGATTTTTATCTTCTGATCATATCAATCTAGGATACCGCATTTGTCAGCTGCAGAAGGAAAGGTACTAGTTTTTGGTATCTCTAGTACCAAAGACTAGACTTATGGTGCCTTATGTAACCATAAGTCACAGTTGGCTTCATTGGTACGCTACTGTAATACCTCAGATAACGTATGCCCCTGGTAACGAATTTTTCATATAACGAATTGCAATTTCCAGGTGTACGGCTGTCTCGGATAACAAATTTTCCCTATGGGCTGCCTCGGATAACGAATCACAATTTTTAGGTATAGGTCTGCCTCGGATAACGAATCTTCTCTCTGGGCTGCCTCGGATAACGAATTTTCCTATCGGCTGCCTCGGATAATGAATTTTCCCAATGGACTGCCTCGGATAATGAATTTCCAGCATGCATCGGTAAAAAGAGTTATCCCAGGTGGCATTGCATCTGTACCTTTAAAGTGCACTTTATAAAGAGTTTTGAGCAAAAAACCAGGTGTCTGTGTCATTTTTCTAGGCTCTGGAATGGATTAATTGGTTTCCCATTCATTCCTATGGGAAACCGTGTTTCAGAGAACGAATTTTTTTTGATAACGAATTGCCTTGGAGAATGAATTAAATTCGTTATCCGAGGTACCACTGTATTATTGTTACTACTATCAAGACCATGCCAGTTACTGAAAGAGAAAGCCTGAATATATGTGTCTCTCTGTATGGATATCCACTTTGGCTCCTAGTTCTGCCCTCTGCACCACCAGCCACAAAGAGCTTCTGGTCTCTCCTGTAAGTATGCAGAGTGTTATTCGGGCCTCTCTCCTAGCAGTTCAGGGTTCTGTAAGCTGTCTCTTCTCATTAAGGTTTCCTTTCTCCTTGAACTGGCAGCCTTGTTAAAGCAAATCCTTTGGAGTGGGCGTTTGTTCTTCTTCGCATTCCTTAGACAGGGAGTGTTGCTGGAAAAACAAAAAGGTCTGTGCTCTGCTTTATTACGTTTGAGATGGCATATGTTCAGTCTCACTCGATTCAATTAGCCATTTCTCCTTGTTTGGGTAAACACTATGAACCAAATGGCTGTTTCTCATCACAGAAAGCCAAAAGGGCCATAATGAGTGGTTACTCTGGAAGGTAGGGCAGGACAGCAGATGTCGTCTTTGCACTTGATTTTTTTTTAACATTAATAAACACAGGCTGATTCATGTCTTTCATGTCCTGGTTACAAAATTATTTATGTTTTTAGAAGTTCAAATGCAAGTGATGTTCTTTCCTATGCTACTTAGTACCTGGTAAGACCACAGAAACCAGCTGGGTAGCTTAGTGATCTGGCTAGTTGGGAACTCAATTCCCCCACTGTGCACCCAAGGAGAAGGGCCAGCCTGTGTGTCCTTGGGCAAGATGCACAGTGCCAGAAGAAGAGGATGGTAAACAACCTCTGAGTATGCTCTATCTAGAAAAAGAAAACTGGAAAGGGTCATCATAAGTTACGGTTGGCTTCGTTGGTACACCATTATTGTTACTACTATCAAGACCATGCCAATCATTGAAAAAGAAAACCTGAAATGTGTTTATTGGCTAATTAGTAGATTAAACACCTAAAATTTGACCAACATTTAGTTGAATGCATCAGACTCATTTGAGTCAGTGGCTAACTAAGATTGCTATTTTCTGAGGCTGTCTTCAGATCAGGATGGTGTCTGTGTGATGAACTGACTCAGAAACTGGATATGTTTGGTATGTAATAGGAAAAGGGAAGGGCATCCCCACCCAACCTGGTAGACCTTTTCCCAATGTGTCTCAATTACACAAGTTCTACTCCTCTAAAGAAACTACCTGGCTATTATGTATTTCCTCTTGAAAAGATTTTGGCTATACTCCAATATGATGATGCAACTGGAATTGGTCCATGGAATTAGTGTTTATCTAGTAAGTTAGTTCCTACTCCAGTTTGGACTTAGCTACTTACCTACAGTTGGGTGTGTGGCTGTACAGATGCACCATTTTGAAATAACTGAATTTGAATGAGTTTGAAAAGGGGGAATCTCTACTATGAGCCAAAGAAGTGGGGAGATTACTCTCCTGAACAGAGCTGTCATTTCTCTTCCTGCCCTTCTTAATCCAATGTGCTACTCATTCTGAGCAAAGCTTTCTGAAGCTGACCTTAGATCTTGTGGTGTAAACAAATCTGTGCAAGCCCTTATCTCTTATCACAACGTACGTGTGAGACTGTTTTTGGACACAGACACTAAGTAAGCAGAGTTCTTTTAACGCACCCTGGAGATTATCTTGCTATCAATTGGAATTTTAACATGTCTGATTCCAAGCCGAGATAATCCACAAAATGGAAGGTCACAAGTATTTCCACCCAAACATACTATGAATTCTTATTCTCCACCCTTATAAGATGAACAAAACTAAGAGGATTTCCCCTTCTGCCATATTTATGAAGCAATTTGCAATTTGGGGGAAATTGCCTTTTAAAAAATTAAAATTCTGACCCATATCTAGTCTGACATTATTTGGATGGGAAAACCCTGCTTGCTGCTGGAGGAGCATCTCATCTGAACGCCAGAGGCCATTTGAAGATGGAGGCTTTTTAAAGACTGCTACACTCTGAACTGCAATTAATCCAAAAATCACTAGTAGAAAGATGTTTTAACCCTAGAGTAATTGTTGTTGTCCCCTTGTTTAATCTTGCCCAGATGAAACAGAATGATCAAAATGGCACTTATTTTTCAGTCGGGAACTCCACTGATATATAAAATGAAACTATAGAGATGGGGATGAGCCACCAAAACGGCAATTCATCCTGATTCATGATTCGTCAAATGCGATGAAGCACAAATGAAGAATTTTGCCCCCAGCAGCCAATCAGTTTATCAGTTCATTGGGGCTTTAAAACACATATACAACACACAATAATATACAAACAAACAAACAAAAAAGTTCCACATGCCCAGTCAACCCCCTCCCACTACTATTCTGTTCCCTCTCCCTGGTCCATATCTTACTGTTATCATTATATAACAAGTAACCTCTGGGTCTGTGGCAGGGCCTGAGTGGCAAAAGCCTCCACGTTGGCAGCAGCCAGCAGAGGCCTCTGAGGTGGTGGAGGGTCCTGGCCACCAGCTTTTCCAGGGGCCTGCTGCCCACCTCAACAGCCAGCATTGATGCCATCTGTAGTAATGACATCATCCCAGCAGCATCAGCACTGGCTGGCAGCACCTCTCTCTCAACCCTGTATGGACAACTCAGGCAGTAGCTGCTGCAGTGGTGACAGAGGCCATGACCTGGTGAAGGTAGGAAAATGGCAGTGTGAACAGGGTGGGGCAAGGGTTTGTGTGTGTGTGTGTGTGTGTGTGTGTGTGTGCGCGCGCACGCGTCTGTGTGTGTCTGCGTGTGTCTGCGTGTGTCTGTGTGGTTTTTGTTCATTTAGCTTTTTATATAGCCATAGTCTGTCTTTAAAAAATGAATAAAAACAAGGAAATATTCATCCCTCCATATTTGTCGAGCTATCTGGAACCAACAAATATCAAGGGATGGATATTTAACAAATCAGCAGTATATGTTGAAATAGCTCATTTGTGTTTTAATCTATCCACATCTCTAATTATGATGTCTGCAGTTCCAGTTCTTGAAAAGTATATTTCTTCGTAAGAATTTCTGAAACTCTCTAAGGTGTATTGTCTGTTAAATGTATAAAATGCATTCTGGAGAGATGTAAAACATAAGCACAAGCTGGCTCACCCACTGGAGCACCTGTGGCACTACCGCCCTCCTAATAACCAGTGATTCTCAACTGTTGCCCCTCCAGATGTTTCTGACTTCAACATACAGAACACTATCTAGTGTGGATTTATGCTAAAAGAGTTCTGGGAGCTGGTGTCCAAATATCTGGAGAGGCAAGAGTTGACAAGCAATGCTGCACTACATTTCATACCAAATTGGTGGCAGATTCCCTTGCACATCCCATCACTTCTTTCTTGTTCCTAGGAGGAGTTCTGCCCAGAGGATGGCCACAACGAATTTTGTTTGGGCCTCTTAGGTTGCTGCTTACTCCTTCCTTCCTTCATATTCTGTTTATCCGGTCAGCCTACAAAGCAATACATCCTGAATCCAATGAAATAAATCCTCTGATTCTACTTCTTTTAGTGGCCACTGGCCAGATACCTGACTGAACTCCATTCCTCACTATGCAAATTAACATTCCATTGGTCTCACTCTTAGGTTCATATAACTAACAGATCCCAGATGTTTTCTTGTTGAAACCTTCACTGCAAAGCCATAAATTTCAATCTTCACTTTCATTTGCTCTTACTTGGAAAACTTAAATGTGTTTTATCTAATGAGGGGTTGTTGTTTTGAATAGACTAAATAGGCCTATCTCATTAAATCTGCCTCTGCTCTTCTGAAAAATAAGTCTTTATTTTCAGTTGGACTTCCTTGAGTAAGGTCCAGAGGGTACACAAACAAAGCTAAATCTGAGCTAGAACAAATTAGGGCTGAATTCAAAAATTCAGAAAGCAACCATACCACCCAATAAAGCATAAATATAACCCTCAGCTGTGCAAAAGGGTATTGAAAGGGAACTACCCTGGGCAGCTCACATCCAAAGTAGCATACACACAAAATGAACCACAAACAATATCTTAAAAACATATCACACAGATCCAAAAAATACAACAATCATCTAATAAATTTTTAAAAACTGAGAATAGGGCAAAAGGGAATAATCAAAATTGTCAGTCTATAAAACATAAAGAAGGGATGTTCTCAAAGCCTTAGGAAAACATTCTGTTCAGGGATTAGCCCCAGAAAACCCAGAGAATGATACATAAATACAACCCTGAACTCTCATCACTAAGGAAAATCTATCATTCTCCCAGACATCCTTCACCAGTTCTGCAATGCTTGCAGCTGAATTCAGAAGGACCGAGGAACTGGACAAGGGAGGCAGCTAACCTCATTGCCCCTGCTAATCAAGTTAGTTCTAGCTAGACATGGGCAGAGCAAAATGCATTGGCATGGCACCTCAGGTACTCCTCATATGCTGTCCTCTCATGACTGTCGTCTGGGTTGGGTCCTCCTGTGCCTGCTGCCTAGTCTGGGGCAGAGCTGGGGCTTCCCTTTCTCACCTCCTCCGGCAGCTGGCCACAACTCACCCAAGCAGGCAGACTCCAGCACATGGAGGCAGACCAGGGGGGCCGCTGGCCATGAAGGAGGAGGAGGAGGAGGAGAATTTATACACAGCACCTGGGGTGATGTGCCAATGAATTTTCTCACTTTGGACTGAACTGATTCAATGCCCGTGTTTGCTCTAATATGTAAACCCTCAGAGCTATGGCTCTACACTGTCACTGCAGTGACGGGAAACAACACTCAGAAGCTTGGGGGCAGAAGGGTGCTCACCCTGGGTGCTCACTGCAGGAGATGCAAACCTCATTTGGTTCCTCCATGTCCAAATGAAGATAGAGTTGACCTGTGGCCACAAGCTATGGGATCACAGAACTATCATCTGAAAAGGGAATTTTTGTAAGCTCTTGAGTCTAAAACAGTTACAAATTTCTTTTTAGTTTCAAAAAAAAAAAAGCTCTCTGCAGGTGAGAGGATTTTGCTTTTATTTTTGTAACACCTATATTCATAACAGTGTCCTTGTTTCCTCTCCCCACTTTTTTCTTTGACTTGTATTATAGTCTGGATCTCGAGGGAACAGCAGCCTGCAGGAGCAGGAGTGAGTCATAGAAAGATGATTTCTTCTCAGACAGGTTGCATTACTATAAATCCAATCAACCCTGCCCATCATTTGTCCTGCATTCCAGAGTTCCTTTGGGAGAAAGATTTGGCTTCCAACCCACCAGGAATGTTGCGTGCCTTTTAGCTCCAGGGCAAAATGTCTCTTAGGAAACCACACATACTGACCTGCCAGCCCTTTCCTTAACTCTCAGAATGATTGGGGCCATCCTATACATTCAGGATTATTAAGACCTATGTTTTTGCTATCTGGGGAGCAGCAGCTCTTTGCTCCTGTCACCCCCTCTAACTAAAAACTAGAAGCATGGGCTCATCCTTAAAACTCACCATACACCATATCTGTGTCTGCATGCCCATGTATGCATGGATCAGTACAGCTACCTGCAGTGTTTGGACTTTGATGGGGTATGTTGCTATAGATATGGTCATAAATACCAGTACCTGATTTTCTGAATTTTACCTCCATGCCTATGTGTGAAGTGTAGGAAAACCAGCCAACAGCAGAAAGGATTTGTATAGCACAAGACCTGCAGTGATATCATTGTACTAATTTTTGGGTGTGTGTGTTTACCAGTTCTACATAGGGGTTGATGGGGTGGCCACAGGGAGATGTTATATGCAGGACTAGCAAAATACACTTATAGTTTGGCTTATGGCTTAATAACTCTCTCTCTCTCTCTCTCTCTCTCTCTCTCTCTCTCTCTCTCTCTCTCTCGTGTGTGTGTGTATGTGCATCTGTTCTTTGTGCTGTTGAAGTTGCAAAATTCCAGTTTATTTCCAAGTTTGCTTTGGCACTAAATTGTGGTTATTTCAAAGCTGTCAAGCTGGCTGGGTGGGGTGGGGTGCACTTCAGTGACACCTTGTGGTTACCTTGACAGATCCCTCCCCCCCCTCAAAGCTCTGAAACCTTTTCTATTGGAATGTTGTTTCTCAGCATTACCTAGGCACGGAAGTACTTCACAAGTATTTGTTTAGCAATAGAGCTTTTATTGAAAAGCTTTTCCCCAGTTCTCTCAGAGGATTGCACTTCTCATGAGTGGCTTTGTTTTAAATGACTGCATCACAAAGAGGCATGACTCAGGGCCTGCTCTCCCCTGGTCACTATGGACAGCTGTCATGGAAACTGATAATAACTCCTAACCTTGCCAAACCAATTCAGCCTTGTCACCAAGGCAAGTGTGCGTGTGAAGTGCATGACCATGTGTGCTTTGTCCTGTGCTAAGTCAATGTCAGGCTACGTGACTAAGCCTCAGATCCTGGAGAGAAATGCTGACTAAAAGGGAGGCAGAAATAAAACAACACCATTGAAAAAGGTCAGACTTTCAGTTGGGGAAAGTTACATTTTTGGCCTATAGCTGCAGTACTACCATTCCCACAGCCAAGTGATTTATGGAGTAGACATGGGCACGACTTGGCGAAATTGTCGTTTCCGTTTTCGGATATTGTTTCCGTTACATAACGGAAACGGTAACGACAATTAAGGTGTCAGAACTCGAACTCGAACCGAAAAAAAGAAAAAATGGGTCTCATTTGTCGTTGTCGTTCCTGGTGGCATCGCAGCGATCGCGCGATGCCAAGCGGCACAGAAAAAAAGTTTTAAAAATTAAAAAAAACCCAATTCCCGGCCAAAAAAGAAGGCAAAAATATGCCTGCCTGAGGGCACCTACCAGAGGGGTGGTTTCTGGGGGGGGGGGGTCCCCAGCCTCCCCCCCTCCTGTCCTGGGCTGCTGGTACCGGGCTGGGAGGGGGCATCCTCGGCGTCTCCATTTGCCATGCGGTGCGGGAGGATCCAAAATGGCGTCCGCAATTTTTTTTTAAATCGTGGTCCAAAAAACCACCAAAGCACCACAGAAACATGCGAAAATTAGCTATTTTAAATGCTTGAACTTTTACAGTAGCAGCAGTGGGTTTTTATAGCAGTAAAAGGTCGCACTGATTTTATTTGATTTTATTTTTATTTTTATTTTTTTACACCTGCGCAATGATGGGCTGGCCATGGGATGGGACCATGCAAATTTTTGGACCCATTCTACCAATCGCATGGCCAGGTTTTGACTGACACTTCTGGATGTGCAAGAGGGCATAAAAAGCCGAGGCACTCCCAGAAGAGTCACAGTCCGGGCTTGGATGTGGGTGGGAGAGGGCTGTGTGTAGCTGGCTGCTGTGCTAGACTAGTTTCGATTTCGTGGAGCCTTTAGATTTCAGTTAGGCAGGCAGGGAGGGAATTGATTCAATTGAATTTTTAGGAAATAATAATAATTCCTTTCATTCTCTGTCTGCTGTGGGGAATAGCAACGCAGTTTATTCTTTTTTATTCTCCTGCAGTTTGTTAGGATTTCTTTTCTGATAGTGCTTCAAAGGAGGGGAGGTTTGAGTGGGAGGGGAGGTGTGGATTTATTTTAAAAATTTCATTTGCTTGGTGGCAAGCCAAGGTCCTTTCATACCCTGCCTGCAGCTCTGCTGTGGGTACACTGCCCACTTTGTTTGCAAAAATTGCAATTGCTTTATTCGATGCAGTCTTGTGCAGCAAGTCAGTTTAAAGTGTTTTCTGCCTGCTCTGGGTCATTGCGGGACCCGCGCCTGCCGCCCGTGCGCCCACGCGCCCGCCCCTCCCCCCTGCCACTGCCACCACCCGCCCATGCCCCCACCACCACCCCGCCTGCCGCCTAGGGCACAAAAACACCTAGCGCCGGCGGGACGCCACTCGCTGGGATGTCAAATCGCGTGAAATCGCAGCGGCGGTAATGACAAACGACAAACGACACAACGAAATGACAATTTTTTTTAAAATTTCATGAAAAACGGAAACGACCCAAAACGGTCCCGTCCCAAAAAATGACAACTCGGGGAAAAAATTTTCTGGTCGTGCCCATCTCTATTAAGGAGTTGTAGCTTCAAAATTAACTTTTTTGTTACACTCAGCAAGAGGACCAGCTAAACATGGGGCAGCAGCTGCTCAGGAACAAATCTGCTACCATCACAGTAACTGAATTGGCTGAAGTATCCATGGTCAGGATATTTCATATGGGTATCTTCAATTTCCTCAGTAGTTATTCTCTCAGTTTTCACTAGTTACTTATTGTTTTAAAATTCTTTATCTGTGCATGTTGGCCTTCCTTTAAGGAGCTTAAGGAAGAGTGTACCAAAGGACATTTCCCTGCTCACAAAACCCCCCAAAAGTTGATTAACTTCAGAGAAGTGGCAGGTATAAGGTCATAAGGTCACTTATGTACTGAAGCATGGATGATGATTATTGCTTACAGACACCTCCTTTTCTTTCTTTCTTTCTTTCTTTCTTTCTTTCTTTCTTTCTTTCTTTCTTTCTTTCTTTTTTCTTTCTTTCTTTCTTTCTTTCTTTCTTTCTTTCTTTCTTTCTTTCTTTCTTTTTCACACACAGGTCACTTGGGAAGAATCTAAAATCAATGTTCCTCCTTTCAGTCCAGCTCTAAGCAGAACAGAATGAAAGAAGATATTTTGGATTGATCTGTGCAAATAGAAGACAGAAGAATTAATAAATACATGTGTGAAATATCCTAAAAAGCAGAAGCGCCAGCTTAGGAGACATGTAGTCTTGCGGATAGAGTGAGGGGAGAGAACAATCATAAACATGGCATTCAAAATAAGTAAGAAGTCTCCCAGAAAGGACCCAAGTTCCAATCCCTATTCCCAGTTTTTCCCTTGTAGTAGAAAGGGACACACGTTTACTTGAGTTATTGTCCAAATTTCTAGTCTGGGTTGTGCTTCTAAATTTCATTTCCTTAAAGCCTCTTCCCTTCCTGAGAATTTTGCAGCCCTTAAAAAATGTGCCCCCACCAGACTGAAGCAAGGGAACAAAGTCTCCTGCTCTGTTCCTAAGAACATCTTGACATCTTTTGAAGATACATTGAAACCACCTGCTAGATCTTCTCTTCTGGAGCCTTTAAAAACCTTTATTTGAAAATACTTGAACATTTCTGACTAGGCTCTGATCCTGAAACAGGAACTCTTCTTCTTTTTCCTAGTGTTTTCCAACAGGTACAGGGACTGCTCTTTGGTTCCTGAAAAACTCCACTTTGGCAGATTGACTGAATCTTCAGGACGCAGGTTGACAATTTGCATATCCTCATTGACTGTGTCCTGCCACCTCTGTTTTGGTCACCCATGTGGCTGCTGACTATCAATGTTAATCAGGTAAGCAGTTCTGGCAACAGTGGAAGGTGCTGCTGTGAGGACATGTCCATGCCAGCAAAGCAAGCTTTCTCACATTTTTTCTGCAGTTGATACGCCATCTAGTTGCTTTTCGATGCTATCATTTGTGACATGGTCCTAGAAAATGAACTGGAAAATGCCTTAACTATAGGAAAAGAACCTTACCTCTTGTGGGAGGTGCATTTTGCCATGGACTGTTGACCACAGGGAACATCCAGACAAGCCTTGTGTCATCTGAATGATGGAGAAAACGTGTGAACTTCAGAGAAGAATCAGGTACATTTAGAGAGGGAATTGCCATATCTGGCAGAACATTTTGTCATGTGGTGTTTGTTTGTTTGTTTTAGAGTATTTTTTACCCCGCCTTTCTCCTTGGAAAAGGACCCAAGGCGGCTTAAAGTAATGAGGGATAATATACAGTCCAGTACAATTAAGACATGTTCAAGTATTTGAGAACAGGGAATTGAGGGACATCTGACTTACAGCATTAATAGATAGCATTACATTAAAGCTACAAGAGAACACAAGCAGTTAAAAAGAGAGTAAATTTCCATGTAAAGTTATGAGTGATGGAAATTTACATTGAAAACATAGTGTCGATGTAATCACATATACCAAGGAAGAATCACATAATCAAAGAAGTGAAAGATCATAAGGGATCCCAAGGCCAAAAATAAATAAATAAATAAATAAATAAATAAATAAATAAATAAATAAATAAATAAATAAAGCTTGCTCTATCTTTACATGGCAGGTTGTCAAATATTTGAAGACAACTATCACATGATAGCTCAGTGGTTGACAAAGTTTTTTTTAAAGGCCATGTTCTTTTTGCTGTCAGGCCTTGTGCACCTTAAAAGGGACGTGCGTTCCTGTGCTTCAACTCAAATCCCTGTCTTAATCCCTGTAGCAAAATGGGCTAGATATCTGTACCCACACTAGCATTCTCCTCAGCTCTCTTCCTTGGTTTCTTTGTATGCCAACACTGTGCAAGCACCGATATATGTATGAAAATGTTCGTTTGTGCCCAGGTTCTAAAGCTGCATGAGACAAAAATCAAAATTTCTCCTTTTCCACTTCTACTTATCTTGAGATTTGTCTCCCTGCCAGAAGGACCGGAGAAATGCAGTCATTCCTAGAGTCTTCATTGAGACTTGGCAGCCATATCTTTTATCTGTGAGCTGACAAGTATTGTTATTTCACCTTGAAACTTTAGCATCAAGAAAATCTCATTTCATGACTCTCTCCCTCCCTCTCTCTCTCTCCCTCCCTCTCTCTCTCTCCCTCCCCCCCTCTCTCTCTCATAAAAAAGAAATCTGAAGGGATAAGTATTCATCTTGCAGTCCGGAGCCATGTTCTTGAATCTCAAAGGGCAACTGAACTTTGTGTGCACAATAACAAACAACACAGACCTATATGAAAGTGGTTTTCAGGGATGCTAAAATATCAGGCAAGAATCCCTCAGGCAGAGTCCTTCCACAGCTGCTCTTGTGCTTCACCAACTGGAGGTGTGTCTTACTAGGAGATACGAGAAGGCAGAGGCTGAAAACAAAGACGGGTCTTGCCGATGTCTATAATTGCTGCTCATCTCTAAATCTCCACTTAACCACTCCAATTACTCTTATTTTGTATCTGAATGTTTGGTAATGTGCATCTTATACATTAAAGCTTTCCACTTTTATTTTCCATAGCAGTCTATTATAAACCTACAATGAAACTGGGTTAGAAGAGAATTCAGAATCTCTGCTGACTGAGATTTGTTTTTTAAATATTCTTTACAACATTATTATTACACAAACTGTACAGCACATTATCAGGTCAATGAAGAACCAGTTCTGACAAGCACTTGGTTATGAAATATAACAGGTATGCCAATCATGAAGCCTTCCCCTTCAAATATTTAGAAGCAATGGCTGAGGGATGGAAGAACTCCCCCGTTTCAAAGCAGGGGAGTAGGGGGAAATATTCACACTACATGAATGAAAGAAAAAGTATTTCAAAAAGAAAACAATGAGTACCACCTAATAACACTAGTTTAGAAAATTTCATTTACTCTTGAGTGCCCATTTTCTGGCCGTAGCTCACACTATTGTGCCAGCTGTGGGACTCTGGGTGCTCGAATCCAATAAGTAACTTACCTAATCTTTAATATTTCCTCATTTCTTAAATACAGACAGGGCCAGCTCCATTGGTACAGTACCCCAGTTAGGTAGCATTTCCCAAATAACGGAACAGATGTATCTCTATAGGTATCTCTATCTTTATTTCTCCATTCATACTACAGTTTACTCAACATTCTGTCTGCAGGGATGTCCAAACTTTTTGCAAGGAGGGCCAGATTTGGTGAAGTGAAAATGTGTGGGGTCCGACCATTCAGCCGCAATTGGCCCCTGGGCTGGACATCGGACAAGTCTCTATAACATGCATGGAGGCGGGGAGGATGCTGCAGCAATGGAACTGGGGGTGGGTAGGCTGGGCAGGTGCCTTGGGGGGGATGGCAGAGGCAGGGAGGGCAGGCAAACCATAAAACTGCAAGCTAATGCCTCCATCCAGTATGGGGAGGTGCCAACTGGCAGGGATGCTTGAGAGGCTGAGCCGGTGGGGAGAAGAAGCCGTGGGCCGCTCAGAATTTGAAAACAGGCCTCATTTGGCCCCCGGTCCTGACTTTGGACATGCCTGGTCTAAGGTATTTTTGCCACCAAGAGCACCTTTTCAGAGTTCTGCATGACACAATCTTTTTTTTAGTAGTGCATTTATACCAAACTACAACATGTATCAGAAGTAGAGATTTTGAGAAATTTTGAAGCAATGGGAAAAATATGGAAAAAATTAAAAAAAATGGGGGGAGGAGACAGTCCCCCCCAAGTTTCCAGAAACTTTGTCTCTCTAATCATAAGAAAGCTTTTTAATTCCTTTCCCCACATATACTTAGCTACAGGGCCGGCACTAGGTCTTTTTGTGCCCTAGGTGGTGGTGGGTGGGGCGGTGGGGGGCAGGAGGGCAGTGGGGCAGTGGGGGGTGGGGCGGCAGAGGGGGGGCACGGGCATGGGTGGGTGGCGGCAGCGGAGGGGCCACGGGTGGGCGGCGGTGGCAGGGGGGAGGCGTGGGCAGGCAGGGAGGCGCGGGTGGGTGGTGGCAGGGGGGCGCAGGGGGAGGCGGTGGCGGGCAGCAGGCTAGCCAGCGGGGGCGGTGGGGGTTGGCGCCCCGTCTCCATTTTGGCACCCCCTGTCCTTTTTGGCGCCCTAGGCAACTGCCTAGTTCGCCTTAATGGACGCGCCGGCCCTGCTTAGCTAGTGAAAAAAGTATAGTGAGTATAAAATGTGTTTTTTTCTGATCTAGAGGGATGATAACTCTTAGACATAGAGGGCTTGGATACAAGATATTCCAAGACAAGGTTTCAAGAGATCCCCAGATGTGTTATATTTTTTTCAGCCTTGGTTCTATCCCTTCCTATCCATTCAGCAAGTTTATTGCAAAGACGGGGAGGTCCGTGAATGCTGCATTTTTCGGAAGGAAGGAAGAATTTACATAGTGCCTCATCATGGCTGAGCAGGCATAACCATTAAACACTCAGGACTGGAGGCAGGGTGGGTTTTATTGCATAAAGAGCAATCATGCAAATAGTTTTTGCCATACAGCTGACTGAGCACAAAACAAAAGAAATGAAACAAAAGAACAGTACTGAGGAGGTATACAAAAACTAGGAAATTTTAGATCTGGGCTGGTGGGCAGCCATGAGAAACAGGTTCTTTACACACACACACACAGAGAGAGAGAGAGAGAGAGAGAGAGAGAGAGAGAGAGAGAGAGAGAGAGAGAGAGAGAGAGAGAGAACCCCTATATTTAAGGAGACCTTGGATTGGGTCTCTCTTCGAGAATATATTTGTACATGCAAGAGAAACTTCATTCTCATTAACTTGCAGCAAACATTTGTTAAGCAAGAGGACACCAGATCCAGGGGTGTGTGCTGCGCCCTCAACATTATTTCTATGACTGAAGTAGGGAAGGTGGTGGAGTACACAAGCCAGTGACATAAAAAAACCCAAAAAACAAATATGAGTTGGAATTCCACACATACATCACAAACAAAATGGAAAGGGTCATTACCCACTAATGTTTCCTTAGGGCGTTTATACACGACCCCTAAGCTCCGCCGCAAATGGCTGCAAGGTCCGGACCTTAAAAATGTTTACCCACCAGCTCCGGACTTTGCAGACAATTAAGTGCAACCCCGCCCACTTTAGCGCGACCCAGAGCAGTTTTCTTGTACCTGCTTTTTGGATGTGACAAATATTTGATCCGGTGTAAGGATAGTGAGTGCGGGGCTCTCCTGGCTTCTGTTTGTTCTTTTTTTTGCGCCCCGCCCCTTTAAGAGATTTGAATGCTGCCCGGAACAAAACGGAGGTAAACCGGTATTCTTTTCTTTCTTTTTTCTCCCTCCCTCAGGCAGCCAGCAACCAGGAAGTGCGGAGGGGGGGTGGGGACAGAGGAAGAGCGACGAACCCCTAAGATCTCTGGTCCGAATTTAAGTGGCCAGCGGATCTTAGGGGTCGTGTAAAAAGGCCCTTAGTGAGACAAATCTAGATGTACCATGTAGGAAGTGTTTATTTATTGGGTTCCAGTTATAGTCTAATTCAATTGGGTTTTTGTTGTGTTTTAATGAAGACCTTGCTTTAAAAGGGTATTGTATTATTTTACTTGTCATTCTTGGTGGAAACATAGAGCTACAAGTATAATGAATAAACAAACAGATCCTTTTGGGTACAGAAAATGTCCATATGTCAGTAAGTATCCCTAGAATTGAGTCTAGAGTCCCACTGGGAAATAGAGTGGTATAAAAGTGCGACAAATAAATAAATAAATAAATAATAAATTGTGCAACCAGTTCAAATCAGTGACCGAAATCCTGATATTTGTTATGCTAAAAGCATTAACATTCCATCGGACTAACCAATGATTAATAAGTCCCCGCTGGGTTCTAAGGTGTATGAGGTGTCTGGCTCAAGAATCACATCAGGGTCTTGCCAGTTGGTGCCTAAGGATGATGAAATAACTACATTTTTAGCCTAAAAAAGCAACATACTTTTAGCCAGCAAGTTGTATAAATGATTCAATCACTTCAGGAAGAAGCCATTGTTAGAGAACGATTTTCCACACTGCTCGCCTTAAGTACTTCCACACAATATAATGGAGTTCATTTTATGCCTCATGCTTCTAACTTCAGGCTCCATATCTTTTATTTTGTGGTCTTTTCTATTAATTCCAATTGGAGCCATAAAATCCATCCATCAATATATAAAGATCCTCAAACAGATTATATGGTTGCCTTTAGTGCATAACAGTCTGAACCTCATTCATCTGGATTAGTTACCTGAGAATGATCACTCGTCTGTTTGCTTATTTATTTAACACTCAACTACTATGTTTTATTTTATCTCTAAGGGAATATTCTGTTTTAAGGGCAAAAGGGTAGTTATTCCAATTTCAGCTGAAAAAGGAATTTACAAAGGTATTAACCTAGAGCAGTGATCCCCAATCTTGGGTAATCCAGGTGTTCTTGCACTGCGATTCCCAGAAGCCTTCACCACTAGCTGTGCTGGCTGGGATTCCTGGGAGTTGCATTCCATGAACACCTGGGTTACCCAAGATTACCCACCACTAGAGATGGGCACGAATTGAAAAAAATGACATTTTGTTTTTTCGTTTTTCATTGCAGGTCTGTTTTGGTTCGTTTTTGTTTTTCATGAATTTTTTGAAAGAATTTCATTTCGTTTTTTCATTTTTCGTTTTTCATTTTTACCCGCTTTTTGTGCGACTTAAAGCATTTCCGCGTGTGGACGTCCCCCAACGCCCCAGACCAGAGGGAAAACACTAAAAAAATGATGCTGGCAGAGACAGAGTATAGACTAGGTATGCAGGGAGATTGCAAAGGCAGTGGTGGGTGTTGCCTAGGGTGTAAGGCAGCCGCAGAGTGACTGCACTGCAGGGCAGGGGAGGGTACTCACCAAGAGGTACGCATGCACACAGGGAGGCTGCACGAGAAATCTCTTCTTTTTCTCCCCTAAGAGCCAGGCTGCAGCCAGCAGGAACACAGAGACACACACCTGCCTGGCTGGCCTAAAGTGAGTTGCAGAGACAGCAATCCCACCCTAACTCCCACCGCAGACTGCAAGGAGGACGGGGGCTGCCAAAGCTTTTTATGCCCTCTGTGGCTGCCACACCTACCCAGTCTGCAACCTGGGCATGCTGTTGGTTGAAATTGTCCAAGAATTTACATGATCCCATCACATGGCTTGCATCCATCTTGTGGCTGGAATCCATTTTGTGCCATCCTTAAAGGGAAAAGAAAAAATTCATTGCGATGGGAGAAAGACAAAAACAAATGTTTTAAGGAGCCCCTGGTAGGTAATAATTTCAAATAATTATCACTGTGTTTTTAACGGATATCCAGGGCATTTTAATACCCACGAAATCAATATTAGGCATCTGGGAGCCATTTTGGGTTGATGTCCCCTAACTCCCCTTAAAGGAAAAAAATACCGTGATCTGAGAAAAGACATAAATGCACGTTATAAGGACCCCCCCAGTAAGTATTATCAGGCAGAATAATTATTGCTGGGTTTTTACGGATATTCAGGACATTTTTTAACATTTAAAAACAGCTCATTTCATTGCGCATCGCCATTAACAAAAACAAAAAGTAATGAACCTAATTTTCGTGGTTCTGTTTGGTTCGTTTCAATTTCATCACAATTTTCATTATTCATTTCGTTATGTAACAAAACAAATAACAAATAACGGAACGAATTTTTTTTTCGTTTCGTGCCCATCTCTACCCACCACTAACTTGGAACATTGTTTTTGATTGCTGGTGATTTCTTATAAAAATACAACAAACGAATACTAAATTATAAAAATAAAACAAATGAATAATAACATAATTATGGATAACATTCAGGTGTTCATCAGTGGAGGAAAGGCTAAAACATTTGGGGCTCTTTAGTCTGGAAAAAAGGCACCTGAGAGGCAATATGATTGAGATGTACAAAATAAGATTCCTGGAGGAAAAGTCCATAACGGGTTACAAACCATGATGGAGATGTATCATCTCCAGGCTTAAAACTGGTGTACTTCAAGGACCAGATGCAGGGGAGTGGTATCAGGTGACAGATATCTAGTTTTGTCTGCTCCCAGACACATCTGGTGGGGCCACTGTGAGACACAGGAAGCTGGACTAGATGGGCCTTTGGCCTGATCCAGCATCACTCTTCTTATGTTCTTATGTTTTAGTGTTTTCTTGGGAGAAAACAGCTTTTTCCTGAATGTATTGGCATATCCCCTGAGACAATCTGGCCCAAATCCCCATGTATTTTATTAGATACAGAAGAGCAATCATGTAAATACTACTTTTTTGTCATGCAGCTAGTCGTGCAGTCAGGGCACAACCACCCATGCACAACAGTCATACAGCAAAATAGGTAGCATGAGCTGCATGATCATCTTTCCATAACTCCAGAACCCAATGGGATTTTGACCTTTCTAATTAGAACTTTTGGAAAATTAATATTAATAGGAAGCATAGCAAGAATATAGAAAATATACAGTATAAACACAGGAAGCAGAAGCATATTTGTACACTCTACACAAAACCTTAGCTTCCCAGGTCTCTAGGAACCTACACTAGAAAGTACGTCAGTCAGATTCTTTGTGAAAGTGCATGCACAATTAGCAGCAGTCTAATTATGACCAAGGAGAATACAAAGACCATTGGCCCAGAATAGGAAATTCTTTGTTCTCCAGATGCTGCAGACAATATATCTTGCAATCTCTTTGTGTTGGCCATGCTGTCATAGGTTGATGGGATGTGAAAGCCTAAACCTTTAGAAGATCAAAGCTTCCCTATTCCAGCTTTGGGTCAAAGTCCACATGATGTCAAAGATGTCAAAAGAAGTTTTGTGAGATTGGGTGCTTGTGAGCGAGTGGGCATTGACCCACAACTGGAATCAACCAAGGCCCTGCCACTTCTGTATCCCAGCAGAAGACTACAAATGGCTTATGTCCCCAGACTACTATCCAGGAGATGTGTAATTTGTCCCAGCCATTGGTTCAAAGGTACATGAAGATAGAAAGTTGAAAAGGGTGGGAAATTCACATGCAGGGAACTTCCCATCCAGCAGATATTATAAAATAGGAAATTACCAGAGAGCAGGGGGAGCCTGCCAGAAAGACGGAGGGACAGCTGAATGGAGAGATCTGAAGAAGCAGAGAGTTCCACAGAGGCAGATGAGGGGGAAAGCAGGATCATGGAATGAGTTGACACCTTGAGTGGGCAAGTGGGACCAAAAGACCCCCCCCCAGTCTCCACCTACTTTGCTGGACTCTCCCTAACTAGTGAGCCACCTCCAACTGAACCACCCCAAGACACCAGGGGTCAAGCCCTGTGATTCATGGTGGAGGGAAATGAGCCTTTTGCAGGCCCACAGGAGTTCTTGCCAACAGTACTCAGTGACATCCCAAATACTAAGCTCACACTGACCTCAATCCAGCTGAGAAGGAGGAAATGTCAGAGAGCTTAAAAGACTCTGCCCAATGACTCAGGATATGAAAGAAGGAAATATATTGTGAGCTATTCTCCCTTTCCAGTTGCAATTGAGAATTAGTTCACTGAAGTTGAGGTGTAACCACCCAGGAGTGACTAAGGGACTGGATTCTAGGATGGAGAAGGGTCAAGAGAAGCGTCTATGGATGCAATGACTTCCTAGTCAGTCATTTTGCGATAATGGTTAAGTTAGTTGTAAAGGCTGTTGGACCTCCCTTCTGATGGCAAGCATGCCTAGTGATTTGATTTCCATTTACCCATTAATGAATTGAGCACCCTCACAATGTTACAGTGGTTTATTGTTAAATGAAAGTTAACTGATTAAAAACAATTACATATAGTTGAGGGGACGGTTTATTTCTCTTCTCCAAGCTGCAGTTCTAATGAAAATTTCCATTGGTACCAACAGGAGATATCCTCAAGAAGCCATCAATGGAGAATCCACTGGAATAGACATGTATTCACTGGAACTGCATTGGGGAATGAAACAGTTAACTATTTCTTTTCTCCATTGACCATGTACACAATTCCATTCCCTACTTTTAACATCAGGAAGAAAGCCCCAAGATGTGAAGTGATGTTCAATTGCTTTGAGACATGAGGGTGAATTTTCAAAAATAGTGATAGCATCATAGAATCATAGAGTTGGAAAAGACCTCAAGGGACATCCAGTCCAACCCCCTGCCATGCAGGACCCCCCCATCACAGTGCTTCCGACAACTGGCCATCCAGTCTCTGCTTAAAACCCCCCAAAGAAGGAGACTCCACCACCCTTTGTGGCAGCATATTCCACTCTCGAACAGCTCAACATGATTTGTGATTTGTTGAGGCTAATGAGTAGACAAATTGATGCATTGATGAATTTCTAATGATGAATCAAAGATTGAAGAATTCAATTGATGAATTGATTCAATCTCCATTAAAATGCTATAAAATTTCCCCCTGGAATCCAGCGATCCCAAATATGCAGGGAGACTTCCTTTGCCACTCCTCTACAAGCCCTGCAAGTCTGATTAATATTGGGGTTCAGAAGTCTGAACTATGTACCCCAAATGACCCCCCTCCAAGAAAAGTCCCCATTCCAGGCTTCTCAAGACACCAAACTTGGAGAAGGGATTCTCCCAATTCGTCTCTACAATCCCTCTAAATTTGTTGAAGATTGGGTTTTAAACATCCAAGTTACACATCCACAAAGTGGGCCGGGGTGAGGCATTTTATAGCCTGTCAAATTAAAGTATCAAAAATGGCTAAAAATTAATTCATATTTATCTGGGGACTCCATTTATGACAAATAGTAATTGATTATTAATTTTGATGAATGGGCCAAATTCATCAGAAAATGTGATTCATTTTTTTCCATTCATCCCCATCTCTAATTCATTTACTCAGCTCCCATAAACTTCCAAGCCCAGCTCCTGGCACCCAGTGGGTCTGTGGGAGCAAAGTTAACATCACATGCAGCCCATTTTTAGAAACGGATTACCCATTGAAGATGTCTGCTGGTCACAAATGGAGCTTTTCTCATCTCCTGTTTTGCAAATGAGCTTGCTTTGCTTTTTGATAGATCATTTGCCAGGTTTCATTTGCCAGTATGATTGCCCATTCACTGAAAACTACCTAAATCACACCTGTAGAACACTAACAGACTTCAGCTTCTGATGATGGCATGTCTGTAACATGTAGCTGGCTTCCTTGTGAGTCCAGGTCTGGCAGAACAAGATGCACAAAAGGGGTTTCCAGGGTTCATTCTGTGCTTACCCTTACAGATGAGAATTCCACATCTTAAAGGAGATGGTATTTGTGGGGTGCAGGCCACAGACGTGGGTTGGGTTCCAGAGACTTATTGATGGCAGCAGGTCTAGATAGATGCAACTGAATGGCCAGTTGCCCATGTGAAGAAAAGCAAACAATAGCTTTGTTCTCTTGCCTCAGTGGAGGCAAGGTCACAGAATAAGGGTGCCAGTGTTCTATGGCAGCATGTGACCGGAGGAAGGAGAGAGAGCTTGTGACACCCCTGGATCGATGACACTTTCGTCATCATCGTTGTCGTCGTCGTGTATCAATCTATCTATCTATCTATCTATCTATCTATCTATCTATCTATCTATCTATCTATCTATCTATCTATCTATCTATCTAAACTGTTTCCCCGATCCAGACGTCCCGACTATTATACAATTATGCTGCCACCATTTAGTTTGATCACTGTATGCTTGCACCAAAATAAAAGTGTTGCACTATGGACTCTTATTATGAAGAAGTGACTTCACACAAGGATTTAGGATTGAAAATAAAACATATAACTTTTATTGTTTTACAACTGATTATTCAATATTGTTTTTATAGTAGCGTAGCATATGTCATACATTATTGTTTTAGTACTTGTGGATGTTACATTTAATATCTTGGTTTAAAAGAACTAGACTGTTTGGCAGTTTGAGGGTATCACACCTAATAACTGTCTCCTCAGACAGACAGACAATCACTCTGTTGCCTAACCTTAAATTATACAATAAAGCCTTCCACCACAAGATAACTTCACTTTAAACCCTATCACACAAGAGAGAACAAATCACTTCAGGGTGCCTTCCCCTTTATACACAATAGCCATGCCCACCAACATACAGATTCGCTAGGTAACATTCTGTATTGCATATGCATATGCATACACATTCCTATTAGACATGGGCACGACCAGAAAAAATGATGTTTCGAGTTTTCGTTTGTCGGAACAGGTCCGTTTCGGGTCGTTTCCGTTTGTCGTGAAATTTTTCAAAAATTTGTTGTTTCCGTTTGTCATTTGTCGTTTGTCGTTTGTCGTTTCCACCGCAATTTAGCACGATTTGACTTCCCAGAGCATAGGGGCGCCCCGCAATCAGGGCCGGCGCTAGGTGTTTTTGCGCCCTAGGCGGCGGGCGGGGCGGGGGGCGGGGGGGGGCGGTCGCGGGCAGGCGAGTGGGCAGGCGGCGGCGCAGGCCACAGGCGGGTGGTGGTGCAGGCGGACAGGCGAGTGGGCAGTTAGGATATCACTTAGGATAGAGGTTCTGTTCTTGGCTTGCACCACAAATGTGTGTGTTAGAGATGGGCACGACCAGGAAAAATTACGTTTCGAGTTGTCGTGTGTCGGAGCCGGCCCGTTTCGGCTCATTTCCGTTTTTCGCAAAATTTTCCAAAAATTTGTCATTTTGTTTGTCGGTTTTTCGTCTGTCATTAGTACTGGTTGTTTTGGGGGGGGCTCCTGGAGGCACCTCTCTGGGGTGGGTGCCTCCTCTGGCCGCCATGAAGGGAAAGCGGGCTCCTGGAGGCACCTCTCTGGGGTGGGTGCCTCCTCTGGCCCGCTACAAAATGGCATGCATAGCCAATTGGACATGCATACCATTAAGTTGCAGTTGCAGCAGGCAGAGGCACCTCTCTTCCGGGTGCCTCTGTGACTCACTGCCTGCGGTGCACTTGGGCTGGGGAACGAAGTGAGAGAGGACCCCTACGGGCGCCCGCTGTGACTCACTAAGACGGGAAGTGTACTTGCTGTAGTGCGATGCGAGTACACAGATCTGGCTTGGGGTTAGGGGTTAGCGCAAGGGCTAGGCTTAGGGTTACTGGTAAGGTTAGGGTGAGTTAGTGGGGTGCACGTCTGGGTGCCTCTCTGACCCACTAAGAAGGACAGTGTACTGGCGTATGGGTTCGGGTTCGGGTTCGGGTTCGGGTTCGGGCTAGGGTTAGTGGCTTTTTATGCCGACTGGCACATCCCAGAAGTCTCGGTCAAAACCTGGCCAAGTGGCCATGCAATTGGTGGAATGGCTCCAAAAATTTGCATGGTCCACTCCCATGGCCAGCCCATCATTGCGCAGGTGTAAAAAAAATAAAAATAAAAATAAAATAAAATAAAATCAATGGAGACGTTTTGTTGCAAGAAAAACCCACTGCTGCTACTGAAAAAATTCAGGCAGTTTTAAAATAGCTATTTTCGCATGTTTCTGTGGTGATTTGGTGTGTTTTTGGACCACACGATTTCGAAATAAATATTGCGGTCACCCCATTTTGGATCCCCCGTCCGCACCGCATGGCATGGCGAGTTGGCGAGATGACAAGGATGAGCAGCCCAGGAGAGGAGGGGGGAGGCCGGGGACCCTCCCCCCAGAAACCACCCTTCTGGTAGGTGCCCTCACTGAGGCAGGCATATTTTCGCCTGCTTTTTTGGCCGGGAATCGGGTTTTTTATTTTTAAAACTTTTTTCTCTGCCGCACCACTTGGCGAGTTGGCGACTCGACGAGGATGCACACTTTGCGCAGCCCAGGAGAGGAGGGGGGGAGGCCGCGGACCCCCCCAGAAACCACCCCTCTTGTAGGTGCCCTCAGGCAGGCATATTTTCGCCTGCTTTTTTGGCCAGGAATCGGTTTTTTTTATTATTTTTAGAACTTTTTTACTGTGCCGCTTGGCATCGCGTGATCGCTGCGATGCCAGGAATGACAACGACAAATCAGACCCAATTTTTCTTTAGTCGGTTCGAGTTCGAGTTCTGGCGGAGTAATTGTCATTACCGTTTCTGTTACGTAACGGAAACGAGAATTTCGCCAAGTCGTGCCCATGTCTAGTGTGTGTGTGTGCAAGCAAATTGAAGTTGGGAAAATAGAAAATAAATGGTAGTATATAATATATATTTAAAATAAATCCACACCTCCCACTCCCAGTCGAACCTCCCCCTTTATCCAATGTCAGAAACAAAATCCTCACAAACTGCCAGAGAAGAAATAAAGAATAAACTGCTATTCCCTTCAGCAGACAAAGCTGCAGGGAATCAAAGAAATTATTTTCTAAATTCAATTCCCTCCCTGTCCGCATAACTTAAATCCTAAAGCCTCCAGCCTCCCTCCTCAATCTTGATCGGATCACACCAGCACCAGCAGCCAGCCCTCCTCCCTCAACCACATCCATACGCCCGACTGCGATTTCTGGAAGGTGCCTCGGCTTTTTATGCCCTCCGAGACATCCAGAAGTGTCAGTCAAAAACCTGGCGATGCCATTGGTGGAATGGTTCAAACAATTTGCATGGTCCCATCCCATGCCCAGCCCAAATGGGCAGGTCTAAAAATATAAAAAATAAAATAAAATAAAATCAATACGACATTTTATTGCTATAAAAAAAACCACTGCTGCTACTATTAAAATTCAGGCATTTAAAATAAATAAATTTCACATGTTTCTGTGGTGATTTGGTGTGTTTTTTTACCACGATTTCAAAAGAAAAATTGTGGTTGCCATTTTGGATCCCCCCCACCGCATGGCATGGCGAGACGATGAGGATGACCCCCCCCCAGCCTGGTGCAAGCAGCCCAGGACAGGAGAAGAGGGGGGAAAGGCCAGGGACCCCCCAGAAACCACCCCTCTAGTAGGTGGCAAAGTCTCAGGCAGGCATATTTCTGCCTGCTTTTTTGGCCGGGAGTCGGGTTTTTAAAAAAAAAAAAACTTTTAAAAACTTTTTCTGTGCTTCACATTGCGCTATCGCCGTGATGCCACAAACGGAAACAAAAAGCCCGACCAAATTTTTCTTTTTTCGGTTCGAGTTCAAGTTCTGACGGCTTAATTATCGTTACCGTTTCCGTTACGTAACGGAAACGATAACCGAAAACGGAAACGACAATTTCGCCGAGTCGTGTCCATGTCTAATTCCTATTCCTAAATAGCCTCCTCATCACAGAGACATCCCAAGCTGCATGGTTATGATCAAATGAATGAATGAATCTTGATTGGCCAGTTACCTATTTTTAAAAAATCAAGATCTGTTTTTTGTTTGTACCTTTTAGCATTCGGTGATATACTGCTTCTGAACAAAGAAGATTTATTTTGTGATCTTGGCCGAGAGGAGAGGCTGACTATGAATGGAGCACCATTGGAATGCGCAGGAGCAACTCCTCATGGATTATTAAGCAGAGGGGAGATGTGATTAGAGTAGCAACTTGTTGTGAATCACCAGGTGCGATGAGATACGTCACTGGACTACCCTGCCTGTTGCTGAGGTCTCAATGGGGATGGGGTTGGCAACAGCAGCAGAATGATGATGGGGGCATTCCCCACATTTTTTCCTAGTTCCCTGAGCTCCTTGCCCTCTAAAGATGCCGGCCACAGAGTCTGCCAAAACATCAGGAAGAAAAACTTCCAGAACATGGCCAAACAGCCCGAAAAACCCGGAACACCTATCTTCTAGTCACCTCTTGTAGATACTTTCTAACAGAGTGCACAAACAAAAGTGTGATCTGTCCACTGGCATCACACTTGCAGTTTGATTCCATGCTTGAAACCACGCAGACCAGGAACTAACTTTTCATCTCTCGCCATCAGCCTCTCATCCAAAATATCTTCATGTTGTCCTCGAACTGCTTCTGAAAAGTCACTGGTGTCTATGACTCACAACACTTTACTTCACTTAGGACAAAATGTCTGGGACATTTGTCCCTTTAGGCTCTTCCTGACACCTATCAATGAAGGCTCTCTCAAGAAATCTTTTTTGATCTGTCCATTTGAATCAGTGTTTATCATCCTTTTTTAGACACATGACCCCTTTTGGATAAATGCAAACATCTCATGACCCTCTTCAAATGTGCTTCCTCTAATAACATGGTTTTAAATTTGAAACATTGTGACTCAAAACAGATCAGAGTGTTTGCAAACTGGAGCAGGGGGACAAGTTTAGTGTTTTTGTGTATGTTAATCTACTCACAGTGAAATCCTGATTTCATTTTCAAGTTCTGGAAGCCCACAAACTTTGTCTGAGAGCCCTCAAATTCAGAGGCCAGACCTATGGGCAACATTATGCCTTATCAAGCCATCTGAAGGAGCAGGAGATATTTGAGAAAGCTAATAGACATGCTCAAACAATCTCAGAAAAGTGGGGAAAGGTTAGTTTCCAAGGAGTAGATGACAACATATGGCTTTATTTTCTGACCCAAATATGTGTGGGCTGTGTATTACTTATAAGCCACCAACTACGAGGAAGATACCACAGATGGAGAAATTGGTACAGAATGCTTCTAGCTAGGAAAGAAGGTCACATGTCGCTATTCAGCTGACATAAGGATGAAAATTCTCAAATTGAAGAGTGGCATTGTACAGCGAGCATCCCAAGGTATGGCACAGTATATAAGCAGAACACTTTGCTTTTGCTTTTGCTCCTCTGAAAATTTCTACAAGGCCTGAATACTTTTTTTGAATGAAACCTTGAAATTCAAGCCAGGTGATGTGCGAAACACTCAACAGGTGGGACCTCTAAAATCAAGTGAGAAGGGGGTGTCCTGGCACCCTGCTTCCAGACCTTACCAAAGTGCAGCTCCTGTGTGTGTGTGTGTTGTGTCGTTATATTCGTGACCAACTCTTCGTGACCCCATGTCTATGGAGTTTTCTTGGCAGAAGTACTGGAGTGGTTTGCCATTTCCTACTCCAGATACCTACAGCACCTGGTATTCCCTGGTGGTCGCCTATCCAAGTACTAGCCAGGCCCAACCCTGCTTAGCTTCCGAGATCAGGCAAGATCGGATGTGCTTAGGGCAGTGATGGCGAACCTTTTAGAGACCGGGTGCCCAAACTGCAATTCAAAACCCACTAATTTTTTTGCAAAGTGCCAATACAGTAATTTAACCTGTATACAGACAGCTATAAAGGGGCGATGTCGGGTGCCCACAGAAAGGGCTCCGAGTGCCACCTTTGGCACCCATGCCATAGGTTCGCCATCACTGGCTTAGGGCATCTAGGCACTGCTGTGCAGCTCCTATAAGATGCAATTAACTCAGAATAAAAAAAAATCCCATGCCAAGGGATGATTATAGAAGATACAATCTGAGAGCTTCTGAAGGGCCCCACATTCCGCATTCCATTCTACAGGTTTCTGTAAAGAAGCAAAGCTAACATGTGATGATTGTATTCAAATCTAATGGAGACACTTTCTTCCTGGTGGATTGCTCTGTCTGACCTACTTCTGATCAAGAGCAAGAATTTTGAGTGATGCAACATTATCTAAAAAGGTTGATAATTAGATTCAAAGGCCTCTGGCTGACCTGCCTTTCCTGCAGTTTTGTTTACAGAGGATTAGGACAAAGGACATGTCCTGGTGTTTTGGTTTGCATTCATCCCTACTGACTCCCTGCCTGGCCCTTTCTCCACAAGAAATCACCCCAGACTTTCATGACTGAGTTTCTAGGTTCCCTACTGTAATTCCAAGCAGCCCACCTTGAGAAAAATGTGTTGAATAAAAATGATGCCCCTTTGAGACACAATGCAATTAACTCAGTGTTGATGCAGAAATATTGAAAATTGCTGTTTCCAGCATACTACTGTTTGTCGGTGTCCGGGGGAAGAGCCTTTTCTATTATGAGCATTTAAAAAAAAATTACTTTAGACAAAAATAGATCTGTAGGCCTTTTTTTAACGTTGGCAAATGCAAGGAGCTCAGCTTATCCGGTAACTTGTACAAAACAAATGTTCACATTTGTCACATACTTTGAGATGATTACAGAAATTGTATTCTATATAGAATCCTGCAAGAAGATGCTGACTTTCTTTTGGGTTGGCAACAGAATTATGAACCAAGATGTGTAGTCTTACAAAAACAAACATATTTCCATGGGAAAAGAGTCCAGAAAGCAAATCTTAGCATTTTGGGGACAGTGTCACCTCCTGTGGTCTCACCATAAACGTGGGGTGAAAATGTGGCAATCCATTTGGGATAAGAAGCCGGGGAAGGGGCTGGTAGCCCAAGTGTTTATAATGTATTGGTTTGGAGTTTGGGGTGTGTTTGCTTCTGCTTTTGCCAAAATTAAACAGTCAGAAGGGTTCCCATCGTCCTTTGATCCTCAACAAAAAGTCAAAGTGTCTGGTGCTATATGATGCAAAACTGGAAGTGACATGGCCAGTGAAATGACTGATGCACATCTTTTTAATTCTAAGGGTGTACTCCAGGTTCTGGGAACATTACAGGGTGTTTCCAACTGACACAGTCAGGCAAAACAAAATGTCGAAACTCGGCTTGTGGGGTTGACTAATGTGGCTTGAGTTGGGAACAGATTAGGGAAGCCTTTTGTTTGGCTTTGAAGAACACAGAAACTGGCCAAAAAGAACAGAGGCTACCAAATCCAGAAATGGTCGCTTCCTAAGGAACTGTTCTCAGGAGGCTGGACCTCCCATCATTGCTGGAGGGCTGAAACTGACAAGAAGCACTCCTAACAAGAAGGTAACTCTGTTGACTTCATTGGAAAAGGTTCGTGCCTGTGTGTTGTGGGGATGAGAAGGGAGGAGAATGAGAACCTGCTGTGGAAGGCCCTCAAGTCACTTCCCCCAATTGGGTGACCTCCTGAGGTGATTTACAACATTCATCCTCCCACGTGGCAGTAGGTACTGGAGTTTGCAGTAGCCCAACACACCTCAATAATGCCTCTGCGGATCTCATAGCCTACTCTTTAGGTGGATCTCAGCTACAACAGAACAATGTTTTTCCACTACAGCCAACAAAGGGAGAGTTACTTTCATCCAAATTGGTGAAGGAGATGGGCAGCAAGTATTTCTTTTTAGATGCTGTAGCTTAACTGAAGGATAGCAAGTAGTGTTTTCAAGACAACGGTCGGGACATATCCAGATAGCTGTCTTTTTTGGATCAGGTTTGTCTTGAGCCATTTGAGCTTATCTCAAGGGCTGTTCTTTCAGCCCATCAGAGCACAGTACCCTTCCGGTTGATTTCTTGATTTCGTCAGCTGCCAAGATATAGCCTTATCAACATGTCAGAAATAACACTAAGTGGAGTCACCAGAGGCCATCAGTGGATTTAGGTGCTCTCACTTGCTTTAGCAGGCCCCTTCCCCTGAAAGTGCTTTTAAAGAGGGAAATGTAGGTGAAATTGGTTCAAAAGGCCAGCTCAGATAAAATCCAAATTGATGAGCTTGAATCCTCACTGCTTAGTAAACAGTGACATAAAAAATTAAAATGTCAAGGAAACTATATATAATTTGTTATTGCCGAGGATTGTACTGTATCAAATAAATTTGGAGGTGGTAGTGACATTTTTGAGAACAGTAAAATTGTGAGTGATTGGTTGTATTTTAACTACTTTTTGGATTTTTGGTGTTCATTGCTGCTTTGGAGAAATAATTAAAACTTCTGAATATTTGGCTAAAAGAAAATCCACCTAGAGAAACCCAGCTTTGTGGGTGTGAATTAACAGCAGATAAATTTACACTTTTCCTGCTGTCTGGTTACATCCTTTGATGTCATTTGACTTGGAAAGGCTGTGATATCATTCCTGTTTTACAGCTGAAGAAGTGAGGCTTACAAAGTTTCTGTTTGTGGCACAGATGGCATTTGTGCTGATTCCTTGCCTTTCTGACAAAAATCCAATACTCAGCATTATAAGGGTTATTTCTAAGGTGCCTGTCATGACATTTCCCATATCAGTATGCAAAGTGCAGGCAGCTGTCTCGATCCATAGCAGTTATGCAGATCTAGCCATTTTAATTTCCAGTAACAACAGATCTTTTGTATAGCCAATGGATCTTAATGGACCATTCTTCATTTTAGATCTGGCACACCTTCTAATGATACACGGTTGCTGCAAAATGTCATCTGTTAATCACAGCCAGGTAGAGCGAAAGATCCCAATGTGCTAGAATAATGCTGCACTGTACTCTTTCAAACCCTTTGCACATTTATCTGCCATTAAGACCTTTTGGACTTCATGGGGCTTGATTCTGAAAAAACACAGAGAGATAAGGCCACCAGAATGTGTGCCCTTTGATCTGCTTCAGTCCCTGGGAACAGCGCCCAGAATCTCAGGTTTCATCCTGGAAAACATTTCAGTTTTCACAAGGTTGGGTGTTGGGTTGAGCATTGCGTTCCTTCTGCTTTTCAAGGCATGATCCTATCAAGGGAATCAGTCTGGTCCTGATCGGGACGAAATGCTTCAAGGATCAGGCTCCATTAATTATGACTGTACAGACACAAATAGTTCTTTAAAGGAGTAGGAGAAGGGTAATGAAAGAGGAAATGTTGTACCAATTGTACCAAAAGTTGTGCTGTAAGTGAACGAATGCCAGAGAATAAAAGAAGGACCAGAAACATGAAATGGATTGTCCCACGTTTTCTGATTCTCCTTCTGACACGTGGACTATGATCATATTGTCTTGAACACTCTCAAATCACACTCCTTCAGTATTGCCAGCTGTATTTTTTAGGAGAGAACTATGAGGAGGAAAGGAAGGGGGAAATGAATGATCCTTCTAGATTCAGTTGCTGTTCTCTGCCATATGGATGCTCCTTACACATAGTAGCCCTGTGAATTTGCAACTTTCAGAATGGCCTGTCCTGAACAGCCCTGCTCATATCTTGCAAACTCAGGGCCATATGATGGAGTCAACCCTTCCCTTCTGAACTCTCAGTTGGACATATAAAGAGGCTAGATTTGAAGGGGAAGAATCTAGGGAAATGGTGTGAAATAAAACAACAAGGGGAGATAGGGGGCAAAGAAAAGAGCCAAACTTGGCAAAATGCCTTTGCTTGTGTAGCCCTTATGGGTCACCCTAAAGTGTGGGAGTGAGCAAGGCTGTGAATAAGAGGTTTGAATCAGAAAAAGCAGGAGAGCTGAAGAGGCTAGAGCTGTTTGTTCCACTTAGAATGCTATGGCCCTTGCCAACTCGGTCTAACGAAGCCACTCTCAACCCTTTTTGACAGGGGGCATGACCATAAACACAATACGAATGCAATATAGAACAAATCAGGATTGTATAAGATGCATAACTAACATTTTAGGTGGTGTATGTAGAATTGTTTCTAGTCTGTGGCCCTCTTCAAATGTGTCAAGGCCCTGCAGGTCTACAGTTTTGAAGACTGCATGTGAAGCTGATTCCCCAGTTGAGGAATCTATTGTGGATTTTTTTGTCTGAATTTGAATTCAAAAGAAGACTTGAACTTGAAATGCTACAAGCACCTTCTGTGTTTGTGCTGTTGCCATGGTCATGGGTGCATAAATTGTAGCAATTTGCTAGTTTGATAATTGGCCATGTTGTCTGTTACATAACTGTGAATAAGAAGAGGCTCATTTTGTGAACTTTTGCTTGCAAGGTTCATCAATAGATATTTATGTAAACCATCAGCCCCACACAACCCAAAAGTGCTACACCTGGACTACAGATTCTAGAATTCCCCATGCCAGCCTGAGTGCTGCCTCTGCTGTCTCGCTAGATCAAGTGTGTCCAAACATCAGCCCTCCAGATGTTTTGGACAACAACTCCCACAGTCCTTTGTCATTGACAATCTAAGCTTAGAATTCTGGGAGTTGTGGTCCAAAACATCAAGAGGGACGAAGTTTGGACATGCCTGCACTAGATGGAACAATATAGATCACCCTTGCCCTCCAGATGCTGCTAGACTGCAGTTCTTGCCATCCCCAGATACTGGTGCATGGGCTGGGACTGAAGAAGTAGTTAGTCCAAAACATCTGACAAGCAAATGCCATGTGGACACAACAAGGTGGTATGGGTGAGTGGGCATGGATAAAAACTACATGTTATATGTTAGAAGAGCATATGCACTGCTTATTTTGTATGCAAGCTGTTTGGAAATATCTCCAAGCTCCCGTCTGTTCAGCAAGATCTCACAGCAGTATTGTGTACAATTCTGGTCACCGCATCTCAAAAAGGACACTGTGGAACTGGAAAAGGTGCAGAAGAGAGCTACTAAAATGATTACTGGGCTGGGGCACCTCCCTTATAGAGGGACGCTCTTCTCCCTCTCATAAAATGCCAGAACTAGAGGACATCCACTCAAATTGAGGGCTGGGAGAGTAAGAACAGAGAAAAGAAAATATTTTTTCACCCAGCGCGTTGTTAGTCTGTGGAACTCCATGCCACAGGATGTGGTGATGGTATCTGGCCTGGATGCCTTCAAAAGGGGATTGGACAGATTCCTGGAGGAAAAGTCCATCACAGGTTACAAACCATGATGGAGATGTGTAATCTCCAAACTTAAAACAGGGGTACTTCAAGAACCAGATGCAGGGGAGTGGTATCAGGAGACATATCTAGTCTCGTGCGCTCCCAGAGGCATTTGGCAGAGCCACTGTGAGATGCAGGAAGCTGGACTACATGGGCCTTTGGCCTGATCCAGCATGTCTCTTCCTATGTTCTTATAACATGGCTACTTCCATAGAGCAACATCCTCAATGCAAACCTGGCTCCAATAGTCAGTATTTGGTAAATACAGTCATCCCCCGCCATTTCGCGGTTCAGGTACTGCGGTCCCACTACATTTGCAGGATGTCAGTACCTGCACCTCAGAGCCGTGCGGGGGGTGGCGGGGGGTGATCGGGTCACTCCGTGCCACCCCCACGCTCCTCTGAGAAGCCTTGGAGCTGCAGGGGGTGGCGGGGGGCAATTGGGTCACTTCGTGGCCCCCCGTGCTCCTCCAAGAAGCCTCTGACAGGCACGCAATTGCCCACCCCACCCCCAGCCCCCCCACCCATTTCCGCATATCGCAGATTTTCATGCATTGTGGGTGGGGTGAGTCCCTAACCCCCACGATCCGCGGGGGGTGACTGTACAGTTAATTGTCGTGGCCAGTGACCCTACTAATCTGACCCAAAGGCAATAGGCCAAAAGACAAGTCTCCTGCCCATGTCTCATTCAAAATGAATGGAAGCCACAGGGCCAGCACTGGGCATTGACACATAACTCCTCTGGCAGCTCACTGTGGGTGTCATGAAAGAGCAGTGAATTGTTATTTATTTATGTTATTACTATTATACAGTAATTTTATTTCCAAGGGGGTGGGATGCATCCTGTTGCCAAGGCATCATTAGGTGCTATGTGCTTTGACTAGAGGTGTGAGGACACCACCATCAGTTCCTCCTAAAGTCTCAGAATCTCTTGGGTCAGACTTGAGAGCCATGCTGTTCCATGGTAGAATCTCCTCAAAGTTGTGAAAAGTGGTGGATCTGTGCGTTGTGACTGCTTAAATCACAAAAGTGTTCTCTGTATAAAGTTCATACAAAAGTAGAAAAAGGATAGGTGAACCTTAGGAAGACTTGGGACTCAATTCTATTCATGTTTTGACTTTTTAAAAAAGTCTACATAAAGATGAATTATTTTGATTAAAGGGATAGAGTCGTTAATCTCAGTGACTTCAACATTCTAACATGCCTGCATTCTTCCAGTAAAAGAGCTTTTAGCAGGATGTTTTGGAATTCCCTGGGTGCTGGAAAATTTGTGATCAAAACACAACCCTTTTTGCTTCTTGGGAGATAACTTATTGTACCTCGACAGAAAGAATGAAAGTGTGTCAAGACTGATACATAACAGGCCGATGGGATGTGTTCATAGCCCAGTACCAAATTTAAAAAACACACTTCAGTCTTCTCTGAGTTCTGTGGCAATGATATGTGCATTACTTTAAAGGATTCCAGGCAAAATTCCAAGCCACAAAACAAAACAAAATACAAAAACATGTGGCACCTTAAAGAGTATTATATTTTAATGTAAGTTTTTTTGGATCCTGTCACAAGGGACTTAAATGGACTCCCTCAAAGGAAAGGGGAACATTCAGTCCTGGATTGCGGTAGGGAAGGAGAGGGCATGATTTTTAGATCAATGAGCAAACATGTCTTTATCCCCAGTATTAATGTGAGGGATGATTTTATTTACTGGGGCTCCCTAAGAGAGTAAGGCAACCTGCACTCTCACTGATGAATTTTATTACAGGTTTTCCAAATGTTTCTAGAGAGTAAAGTGAATCATTCAGCTAGCATTTTCCCCAAGGGTCAAGGATGAGACACACCTAGGGGATTTCTGGGAAATTGCTCGTCTCAGTCTATTCCTCACAGGATGGCAGGCTGAAATGTATCCAAACGCCAGCCCCTTCAGCTCTGTCCTATATTAAGCCTGGTTGCATCACAGCCTTCCAGAAAACAGGTGCCAGACCACTCGTGGCAATCTGATGAACTCCCTTTCAGCTATTCAGAGCTCCAGTGTGGGAAAGGACCTCTGCTATAGGTTTTATGTCTTTGTGTCAATTTCTGCCTTGGATCTGAAGATTGCTTTCTGCTATTTTGTGTCATTCTGCTGTAGGCATGGTGAGAATCTGGCTTACTTTTCAGTTTTTAACAAAAGTCAGATATTATACAGATCTGTGCCACCAAGCCATTCAATTCCATGCGAAGAGCAAGTTGGCCCGTTCCTTGATGTTGTGGTAACTGGAAAATGATGCTCTTGTCTTGTCTTCTTGAATGTTTGAGAGAATTCAAAGCCTAAATGGCAGAACGTCTAGAAATTTGAAGCTTAAGGTATATAAAGGTGTTCAAAAGTTACTTTGGTTGGCTTAGATATATTTTTGGAGTTGCTGTGCTCAGTTGCTCGTCGTTCATGCAGTGCACACGAGGGATGCACTCCATGCATAGTCCACAATCATGTTGAGGCTTTGCTAGTCCATGAGTTTAGCTAGTTTTCTTATTTTGTGCTCTGTTTCTCTATATTTTTTCATCCTTAGACTCAAACCGGTTGTTTGTTCCAAATACCATTGTTATCTTTTTGAAACATTTTGAAAGTTTTACCTTTTTGTCCCTTTTTTTGCTATCTTTAATAAAAATATTTGTCATTCAGTTGTCTGGGGTTTTGGATAAGAGATTTTGTGATACTTAAAACCAGGTCGGTCTTATCTACACCACATATTGAGAGTCTTGATATTTGGGGGGGGGGCAGTCCTACCTTGGAAGGTCAGCATAATAGTCTTAAGCATTTATCTTTGTGCAATTTATGGAGGTTCCTGAAAGCACTACTTAGATCATACTAGTAGAGTGTTTGGAGGTACAGGGACCAGGCAGGTTCCTTAGCGATCCCTAATTTACCCACTCCAGGATCAATGGGTTAGTGTGGCTGAATGGTAAAAGTAGCAATCCTTGAACCCAGTCATCTGTCAGAAACATCTCCAGTTTCTTTAAAACACTGAGGCCAAGATCTTATGGACCAGAAGGATGAACATGGAAGGGTTCCCACTCACTGACTCTGGTGGAGTCCCCAGCTTGGACCTGTTCTCACACTGGTTGGAAGATTGGTCATGCAACTCATTGCATGCTGCAGCCGAGGGAGAAGACTTCCATGATTGTTCTTCTGCTCCACATTGAAAACACAGCAGCATCTTTAAGCTGGCTTTGACATTTAAAAAACCCAAGTATTTTATGAAAACCAAAATTCTACCAATGAATTCCTTCCATTCCATCAGTATAAACACTGCAGAAGAAGGTGGCATGAGAGTTGAAGTGCAAAGGGACACCCTTGGCGCCTCCCACAGGGAATCCTGTGGCCCATTGCCGGTCAAAAATAATGACTTTCCCCCAAGCTTTGCATTGGGATTCCCAGTGTGGTGTAGTGGATAGACGGATGAACTAGGACTCTGGAGAACAGGTTTCAAATCCTTAACTTGGCATGGAAACTTACTGGGGGAGTGGAACTGGGAAAGCCACTCCTTAGATACCTCACTTATCTTAAAGGCCCTATTAGGGTGACTATGAGTCGGTGCCAACTTGACAGCACAGAACACACAACAAGCCTTGCATTGTTGCTGCTGGGAATTACTCAACAAGAGTCATGCAATCCTGGCATTTTCCTCCCAGCATGGCTCAAATTGGCCGGAGGGGCCCAACATCACCAGTACCGCAATCAAGCCTCTGTTCATGATCCAACTTTGATCCTGACACATTCAGGTACCCGGTTCAAGGTTTACTTAGCCCTCCGTCCTTCTGAGGTTGGGAAAATGAATACCCAGATCACTGGGGAGTTTATTTTTATTTTATTTAAATATGTCTAACTTGACCTCTGTCAACAGATTTAAGGGGGATGTACAATCCATAAAAGCAGCTTTTAAAATTGATGAAACAATCCAAATACTATTAAACACTAAACACTGTAGCAGCTGAATCGAACAATTTAAGGCAAGCTGCACTGTCCAAGGGTGTCCCCAGAAGAAGGAAATTGAATCAATGGCACATGATGAGGAGGAGTATGAATGCTCAGTGGCTGCCTAAAGTCAGTAGGTTGGAGCACCTAGATGCAGAGTGGAGGCTCGAAGTTTGAATCCTTTCTGTGTCTCGTGGGAGAATAACTAACCAAGATCTCCTGGGGGGTGTGTGGAGGATTGGGTTACATGCCTTTGCCATATATATATTCTTGGGTAAGCTGAATGGCAGCAAGGTTCTAGAAGGGAGGACTGCTCAACTAGGTGGGCAGTATATAAGGCAATTAAAAGACAACAACAACAACAATAACAACCAGTTCAAATTAACTGATTTCTAGAAAACCTGGAAAGCCACTGTAAATTGGAATCAACTTTATAGCACATGAGAATAATTATTTTAATAATATTCACTTTGCTACCAGAAATAGAGCAGCAAACCATGCCTCTCATCCACTCTAGTAAAAGAGCATATTATCCAAAGCCAGCCAAGTTATTCTACACCTGGCAAAGAAAATCCCACACACATCTCTCATCAGTTTTGGCTATAAAAGACAAGAGCAAAAAATTAAATAACTAACAATGTGGAGACTTTCATGATGGCACCTCAAATCTACTGCCTCAAGCTGGCATTTCACTCTGTCTAATAGTAGTGCCAGCTTTATTGTTCATCTAATGATAAGGTTTTATTTATTTATTTATTTATTTATTGGATTTTCACACCGCCCATCTGGCAATGAGACCACTCTGGGCGGTTAACAACAATTAGTCAATACAACAGAGTACAATGTTATCACATATAATTCTTACAATAAAATAATGAACACAAAAATACAGTAAATATAATAAAAATGTCATTAAAATGACATAAAATAGCATATAATTTCAGACCTGATGACACAAAGCTCCAAAAGTCCTGGTGACCCCTCTCAGCAGCCTCATATAAATATTAAATAACATTGGTGAGATGATTGACCCTTCTGGAACCCCACACTTGAGGGTCTACAGGGTGGACTGCATCTCATCCATCTCTACTCTCTGGGGGTAATCCTCCAAGAAGGATGTGAGCCACCCCAATCCGGGGTCCCCAATTTCCAAGTCGCAGAGCCTCCCCAGGAGGATACAGTGGTTGACAGTATGAAAGACTGCTGAGAGACTGGGGAGGACCAACAAGGACATCTTGCCCCCATCGGCCTCCCTCAATAGTCATTCTGCAGGGCTACCAATACTGTTTCCATGCCATTCCACAGCCCGAACCCAGACTGGAATGGATCAGTTTTCATGCAGGAGAGCCTGAAGCTGGTCCTCCACCATCCTCTCCAAGACCTTACCCATGAAGGGAACGTTGTTGACCGGTCAATAGTTGTAATATCATCATCAGCTGCCACATTCACCTTCTTACAAATAGGCCGAATGAGGGTCTCTTATCTCAAGGAGAGACTCGTTAAGTATTGCTGTGTCCCAATCCATAGTCAACAGCCTGGCCACTTTCTTTAGCCAGGCCAGGCAAGGGTCAAGGGAGGAGGTTTAATTTTAGAACTCAAATTCATATAGAACTCTAGAATGAATCAACAAATGAAAAATAAGTATTGGACTCGAAATATCCTCATACTAAATTCCCAAGAGCTGACTGACCCTGAGGCAAGATCTACCCTTATATAAAGGATCCCTATTTTTCCAAATAGGATATTATTAATTGTTGTTACATAAAAAGGATGACTGTCATAAATCAAGACTCACACCTCCTTCCTTGAACAGTGTTGCTACACAGCTGGGCTTCCTGAACACTTTTGTAATCTTTACCTTTTAAAGCCAACCTAGAGCCATATCCAGCTGCCACACCAGGGTTAAATACATATTATAAATAAATATAAATAAATAAATATTCTTTCTTCTGTGCCAGTTCACAGCATAGGGAGGCATTTCACGTTTTAGAGAACTGAAATGAAAAATTGCCTTATTCTTGGATGAGACTTCTGGAACGAGGTCAAAGGACCAGTTTTGTGCAGATAAAAATGCAACCTGTGGAATCCCGCACATGTTTCAATCAGGTAAATAAGTAACACCTTCTTGCGGAATTTCATCACTAAAGAAGGTAAAGTACACTGGCAGATATATCAAGTAGATATTAATATGAGTTCTTTGAAGCTAGAGCTTAAGTCTCAAGCCTTCTCACTCTCCCTGGCATTTCTCTATATGGAATGATTTTTCTAAACATTTTCCACTGACAGATTGTGTCTCCTGCAACCCAAACATGGAGAAGCATCTGAAGAATGTTCTGGTGGTTTCTTTTGGATTCTTGTTTCTATTCACTGCTTATGGAGGGCTCCAGAGCCTGCAGGTAAGTGGACTTTTCTGGGTGCCTGGTGGCACTTTAAAGACTGGCAGCTTTTATCTGGCCTCAGTTTTCATGCAGCACAGGCCACTTCATCAGATGTAAGAAGCTGGCAATCCAAACTGCAGCCCATAAAAGTTTCTGCCATGTAAAAAACCTAAAGCATATTTAGGCCTTTGCTTTTTCTGTTGCTAGAAATGAACATGGGTGCATCTCTGGAAATGTCCTCTGCTATACTTCCTGCCATGGGCCACACATTTTAAGATGATATACATGAAAAAAGACATGGGGCGGGGGGAGATTCCATTATGGAAGACAGCACGAGTAGTTTCCCAATCCCAACCTTGGGTCCCCAGATATTTTTAGACTAAAATGTCCAGAAGCTTTCAACACTAGCTGTGCTGGTCAGGATTTCTGGGGGTTGTAGTCCAAGAACATATGAGGGCTCAACCTCAGGAACCAATGCACTAGAACAGGCATGTCCAAACTTCGGCCCTCCAGATGTTTTGGACCGCAACTCCCACAGTCCTTTGCCATTGGCAATCTAAGTTTAGAATTCTGGGAGTTGCGGTCCAAAACATCAGGAGGGCCGAAGTTTGGACATACCTGCACTAGAATAACACAGGAACCCTTCAGAGCCAGAAGCCAGCTTCTTCTTATATTAGCCAGTAGGATACCTCCGGAAGCCCAAGCTGAGGGAAACAGTTTCCTGAACCCATTACTAGTAGTGAGTTGCTTTATACTAGTAGCAAGTACCTGCTTCCAAGTACAGTGGTGCCTCGCAAAACTATGGTAATTCGTTCTCCGAGGTTAGTTGTTATCCGAAACACATCGTTATCCGAAACACAGTTTTCCATAGGAATGAATGCGATACCATTTAATCCGTTCTGGAGCCTAGGAAAAAGGCACAGACACCTGGATTTTTGCTCAAAACTCTTTAAAAAGTGCACTTTAAAGGTACTGATGCAATTTCACCTGGGATAACTTTTTTACTGATGCATGCTGGAAATTCATTATCTGAGGCAGTCCATAGGAAAAATTCGTTATCTGAGGCAGCCCATAGGAAGATTCGTTATCCAAGGCAGCCCATAGAGAAAATTCGTTCTCCAAGGAAGACCTACACCTAGGAATTGTGATTCGTTATCCGAGGCAGCCCATTGGGAAAATTCGTTATCTGAGGCATCCCTATATCCGGAAATTTGCATTTGTTATCCGAATTATTCGTTATCTGGGGCAGTTGTTATCCGAGGTACCACTGTAGTTAGTTTTCAGTCAATAGTAGAATGCTGTTGAATATGGGGACTCTGTGAAGCCATCTTTACTAACAATCATCAACACACATTTTGTCCAGTCTTCTTTTAGAACAGTAAAGATTACTTCCTGTCTCACAGTTCATTCCATAACTTAATTATGAATTAACTATGGCTTGCTTTCTCTTGTATTTTCCACACATACAGCAATCTCAAACCAGCAACCTTGAGTTTAGTATTCTTCTGGTATTATGAGAAACACAGAGACATTTTGCCCATATCCCCTCCCTCCATATTAAGTGTAACTGTCTACATTTCATTCATCTACATTTCTGTTATTTGTCATCTTTTTTCACTCTATGGGGTGCCCCAAACCTTACATTTCTGGGATGAGGAGCATATGGCCTTCAAGACATTGCAGTTCTCATCCTTCTCCACTATTAGTAACCCTTTCAATCACTGCTCGGAGTTGCAATGCAATGAGAACTATAGAGCTGGGTGACCCTGGCCCATAAGCTGTGTCTTATCTGCCTCACTGTAAGTGTTTAATGTGTTTTGTTTGTGCAGAGCAGCCTCAACACAGCAGGTGGGCTGGGCGTTGCCTCTTTGAGTGTCGTCTATGCTGCTCTCATCATCTCCTCCATGTTTCTCCCACCAATTCTCATTCAGAAGCTTGGTTGCAAGTGGACCATTGTAGGCTCCATGTGCTGCTACATTGCTTACTCTCTCGGCAATTTCCATCCCACCTGGTAATATGAATTCCTTACTACCTATGAGATCTGTAATGAAATTTGGAACTATGATATAGCTTGCTTAGAATGCTAACATGAAACACCCAGTATGATAGTATTTTGATGTATAAATGTATCCAACAGATAAATATTTGTATACAGGAAGGATGTAAGATCAACAAATATAAGAACTTTTTACATTGTAATGTGTATATGACCAGCACACCTTAAGGGTTGTTTCAATGTTCCTAATATTAGCACCAAGTTGAATGCTTTGGAATACAGTAATACCTTGGTTTACAAGCATAATTTGTTCCAGAAACATGCTTATAAATCAAAACACTCTTATATCAAAGCAAAATTTCCCATAAAAATAATGGAAACTGAGATGTTTCGCTCTGGGGCCCCTAGATGATATATTGTACACACAACGTGCAAAAGCACAAAAGAAGTTGGCTAGAAGTCCATGTCCATGCAAAACTTTTTACTCTGTATTTTTAATGTTACAATAGTAAAATAATAACCATTTTGGACTTGGGTGATGTGTACAGGAACTCCAAGTGGAGACCGACCACACCTCTGCAAGAAAGATATCACTGTGAACAAATCTACACATTAGGGGCCATGAACACTGTGAGCCTCCATCTTCCCTACAGTTACCACATGGAAGAAGTGTCAAAGAGTTTCCATGTAGCTGTCATAAGTGACAATGGGTCCCAAACGATACATCTTTAAAAGGAAGGAAATGCAAGTCTGTCAACTGTGATCCTTACCACTACGAGTAGAAGGCAGACAAGAGGAGCAGGGTTCACTTCTGCTCCATGCCCATTCTGGGCATGATAAATGATGTCATCTGGACACCCACAACAATGGTCTCAAAGGATCCATTAGTTGATCAGGCAAGCCAAAAGCCAAGTAAAATAATGTGAGTGGAAATGCTACCAAAACATACAAAAACCCACCGTGCCAGCTGAAGAAATATGTCACCTACTCTTTCTTGGATGTACTTACCACTAATATTGTGGTCTAGTTCAGTGTTCCCCAACCCCCGGTCCGCGGACCGGTGCCGGTCCGTGGATCAATTGGCACCGGGCCGCCCGAGGAAACCAGGGGAAGCCTCTCCGCCGTGGGGAAAGTGACCCCGCCCCCGCTGAGGGAGGGAGGGAAGTTGGGGATGGGGCTTCCAAAGCTGGAAAGGGAACCTCTTTGCGCCGTTAAGGTTTCCTCGGGGAAGAAGGAACGCCCGGAAGCCGGCCGGGTTTCCGTTTCCGGCCTCAAGCTTCCCCCAAAGGTCCCCCCGAAGGAGGGTCGTGGAGGATCTCCCGTGCGGGTGAGCGCCATTTCCACTGTGTGTGTTTTCTCCCCCTCACACACACACACACCCCGAGCGTGCGTTTGGTTTCTCTGAGGTGTTTTTGTCCCCCCCCCCATGAAGGCTACCAATTCCCGCCCCGCCCCCCACTCTCCGGCCTCATGTCAAGGAAGGGCGAAGGGTCCTAAGACCTCACGGCGGCTCGGTAGCTTTAAAAAAAGGTCAGGCGACAGCGTGGATGGGAAGCTCCCCTCGCCAAGAGCGGCTCCTGTCTTCCAAAGTGGTTGTGAATAAACTCTGGAATTGGAATGATCTCCTTGCGTTTATATGCTTCCAAACCTAGCCGTTCGAAAGCATGTGAAATGCAAGTCAGATAAAGAGACGCCCCCGGGGGAAAAACGTGAGGAAATAAAAACAGTGTTTCCTTGCAGCGATGCCAAGGACTCGCACAACACTGGCTCTTCGGCTTGAGTACGGAGATGAGCACCACCCCCTAGAGTGGGAAACGACTAGCACGCATGTGCGTCAGCGGCCGGGGGGAGGGCATTTTAATTAAATTAAAATTATTAAATCAAAACAAGCGGGCCAGGGAAAAATTATCAAACATTTACCGGTCCGCGGCGATAAAAAGGTTGGGGAGCACTGGTCTAGTTGACCAAATAAATATCAAAATAAACAATAAGAAACACTGCAGAAGCACAATTGCAAAAATAGGTTACAGGCGATACCTTTATAGGCCACTATTTAAAAAAAGGAACTACAGAAACAGTTGAACAAATACATGTCTAATTTCTTCCTCAGCAGAAAAATGTCTGAAGCCAGCCTTGATCCCAAAGGCTAGGCAAAGTTCAATACCATCCTTTAGTACTACCGGTATTTCTCATGATCTAAATGTTAGGGTTTCTTCTGGCCCATCTCCATATGTTGGTAGTGTATAATTCTATTCAGAACAAAACAGCTAACAGAGTAAATAGCTTCATTATGCAGCCTATTATTTAATCTGTGCTAGTTTATAGCAGCTGCAGCTTGCAGCCTAGGTGATTAGTAGTTTCTCCTTCTTGAGTAAACAAGGCCCAGAGCCAACTTAAGAGGAAGCAAAGGCCAGTACATGCATCATCTGATGACAGGTACTGTATTTAAGTACAGTGACACTTGAAAGGAAGGGGAAAGGAAAGGTGGTTTTACTTAATGTTATGTTAGTCTAACACCTTTATTTCACTACAGTCTCCAGACTACAAAAAAATCACATATGTCATGGGCTCATGTGATGGAAACATCCATGTGGTAACTACATGAAACTGGAGAACAACAAAGAAGTAATGAATAATGTCACATCTAGTATCTTGAGTGGCATTGAGTAACGCCAGTAAAAGTTATGAGAACAATTTTTAAAGTCACTTCCTGATCTCTTGATGTGGAATGGGTGTTCCATAGGATTACAGTTGACACTTTATTCCTGTCCAAAAAGCCCCCCCCATGCAATGTCCCTCACACACACAAGGGATGAAGCTAAATAGTACTTGACCACCAGACATAGATATATATTAGATTTCTAATATAAATCTAACACATCATTGCTGGTACCTATGAGCAAGGAAATGTAACAGCTACCCATTTGCTGAAATCTAGTACTATGTTAACTTGAATGAGCATGAGTTTTCTGCACATATATCTGTGCATTCAAAAAGTACCTACACTCCAAGAGATGCTCTGCCCAGTCATTGTAGGGGCATCTGCCCAATTGCCTGCCTGAAACATAGAAGCTCTTTCCATGGATATGTTTACACACAAAGAACTCATTTTTGTGAACATCTGTGGGCTATGCAGTGCCAGTGGTTGCAGTGGTTATGGGTGGGTGGGGCTATGCCACACAGGCCCAAGAACCCAGCTTCAATGCTTTGGATACAGACATGGATCCATGTGCCAAAGAGAACAAAGAAAGTAAGTCTTTCATCAAGAAGGAAGTCCCACCGCACTTGGCTCTCAGTTTATTGTTTCTCCAGAAACAATTTGCCAGGACTCTAGGCTGAGAGGTGACTGTTTAAAAAACAACAACATTCACTTGGATTTCCAGAACCCATTTCTTCCCCCTTGTTGTTTAATGTCTATTTTGTCCTTAATAATCCTGCCACAAGGCCCCTTTGTAGACAGTCTCCTTTCTACCACAGCCCAATAACTGAAGAACTAGGGTGTTTTGTTTTTTCAGAGTAGCTCCTGTGAGTTTCATGGGGTAGGTCCTTCCAAACCTTTACTCCCTTAACTTGAACCAAGCTAAGTGCCTTATTATCCCTTGCCTCCCTAGACCTGAATGAAATGCTTCTTTCTGATGAAAGGTCTGATACATGCAGAGAAGTTCATATGCTATGCCTTTGTTAAACATGCTGTTTGGGTACTGCTAAAGGCATGATGTGTGCTGGCAGCAAATGTTCCATACTATCTGATTTATTGTATGCACATGGCAATATATATATTTTAGATCCCCTAAGGCAGGCATGTCCAAAGTCAGGCCCGGGGGCCAAATGCGACCCGTTTTCAAATTCTGAGTGGACCACGGCCTCTTCCTTCCACTGGCTCAGCATGTTACACATCTCCGCCAGCTGCCCCCTCCACATACTGGATGGAGACGTCAGCTTGCAGTTTTGCAGTTTGCCTGCCCTCCCTGACTCTGTCTGTCCCCCCAGCCACCCGCCCAACCTACCCACCCCCAGCTCTGTTGCTGCAGCGTCCTCCCCGCCTCCCTGCATGTACTAGAGGCTTGTACAAAGTCTGGCCTGGGGTCCAAATGCAGCAAATGGTCGCCCCCCCTTACATTTTCACCTCATCAAATCTGGCCCTCCTTGCAAAACGTTTGGACACCCCTGCCCTAAGGGTAGGCAAGGGAAACTTCCACCCTGCAAAAGCTGTTTTAACTACTAAGCCAATTGAGTCTTTCCATCAGAAAGGCTGATGGTTTTGGAGATCAATGGCATCTGGAGGGCCATATGTTCTATATCCCCAATTTACTACACAGAGAGAAATGCGGGGGACTTAGCAGGGAGTCACCAGGCACAAACACATCCCAATCTGATTTGGAGGTCCATTCAGTTTTTGGAATGTATCTTGATTTAATCCAAAATGATCTGACACTCATGCCATTCAATTTACCACCCAAATCCAAAACAGCTGTTTCTTTGTTTCATTATGATATGCATGACCCCTGATAAACATTTATTTATTTATTTATTTATTTGTTTGTTTATTTATTTATTTATTTATGCTGCCCATCTAGCAAATAGCTACTCTGGGCAGTTTACAGACGTAGTAAATAATATCATAAAAACAAATAGTGTAAAAAAGAAATTAGAGATACTGCACAATAATAAAAACAATGATAATCACAATTAGCTAAAATAAATCAATACCAAATCACATCACAGTTACAAACAGTTGAGGCAGAGAGGCAATTAATGAAAGAGGAAACAAGTGAATACAGCAAGGCAATGGAGGGGGGGGATCTTACACCAGGGAAAATATGTTTGAATACCCAAGTTTGTAATGGGTACTTAAAACTTTTAGTGAGGGGGCCAGGCTGATCTCCGGGGGTCGTCAATTCCACAAGGAAGGGGCAGCCACCAAGAAGGCTCAGTTTCTCTTTGTCATTATCTGAGCTTCTCTCAGGGTCAGCCACCTCAGATGCCCTGCCTTGGAAGAATGAGTGACACAGGAGAAGCTGCTCTGCCAAGTATCAAGTTCCTAAACCATTTAGGGTTTTGTAATGTTAACAAACCTTTAAATCAATGCAAAATTGAAATGACAGCCGCATGTTAGCCAGAGTGGGAGTGATGTGCTGAAATTACCATTTAATAATCTGGCCTCTGTATTACACTCGCTGCAGCCTCCACATTCACCTCAAGGCCAGCCCGATTTACAGTAGTCTAATCTTGAGGTTGTGAGTGCACGGACCAGTGTAGTGAGGGCCCCAATATCCAGGAAGACACATAGCCAGGCAATCTGACACTGTTGGAAATGTGCATAATGGACCACAGATGATACCTGGGCTTTCGAGGGCAGCACTGGATCCAGGAGCATGCCCAAGCTGAGCACCTCATCCTTAGCTGGGAGAGTCATTCCACAAAAGAGACAGTTTTTCCAAGCCCAAAGAGTGAAGGAAGACTTGAAGATTTCTTTCTTGCCTGGGTTCAGAAATTGTGTGTGTGTGTGTGTGTGTGTGTGTGTGTGTGTGTGTGTGTGTGTGTGTGTGTGTGTGTGTGTGTGTGTGTAATAAGCCTGACATCTAAATTCAGGAGGATGGATAATAAAAACTCTTAAATTTTGATTTTTTTAAAAAATGAGGCAGCTAAAGGAATTTGAGGTCCATCTGATTCAGCTTGTGCCCTGGATAGCATCAGTTGGTAAATTTGCAACACTTTGCCCTGGGACAAAATCTGGCCAATTTGTTTCATTCATTCATAGAACCATGGAGTTGAAAGGGGCCTGTTGTTGTTTGTCTTGCATTCGTGGATGATTGAGAACAGATCCTGCCCCTCCTCTCTATGAGAGCCCTTCCAAGTAGAGATGGGCATGAAATGAATTTTTTTGTTTCATTATTCGTTATTTGTTTCGTTATGTGCGGGCTCGAGCCTCAGCCCAGCCCCAGGAGGAGAGATAAGCAGGCCACGTTTAGGTGGCCAGAGCAGTGCGACTTTGAAACCTCCCCCTTGTGCCTCCCTCCCGTTGCCCGTTATCGCGGGGCCAATTGGGAGAAAACGAATAACAAATTAACAAAACAACAAAATGAATGTTAGCAAAAATTCACAAAAAATGAAACGAAACAAACTCCTTAACAAAACGAAATGAAATGAAACGTCATTTTTCAATTTGTGCCCATCCCTACTTCCAAGTATTTGAAAAGTGGTATCATAGCTCCCCTCGGTCTCCTTTTCTCAAGACTCTATGAATCAGAATAAATCATTTCAGGACTGGGGCTCCTCTAAAGTGGGGCACAACTGCTATTTGGTAACTATGATAGGTTTCTCTTTCATGTTGGTCATTTAAAAAGAGGTCACTAAATGGCATGTTTCTGGCAGGGCTACCCTGATACCAACATCCATGATCCTGGGGCTGGGAGGAGCACCCCTTTGGTCAGCCAAGTGTACCTACCTCACCATCGCTGCCAACTCATATGCTCCAAAAGCAGGGAAACTAGGAAGAGATGTTGTCAACCAATATTTCGGAATCTTCTTTCTGATTTTCCAGTCTTCTGGAGTCTGGGGAAATCTTATATCATCTCTGGTATTTGACCAAGCTCCTAATAAAGGTAAATGTACATCTAAATGAAAATACTGTAATACAGCAAGATGTAAGTGCTGTGTCATTTTTAATGTAAACAGAAGGGAATGCAACAGCTTCTTTTAAAAGTATAGCCTTCCCCTTGATCATCCTTGTACATCATATCCACATCCATCTAGAATTGTTCCCTGACATCTCCATCCCAACTCTGATTGCCCTCCTCTTCTGCTAATTTTCCCCACCCTCACACTCTATACCCCTATACTACTGATACTCCAAGGAAACTAAAAGAGGAGTGGTACTCAGATATGAAGGGGTGGTGATTAACTAGTGAATCATAACCCTAAGTAAATGTTATCAAACAACACTCTACCACATGCCCAGAACATAGTTAGTTAGTTAGTTGTTACTTTATTTGTTCATTTGTTCATTTGTTTGTTTGTTCATTTGTTCCAACCAAAATTTGACTAAAGGAGTGACTGGACCAGTATTTGTCCTGCTGGGGGTGCCTGTGTTATTATTGGAACTATCAGGATGGACAGTTTATGACCTTTTTGTGACCACTTATAAATATATTCTGTATAGGGCAGGACAGCAGTCTTACGGCACTCATGCAGCTGTCTCTACATTGATTTGTCTACCATCCATTAATGTCCACTTACCATGGAATTGCAGAGGTGCAATTTTTAGGATTGTCGGGCATGTTCTCCACAAACATTGAATTTATTGAAAATTAAAATCCTGATCATTGTCTAAGGAACTGTTGTACACAATTTGGAAATAATTATATTTACAGTATTTATTCAGCTCTACATTTTTTGCTATTAACAAGTTTCTCTTTCCTTTCATTTTTGAATCAACTAGTTCAACCCTCGGATGCAGAGCTGTCATACTGTGGAGCAGAAGACTGTGAGATGACAACCAATGTGACGAACAGCAATGGAACTTCAAATAGACCAACTGATACTTTAAGATACACACTGCTGGGAACCTACACAGGTAGATACAGGGATCTTATTAGGTTGCATCCAGGACAGTGTTGTGTGACTCAGATGTGAATTACATGTTTCTATGCTGTTGACAGCAACTGGTTCAGGGACTTTGCTAGGGTCTGCATGTAGTCAATCTCTGCCTGGACAAGAGACCATTCCATGTACGCTGTTGAATTACACAAAGACCTGGCTGTAAATGCAGGCCATAAATGAAATCTTGGTTGTAAGTAGATCATGTTTTCTTCTATATACCACCCAGAACTTCCTGTAGGTCGAGTCAGACTGTCAGTCATGGCCAAACATTTTAAAAGTGGCAATTGGGATATGGATCCCTATAATTGACCTACAACGCACTGTATGACCTGGGTCCTAGCTTCCTCAAAGATCGAATTCACAGTATAAACCGACTCAGGTGTTAAGGTCATCAGGAGAGGCACTTCTTTTCGGAAACAGGCAAAGACCTTTCTCTTCAGGCAAGCTTTCCCTGAATGATGGACTACCTATTATGTGTCTTTTATATGAATCTATAGGATCACATAGACTTTATGTTTATAACTACTTATAATCTTAAGTGATTTATTTATTTATTTATTTATTTTTGTATTTATATCCCGCTTATCTACTACATCAAGTACTCTAAGCGGCTAACAAGGGCAATTAATGCCAAATCAAATACAATAAAATACATGGAAAACATCACATATAAAGCAAAAATAACATATAACAATAAGACAACATACCATGTAAAAACCTACTGCATCCCAGCATGCAGAGGAACAGATCCTAACAAATAAAATTAAAATTAAACGCTCCTTACATTGACAGTGACACTATGTTTTCAATGTTAGTTTCCATCACTCATAACTTTACATGGAACTTCACTCTCCTTTTAACTGCTCATGTTCTCTTGTAACTTTACATGGAACTTTACTCTCCTTTTAACTGCTCACATTCTTTTGTATCTTTAATGTAATGTTGTCTATTAATGCTGTAAGATGTCCCTCAATTCCCTGTTCTCAATACTTGAACATGTCTTAATTGCAATGGACTGTATATTAACTTTCATTATTGTAAGCTGACTTGGGTCCTTTTCCAAGGAGAAAGGTGGGGTAAAAATACTCTAAAATAAATAAATAAATAAATAAATAAATAAATAAATAAATAAATAAATAAATAAATAAATAAATAAAACTTACTTGGGAGAATAGTATAAGAAATACAGTATACATAATATTAGCTTGTCCTTCTAATAACAGGTCAGTTTGACTGAACCTGACTTTCAATTTCTTAGGTCAAAAGATTAATTGTCCTGACATGAGGAATAATGGACACAAGTACAGAATATTTCTGCCAGACAGCTGGAAGAAAGTGGGTTGTTTCTCCACCCAGGAGGTATGGAGACCACCTAGTTTAGGACGAGAGTCTTCTCAAAGATGGTGAAGAGAATTTCTGTATTCAGTGGATCTAACAGTTCTTGGAATTCTCCATATGTTGATGCTGAATTAGAAAAAGTTTCCGTATTGATAGTCACATATTTTTGAAGATTTCCCCAAACATTTGAAGCTTATATTTAACTGCAAAAGATGTTTGATTTCAACATTTGATTTGTCTCAGTTAATATTCCAACATTTGATAGCAGATATGCAAAGGCACCAAGCACTTAATGATTCTGATAGTGATTGCACACTAACAGCTAAGGGTGCCAGAAGGCAAGAGGGAGAAGGCAGACCTTTGCAGGAACAGAAATGGGATGGAAATGGCCACAATTTAATATGCATATTGTTTAGGGAACTGCATAGGACAAGGATCCAGTCAGTAGCCAATAGGGATGGGGTATTTGTTTTGGAAGCTACCAATTCTGAAACAACACATGGGGGCCCAGCTAGCGTTCAGAAGCCTTCGAAATGCAATCAGCCAATCCCTTACCTTGCTCTGCGCCCACGCAGGACTGAGCTTCAATGAGGAAGAGGCCTCCGATGTCATTGTTCCTTCTTCCTGGCTCTGGCCAATCAGACAGGGAGACAGGACGATGCATTTCCCTGCACAGCTCCTGATTGGCCAGCGACAATGAATGATGCCGGAGGCTTCTTCCTCATTGGAGCTCAGCCCCGCACAAGCGCAGAGCAAGGTAAGGGATTGGCTGATTGTGTTTCGGAGGCTTCCAAACACCAGCTGGGCTCCCACATGTCGTTTTGGAATGGGTATCTTCCAAAACGAATAGCCCATCTCTAGTAGCCAATAATGCACATGCTGTCTGATGGGTCTTTTTCCAGCCTGCCTGCAGGAAGAATAAAATGATAAAGGTTCCCCCTGCACATGCATGCTGGTCGTTTCCGACTCTGGGGATGGTGCTCATCTCTGTATTGAAGCCGAAAGAGCCAGTGTTGTGCAAGTCCATGGCCACGTGGCCGGCATGGCTGCAAGGAAACACTGTTTTAACTTCCCGCTTTTTACAGCGGTACCTATTTATCTACTTGCATTTACATGCTTTCGAACTGCTAGGTTGGCAGGAGCTTGGTATGGCAAAAAAAAAAAAGGTCCATGACACTATAGACCAGAGACTAGGACACTCCGGTCACCTGGCCATTCCACTCAGGCCACCTATGGGGGGTGCTTTGGGGAAAGTACAAAATACCAGAGAAGAGAAAGTTATGGCAGGAAATAAACCATGTTTTAACAAGGAATTTACCTGGATTGCCAAATGAAAAGCAAACCCCCAAGACACCGGATAATTGTTTTAATTTTTAACTTTAATTTAACTATTCCCCCCTCTATTGTAGCACTATGTCTGCCTTATAAATATAACCTGTGTTATGTTTACATTTTTTCTGATCACAGACCATAATAATAAAAAAACCAACCCCCCTGTGATTCTAGCCAATCTTCCTCCTCCAAAAAACATAAAGACATAAATGCATGAGAAAGCTGAGGGGGATTGCTCTAGTGAGCATGGGTGGATGGAAACAGACAAAAGGGTGCAGAAGGTGTACTTAAAAAGACCAGCAAATGATCCATGAAAGGAACTCTCCCTCCCAAGCTCATTACATGGAGTTCTGCCCTATTCAACTCAACCAGGCACCTGGGTTGACCTGTGGGGGCAGAGAGCTGGTGCTTTCAGCATAGATGGAGCCATTCTGGCTACAGCAGGGTTCCTCTAGTAAGTAAAAGGCAGGAAATGCACAAAGCAATGTCATGTTAGATCTCAGGAATGCTTCTTGTGTTCACCTGATGCCCAGAAATATGATTTATGTATTGCAGAGGATATCAGAGGATGGTTTGGAGTTACATTTTTGTAGCATCCTTCCTAGAATCCTCTGGTCAGTATGGCAGAGCTTGCTGGAGGATTCTTTTGGAGTTGGTTTCCAGAAAAAGTATCATTTTCAAGAAATGTTGAGCAAACCAGGAGATAGGATCAAGGAGGAAAAAATTGAAAGTCAGTGCTAGAGAGAAAATCAGAACTGAAGGACAAACAAGGAAGCAGGAAGCAGGAGCATCTTCAGAAGCCAGGGTCCAGGAATGACTGAGAGTACAGAGACATGTTGGTGCTCCAGACGACTTTGTCACATAAGCAAGGCTCACTGGGAATAATAAGTCCTCTTATATTCTTCCTTCCTTTGTGTTTGGTAAGACCCAATTGGCCGGCTTAGGTGGGTAGAATCAGTGCAGGGCCTGAGGGCTGTTCACTTGAGAAGCTACAACTGCCCTTTGCACCCTCAAATGCAGAATACCAGTATATATATGCTAGAATCTCTGACACCTTCACATGTACAAAAGGAATTCTGAGGGGAGGTTTCCCACTCAAAATTTCCACTTTTTGGAGATTAATTTCAGTTCTAGGTTACATACAATTGATATACATACCAATTAGGCCTCTGTTAATTTAATAAAGCTAGATATCTCACTTCTCTACCCAGATTGACATGTATGTTTGGAAAAGACCACTCTGAAGACACAAGCTCATGCAGCCTGTTCATCTCCAGGCAATGTTGACAATGCAAGAATAGTGCATCCATGCTGATCTCAGAATAACCTCTGACCTGACCTGGAAAGAACAAGAAATCTCTTTTCTACAGCAGCACAGTTGAGTTCTCCAGCTGTCATAACACAAGTGTCACAGGCGAGCAAAGGGAGACAGTCCACAGAGTAGGCCCTTTTACTGAGGGCTTTGGCTCAAAGCAAGGAGTTTTATTTAAACTCTCTTGGCCTTGAAGACTGGAATTACATTAGAGGCACTTACTGGCTAAGTACTCTGACCTTGTAACTCAGCTCTGATGTAAAATAAATCAAGTGCTTGTCATTCTAATCTTCCTTTTTTATTATTATTCAAATGCATCTTTTCCTTCTTCAGCCAGTGGAGTACTTGCTGTGGTGCTAGTCTGTATATTTCTGGATCAAATCCCACCCAACGAAGCAGAAAATGAAGGAAAAAAGATGCCATCTTTTTTGTCCACATTCTTGGCAACATTCCAGCATCTTAAAGACAAACGCCAGTGTCTCTTGATTCCTCTGACCATGTATAGCGGGTTTGAACAAGGGTTCCTTGCTGGTGACTACACTAAGGTAGGAATGCAAAAGAGACTCAAAAGTTACATTTTAGGCTACAGCTCCCAAAATCTACCACTTAGCGTGACTGCTAGCCATGGTCACCCACCTAGAAGTCGACTTCATAATGGTTTAGATACTATCAGGCAGTCATCTGAAAATTATGACTCTGATACATTTTGTCATTGATCATTGGAATGTGAACATAGATGAAATTTAGAAGTCATGTATATGAGTGTATTCCATTGTAGGAGGAGATTTGTCATAAATGGATGACGCATGCATTGTCCTTAATTTATTTATTTTATTTATTATTTATTTTTGTATTTATACCCCGCTTATCTTCCATTGGAACTCTAAGCGGCTTACACTGGGCAAACAGGCGCCAATAAATACAGATTCAGCAGTAATAAAATATAATATACAGCAAAACGTAAGTTAAACAGTTAAAACCCGGTGCATCCAACAAACCGGCAGTGCAAACTATCATCAAGCGACTCTACTAATATAATAAAGCCTAAGATACACAAAACATTGTCGCTTGGAAACTAAAGATGGCAGGACAAAAAAGGTATCATTTGAGCAAGTGTCATCTGGTTGTGTATTCCAGAGTTCACATTTTGCTACCCCAGGATAACTGAGAGTGCAAATAGACCATACAGCTTTTCCTGTCTTAATGATATAGTTCTTAAGCCAAATGATCTCCACTAGAACATTCCCCTCTGTAGACTCATTGGGTTGGATCCAAAATCCAAAGTTCAAACAGTTCAACTAGGCTGGCAGAAGTAGACAGACATGCCTCTTTATGGCAGCCCGTTCAGGCTCTGAAAATGCTCTGTTGAGAGTCAGGGAACTCTGGTGAAGGAGGTGCCTTGTGATGGAGAGGAAGGGTCGTAAGAAATCAGGAAGAGAAAACTTCTGGGAATAAAGCCTATCCGTGTAAAGAAAAGAGATTCTAGATCCAACCTGAACTTCTCCACTTAAGTCAGAGGCAAGCAAGGTGTGGCCCAATTTCTAAAATATGTCATTTTGCAACGGCAAGCTTCCCATTAATGCCTGAGGCTCTGTGGTCCAAAATGAAGTGATGCCTTTTTGATTTCATGTGTATTGCATGGATATATTCACCAAGCATTGAGAAGCTGTGTTTGAATCTTCAGTCTCAAAGGAAAGCACAAGAATTTGCTGCCAATAACAGTGAAGGTCATAGTCTTTACAAGAGTAATAATACTATACTAGATATCGGTTTCTCCCTTTTCTCTTTCAGTCATATGTGACCTGTGCGCTTGGTATAAATTGGGTTGGTTATGTGATGATCTGCTTTTCGGCGTCCAATTCACTCTCCTCCATGTTCTTTGGAAAGATTTCCCAGTATACTGGCAGAAAGGCTCTCTTTGCACTGGGTAGGTAAGGGCCCACTGTGGACTGAGAGGCTTTCCGGGTCTGAGGATGGTTGGATATGGCCATGCTTCACAACACTGGGGGCCATTTATTTATTTATTTATTTATTTATTTTTGTATTTTATATAAACTGCCCAACTTCCCCATGGGAATTCTGGGCAGTGAACAGCATAAAAATAAACAGTTGAATATTCCAAAAAGTAACGAATAAAAAGAGTTCAAACAGTTCAAAGGCAAATAAACCAGCAAATGAAAGAAGGGGGTGAGCAAACAGATAGGGCGGCAAATAAACAACAGACAGACAGCTACAGTGATCGCCCAAAGTGGTTTTGAATAGCCAGGTTTTCAGTTCTGTCTTAAAAACCAAGAGGGACTCTGCAGACCTTATCTCGCTAGGGGCATGGTTCCATAAAGCTGGGCCAGCCACAGAGAAGGTTTGGCTCCATGTCGAAGCCTTACAGGCCTCCCGATGGGTGGCGATCTGAAGCAAGAGGGCCTACGTCATTCTGGTGGGCCAGGCCAGAGCTGACCTTTGGGTGATACGCTCCACTAGTTACTCTGGTCCCAAGCCATGGAGGATTTTATAAATCCAAACCAGCATCTTGAAGCTTATTTGGGAGGCAAAGGGTAGTCAATAGAGATGGGCACGACCAGGAAAAATTATGTTTCGAGTTGTCATGTGTCGGAGCCGGCCTGTTTCGGCTCGTTTCCATTTTTCGCGAAATTTTTCAAAAATTTGTCATTTCGTTTGTTGGTTTTTGTATGTCATTAGTACTGGTTTTGGGGGGGCTCCTGGAGGCACCTCTCTGGGGTGGGTGCCTCCTCTGGCCCGCCATGAAGGGAAAGCGGGCTCCTGGAGGCACCTCTCTGGGGATATGCATACACCATTAAGTTGCAGTGGCAGGCAGAGGCACCTCTCTTTCGGGTGCCTCTGTGACTCACTGCCTGGGGTGCATTTGGGCTGGGGAACGAAGTGAGAGAGGACCCCTACGAGCGCCCTGTGACTCACTAAGAAGGGAAGTGTACTTGCTGTAGTGCAATGCGAGTACACATCTGGCTTACTGGTTAGGGGTTAGCGCAAGGGCTAGGCTTAGGGTTACGGGTAAGGTTAGGGTGAGTTACTGGGGTGCACCTCTGGGTGCCTCTCTGACCCACTAAGGACAGTGTACTGGCATATGGGTTAGGGTTAGGGTTCGGGTTCGGGCTACGGTTAGTGGCTTTTTATGCCCGACTGGCACATCCCAGAAGTCTCGGTCAAAACCTGGCCAAGTGGCCACGCAATTGGTGGAATGGCTCCAAAAATTTGCATGGTCCACTCCCATGGCCAGCCCATCATTGTGCAGGTGTAAAAAAATAAAAATAAAAATAAAAATAAAATAAAATCAATGGAGACGTTTTGTTGCAAGAAAAACCCACTGCTGCTACTGAAAAAATTCAGGCAGTTTTAAAATAGCTATTTTCGCATGTTTCTGTGGTGCTTTGGTGTGTTTTTGGACCACGCGATTTCAAAATAAATATTGCGGTCGCCCCATTTTGGATCCCCCCCGCCCGCACCGCATGGGCATGCGACTCGGTGAGACGACGAGGATGCCCCCCACCAGAGCAGCCCAGGATAGGAGAGGGGGGGAGGCCCGGGACCCCCCCCAGAAAGCACCCCTCTGGTAGGTGCCCTCACTTAGGCAGGCATATTTTCGCCTGTTTTTTTGGCCGGGAATCGGGTTTTTTTATTTATTTTTAAAACTTTTTTTCTGTGCCGCGCCGCTTGGCGATTTGGCGTGGCGACGCGACGAGGATGCGCACTTTGCGCAGCCCAGGAGAGGAGGGGGGAGGCCGGGGACCCCCCCCAGAAACCACCCATCTGGTAGGTGCCCTCAGGCAGGCATATTTTCGCCTGCTTTTTTGGCCGGGAATCGGGGTTTTTTTATTTTTAAAACTTTTTTCCTGTGCCGCTTGGCATCGCGTGATCGCTGCGATGCCAGGAACGACAATGACAAATCAGACCAAATTTTCTTTTGTCGGTTCGAGTTCGAGTTCTGGCAGAGTAATTGTCGTTCTTCGTTACGTTACGTAACGGAAACGAGAAACGGAAACGGAAACGAGAATTTTGCCAAGTCGTGCCCATGTCTAGTAGCCAATGCAGACATGGCAGAATAGGAGTGGTGTGGTCATACCTGCCCCCACCAACCACCAGTCTGGTCACCACATTCTGCACCTGCTGCAGTTGCCAAACAAGGGTCAAGAGAAGCCCCATGTAAAGAGCGCTACAATTTAATCAGCAACTTGTCAAAAGATTATCAGCCCAGAGAGAAATTGTCCTGATGTCCTCTTATTAAGAGGCAGCTAGAAAAGAAATTGTCTCCAGTCTTTGGAATCTTGGGATAGATTGGTTGGCTCACTCAATGGAGAGAGAGAAATGCACCTGGAATAACCATCCAATACATAAACTACCATTGCTGTGATTTTTAAAGATATGCCTAAATGATGATTTAGATGTGTATCATGCAAGGCAGCTTCAAGGAAAGGGCGATATATAAAATGCATATGTGCTGTTTGAAAACCTCTCATGGGAAAACAATACAAGCCAACTCTCTCAGGAGACATAGTTGATCTCCAATATTAGGAAGCTAGCTAAGGATAATGGATGCTGTAGTCTACAAGCATCTGGAAAGTTCTAGCTGAGCAACGCTTCTGCTCTTAGCTTGCCATTTTATAAAGTGTTTTTTGTTTTGTTTTCTTATAATCTTTTATAATCCAACAGGTGCAGTTCTCAATCTTGGCTGTATCCTAGCATTCCTGCTCTGGAAACCTCACCCCCAGCATCGTGCTGTATTCTTCATATTGCCAGCCCTCTGGGGTGTAGCTGATGCTATTTGGCAGACACAAACCAATGGTAAGCCTTGAATGGGTCAGAATAAGGCAACAACTGGCAAAATGCTGTGAACGCAGAACTGGAGGTCAATTCCCTTGTGTTCAGTGGCTTTATTCCCAGGTATATGTCCACAAAATTACACACTTAGATCATTTTGATAATGCCTAAACTGGTGTGGTTCCATCCTATGGATTTCTGGATTTTGTAGTCTGGTAAGGTATTGGACAGCTCTAGCATCTTCCTTGAACTATAGCACTAGAGCTCCAGTGATGAGTTCTAAATACCATATATACTCGAATATAAGCTGAGTTTTTTAAACCTTATTTTGGCTGGAAAAAATGCCCTAGGATTATATTTGAATGAAGGCAGCAGAGGGCTAGTCCTGCTCCTTCCACCACCTCCCATTGTCTCTTCAGGGCACCCAAAGCAGCCATGGAGCAGAAAGGGAAGCCAGGAGTGTGTTGGGAGGGCTGGGCCACGCCCCCTCTTCCCCAGCCTGGTGGGCCCCTGGGAGTGGTGGGCAGGCAGCGGCCGTGGGGGAGGAGGCACCCCAACCCTGGAGGCACCCCCGCCAGCCTCTGCTCATGGTGCGGCTAAGGATGTGGTGAGTGAGAGAGAGCGCTCCACCTGCTTCTCTCACCTTTCTTCCTCACCTTGTGCTCCTCTGTCTTTGTTGCTGATCCGAGGCTGGGGGAGGGAAGGGGCTGGGCTGCACAGGAGTTGCTGTGCTCCATTATTGCCTGCCCAATCCCATCCTCCTCCTCCTCCTCCTCCTCCTCCTCCTCCTCCTCCTCCTCCTCTCCTCTTGTGGGAGCTGTAGTCCACAACTTGATGGCCATTATTTTTCATTTTTATTTTTGAAATTTACTAGAAGCTGCTGCATTTCCCACCCTAGGCTTATAGCTGAGTCAATAAGTTTTCCCAGTATTTTGTGGTAAATTTAGGTGCCTCAGCTAATATTTGGGTTGGCTTTGGAGATGGGCACAAAACGAACAATTTTTCGTTTCCATTTTTGTTTTTTCATTTCGTTACGTAACGAAACGACAAACGAATTTTGTCTCTAAAACGAAACGAAAAAAAACAGAAACACTGGAAATTTTGTCGTGCGTTTCGTTTCCGTTACTGCAATATGAGTGAATTGCTTAAAATCCTTTTAAAAATCACAAAAAATGAAATAAATGGTAACAAAATGGTAACAAAACGAATGAAAATGAAAACAAATTTTTGCAAAAATTCACGAAAAATGGAAACGAACCGAAACGGACCCTCTAAACAACAAACAACAAATGAAATGCCATTTTTTTGATTCGTGCCCATCTCTAGTTGGCTTATACTCGAGTATACAATATATGGTACATCACTAAATTGCAAATCTCAGGATTCCACAGAGTAGAACCATGGCAGTTATAGTAGCACCAAACTATTGTAGCTGGAAGGGGTCAACAGGGCAACTACACTGATTATTTACCTCACAATTTGCTGTATTTTTCCATCTATAAGATGCTCACATGAATAAGACGATCCCCACTTTTCTAACCCAAAATAACAGGTTTGCAGCGGTTATCTCCTTGGTTCATTTCCATGTATAAGACGACCCTTAATTTTCGTCTAACAATTTTAGACAAAATATAGTCTTATACATAGGGGAATGGTGCACATCAGATTAGGCATAGATGAATTGAAATCAAAACCTGATGACTACATGAGGTGAAGCTCAATACAGAAAACCTTTCTTCCTTTCTTCCTTCCTTCCTTCCTTCCTTCCTCCCTCCCTCCCTCCCTTCCTCCCTCCCTTTCTTTCTTTCTTTCTTTCTTTCTTTCTTTCTTTCTTTCTTTCCTTCTGCTGATTCTGCTGCTATATGTCTGAAGAAGTAGACGTATGAAAGTTAGTCCTTACGGTGCCACATATTTCGTGTCTTTTGTTTTATTTTGTTTTTCATCAATCTTGCCTGGATTTCTTGAAAAAACTAACACGGACACCCTCCCCAAAACTTCTGAATTGAATCAGAGAGGGTTGTGGGTGGCCAAACATCACTAGGTACTTACCTTCACCTTTACCTCTTTCTTTCTCCTTTTCTTCCTCTCCCTGCAAGACGGCAATGAGCACCATCTTCCAAAAATGAGTAATTACCACTGTTTGGCCCCTCTCTGATTTATTTATGAAGTAACTGTCATTTGTAGGCTGCTTTTCTTCTGATGAAGGGACTGCAGGTGGCTCACAGCATTAAAACAAATGGTTGTAGGGTTTAATGCCACCTTTTTTAAAAAAACGATAGTTTGCTAGTACCTCTGGAGGACTTGTTTATTCAGATTATGACTTGGGACCAACTCAGCAACTTTAAGATTTCTTTGGAGACATCTGATTTGAGCCCAAATCCCACCTCCTCATTCCTTTTCCATTTGGGCTTGTGCATTGAGGGTTTGCCTGTCTGACAATCACTTCCTGTGTTCAACTTCATAAACTTTTACAAGTTATAGAAAAATAAAGGGGAGAGGTGTTGTTTAGCTCTAATGTGACTTTTTCTTACATATTATTTTTCATTTTTAATTGCAAATGTAAAATTTGGGGAATTGGAATTGATGTCCAATTAAAGGTAGGGAGACATGTAAGGTTTTCAAGAATCACAAGGAGGAACATGATGCTCAAATCCACGGAAACCTCTCTTGTAGAGATACAAAGCGACTGCACGCAATAGTTTGAAGGCAATTTACAGGAAGGAATCTTTCCCAATTGTTATGATAATTCTCTGCCTTTCTCTAAATATTCATGTTTGGATCAGTAAAGGAGAAAGGCACCCTCAAAATGGTTGCCATTAAGAAAGAGAGAGTTACATGCCACCACAGTAGTCAAAACTGCCATCATTGTCTGTTTTGCCCATCCTCATAGGAAATGAAATAACTTCCAAAATTTCTTGTCACTGTTTATAAATATTTTCTTTTTCTTTAGTTATTGAATATTGATATTCTGATGTCAAATATACCTTTTTAAATAATACATATCCTCTCCCCCCACACACACACCGGGCAGAAAAAATTATAACAAAAGCTGTAGTGAGAAGTTGGAGGTAAGGAGGGACCTCAAACATTCTGCCCCAGTCCTTCCAATACCTTGACAAGGACCTGTGTTGAACTGAATCCTGCCCTCTAAAACAGGCTACTGAGAAGAACTCAGATTAAACTGGATGCTTTTACACACACACAAGCTATGCATGAGTCTAATGATCAGTTACATTTCTGAGATTCTATATAGCCTTATACTTCAGCAAAGGCAAGGTTGAATGAATCGGAAATCTTGGGTTGATCAATAACTCCCCCTAGAGTATATTAATGGGAAGGGCAGCAGTTGCTTCACCCTTGTCGGATCTGCTCACAGGTCCTACCTAGGGATGGGAACGAAACAGAAAAATAGTGTTTCATATAATTTCATATCGCCCCCCCCCCCGTATTTCATTTCATTACAAAATGAATTTTAAAGTAGTTTTATTACAAAACGAAATGAAATGAAATGCTATGCTCCCCTGGATCCAAAAGGACCCAGGGGAGCAAGTGATTTTAGGTCAGCCCCCAATTTTGGAAAGGTTTGGGGGTCAGGAGACTGAGCAATTAAACTGCAACCACGCCCCCCCAATGCGTGACTCATTGCATCTTCCTTGTAACTTTGCTCAGGGTGGTGGAAATCTTGTTGCTGTTCCATTGCAATTTTTAGACTGGCACTCACACCATGGGATACCGTTTAATCCACAGCATAACTGTTCCATCACCATAGGGCCACATAGTGGCACTACTTGGAGCAGCAACATGACAGTAAATTCATAGTATGAGAAGCCACTATGCATGGAAAGAAGACAAAAAAGAAGTATTCGAATGTTGACAAATGACAAATGAAAATCAATATACTGATATACCTACCTATAGGGTTTCATTTTTTAAGAAAAATAGTACCATGGGAAAACAAAACAAAATGCACTTTGATACTGTGGGGTAACGGAAGTTATGTAACAATAAAGTGTGTCCTTGGGGACGCAGGAACAGCAACAAAACCACATGACCGCAACAAGATTTATTACACATTTTAGTTTGTTGCATACAAAGTGGATATGGGGCAATGGCCATAGACAGCCCTTCAAGGTACCTCCAAAGTTATGCTGCTGAAATTTCATAGCAACGTGCATCTAATTTCAATGCAATTTGCTATCAAATTGAGAGCCTATTATAACATACAGGAAAATGCTTTGTTCTTCATGGGGTTTTGCGGTTTGTCAACAACAGTTTTGCCTACTGTTATTCTAAAGGCAAGGAAGAGAAGTTTCCTGGCCTTCTCTTACTTGCTTGATGAAAGGCCTAGTCAAAAGGACAGCTGGAGAGTCATAATTACAGGTTCACAAGAGTTTTTAAAAAGTAGAACTACATTATTCCCCACTCAGAAACAGGCAAGACATAAGCTGCATAAGATTTAAAACAGCTCACATACATTGAAAGGACAATTGCTTTGTGGTTTGGAAAGAAATGGTTAGCAGATGAAAAGGGAGTCAAGTTCAAGGAAATGGTAATGAGCCCAAGACAAGATCCCATGTAGACCATCTTGACTGCTGCCATTGATGTCATCAACATTCAGGCTGCCCTTTGGGGTAGTAAAGTTTGGTATCCTTTTTCCCTTGGAAATGTGGGCATGTTATTAAGCAGCATATTGGGCCATTTTCTGGCATTAAGCATCGGGGATGCAGGAAAATTGATCACACATTCACAAACCAGAGGTTCTCAAAGAATTGAATGTTTATAGATTTGGGTAAGCAAAATGATGGTGTGCATCTAAGCACCTGACAGATGAGAAAACATTTTATGGTAATGTAAATTTTCCTAGAAAGAGTCTCAAACTGCCTGTTAAAAGACATGTCAGCTGTGAATATTTTACCCAGCCGTTCTTCTCCTTTGTTTACAGCTCTCTACAGTGATTTATTTGAAAAGAATAAAGAGGCTGCATTTGCTAATTATCGTCTGTGGGAATCACTGGGATTTGTCATCGCCTTCGGCTACAGCACTTTCCTATGTGTCTATATCAAACTGTATATTGTATTGGCTGTACTGGTAGTGGCTATGGTCCTTTATGGAATTCTGGAGTACCTGGAATCCAAGACTTCTCCTGCAACATGGAATCCTCCAAAGGACAAACCAATTGAATTACAGCAAAATGCTAAACAAATCCAGTAGAAGCCTGTCGAGGTCCCCAGCCCAAAGGAGGCCGGTGCTCTATCCTATTGCCTCATTTTGCACATGCATTATCCTTAAGAACATAAGAACATAAGAAGAGCCATGCTGGATCAGGCCAAAGGCCCATCTAGTCCAGCTTCCTGTATCTCACAGCGGCCCCACCAGATGTGTGTTTGGGAGCGCATGAGACTAGATATCTGTCTCCTGATACCACTCTCCTGCATCTGGATTTTGAAGTACCCTGGTTTTTAAACCCTGGAGGTAACACATCTCCATCATGGTTTGTAACCTGTTGATGGACTTTTCCTCCAGGAATCTGTCCAATCCCCTTTTGAAGGCATCCAGGTCAGATGCCATCACCACATTGTGTGGCAGGGAGTTCCATAGACTTACAACGCGCTGGGTGAAAAAATATTTTCTTTTGTCAGTTCTTACTCTCCCAGCCCTCAATTTGAGTGTATGTCCCCTAGTTCTGGTATTTTGGGAGAGGGAGAAGAGCTTCCCTCTATCCACTTTACTCATACCCTGCATTATTTTGTATGTCTCAATCATATCCCCCCTCAATCGCCTTTTTTCCAGACTAAAGAGGCCCAAATGTTTTAGCCTTTCTTCATAAGGGAGGTGCCCCAGCCCAGTAATCATTCTAAACTGCTCATATCCTTGGTTACCTGTAGATCCTGGTGATGTCAAAATGGACAGTGCACGTGGGCAGGAAGGCACACAAGCACTGATATAATGGATGAAGCATGATGCACGTAAGAAGTTTGTTTTATAGGAAGACCTAACAGGAAACTGGATTTTTCCAATTGTTTTGTTGATGATAAAAAATAAAATTTAATTTTTTTTAAAGTTACATCTAATTTGTATCTGGAAAGAAATGATAAACATTCCACTAGAATGTTCATATCCCTGTCAAATAGATAGATAGATAGATAGATAGATAGATAGATAGATAGATAGATTCTATCTAAAACTTCAACCCCATCACAGTCTCTCTCTCTCTCTCTCTCTCTCTCTCTCTCTCTCTCTCTCTCTCTCTCTCTCTCTGTGTGTGTGTGTGTGTGTGTGTGTGTGTGTGTGTGTGTGTGTGTGTGTGTGTGTGTGTGTGTGTGTGTGTGTGAGAGAGAGAGAGAGAGAGAGAGAGAGAGAGAGAGAGAGAGAGAGAGAGAGAGAGACTGTGATGGGCTTGAGGTTTTCCAACCCACCTGCAATAAAGGAAAATGCACAAAATGCAGATGCTTCAGCAAAGTGACCTTGGGCTGCTTCGTGCTTCCAAAGAATGGTTTTTAACCCACTCCTGAAACCTCAGCAAACAGATCTGGGGCTGCTGCTGCTGGCACACGCTGCCAGGATGAGCCCAAGGTCAGTTTGCTGAGGTATCAGGAGGCAGTTAAAAGCCTCTCTTTGTAAGCATGCTTCTCTCAAGAAAGTATCTGTGATATACTGTAACCATAATCTATGAGTCACTATGTGGCAGGGGACTACTGTACTCATTTTTGTGGCCAGTGGTTTAGACATTAATGGCTGTTTTTTTGCATTATTTTGAGAGGACAGCACATTTACACTGTTATACTCACTGCTTTACATTGTGGGAAAGTGTCATTTCTTCAGTGTTGTCACATGAAAAAATATATGAAAATATTTACGAAATGTGAGGAGGTGTACTCACTTCTGTGATATACTGTATTACTGGATACACTGAATGTCCCTAGTGAGTCCCTAGCTAGACCCAATCCAGTCCCTAACTGTCATTTCTATGCATACTTTGCTATACTCCTTATCCCCGCCTACAGACTATTTGATTGGTTAAACAGAAACTACTTCATAAATATTCTTAGCCTAGCTTTACATTCCATTACAACTACATATTTATTAAAGCATATAAGTGAATTGGTCATCGCTATACCAATAACACTGAAGTTCCAATTGTAACTCAATAAATGTTTCAGACTCTCTTATTTTAATAAGTAGATCGAATCAGGTAACTGTTGGTGGCAGTGTAAATACCAAGAGTGTGGGCAGTTTGTGTCACAGAGAGCAATAACACCTGCTTCCCCGTCACACCTGTGACCTTGTGACAGTAACAGGTCCCGTTACACCAGGGAGGAAAAAAGAGCTACTTAGGCCCAATTTAGACATTGTCACTTAAGGATGTACTCACTTTTGTTGCCAGCAGTTTAGACATTAATGGCTGTGTGCTGTGTAATTTTGAGGGGACAGCACATTAAAACTGTTACACAAGCTGTATACTCTCTGCTTTACATTGTAGACAAGTGTCGTTTCTTCAGTGTTGTCACATGAAAAATATACTGAAATATTTATGAAATGTGAGGGGGTGACTCACTTCTGTGATATACTGTATTCTTGGGTAAGCTGAATGGTAGCAAAATGCCACTAGAAGGAAGGACTGGTCAAACAGGTGGGCAGTATATAAAGTATAATAATAATAATAATAATAATAATAATAATAATAATAATAATAATAATAATAATAATAATAATAATAATAAGTTCAAATTAATTGATTCCTAGAAAACCCTGGAAAGTCACTTTAAGTTGGAATCAACTTTATAGCACATGATAAGAATTATTTTAATAATATTCACTTTGCTACCATGCCTCTCATCCACTCTAATCAAAGAGCATATTACCCAAAGCCAGCCAAGTTGTACATATGGCAAAGAAAATCTCACAATCATCTCTCGACAGTCTTGGCTATAAAAAGACAAGAGTAACAAATTAAATAACTAACAATGTGGAGACCTTTCAATAGGCTCATTAGGAGGACAATGGCCTGAGGCAGGGCTGTCCAACTGAACAGCCCGTGGCCTACCTGACACTTCCAAATGTCTCCCATGGTTGACTCTCAGAGTGTGTGCACACAAACTGCAGTGGCGGTGGCAGCTCGAGGACCCCCAGCAGGGTCAAGAGGGACGCCAGGGGGTTACTGCTGCCACTGCCACTGCTTCGGCCTTGGGTGCTGCCAGGCTTGGGTGTGAGCAGGAACCCCTCAAGGATGGCATGGAGGCTGCCACCAGCCAGCAGCAGGATCTGGAGGGCCAGGGCGGCACAGGCCAGGTCAGGCAACAGCTGACAGAGGCAGTGGTGGCGAAGGCAGAGGAGGCACAGCTCAGGCAGGGTGGGTGGAGCCAGCTGCTGGTGGTAGCAGTCCTCTTCCACATCCCTCTCTCCTGGTGGTGGTTGCCACCACCACCAGCCACCCCTCCCAGCTTGGCGGGCAGCTCCCCAAGGCCACTACCAGAGAGGCCAAGGGTGCAGAGGGTGGCCGGGAAGAGGCACCTGGCCTGGGAGAGCCTGGCAAGGCCCAGGCCACAGCCCCACCAGGCAGACCTGCACCGGCCTGGGCTCCCGCATTCCTCGTCACTGCGCAAGCAGGGGGGGACTCCCACAACATGCCACCACAAGTGGTGCGCTGGGAGACCGGCAGGAACCTAGCTGGTGACCTCCGACCAGTCTCCTGCAGTCAATGTGTTCTGCAGGCCTGGCCTAAGGTGTGTGAAAGTCCCACCTTTCACGCAGCTTAGGCCATTGTCCACCTATTGAGCCTATTGAGCCTATTGTCCACCTAACGAGCCTATTCAGGCCATTATTCATCTTATGAGCTTATTTCAGACCAGGGTAACATGAGGTCAAAGCGAACTATAAAAATAAAGGACTCACCAGTAGCTTTCCTCAGACTGATGAAGCTGTTTGGATGAACAGCGAAATGTTTCAATCTCTCAAGAAAAGAAGTCCAGTTGCCATGACTCTACTTCCAGATAAATTCACCTGGATGACAAAGAATCTTCACAGACATCTAATGGTAACATTTTATTTGAGAACTCAAATTCACATAAAGCTCGAGGATCAACAAAAGAAAAATAAGTACATGGGTAGTTTGTCTAACCAAAGCTACATGCTTCTGCATGAACAAGCAGGACTTAGTATTGGACTAGAAATATCCACATACTACATTCCCAGAAACTGACTGGCCCTGAGACAAGATCTACCATTATATAAAAAGGTAAATATTCCCCCTGCACATGCCTGCTAGTTGTCTCCAACTCTAGGGGCGGTGCTCATCTCTGCATTCAAGCCAAAGAGCCAGTGTTGTGCAAGTCCATCGTCACATGGCTGGCATGGCAGCAAGGAAACACTGTTTTACCTTCCTGCTTTTTGCGGTGGTATCTGTTTATCTACTTGCATTTACATGCTTTCAAACTGTTAGGTTGGCAGGAGCTGGGGTTATCAGCGGGAGCTGGCTCCACTGTATGGCACGCGGGATTCGAACCGCTGAGATGCTGACTTTGCAGCCATCAGTTTTCGGAGCCTTAGTCCGCTGAGCCACCATGCTAAGCCACCGCGATTCTTATATAAAGGATCCCTATTTTTCCAAGTAGGGTATTCTTAATTGTTACATGGAAAGGATGGCTGTCTTCTATTACACTGTCATAAAGCAAGTTTCACACCTCCTTCCTTGAACAGCCTTGTTACACATCTGGGCTTCCTGAACACTTTTGTTATCTTTACTTTTTTAAGCTAACATAGAGCCATATCCAGCTGCCACATCAGGGTTAAAATATATATTCTTTCTTCTGTGCCAGCATAGGGAGGCATTTCACGTTACAGAGGAATGTAATGAAAAATTGCCTTATTCTTGGATGAGACTTCTGGAACTGGGTCAAAGGACCAGAGTTGTGCAGATAAAAATGCAATCCTGTACATGTTTCAAGCAGGTGAATAAGTAACACCTTCCTGCAGGATTTTCAGGACAAGGGAAGGTAAAGTAGACTGGCAGATATATCAAGTTGATATTAATATGAGTTCTTTGAAGCTAGAGCTCAAGTCTCAGTCCTTCTCACTCTCCCTGGCATTCCTCCATATGGAATGATTTTTCTGAACATCTTCCACTGACAGATGGTGTCTCGTGCAACCCAAACATGGAGAAGCATCTGAAGAATGTTCTGGTGGTTTCTTTTGGATTCTTGTTTCTATTCACTGCTTATGGGGGGCTCCAGAGCCTGCAGGTAGGTGGACTTTTCCGGGTGCCTACAGTGACAGCAGAGCCTGGTGGCACTTTAAAGATAGAGATGGGCACGACTTGAAAAAAAATTTTTTTCGAGTTGTCGTTAGTCGGGCCGGTTCCGTTTCGGGTCGTTTCCGTTTTTCGCGAAAATTCGCAAAAATTAGTCAGTTCGTTTTTTCGTTTTTTCGTTTTTGTTAGTACTGTTTTTTTAGGGAGGGTAGCGGGGTCCTGGAGGCACCTCTGTGGGGTGGGTGCCTCCTCTGGCCTGCTATAAAGGGAAAGCGGGCTCCTGGAGGCACCCGTGGGTGCCTCCTATCCTCACCCACTAGGAAGAGGAAGCAGGCTCCAAGAGACCCCTCAACATGGGGGTCTCCCCTGCTCACCTGCTGCTGCAAAATGGCATGCATAGCCATATGGATATGCATACCAGTTGCAGACAGTGAGACCAGTGAGTGAACCCAGAGCCATAGGGTGATGCCTAAGGCTCTCGCACCGCCATGTCTCACAAAGAAGGGAATCGTACTTGCGTGTAGTGCAATGCAAGTAGATCTGGCTTAGGGTTAAGGTGGGTTAGTGCAAGGGCTAGGGTTAGGCTAGTGACGGGTAAGGTTACGGTGGGCTAGTGGGTTGCACCTCTGGGTGCCTCTCTGACCCACTAAGAAGACAGTCTGTGACGTATGGGTAAGGAGTCAAGGATTAGGGTTAGGGTTAGGGGGCTAGGGCAGGTTTTTAGGGGCTTTTTGGCACATCCCAGAAGTCTCCATGGCCAAGTGGCCATGCGATTGGTGGGATGGCTCCAAAAATTTGCATGGTCGTCCACTCCCACATGGCTGGCCACACGGCCAGCCCATCATTGCGCAGGTGTGTAAATAAAATAAAATAAAATAAAATCAATGGAGGACAGAGGAGGAGAGGAGAGACATTTTGTTGCAAGAAAAAACCCACTGCTACTGTGAAAAATCTGGCAGTTTATAAATTTTCGCGTGTTTCTGTTGTGCTTGTGTGTTTTTGGACCACGATTTCAAAAACAATATTGCGTTCGCCGCCCCAGTTTGGATCCCCCGCCCGCACCGCATGGCATGGCGAGTCCGGCTGCCCAGGACGGGGGGGAGGCGGGACCCCCCCTCCAGAAACCACCCCTCCGGTAGGTGCCCTGTGCCCTTAGTCAAGCAGGCATTTTTCCGCCTGCTTTTTTGGCCCGGGAATGGGTGGGGGGAGAGTTTAAATTTTTTCCCCTGTGCCGTCCGTGCCGCTTGCTTGCGCTTTAATTGCGGCGGCCGGTGGCGAGACTGGGCTTTTTGCTGGCTGCGAGCCTGCGGCGAGTCCCACCAGAGCAGTCCAGGACGGGGGATGGGGGGGGAGGCCGGGGACCTCCAGAAACAACCCCTCTGGTAGGTGCCCTGAGGCACGGCAGGCATTTTTCCGCCTGCTTTTTGGCCGGGAACCGGGTTTTTTAACTTTTAAAAACTTTTTTTCTGTGCCGCGTGGCACGACAAATCAGACCAAAATTGTTCGTTCGTCGATTCGAGCTCGAAGTCTGGCGGAGTAATTCCCGTTACCGTTTCCATAGAGTAACGGAACCGAGTAACGGAAACGGAAACGGGAATACCGCTAAGTCGTGCCCATCTCTATTTAAAGACTGGCAGCTTTTATCTGGCCTCAGCTTTCATGCAACACAGGCCACTTCATCAGATGTAAGAAGCTGACCAACCAAACTGCAGCCCATAAAAAACTTAAAACGTTTTTAGGCTTTTGCTTTTTCTGTTGCTAGAAATGATCATAGGTGCCTCTCTGGAAATGTCCTCTGCGATACATCCTGCCATGGACCATATATTCCAAGATGATATATGTGAAGAAGACACGTGGGGGGAGGGGGGGAGATTCCATTATGGAAGACAGCACGAGTGGTCCCCAACCTTGGGTCCCCGGATGGTTTTAGACTAAAACACCCAGAAGCCTTCACCACTAGCTCTGCTGGCCAGGATTTCTGGGAATTGTAGTCCAGGAACATATGAGGAGTCGAGACTCAACGTTGGGAACCAGTGCACTAGAATAATGCACGAACCCTTCAGAGCCAGAAGCCAACTTCTTCTTATATTAGCCAGTAGGATACCTCCGGAAGCCCAAGCAGAGGAAAAAAGTTACCTGAAACCATTACTAGTAGCGGGTTGCTTTCTACTAATAGCAAGTACCTGCTTCCAAGTAGTTAGTTTTCAGTCAATGGTAGAATGCTGTTGAATACGGGGACTCTTTGAAGCCATATTTACTAATAGAGATGGGCACGAACCAGAAAACCTATGGTTTGGGTTCGCCTGGTTCGGACCCACCCTTGGCTCGGTTTGGTGCGTGTTCGTATGATTTTTTTTAAAAACTCCATATGATTTGGGTTCCTACCGGCGCCGGCAGCTGGGCGCTGTCATTGCTGCGGGGAAAATCCCTTTAAACATACCCCTGTTCTCACCTCCATGTGCAGAGCCGAGAACGGGGCTCTCTATAGACCGTCCTCCCGCATGGGCAGATGACAGCCAGGCAGGCTGTCATCCGCCCACAGGGGAGGTCCCTTTAGAGAGAGCCCTGTTCCTGCCTCCATGTGCAGAGCTGAGAACGGAGCTCTCTCTAGATTGTCCTCCCCCATGGGAGGACGACAGCTGGGTGGGCTGTAATCTGCCCATGGGGAAGGTCCCTTTAGAGAGAGCCCTGGTCCCACCTCCGCACGCGGAGGCGAGAACAGGGCTCTCTCTAGACAGTTTTCCCTACAGGCGATGACAACGCGCGACCGCTGTCATCAGCCGCGTAACAAAACAAACTGAACCGAACCAATTTTTTTTCCGGGTTCAGTTTGTTTCATTCTAAAATCACTCTGGGGTTCATTATTTGAATAACGAAACAAACTAAAAGTTCATTTCATGCCCATCTCTATTTACTAACAATCATCGACAGACATTTTGTCCAGTCCTCTTTTAGAACAGTGAAGATTACTTCCTGTCTCACAGTTCATTCTGTAACTTACTTATGAATTAATTATGGCTTGTTTTCTCTTGTCTGTTCCACACATACAGCAATCCCAAACCAGCAACCTTGAGTTTAGTATTGTTCTGGTGTTATGTGAACCAAAGAGACATTTTGCTTATATTCCCTCCCTCCATATTATGTGTTATTGTCTACATTTCATTTATCTACATTTCATTTATTTGTCATTTTTTCCACCCCATGAGATGTCCCAAACCTTGCATTTCTGGGCTGAGGAGCATATGGCCTTCAAGGCATTGCTGGATTGCAGTTCTCTTCCCCCTCCACTATATAGTTACACTTTCAACCACTGCTAGGAGTTGCAGTGCAAGGAGAGTTATAGAGCTGTGTGATCCTGGCCCGTAATCTTTGTCTTATCTGCCTCATTGTAAGTGTTTAATGTGTTTTGTTTGTGCAGAGCAGCCTCAACGCAGCAGATGGGCTGGGCGTTGCCTCTTTGAGTATCCTCTATGCTACTGTCATCATCTCCTCCATGTTTCTCCCACCAATTCTCATTCAGAAGCTTGGTTGCAAGTGGACCATTGTAGGCTCCATGTGCTGCTGCATTACATACTTTCTTGGCAATTTCCATCCCACCTGGTAATATGGATTATTTACTACCAATGAGATTCTGTAATGAAATTTGGGACTATGAGATAGCTTGCTTAAAATGCTAACATGAAACACCCAGTATGAAAGTATTTGGATGTATATATGCATCCAACAGATAAATATTTGTATACAGGAAGGATGTAAGATCAACAAACTTTTTACATTGTAATGTGTATATGACCAGCACACCTTAAGGGTTGTTTTAATGTTCCTAATATTGGCACCAAGCTGAATGCTTTGGAATATAGTGTGTAAAGGACCATGAATTGCATTTTATTATTTTCACATTAAAAACACAGAGTAAAATCCAGTTTTTAGTCCCAAGCAGAGCACATTCCGCAGCCAGGTACCTAAACCATAGTATGGATGTGGAGTTCTAGCTAACTTGTTTTGTTAGTTTTGGCACTTGGTGTGTACAGTATGTCATCTAAAGCAGGGGTCCTCAACCTAAGGCCCCGGCAAGGTCCTGAATCCGGCCCCTGGGACCAATTGCAACCCCCCACCTACCCCCTATTTTGTGAGCAAGCCAGCCTCCGCAGCTGCTTTTGGACTGTGGTCCGGCCCCCAGTGGTGTCTGGGTGGTGGTGGACCGGCCCGCTGGTTGAAAACTTTGAGGACCCCTGATCTAAGGGACCAGAGAGCAAAACATCTGAGTTTCCATTACTATTTATGGGAAAATTTGCTTTTATATAAGAGTGTTTTGGTTTATAAGCATGTTTCCGGAACAAATTTGGCTGGCAAACCAAGGTATGTCTTCTACTTATCAAGCTGTTCTTTCATCAATCCACAGACAAATCAGAAGCACTTCACACCTCCACCAGCAAGGCCATAACTAATGACCCACACTTAATGGATGTTGGGAATGGTTGCATAGGTGGGACTTTCACACACCTTAGGCCATTGGTCCTAATAAGCCTGTTTAGACTATTGTGCACTTAATGAGCCTATTCAGGCCATTGTTTAGTTTTTGAGCCTATTCAGGTCAGGGTGATATAAAATCAAGGTGATCTACAAAATGGAGGATTCACCACTAAGTTTCCTCAGACTGATGAAGCAGCTTGGATGAGTAGCGAAATGATTCAATTCTCAAGAAAATAAGTCTAGTTGCCATTACTCTACTTTCAAAAAACCCTTAACTTGCACTCCCTTTTGAAAATGTCCCAAGTTGGTGCAAAGGAAATCTCCATTCCTCTCTCATCCCTCAGCTTTGGAGGTTGCAGAGATGGAACATTACAGACAATCACCCACAATCCATCAGGGGAGAGAGAGAGCGAGCGCTACAGTTGTCTCATGTGATCATTTGACCTGTTCCAGTGCTTGTATTATAAGACATTGCTTTTTGATCAAGGCAAATTTTAGAAGAAATGTTTGCTTATCTTGCAAAATGCTCTTAAACCAAGGTGCTTGTAAAACAAGGTATTACTGACATACCTGGAATAAGCCAGGGCATACAGAAAGAGGTAGAATTGAATATGTTTGGCAAAGTAAGTCAAATGTTTCAGTGTTCCACTTGAGACACTTGGTTTTCTGTCAGATGAAGAGTTGGGCTTGGGTGCCATTAACCATTTTGGACTTTGTGCCAACTGTGATGTGTACAGGAGCTCCAAGTGGAGAATGTCCACACCTCTGCAAGAAAGGTATCACTGTGAACAAATCTACATAATAGGGAACAAATCTACACAATGGGGGCCATAAATATTGTGAGCCACCACCCTCCTTATACTTGTATAGTAATCCAGCAACTATCATGGGGGATAGGGACCAGACCCAACTGTGATAATTGAAAATCCATGATATGCAGATGCTGGTCTGGGTCAGGACTGGGGGGGGGCTGTCTGAGGCCCCCTACACTTACCTGAGGCCTGCTGCTACCCCGAATGGGCCTCCGATTGCCTTTCTGGGCCTGTTGGAGACCTCAGAAGTGCTTTCTGGTGATCCAGAAGTCACTTCCAGTTCGCCGGAAAAGCAAAAGCAAAACAAAGTGTTCTGCTTATATACCACCCCATATCACTTCAAATTATCTCTGAGCTATTTACAGCTTAATTACAGTATGCAGGCTACACATCGACACCTCAGCAAGCTGGGTACGCATTTCACCAACCTCAGAAGGATGGAAGGCTGAGTCAAACATGAGTCTGCTACCTGGGATTGAACCCCAGGTCATGAGTACAGTTTGTAGCTGCAGTACAGGCATTTCACCACTGTGCCATGGGGCTCCTAAAGTACTTCCAGGGCCTCTGACATGCCCAGGAAGGCCATTGGAGGCATCAGAAGTGGTTTCAGAGATCCAGAAGTTACTTCTGGTTTTCTGGAAGTCACTTCCGGTTCTCTGGAAAGCACTTTTTGGGGGCTTTGAGAGGCCCAGGAAGGCCATCAGAGGCCTGTTCAGGGCAGCGCCCGGCCTGGAATTAGTACAGAAGGCCTGAAACAGGCCCATCCAGTTTACCCCAGGGGGCCTTGCCTTTCACATACTGCGGCCCCACGATACACCGGGACAACAGTATATGAAACATGAAAGGGTGGGGGAACACTGTATGAGAAAGCAGTTGCCACATCGAAGAAATGTCAAAGAGTTTCCATGTTTCTGTCATAAGTGAGACCAGTCCCAAAGGATACATGAATGCAAGTCTGTCAACTGTAATCCTTACCACTAGAGATGGGCACGAATCAAAAAAATGGCATTTCGTTTGTCGTTTGTCATTGAGAGGTCCGTTTTGTTTCGTTTCCTTTTTCATGAAATTTTGGGAAACATTTTGTTTTCATTTTGTATTTTTTTGTTTTTCGTTTCTACCCGCTTTTTGCGTGATTTTTAAAGCACTTCCGTGCGTAGGCGTCCCCCAACACCCCAGACCAGAGGGAAAACACTAAAAAAAAATGATGCTGGCAGAGACACGGTATAGACTAGGTTCGCAGGGAGGCTGCAAATGCAGCGGCGGGCGTTGCCCAGGGTGCAGGGCAGCTGCAGAATGACTGCACTGCGGGGCAGGGGAGGGTACTCACTGAGAGGTACGCACACACGCACACATGGAGGCTGCAGGACTGAAGCTAGAGTTGCAGAGACAGCAATCCCACCCTAACTCCCACCGGAAACTGCAAGGAGGACGGAGACTGCCAGAGCTTTTTATGCCCTCTGTGGCTGCCAGACCGCCCCAGTCTGCCACCTGGGGATGCTATTGGTTGAAGTTGTCCAAGAATTTACATGATCCCATCACATGGCTTGCCTCCATGTTTTGGCTGGAGTGGCAACATCCATTTTGTCATCCTTAAAGGGAAAAGAAAAATACATTGCAATGGGAGAAGACAAAAACAAACGTTTTAAAGACCCCAACCCCCTGGTAGGTAATAATTTCAAATAATTATCACATGATCGCTGCATTTTTATGGATGTCCAGGGCGTTTTAATACCCAAGAAATTAATATTAGGCATCTGGGAGCCATTTTGGGTTGATGTCCCCTAACTCTCCTTAAAGGAAAAAAATACAGTGATCTGAGAAAAGACATAAATGCATGTTTTAAGGACCCCCCCCCCGGTAGGTATTATCAGACAGTATAAATAATTATCGCTGTGTTTTTATGGATGTCCAGGGCGTTTTTTAACATTTAAAACAGCTCATTTCATTGCATGCCGCCAGTAACGAAAACAAAACATAACGAACACAATTTTTTGTGGTTCTGTTCATTTCGTTCCATTTTCATCATCACAATTTTGTTAGTAGTTTCGTTACGTAACGGAACGACAAACAAATAACGGAAATGAAAAAATATTCGTTTTGTGCCCATCTCTACTTACCACTAGAAGCAGAAGGCAGACAAGAAGAGTGGGGTTTACTTCTGTCCCATGCCATGATAGATGTCATCTGAACACACACAACAATGGTCTCAAAGTATCCATTTAGTTGATCAGGCAATTCAAAAGCCTAGTAAAATAATGTGAGTCAAAATGCTACCCAAACAAACAAACAATAACTCACCATGCCAGCTGGAAAAATTTGCCACATACTCTTGTTTCGATGTACTTCCAATTACTGCTAATATTATGTAGTTAACCAAATAAATATCAAAACAAACAATAAGAAACACTGCAGGAACAGTTGAAAAAAATACCTGTTGAATCTTTTGCTCAGCAGGCAATATCTGAATCCAGCCTTGATTCCAAAGGCTAGGCAAAGTTCAATGCCATCCTTTAGTAATACTATTTCTCATTATCTAAATTTTAGGGTTTCTTCTGGCCTGCCTCCATAATTTGGTAGTACATAATTCTAGTCAGAACAAAACAGCTGAGTAAATAAACAACTACATTATCCAGCCTATTATTTTAGCTGTCTTAGCTTATAACAGCTGCTTCTGCAGCCTAGGTGATTAGTAGTTTCTCCTCCTTCAGTAAACAAGGCCCGGAGACAACTTAAGAGGGAGCAAAGGCCAGTACATGCAGCATCTAATGACAGGTACTGTATTTAAGTACAGTGACACTTGAAAGGAAGGGGAAAGGAAAGGTGATTTTACTTAATGTTATGTTAGCCACATTGGACAGAGCAGAGCAGGGTGGTGGTGCCCTCCACCGGCAAGCAGGCCACCGGGCTCGGCCAAGCCACCCTGCCAAGCACACCCACCCCCTCCAGGCAGCTCCAAGTCAGGGAGGGTGATCCTCCTGCCCCCTTGCCGCAACGTCCGTTTTACTAGCGTGAACTCCACAGAGCAGCCTGGAGGGGGCCTCCCCCAAAAGGGTAGCAGATGCTGAGAGGGAGGGGGAAACCCTGCCGACCCTCACGCCACCACACACACACCTACAAGCAGCAGGGGTCATTGTCTCCCCCTCCCCAAGGCTGGTCCTGACCTGGCCTCTTCCCCCAGGTATGGGGGGGAGGAGGAGAGGAGTGACCTGGGCTAAGTTATAAAAAGCTGATTATCTGAGCTGCAGTCAGCATCAGGTCTTGTTTTTGCTGACTGTATAGAGCTTCTCCATCTTTGGCTGCAGAGAACATAATCAATCTGATTCCGGTATTGTCCATCTGGTGATGTCCATGTGTAGCATCACCTTTTGTGTTGTTGGAAAAGAGTGTTTGAAATGACCAGCTTGTTCTCTTGACAAAACTCGATGAGCCTTTAACCTGCTGGTTTGGAACTTGAAGGCCAAACTTGCCTGCTATTTCTTTTATCACTTGACTCCCTATTTTAGCATCCCACTCCCCTATAATGAGAAGAACATCTTTTGTTGGTGTCAGTTCTAGATGGAATTGTAAGTCTTCAGAGAATTGGTCAGTCTCAGACTCTTCAGCATCGGTAGTTGGTGCATAAACTTGGATTACTGTGATGTTGAAAGGTCTGCCTTGGAATCTTACTGAAATCATTCTATCATTTTTGGGGTTGTATCCCAGCACAGCCTTTCCCATTCTTTTGTTGACTATGAGGGCTACTCCATTTCTTCTATGGGATTCTTGCCCACAGTAGTAGATGTGGTCCCCCACCCTTTGTCAGTTCATATAATGTGGTCCCGATATATTGCGGGACCACAGTACAGTGGTACCCTGAAAGGGCTTGAGGGAGGGGGGGAAAGGTTTTAAAAGCCTGGGCTTTTTAAACCTTCCCCCCCCCTCCCCAAGCCCTGGGCTCCATCTGATTGGTGCTGTGGTGGGAAACCAAAAATTTTTTCTCTCCCCCCCCCCAGTGCCAATCAGCTAGAGCCCAGGATTTGGGGAAGGGGGGAAAAGGTTTTAAAAGCCCAGACTTTTAAAATCTTTTCCCCCCCTTCCCCAAGCCCCAGGCTCCAGCTGATTGATGCTGGGGTGGGGAAATAAAAGTTTTTCTCCCCCACCCCAGCACCAATCAGATTGAGCCCGGGGCTTGCCTCCATGGAGGCATCGCGTGCCACTCCCCCGCACCCCGGGGGTCGGGAGAAGTGGTGTGTGATGTTTAAAATGACTTTAAGCAATGGAACCAAGTGCCCCCCCAAACATCGTGCCCCCCCAACTGCCACCCAACCTGCATCTGCATATCATGGATTTTCAATTATCGCAGGTCAGGTCGGTCCCTAACCCCCACAATGGACAGGGGGTTACTGTAGTCATCTGAACCAAATTCACCCATTCCCATCCATTTAAGTCCAAGATGTGGATGTTTATTCTTGCCACCTCACATTTGACCACATCCAGTTTACCATGGTTCATACATCTCACATTCCAGGTTCCTATGCAGTATATTTCTTTGCAGCATTGGACTTTCCTTTGTATTCCAGGCACGTCTGCAGCTGGACATCCTTTTGACTATGGCCCAGCCACATAATGAGCTCTGGTGTTACTTGTACTTGTCCTCCGCTCCTCCTCAGTAGCATGTTGGATGCCTTCCGACCTGAGGGGCTCATTTTCTAGCATCATACCTTTTAGCCTTTTGTTACTTACTGTCCATGAAGTTTTCTTGGCAGGGATACTGGAGTGGCTTGCTAGTTCCTACTCCAGGTGGGCCACATTCAGTCAGAACTGTCCACTATGACCTGTCCATCTTGGGTGGCCCTGGACTTCTCTGAGTTACTCAAGCCCCTTCACCATGACAAGTCAGCGGTCCATGAAGGGGGGATGGATAATAGAAACCTTTAAATTTTGCTTTTTTAAAAAATGAGGCAGCTAAAGGAATTTGAGGTCCATCTGGTTCGGCTTGTGCCCTGGATATAATCAGTTGGTAAATTTGCAACACTTTGCCCTGGGACAAAATCTGCCCAATTTGTTTCATTCATTCGTACAACCATGGAGTTGAAAGAGGCCTGTTGTTGTTTGTCTTGCATTCATGGATGATTGAGAAGAGATCCTGCCCCTCCTCTCTATGAGAGCCCTTCCAAGTATTTGAAAAGTGGTATCATATCTCCCCTCAGTCTCCTTTACTGAAGACTCTATGAATCAGACTAAAATCATTTCAGGACTGGGGCTCCTCTAAAGTGGGGCACAACTGCTATTTGGTAACTATGATAGGTTTCTCTTTCATGTTGGTCATTTAAAAAGAGGTCACTAAATGGCATGTTTCTGGCAGGGCTACCCTGATACCAACATCCATGATCCTGGGGCTGGGAGGAGCACCCCTTTGGTCAGCCAAGTGTACCTACCTCACCATCGCTGCCAACTCATATGCTCCAAAAGCAGGGAAACTAGGAAGAGATGTTGTCAACCAATATTTTGGAATCTTCTTTCTGATTTTCCAGTCTTCTGGAGTCTGGGGAAATCTTATATCATCTCTGGTATTTGACCAAGCTCCTAATAAAGGTAAATGTACATCTAAATGAAAATACATTAAGACAGCAAGATGTAAGTGCTGTGTCATTTTTAATGTAAACAGAAGGGAATGCAACAGCTTCTTTTAAAAGTATAGCCTTCCCCTTGATCATCCTTGTACATCATATCCACATCCATCTAGAATTGTTCCCTGACATCTCCGTCCCAACTCTGATTGCCCTCCTCTTTTGCTAATTTTCCCCCACCCTCACACTCTGCACCACTGCATGTCTGATACTCCAAGAAAACTAAAAGAGGAGTATGAAGGGGTGGTGATTAACTAGCGAAACATAACCCTAAGGAAATGTTATCAAACAACACCCACCCGCAAAATGCTTGCATCAGCATACAGCAACATTGCCTGAATACGCTATCACATGCCCAGAAGATAGTTAGTTAGTTAGTTGGTTAGTTCCAACTATAATTTGACTCCAGGTGTGACTGGACCAGCATTTGTCCATCTGGGGGTGCCTGTATTATTGTTGGAACTATCAGAATGGACAGTTTATGACCACTTATAAATATACTCCCTATAAGTCAGGCTTATGGCACTCATGCAGATGTTTCTACATGGATTTTTCTACCATAGAATCATGTCCACTTACCATGGAATTGCATAGGTGCAATTTTTAGGATTGTCTGTCAATCACTCTATATTGCCTGTCAGGTATTCTATATTTTTACCATTAACAATGTTTCTCTTTCCTTTCCTTTTTGAATCCACTAGTTCAACCCTCGGATGCAGAGCTGTCATACTGTGGAGCAGAAGACTGTGAGATGTCAACCAATGTGACAAATAGCAATGGAACTTCAAATAAACCAACTGATACTTTAAGATACATACTGCTGGGAATCTATACAGGTAGATAAGGGGATCTTATAATGTTGCATCCAGGACAGTGTTGTGTGACTCAGATGTGAATTACATGTTTCTATGGTGTTGACAGCAACTGGTTCAGGGACTTTGCTAGGGTCTGCATGTAGTCAATCTCTGTATGGACAAGAGACCATTCCATATATGCTGCCTTGAATTGCACAAGGATATGGCTGTAAATGCAGGCCATAAATGAAATCTTGGTTGTAAGTAGATAATGTTTTCTTCTATATACCATCCAGAACTTCCTGTAGGCTGAGTCAGACTGTCATGGCCAAGAAGAAGAAAAATATGGGGATCCATATCTCAATTGCCACTTTTAAAACATAGAACATTAAAAGTCATGGGTTGGGCAAAGTCTGTGATTGAAACTAAGCAGTTGTACCATGGGAGAGAGTGGCTTCCCTTGTACTCTTCTTCCAAGAGAGAGGGTGGGTATACTTACTTTGGAGAATAGTATAAGGAATATGCAGTATATTAGCCTGTCCTTCTAATAACAGGTCAGTTTGACTGAACCTGACTTTCAATTTCTTAGGTCAAAAGATTAATTGTCCTGGCATGAGGAATAATGGACACAAGTACAGAATATTTCTGCCAGACAGCTGGAAGAAAGTGGGTTGTTTCTCCACCCAGGAGGTATGGAGACCACCTAGTTTAGGACAAGAGTCTTCTCAAAAATGGTGAAGAGAATTTCTGTATTCAGTGAATCTAACAGTTCTTGGAATTCTCCATATGTTGATGCTGAATTAGAAATGTTTCCGTATTGATAGTCACATATTTTTGAAGATTTCCCCAAACATTTGAAGCTTATATTTAACTGCAAAAGATGTTTGATTTCAACATTTGATTTGTCTCAGTTAATATTCCAACATTTGATAGCAGACATGCAAAGGCACCAAGCACTTAGCGATTCTGATAGTGATTGCACACTAACAGCTAAGGGTGCCAGAAGGCAAGAGGGAGAAGGCAGACCTTTGCAGGAACAGAAATGGGATGGAAATGGCCACAATTTAACATGCATATTGTTTAGGGAACTGCATAGGACAAGGATCTAGTCAGTAGCCAACAATGCACATGCAATCTGATGTATCTTTTCCCATCCTGCCTGCAGGGAGAACAGAGGTATGGCAAAATAAGACGTCCATGACACTGTAGACCAGAGACTAGAACAGTCCTGTCACCTGGCCATTCCACTCAGGCCAATACCCCCTCCAAAGCCAACTGGGGGGGGTGCCTTGGGGGAGTGCAAAATACAATAGAAGAGAAAGTTATAGCAGGAAATAAACCATGCTTCAACAAGGAAATTACCTGGATTGTCAAATGAAAAGCAAATCCCCCAGATATTGGATAATGATTTTAATTTCCAGCTTTCCTTTAACTCTTTCCCCCTCTGACTTAAACATTAGCCAGGAGACAGAGCAAGCATGAAATGAAGGCCAAGAGGAGGCAAATAAAAACCATACAGTAACATGGAAAAGTTACTTTTTTTGGAGCATCGTTCCTAGAATCCTCTAACCAGTATGGCCAAACTGGCTGGAGGATTCTTCTGGAATTTTTTGTCCAAAAAGTATCATTTCCAAGAAATGTAGAGCAAACCAGGAGGTAGGAGCAAGGAGCAAACTGAAAGTCAGTGCCAGAGAGAAAGTCAGAAGAGATGAGGAAGGTGTTGAAGGGGATCAACCCAAGGAAGTCTATGGGTCCAGACGGAGTTGCCGGAAGGGAATTGAAGGATTTTGCAGATCAATTAGCAGGAGTTTTCACTGGGATTTTGAATCAATCCCTATCTCAAGCTATTGTGCCATCATGCCTAAAGTCTGCCATTATTGTTCTGCCATTATTTGAATGACTTTCGTCCAGTAACACTTACACCTGTAATCATGAAGTGCTTTGAAAAGTTGGTGCAGAACTATGTTATTGCCTGTTTACCAGAGGGACTGGAGACATTCCAATTCACCTATTTAAAAAAAGAGATCAACAGAGGATGCTGTGGCATGTGCTCTTCATGCTGTTTCTGAACAGCTGGAGCATGGGGGGGTATGATAGATTGTTCTTTGTGGATCTTAGCTCGGCTTTTAACACCATTCTTCCACGACGTTTGATCTCTAAAATGGAAGGTCTAGGGCTTCCACCAGCACTTTGTGGATGGATTTTGAATTTACTGTCAGAACGTTGTCAGAGGATCCGGTTGGGCCCTTACACCTCTAATACTCTTAATACCAACATTGGAACACCACAGGGATGTGTGCTTAGCCCACTCCTTTATATTCTTTACACATTTGATTGTGTCTCTACCTATCCTAGCAATAGAATCATTAAGTTTGTAGATGACACAACTGTGATTGGGCTCATCTCTGGCAAGGAGAGTGAGATGGCTTACAGAGATGAAGTGGAGAGGTTGACCAAGTGGTGTAGAATAAATAACTTGCACAAACATAAAGAAAACAAAGGAGCTTGTGGTGGATTTTAGGAGGCAGAAAACTGATATTCAACCACTGGTGATTGATGGGGCTGGTGTGGAAAGGGTTACAGGTTTTAGATTTTGGGGCATTGAGTTACAAGAGGATCTGTCTTGGAGTGTCAACACAAGGGGGCTTGCAAAGAAGGCTCAGCAGACACTATTTTTCTTGAGAATTTTAAGGAAAAACCATCTTCCACAAAAGGTGCTGCTGGCTTTCTATCATTGTGCAATTGAGAGTGTGCTTAGGGTTATGTGTGTGGTATGGAAGTTGTACCCATCGGGATAGGACAGTGTTGCACAGAATCATAAGACTTGCAGAGGGTATTATGGGCTGTTCAGTCCCCACACTAGAACAAATTTATACTACCATGTGCCACTGTAAAGCATTAGATATATTAAGGGATCTATCACATCCTGCTCCTCACCTCTTCGAGTTGCTGCCATCGGGACAGAGATATAGAGTAATGAGGGCAAGAACAAACCGTCTCAAAAATAGCTTCTTTTTTAGAGCAATATTGGCCTTAAACGGAAATTCTGGACTTTGAAGTCAGCTTATTTTATATGTCAGATTTTATGTGTTGTAGCTGTTTTTTAAAATCTATGTGGAATATTTTAAATGAGTTGAATACAGCAACCATGAAATTTTGTTGTTCCTGCAAGGGGGCAATGACAATAAAGATTCCTATTCCTATTCCTATTCCTATTCCTATAAGGAAGCAGGAGCGCCTCCATAAGCCAGACTCCAAGAATGATTGAGAATACAGTGACATTTTGGTGCTCCAGATGACTTTGTCACATAAGCAAGGCTCAATGGGAATAAGAAGTCCTCTTATATTCTTCCATCCTTCATGTCTGGGAAGACCCATTGGTCAGCTTTGGTGGGTAGAATCAGTGCAGTGCCCACTTGAAAAGCTACCACTGCCATTTGATAAGTTAACTTTATTGTCACTGTACATTGTACAACAAAATTAATGCCAAGTACAAATATAAATAATGAAGAATTTAAACACACACACACTCCCTCAGAATACACTATTTAATTAAGCATTCAAATTTTAGCAGCATTCAATGTGAATGTGATTATAGCTCTTGGATCAAAACTATTTTTAATCTGTTTGTTCTTGTTTTAATTGTCCTATATCTCTTGCCCGAAGGCAGCAATTCAAACTAACAATGTCCTGGGTGGGATGGATCCTGTAAAACGTTTCTTGCCTTTTAAAGACATTCGGAACTATATAGTTCTCCCAAAGATGGTAGATGGTGGCCAGTAATCTTCTGGGCTGTGGTAATAACTCTTTGGAGTGCTTTCTTATCCACAGCTGTGCAGCTAGAAAACCAAGCACAGACACAGTATTTTAAAATGCTCTCTATAGAGCAGCGGTAGAAGGACACCAGCAGCTCCTTCTACAGCTTAGATTATTCCCCTCTAGGAATCTGAGAAAATATATTCTCTGCAGGGCCTTCTTCACCAGAGTCATAGTATTAGCGCCCCAGGTCAGGTCCTGCTCAATAATAACGTGCAGAAACTTAAAGGCAGCCACTCTCTCCACACAGTCCCCACCAATGTACAGGGGCTGGATGTCTGTCTTTTTCCTCCTATAATCCACCAGTGCCACCACCAGTTCCTTAGTCTTAATGATGGTTAGGACCAAGTTGTTATCAGACTTGTCAAGTGTCACGTTTTGGGTGGGACATTCATGGATCAATCACTCTTTTCTGCCATCTCCCCAAAAAATTATTTCCCCCTGAAATGTCCTGCATTTCCGGCGGTGGGCAGCTGAGCTCTGGATGCTGCTGGGCCGCTGTGTGGCTGGCCTCCAGATGTCCCACCAGAGAGCACTTCTCCCTGCGCAACCCCTAACCCACACCCCATCAGCTGTCCAGATTGGTATATATATGACCTAGAAAGCTGAGACACCTAGGTCACAGTAAGCATTTGAAGCCACTGCAAGGGATTCTGGAAATCCTATATGCAAATGAGGCTCCACCCCCTAGCCGAAGGGCCCAGCTGCCAGCCCCCTGCCTCCCTGGAGCTCCCAGCAGCCGTGCCTCTTTTCTCCCATCCTGGGCAGCCAATGGGAAATGCTTGACAGCTATGGTTGTTATCCTCACACCAATCGCAGAGCTGCTTCACCTCATCCTAATTGGCGGTCTCATCTCCCACCCCCGGAGATGAGACCCACTACTGTGATTCCATCTGCAAACTTGATAATGTTATTGCTAGGGTGGATAGAGGTACAGTCATGAGTTTAGAGGGTATATAGAGCAGGGGACTCAATACACAGCCCTGTGGGGAGCTGGTGATGAGACTGAGAGCTGTAGACATATAAGACCCTACTCTAACCCTCTGGGAGTGGTCAGTGAAGAAGTCCAAAACCCAGAGGCAGATAGGGCCCCTAGTTTGGAAATCAGTCTGTGGGGGAGGATTGTATTAAAGGCAGAGCTGAAATCCACAAACAGCAGCCTCACATAGCTCCCCGACTGCTCCAGATGGGACAGAGCAGTGTGGAGAGTCATGGCAATGTCGTCATCTGTGGATCTGTTTGCCCTGTATGCAAACTGGTTATTATCAAATGTAGATGGAAGACAGGAAATAACAAGACTCCATACTAGTTTCTCAAAGAACTTCATAATAACCGGGGTAAGTGCAACTGGTCTATAGTCATTTAGACCGCAGATTGTGGATTTTTTGGGCAGAGGAACAATATTCGAGGACTTCAGGCAAGGTGGAAAAAATAGGTGTAAAGACTGATTAAAGGTCTTAGTAAAGACTCCTGCCAGCTGGTCTGCACAGTCCTTCAACGCCCGTCCAGTGATGCCATCAGGTCCAGCAGCCTTCCTCAGATTCACAGGCCTCAGTGCGCGCCTCACCTCGTGCTCATCCACATTGGGGGGGGGGGTACTGTGGGCCGATAGCTGTAAAGCAGCTTTTTCTGATGGCTCCACCTCAAAGCGAGCAAATAAGAGGTTAAGGTCCTCTGCCTGCACAGAGTCTCCATAACAGAAGTGAGATTTGGTCTTTGATTGATGATATGCTGGATCCCCTGCCACATCTGCCTCATATTATTACTGCTGAAATTGCCCTCAATCCTCTGCCTATATAATCCATCCTGGCTCGTTGAATACTTCTCTTCAGGTTAGCTCTCGCAACTCCACATAGTTCCACATTGCCAGACCTGAAAGCCATATTTCTGTCCCACAGCAGGCACTGGACCTCTCTGGTCATCCAGGGTTTCTAATTGGGATAAACCCAGATGCATTTATTCACAGTGACAGTATCTGTGCAGTATTTAATACAGCACAGGACTGCCACTGTGTGCTCCTCCAGATCTGGATGATCAAAAATGATTTGTGATGATTTGCCTCCTTAAATGCAGAATACCAGTACAGTATATATTCTATAGTCTCTGATACCTTTGCATGTACACAAGGAATTTGGAGTGGAGGTTTCCCACTCAAAAGCCAACAAGAACATCTTGCAACTTTGTGGAAATTAATTTCAGCTCTAGGTTACATGCAATTGATATACACACCAATTAGGCCCCTGTTAATTTAATAAAGCTAGATATCCCACTTCTCTAGCCAGATTGACATGTATTTTTGGAAAAGACCACTCTGAAGAAACAAGCTCATGTGGCCAGTTCATATCCAGGCAATGTTGACAGATGCAAGAGTGCTGCATCCATGCTGATCTCAGAATAACCTCTGACCTGAACTGGAAAGGATAAGAAATCTCTCTTATGCAACAGCAGAGTTGGGTTCCCCTGTTGTCACAAGTGCCACAGCTGAGCAAAGAGAGACAGTCTAGGGAATATGCCCTTTTACTGAGGGTTTTGGCTCAAAGCAAGGAGTTTATTTAAACTATCCTGGCCTTGAAGGCTGGAATTACATTAGAGGCACTTGTTGGCTATGTACTCTGACCTTGTAACTCAGCTCTGATGTAAAATAAATCAAGTGCTTGTGTAACAGAATGTAAAGTGAGGTCATAAACATTTATTGTGACTGGTTAACATCTTGCATAACATGTACAAAGATAATTAAAATATATATCAGAGAAAGTATAAAAGTAAATTAAGTCAATGTTCTGAACCTGTTCACTGGACCCCTCATAAATGCTTATTTATTTCTTTATTTGTGAAAAATAAAAAATGTTATCTGTTTGAATTATAAAACGAGTCAGTCGTCCTCATTACTGTAATCCACCTTGGTCCTTTTCCAAGGAGAAAGGTGGGGTAAAAACACTCTAAAATAAATAAATAAATAAATTGTTAAGACTTAAATATTTAAGGTACATTAATGGTGGCAGCGTGTAAAAGAAAGAATCGTCACTCACAGCTTGTCATTCTAAACTTCCGTTTTTTATTATTATTCAAATGCATCTTTTAATTCTTCAGCCAGTGGAGTGCTTGCTGTAGTACTTGTCTCTATATTTCTGGATCAAATCCCACCTGACGAAGCAGAAAATGAAGGAAAAAAGATGCCATCTTTTTGGTCCACTTTCTTGGCAACATTCCAGCATCTTAAAGACAAACGCCAGTGTCTCTTGATTCCTCTGACCATGTATAGCGGGTTTGAACAAGGGTTCCTTTATGGTGACTACACTAAGGTAGGATTGCAAAAGAGACTGAAAAGTTACCTTTTGGGCCACAGCTCCCATAATCTACCACTTAGTGTGGCTGTTAGCCATGGCCACCCACCTAGAAGTCTACTTCATTAAGAAGGACAATGGTTTAGAAGATACTATCATTAAGGAAGAGAAGGCCTGAAAAGGCAGATTTACACAGAGACTACTGCAGTAGGCTACAAAAGGGCCCAGGCAGTAATCTGCAAATTATGACTCTGATACATTTTGTCATTGATCATTGGAATGTGAACATAGAAGCCATGTATATGAGTCTATTCCATTGTAGGAGGAGATTTGTTTTAATTGGATGGCATATGCATTGCCCTTAAAGTATCATTGGAGGAAGTGTCACCTGGTTGTGTAATCCAGAGTTCACATTTTGCTACTCCAGGATATTTGAGGGTGCAAATAGACCATACAGTGTTTCCTGTCTTAATGATGTAGTTCTTAAGCAAAATGAGCACCACTAAAACTCTGTAGACTCATTGGGTTGGATCCAAAATTAATTCCACCTCAACTAGGCTGGCAGAATTGGACAGACGTGCCCCTTTATGGCAGCTCCTCCAGCCCCTGAAAGGTTCTGCTGAGAGTCAGGGAACTCTGATGAAGGAGGTACCTTGTGATGTGGAAGAAGGGTCCTAGGAAGTCAGGAAGAGAAAACCTCCAGGAGTGAAACCCATCCGTGTTAAGAAAAAGAGATTCCAGATCCAACCTGAACTTCTCCGTTTATGTCAGAGGCAGGCAAGGTGTGGCCCAATTTCTAAAACATGTCATTTTGTGGCAGCAAGCTTCCCATTAAGGCCAGAGGCTCTGTGGTCCAAAATGAAGTGATGCCTTTTTGATCTCATGTGTGTTGTATGGATATTTACCAAGCATTGAGAAGCTGTGTTTGAATCTTCAGTCTCAAAGGAAACCACAAGAATTTGCTGCCAATAACAGCAATGGACATAGTCTTTACAAGAGTAATAATACTAGATATCACTTTCTCCCTTTTCTCTTTCAGTCATATGTGACCTGTGCGCTTGGTATAAATTGGGTTGGTTATGTGATGATCTGCTTTTCGGCATCCAATTCACTCTCCTCCATGTTCTTTGGAAAGATTTACCAGTATACTGGCAGAAAGGTTCTCTTTGCACTGGGTAGGTAAGAGGCCACTGTGGACTGAGAGGCTTTCCGGGTCTGAGGATGGATATGATATGGCCATGCTTCACAGTATTGGGCACCAAATTAAATCAAATCAAGTGATAGTGCCACTCTATTCTGCTCTGGTCAGACCCCACCTGGAGTACTGTGTCCAGTTCTGTGCCCCTCAATTTAAAAAGGATGTTGACAACCTCGAGCAGGTGCAGAGGAGGGCTACCAGAATGGTTGATGGTCTGGAGGAAATGTCTTATGAGGAACGGCTTAGGGAACTGGGAATGTTTAGCCTTTCAAAAAGAAGACAGAGAGGGGATATGATAGCTATGTTTAAATATTTGAAAGGATGTCATATTGAAGAGGGAACAGGTTTGTTTTCCATGGCTTCAGAGACTAGGACTCGGGGCAATGGTTTCAAACTACAGGAAAAGAGATTCCATCTGAACATTAGGAAGAACTTCATGACTGTCAGAGCTGTTTGGCAGTGGAATATGCTGCCACTGAGGGTGGTTGAGTCTCCTTCTTTGGAGGTTTTTAAGCAGAGGCTGGATGACCATCTGTCGGAAATATTGTGAAGGGGTTCCTGCATGGCAGGGGGTTGGACTAGATGGCCCTTGAGGTCTCTTCCAACTCTATTATTCTATGATTCTATGAAATCAAGTTTATTGCGGTCATATGACCCATATGTACAAATGTACAGTAAAAGCAAGGAGAAAAACAATGAAAACTACTAGTAGATAGGAGCATCAGGGGAATGGGTGGTCGAAATGATCTCTGCCCTCTTGCGAATGACAGCTAGGAGGAACTTTGCTACATGTGCTGTAACATATGAGTTCTTGTCTATTAGAAAGTATTGAACTGACCACCTGGAAGGGTGGCCTTGGAGCTTATTCAGCAATGGACAAATTAGAAGCACATGCTGAAAAAACTCAGGGGACTCATTTCCACATGGACAAAATCTCTCTTGGTGTGGAATTCCCTTGAACCTACCCTGGAGAAGTGCTGAAGGCACTTCAGCACTTCTCCAGGGTATTATTAATGTATTGTATTTATTGTATTTAAATGTTTTTTTTGCTTTATTGCAATTTTGATGTTTTAATTGTCTGAATTATTTATTTTGATTGTGAGCCACCCAGAGACCTTTGGGTAGTGGGCGGCATACAGGCTATAAATAAATAAATAAATAAATAAATAAATAAATAAATAAATTCATCCTGGCCAGCATAAAGGCTCTGCAGGCCTGTGACGAACAGAGTGAGGTTAGTTATGCTGCAGGGTTCCTGTATGATGGAAAAACACCTTGTGACAAAGGGGAGCAGGTTCTGTGTGCCTGCGAAAGAAGTTCCTGCCTTTCTATGTCACATAGCCCCTGGGTTAGAATTCTTAAGGCCTCTTTCTAAACTAGCATCAGGATATGCTCAAGAGGTATAGCTATGGACCTGATTTTTTGTTTAATGAAGAATTGCCACTGGCTTTGGTAAGAATCAAGCAGCATGTGATACATATACCCCAGTTGATCTGCACAGAAATGTAATCTACGCCAGAACTTTAAGGTCTGAGTCCAGGGATTAGCTTCCAGGTGTCCTATTCCTACCTCAAGGCACAGAACTGCATAGGTTACAGTTAGAGACCCCTAAGATTTGACACAAAAACATAGCTTGAATTCTTTCAACTTCAGGGTTATATGCATACATCCAGAAAGAGATGACATATAATAATTTGGCCCTTGTTTTTGCTTGAAAGACTTGTACAGCTGAAGGAATATAGCGTCCTCCACTTCTATAGAAAAACTGGGCCACTGTTAGTGAGCTACATTTTACAAGATTAAGGGCATAATTACGATGGGCTACCCAACTCATGGTACATCTGAAGGAAATCCTCAGGTACTTGTATTCTTTAACCTGCTCCGAAATGTCATTTTGTAGGGACCAAAGCAGTCTTTTCCACCTCTTTGAGAATACTAGGATAATTGATTTTGGGGCATTGATGGACAGACAGTTATTGTCACAATAAGTTGCAAAGGCAGTTATACACCTCTTTAGACCCAATTGGGTTACAGATAGAACTGCAGCATCGTCTGCATATAAGAGTAATGGGAATTGCTGAAGGCCCAGCTTGGGGGGATGGCCTTGGACTTGTTTCAGAGAATCACTCAAATCATTAATGAAAAGATTAAATAGGGATGTATCTGTGCAAGACCCCCTTATTGTTCAAGATCATATCAGACAATTCACCAGTAGGTCCATAAGGATCCTGACAGCTCTTATTAAGATATAACTTTTGAATAAGGAACAGCAGTCTTCTGTCAATTGAGGACTTTTCCAATTTGGCCCACAGTAATTTCCTTGAGATTGAATCAAAGGCCCCTTTTAACAACAACAACAACAAAAGCTACAAACAGTCTCCCCCACACACACCCATAATATCGTACTTCTCTCCAAGATGGGCCAATACAATGCAGTGATCAAATGTATGTCTGTTTTTACAAAAGCCAATCTGTTCTGGGCCCAATATCTTTTGGTTGTCCATCCTGGCTGTCAGTTTGTTCACTAAGAGCCTTTTCACACGACCCCTAAACTCCGCGGCAAGTGGCTCCCAACTTCGGAGCTTAAAATTGTTTCCCCACCAGCTCCGGAGTTTACAGAAAATTAAGTGCGACCACGCCCACCTAAGCGCGTCCCAGTGCACTTTTCAGGTACCTGCTCCCCAGGGGTGAAAATCCCTGATGCGGATGTAATGTAGTGAGTGCCGGGCTCTCCTCGCTTCTGTTTGTTGTTGTTTTGCCCCCCGCCCCTTTAAGAGATCTGAATGCTGCCAGGAACAGAGCGAGACCGGCAGAACGGAAGTAAGCGGCATTCTTTTCTTTCTTTTTTTCTCCCTCCCCTCACGCAGTCAGCAGCCAGGAGTGTGGAGGGGGTGGGAACACAGGAAGAGCAACAAACCCCCAAGATCTCTGGTCCGAATTTAAGTGGCCAGTGGGTCTTAGGGGTTGTGTGAAAAGGCCCTAAGTGTCGTGCATAAAGTTTCCCCATGATTGACAGCAGGCTAACTGGGCGATAATTTCCTGGAGCTTGAGGGTCTCCTTTTTTTAAAGATGGGTACTATAATAGCTTTAGTACATGATTAAAGTACCCTTCCAGTATGGTCTATTAATGTGAAGAGAGTGACCAAAGGGTGGCATATAAAATGCATATCCGCTGCTTGAAAACCTCTCATGGGAAAACAAGAGAGGCCAAATCTCCTGGCTGACATGCTTGATCACCCATGTTAGGAAGTTAGCTAAGGATAACAGATGTTGTAATTTACAAGCATCTGGAAAGTTCCAGCTGAGCAATTCTTCTGTTGTTAGGTTGCTATTTTATAAAGTTTTTTTGTTTTCCTATAATCTTTTCTAATCCAACAGGTGCAGTTCTCAATTTTGGCTGTATCCTAGCATTCCTGCTCTGGAAGCCTCACCCCCAGCAGCGTGCTGTATTCTTCATATTGCCAGCCCTCTGGGGTGTAGCTGATGCTATCTGGCAGACACAAACCAATGGTAAGCCTTGACTGTGTCAGAATAAGGCAACAACTGGTGAAATGCTGTTTATTTATTTATTTATTTATTTATTTATTTATTTATTTATTTAGGTGGCTTACGATAATGAGGGACAGCCCAGTATACAGCCCAGAACATTTAAGATATATTCAATTTAAGAATAGGGAATTAGGAGAGGCATTTTAGGACATTAAAATGTAACAATAAAGCTACAAAAAGCACACCAAACGGGAAAAAAATCCATTATGATGGGTGGAAACTAAAATGGAAAACACTGGCGTTCTTATGAAAACAGTCAATGCAATCATGTATGGTAATCACATAGTAAGTAGTCCCTTATTCAAGGAAAGCTTGCCTGAAGAGGAAGGTCTTTGCCTGCTTCTGGAAAGAGAGCAGAGATGGGGCAGTCCCCGCCTCCAGCAGGAGCAGCAACAGAGAAGGCCTTTCCATTTGTTCTTATGAAATGCACCTGTGAAGGTGGCAGGATGGAGAGAAAGGCCTCTCCTGATGACCTTAACACCTGATCCGGTTCATACTGCGAGATTTGATCTTTGAGGTAGCTTGGACCCAGGCCATTTTGTGCTTGGCATATTACGGTCAGCAGCTTGAATTGTGCCCAGTAGCTGATTGGCAGCCAGTGGAGCTGCTTTAGTAGTGGGTGTAATGTGATCTCTGTAGCCCACGCCAGTCAGCAGTCTGGCCGTTGTATTTTGGACACATTGAAGTTTCCTGAAACTTTCAATTGGTAGCTCCACATAGAGCACATTATAGTAGTCCAGCCAGGATGTCACTAGGACATGTATCACAGCGGCCAGAGCAGGTTTCTCAAGATTTGAAAGTCAATTTCCTTGTGTTCAGTGGGCTTTACCTCCAGGTATGTGCCCACAAAATTGCATGCTCAGATCAGTTTGATAGTGTGGTTCCATTCAATGGCTTTCTGAAATTTGTAGTCTGGTAAGGTATTTAGAATTCTCTATTGGACAGCTCCAGCATCTTCATTGAACTCTGGCACTAGAGGTCTAGTGATGAGTTCTAAGTACAACACCAAATTGCAAGTCTCAGGATTCCATAGAGCAGAACCATGCTAGTTAACCATGCTAGAACCAAACGGCTATAGCTGGAAGGACTCAACAGTCACTTATAGGGCAACTGCACTGATTATTTACCTCACAATTTGCTGTATTTTTCCATCTATATGATGTCTCCCATGTATAATATACAACCTCTACTTTTCCAACCCCAAATACAATAGTTTTGCAATAGTTCTCTCCTTGGTTGCCTTCCATATATAAGACAACCTTTAATTTTTAGTCTAACAATTTTAGACCAAAATATAGTCTTTAACATGGGAAGATACTGTACATCAGATTTGACATAGATGAAGTGAAATCAAAACCTGATGACTACATGATGTAAAGCTCAATGCAGAAAACTGCTCTTTCCTTTCCTTTCATTTTTGAGTGGGGGAATCATCCTTCTTCTTGTTGTTCTGCCGCCAGGAAGCAACCCATTAATAAGTTCAATTTTATGCTAAAAAGAAGAGTCCTACAAGAGCAAACTTGGGAAGAAGGTAATAAAGTGCTCCTGGAAAGAAAAGAAAACAGCAGGGGGGTAGGAAACAGCAGGGGGTGGGGTGGAGGAGAAATAAAACAGCCAGATTCTCCTGTTTCATTTCTCCTCCACCCCACCCCCTGCTGTTTTGTTTGCTTTTCTTTCCAGGAGTGCTTTATTGCCCTCCTCTCTAGTATGTTCTAGTAGGATTGTACCCTTCTTTTTCACCTCAAAAGAACTTCTTAGTGAGTTGATCCACCCTCAAGCATTTCCCCGCAAAAATGAAAGCTCCGTTCCTTGCAAAACCAAAGCAGAGAGGAGTCTTCAGAAAACGAAAAATAAAGGAAACACCATGATGTGGGGCAGGCAGAGCAGAGGAGGGCTCAAGGAGGATTTATTAATTTTCTTAATTTGGTGGTCTTAAAGTGGAGGGTTTCTAATATACAGGAGAGTCTTATAGACAAAAAATATGGTAATTTATGTGTGTAAGTTGAGTCATGGCTACCGGACTTCAGTCTGAGGAAGCTGTTTAGATGAGCAGTGAAACGTTTCTATCTCTCAAGAAAAAGAAGCCCAGTAGCCATGACTCAATTTATAGATAAACTCACCTGAATGACTGAGAATCTTCACAGACACAATGGTAATTTATGCTTACATGCTTATACAACACGGAGACTACACAAGATTTTAGAGTTCAAACAGGTAACATATTTATCGTTTGCAAATAAAGAAATAAATAAGCACTTATGACATGCCCCTTGAACAAGTTCAGAACTTTGACTTAAGTTATATTTACACTTTCTCTGTTATATATTTTAATAATCTTTATATATTTATGCAAGATTTTAACCAGTCACAATTAAGACCCTAACCAGACCTTAACCAATCTTTATCTTAACAGACATCAGTTCTGTGACTGATCCCTATTCAGGCCCTATCTAGTCCCCCTCTTAACAGACATTCTAACAATCACTTTCTCTCCAGGCAATCTTTCCCTGAATGATGGTCTACCTATTATGTGTCTTTTATATGAATCTATATGAACACATAGACTTTGTGTTTATAACAACTTATAATGTTGTGTGATTGCATTGACACTATGTTTTCAATGTTATTTTCCATCTCTCATAACTTTTACATGGAACTTTACTCTTTTTTTAACTGCTCACATTCTCTTGTAGCTTTAAGGTAATGCTGTCTTAAATGCTGTAAAATGTCCCTCAATTCCCTGTTCTGAATACTTGAACATGTCATAATTGTACTGGACTGTATATTGTCCCTAATTACTCTAAGCCACCTTGGGTCCTTTTCCAAGGAGAAAGGCGGGGTAAAAACATTCTAAAATAAATAAATAAATAAATAAATAAATAAATAAATAAATAAATAAACATCATAACTCCACCCACAAGCTCAACTATTGGTTAACCAAATTACATATAATGAATATTCATGACCTCACTTTGCATTCTATTATAGTTACCTCCTCCCTTATCCAGTTTGTATTAAGAGGGGAAATTTTAAAGCAATTTGCCATCTTAAAATCAAACAAGGTTTGAGAAACAATTTATAGTCACACATTTATACAGACACCTTTATACTAACACCTTTATACAATATATCTTTAAACATACATTAGGAATAACACAACTTATAATCATACCTTAATATATCTACTTACCCCACCAACATATTAATTTAGCACATAAATTACACTAGTCCATTACCTTCAGTTATTTTATCTACACACAGCAATATTACAACATACATTCATAAATAACTCTAATACATTACCCTTTTTATTACAACACATTTTACTATCACAATAAACATCTTTACAGAATTGATATCCTTATAGAATATTAATACATAATCATTCAAAGATTTAATATTTTCTTATTGTTTTCAAGGAATCAATTAATTTGAACTGGTTATATTTTTTGTTGTTGTTGGATTTCTATACTGCACCATCTGACAGCACGGCCACTCTCTAATCCGGTGGTCCCCAACCCCCGGGCCGCGGACCGGTGCCGGTCCGTGGACCGGTCGGCACCGGGCCGCCTGGGGAGGCCGGGGAGGCTCCTCCCCTTTTCCTCCGCCGCCCTCCTCCTCCTCCTCTTCTCTCCCGCGGGCGGCCGGTGGAGGAGGAAGGCTGGAGGAGCGCAGGAGGAGCCGCCGCCGCCGCCTTTGCCTTTGCCTCCCTCCTCTGCCCGCCGGCGGCGGCGGCGCATCCTCCTCCGCCGCCCTCCTCCTCCTCGCCCTCCACCACCAGCAGCAGCAGCAGGAACCCCGTTTGGCCCGCTTGCCCCTCCTCGCCTCCTCCCAGCCCCTCCCCCCCTGCCCTGGGGGCCGGGCGCGCGGGGGCCAGCGGGGAGGAGGGGGCGCGCACGGGAGGCACTGGCGAGCCCCCCACGCGCGTGCACCGCCGCCGCAGTGTGGGGGCCCCCTCAGTCGGAAGAGGAGGTGGGTGCCCCTCCTCCTCCTCCATCTCCTCCTCCCCCAGGGCGCGCGCTCTTTGGCCCCTCCCTGCGGCCGCGCTCCAGGGCGGAGGCCCCCCGCTGCCGCCGCCGCCGGACCGTGCCTGTGTTGGGGGCGGGCAGGGGGGCGTCGCGGGCCAGCCCGGATGTTTCCCCCCCCCGCCGCCACGCCTGTGTTGGGGGCGGGCGGGGAGGCGTCGCTGGCCAGCCCTGGTGTTTTCGCCGCCGCCAGACCGCGCCTGTGTTGGGGGCGGGCGGGGGGGCGTCGCGGGCCGGCCTGGATGTTTTCCCCGCCGCCGCCACGCCTGTGTTGGGGGCAGGCAGGGAGGCGTCGCTGGCTGGCCCGGGTGTTTTCGCCGCCACCGCCGCCGCGCCTGTGTTGGGGGTGGGCGGGGGGAGCGTCGCTGGCCGGCCCGGGTGTTTTCGCCGCCGCTGCCGCCGCCGCCGCCACCCCCCCTGTCGCCCCCGCCCCGCTGCCCCCGCCGCCGCCCCCCCCCCCGCGGTCGCCCCCCGCCCCGCCGCTGCCGCAGCCCCCCCCCCCGCGGGCGGGCCAGGGAAAGGTTATCGGGGATTTACCGGTCCACGGTGATAAAAAGGTTGGGGAGCACTGCTCTAATCCATCATTAATTCCTTTATTTCTAGTGATGGGCACAAAACTGCTGGTGCAGTGGGGGAATTCAAAAGCAGCCTGTGACAACACGCTGGAAGCAGAAGAAATACATATGTAAATCATCAGCCAATCCCAGCAGGAGGGCGGGGGATTGTATGGTATAAAAAAGATGGAGCCTGGTCTGTGAGGAGGGGTTGAGTTGAGAGCTTAGAGCTGAGAGAGCTGAGAAACCATAGCTCAGTTAGAGTTCAGTCAGGCAGGTTAGGTGTGAGGGCTTTACTATTTACTGTTTATTAAAGGCAGGGAGGCTTGAAGATTTGATTTAATCTTTTGATGTTTAAGGCAACGCATAGCGACTTCAGTCATTATTGGTATTTATTTATTTTCTCAATAAACATTATCATTGTTTTTATATTATACATCTGAGTCTGTCCCCGTTCATAAGGCGACAATTTAAAAGGTGGCAGCATTACCAAGTGGATCCTGTGAAGATTAGTAAGTTGGTTCCTTACACTTCACATTTTCATCACAATTACATCTTTAAAAGGGAGGTGTTGTCACACAGCCCTCCTCTGCTCTCTGGTTCTTTTGAGCCAGGCAAGTGTCAGGCCATCACCTGACACTCCCCTGGCTCAGAAGACCCAGAGAGCAGTGGAGGGCTGGAGGCTTTTGAATTTCCCGTTTCATAAACCTCTAGCCTTCCACTGCTCTCCTTCTGAGGCAGGCCAGAGTCGGGTGGTTCCCGATGCTCCCCTGGCTCAGAAGAACCAGGAGCAGGCAGCAGTAATATTTTTGAATGTACTGCTGCCTGCTTCCTTCTCCCGTGCTCCCCCCTCCTCCCAGAGGGGTATTCTGGACAAGTAGGGCTGTGGGCAGAGGGGTTTGCCCTCACTGTCCACAGCATGCCCTGTCCAAAAAAACTACCTTGGAGGAGGGGGGAGCATGAGAGAAGGAAGGAGGTCCCAGCCTGCCTGTTAAAAGACATGTGTCAGCTCTGAATATTTTACCCAGCCTTTCTTCTTCTTTGTTTACAGCTCTCTACAGTGTTTTATTTGAAAAGCACACAGAGGCTGCATTTGCTAATTATCGTCTGTGGGAATCCATGGGATATGTCATCGCCTATGGGTACAACACTTTCCTATGTGTCTATATCAAACTGTATATTGTATTGGCTGTACTGGTAGTGGCTATGGTCCTTTATGGAATTCTGGAGTACCTGGAAGCCAAGACTTCTCCTGCAACACGGAATCATCCAAAGGACAAACCAATTGAATTACAGCAAAGTGCGAAACAAACCAAGTTATAGCCTGGTGAGGTCCCCAACCTAAACCAGGCCCATGCTCCAGCCTTATGCCTAATTTTTCACATGTATTTTCCTTGGTTACCGGTAGATCCTGGTGATTCCAAAATGGACAGTGCACGTGGACAGGAAGGCACATAAGCACTGATATAATGGTTGAAGCATTATGCACTTACGAAGTTTGTTTTATAGGAACACCTCTATACAGAGAGATATACTGTTGATGGGGTTGAGGAAACATCAACACGTGTCCCCCACTCTGACCTCCCTGAACAGGTTGCTGGTTTGTTTATGCATTGACTTTAAGGAGTTGATGATGATATACAAAGCCCCAACGATTTGGGATCTTGTTACTTGACAGAACATCTTCACCCAATATGAATTGCTGATAATACCTGCTCTTCCCAGGCAAGACATCTGAGGCCCATAAAGATAATACACAAATCAGGGCCTTTTGGCAATTGTCCCGTACCTATGGAATATGTCTGAAATATTTATTGGCCCCCCTCGCTGGAAACATTCAAAGGATCATTGAAAACTTGGATATTTCAGCAGGCAGTCCCACAGACCAAGTCATAACTCCCACGGTTACTCATTAAACGAAATTAATCTGGTGACCCTGGATAGCGCAACTGTTGTGTTGTTGTTTCTTTTTAAAAAATAATGCTTTTTATTATAGTTGTGGTGTATAATACTTAAATGTCTGTTTTATCCAATATTATTTCATTTTATTAATTTTTATTAGGTACAAGGTATTATTGTTTAGTCATTGCATTGTGTATGTATCTATTTGTTGTTGTAATCCTCCAGAGTGGCCTTGCCATCAGATGGGCAGACCTAGAAGTCAATAAATAAATAAATAAATAAATAAATAAATAAATAAATAAATATTGATTGTCACAAGTGGATTCATGATTATTGGTGTCCTCCATGAAGCAAATGAGAATAAACAGTATCTACTGTAACAAAATATTTCTGAGCAATATGCCAAATATCACATTTTTGAAGGTTGAATTTTTATTAGCCATGTAATCTTTGAGGCCTACAATTAGTTTGGTGTCAATCATTGTCTGCTTTGGTACATTCAGATCTTACCATCTCTTGAATTCATACACTACTGTCCTGGGAAGTTTGTAAAGCCAGTAGTAATGAGATTACTCAGGTGGAACCACATTGTTCTCTGTCTTTACTGTTTGTTGTAGAATTCATTGGACCCAAGCTTGAGAGATGATGCAGTCTAGGGGTTATCTTTCTATGGAACCTGATTTCAACTTCAAGACTAACAAGGCTTGATCTTTCCTGGTCATCAGCCTGTATTTATCATCTGTATAATAATAATTGTGTGCCATCAAGTCAATTGCAACACATGGGGATCATTTTTAGGGTTTTCTAGGTATTGAGTACTGTAGTCAGAAGTGGTTCGCCATTCTGTTCTTCTGGAAGCATCCTAGGACTGCGCAGCTTGTGCCAGATCACACAGATGGGCACTACTTGCAGGAGACACACTGGGGAATTGAACTCCCAGCCTCTGGCTCTCCAGAGCTATCCAGCCAGCTATCTGTAGAACAGAACTTCATTAATTGCTTTTGCACTAATCTGCTACTCCCAGTAAAAGGACTCTTGTTGACTGGTTGTTAACCTGTACTATTTGGACCTAAATGTAATTCCCTGGTGCCTGTATAGAAGTACCTAAACTTTGTTGTTGAGGCACATGGGCTGCGTTTAAGTTGTGTGGCTCTAATAAAGGAGCTTATTTCTGCAAACAATCCATGTATCATAATGAAGGGAGACAAAGGTGGCCATTCACAGCGATAGTAAGCATGCACATTATTTGATGACACATCAGGAAAGCATCTGGTTGAGAAAGGCTAGTCAGAGAGTGTGGGGTGAAGCTGGAGGTTGTTGTTTCAACAGTGGAAGAAGTTTGCCCTTGTTTTGCATTGCTAAGCAACACCTTTCTTGGCCCTCATTTCCTTTAAAACAGCCAGGCAAGAACACTGAAGCTGATGCTCCCTTAGGCAGCTCAGGGGTTCCTCACTGAATTTTCAACAAGTAGAAGGAAGAGAAGAGTTCCTGTTAACTCTCTCCGTCTCCCTGAGGCTGTGCTCAAGGTGTTACGATGATGACTAGGAGTGCCAAAGCCATGCTGAAGGAGAGCCAGCACTGCAGAGATGCCCCCAGAGTGAAAAGGTAGGTTAATCCTCTGCATAGAACAATGTAAATGTGGCTTGCTTAAAGAAGAGGGGAGGAAAGCAAAAACTAAACTGGAAACAAAACTGGCTGAGGGCCTGACCACAGAGCCAAAAACCCTGAGATTATACCTTTGTTAAAAACCATGTGGACTTTCACACTCTCACTCGTTTTATTTTCTTGGGAAGCAAGTTAAAATAAACAGCCACCAGAGGGCCGTTCCTTTTAGTACACTGCCTCTTTAACAACTTAAGCCCATTGTGAACCTTAGACCTAGTTTTAAAAGGGAGCATACTCAATTTAAGAAAAGCTGAAAGCATGCAGCCTCCAAAATTGGCACATAAGATACACATTTCAGTTACTCAGGAGGAATGCAAGAAATGACTTTAAAATCATGTGACTCAAGTTGACAAAAATTAAAATGCTAATTATTGTGGGCTTTTTGAGAGATGTAGACAGGTCCTAAGAAAGATGAGAACCGAGAAATATAAGGCCATTGACAAGCTACAGATTCAGGCCCAGCCCCATACTGGTAACAGAGGAATTTAATTTAAGAACATTGGTCTACCTCAGAGGTTCACTGTAAAAATTTCTGAAGAAAGGTATAAATGTAGTTTGAACACTTTGAGATCAGGAGCCTGGTATGAATCCACTATAGGACATCCCATTTTTAATGGAGCAGTGTATTGCTAATGAGGCCTATTAATAAGTAATTAAGTTATATTCATATGATTTCCTCTCACAATAGAAAATATGTAATTTTTGTTACACACCATTAGCAATCCTAATAGTTTTTTTCAAGACAAGTGAGGTATGTAACAAGGGGTTTAGCAAGTTATGCACACACACCAATGAGTTTCCATGGCAGAGCTGGGGAATATAACCCACATCTCCTGAGTCCTTCTCCACTATTCTGTCTACTACGCCACACAAGGTACTCACACTAGACTAGTGCAATTGCATAATGGATGAAATCTTGTCGCTTAGCATAGTACATTGCATTAGAGGCAGTGTGTGGTCTGTGTACACTGGATAGCCTCCCTGCAAAATTCTAAAATCCTGGCTAGACACCACTATCACCATGGGATCATCCTTTTTGTGTGTGTTTGCCACATCTGGTATATGGCCAGAATAATGTTGCTTATGATGATGCCATGCCTCCATAATGATGGCATCTCCATTTGTCATTTTCTCTCCAGGAAGACTCACTAATTCCTCACTCTCCGGACCATAAGATTGGAATGGACCCAAAAGCTCACCTCCTCCAATCCTTTTCATTTGCAGGAAATCTACCGCTATGGCCTTTCTGAGAAGTGGCCGTTAGAAGTGGTGATTAATTTAAAAATGAATTTGTTATATCAGTGAATATTGCTGATTTGTAGATTATTTGTCCCTTTGCATCTGTCAGTTTCAGAGACTCCAAAGAATACAAAAGGATAATGTATCCCCGGTTTAATACATTCCTTTGTCGGGCTTCCCTCTCCCTCTGTGCCTCTGAGGATCAGCTGCTGTTCCTTGGTGGGATTTCTTCCTGGATACCTCTTTGTATTATGATTTTCAAACATGGCTTTTAAATCATATTAATTCAATGCTTGTTTTATTATGATCATTTGTTTAACAGTGTTTTAATATGGGGACGAAAGGACAGCGAAATCTAATTTCCTTTACAATGGCTGCATTTATATTTCTGGAGAGTAGAGATGGGCACGAATTAAAAAATGGTGTTTCGTTTGTCGTTTGTCATTTAGGGGGTCCGTTTCGGTTCATATCCGTTTTTCGCGAATTTTTGCAAAAAAATTCATTTTCGTTTTCGTTCGTTTCCTTACCGTTTTTTTACCATTTATTTCAATTTTATGTGATATTTCTTTTTTTAGCTTTTAAAGCAGTTCAATGTATTGCCATCACGAAAACGAAACGGAGGACAAAATTTCTGGTGTTTCTGTTCATTTTGTTTCATTTTAGAGATAAAATTCGTTTGTCATTTTGTTGCATAACGATACAAAAAAGAAAACAGAAACGAAAAATTGTTCATTTCGTGCCCATCTCTACTGGAGAGAGACATTTTTGTATTTATATTTCTGGAGAGAGAAATTTTTCCAAAGAACTTGGTCATTCTTGGACACGGCACAAAGTGAAGATAGCAAGGAAGGGGGTTGTCGTTTGCTGTTCCACCTCAAAGAGCTGAAGGTCTTTGTTTAGCCTTGGCTGCTTTTCCATAAGTGTGTAGCCTCAAAAGACAGTTCTGACAAGAAGAGTGGGGCCATGGCACAACATCTGCTGTGAGGATTTCAATGAATATTCTCTTGAGAAGAAGGGAAGTGCAAGGGAATAGAATGCCGGAATGCATGGTAGATAACTGTGCTGTGGTTTCCTATGGCGACATAAACATTCTCAGTTTCACATCCATGGGTGAGAGTTGAGAATGGAATTTAGAATCTGTGAAATAAACATTCTCAGCTTTACATCAGAGGGTAAGAGTTGAGAATGGGCAGCTTCTCCAATTTGGCGTGAAGGGATCCAGATGGCACTTTGGCAAAAGGCTGGCTGTAACCTGGCTGGAGAAGATCGGATGCGTACTGCTACCAAGGAAATACGGTTCGCAAAGTTTTCGTGTGGATGCTTACTTGTAATGTCAATGGTACCATTCAGGGATCTAGTACTTTCTGCAGGAATGTAAGATGGGAGGAAGGCTATATTGATAAAATAAGGCAGAGACAATGGACCACTGCTACAGTGTTTCCTGTTGTCAAACTTTAGAACATTTTCCAGAAAGGACCTCTCGTATACCCGCAATAGAATTTTCCCTACATTACTGAACAGTAAAGATATTCCATGGCATACAGTTCATCATCATGATCATCATCATCATCATGACCATGATCATCATGATCATCATGACCATGATCATCATGATCATGGTCATCATGATCATGATCATGATCATCATCATCATCATCATCATCATCATCAACAACAACAACAACAACAACTGATGCTTGGTTTTTTTTTAATTAAAACTTGTATCCGTTTTATAATACCAGTCAATGTTTTTATAATTTTGCTTGACTGGTGTGTTTTGGGATAATGGTGATGATTCTGAATAATGGTGACCCTTTTCAGGGTTTTCTAGGTAGAAAGTACTCAAAGGTGGTTTGCCATTCACTTCTTGGGGAATCATGGGACTGTACAACTTGCCCAAGGCCATACAAGTTGGCTCCTCTGAAAAGCACAGTGAGGAAATGAACTCCATCTTCTGTCTCTGCAGCCAGTTACTTAACTCACTGAGTGTCCAGTCAGCTTACTGAGATAATAATTGTTTATCCTATCAGTGAAGAATTTACAACCCTGGGTTATTATAAAGTTAGTTTGTACAACATCCTCAACATACATGCTACTATACAGGGCCTGGTTATAAGGCAAGCAAAAGCATTTTTCTGTACTTAAACATTAGGCGGAGTGTACCGATCTGTAATGCTACCTAGCCTGTTCTCGTCTCATAAAACAGGGGCACAGGTACTCAACTCACTCTGTGCCCTTCTGGCGATACTTCAATCTGAACCTTGACTGGGTAATTTATGTTATTTGTTTGTTCTAATATAATACTTGTTTAATTCTTTTTAATATTTCTAAATTTCTAAATTTTAGAATTTTTAAATCCCGTTTTATAATGTAAGCTGCCTTGGGTCCTTTTGGGGGGGAAAGTGGGATGGAAGTATTTAAAATAAATAAATAAATGTGTTTGTTTCCTGTGTATGGGAAAACACAAATGGCAGTGATTTAAGGTGGTGAAGCCCACACAAAACTGTCTAGTTCAAGGATGTGGTAGATCTTAAATACTCAGAAAAAGATATACAGAAGGAATTTACATCTACCTACAACACACCTCTGGCAATGATGGGGAGCCCGGCAGGCAGTGTACGCTGCACCATCCCACCATTAGATGAAAAGAAGGTGGAGGCAAGGTGTGGGGTGAAAGCCAGATTTCAGCAGACCAATTCAGGCCACCCCTCGGAGCCCATACAGCAGGCATGTCCAAACTTTGGCCCTCCTGATGTTTTGGACCACAACTCCCAGAATTCCGAGCCTGTATTTCCAATGGCAAAGGACTGTGGGAGTTGTGGTCCAAAACATCTGGAGGGCTGAAGTTTGGACATGCCTGCCATACAGGAAGAATGCAGGCATGTGCTCATGATCACACAATCATTCTATCATAGTAGTGTAAAACTAGTAGTAGTGTAGTAGTAGTGGTGGTAGTAGTAGTAGTGTAATGGTAGTAGTAGTACTGTAGTATAGTAGTAGTGTAGTCATGATCACACAATCATTCCATCGTAGTAGTGTAAAGAATATAAGGCGTTACCAATGACAACACAAATCTATCACACCATCACTCATCATTAGTGACGTGAAATGGCTGGCCAAGCAAGCTGGGATGTATAAGGCCTCGTGACCTCAATCTGAGCCTTCCCTAGCTGCACTAGGAGTTGAAGAGTCCAACAGTCAAGATGGACACAAACTGCTGATTCAGCAGTTTGTGCTAGTTTGTTTTGCATCTGAACAGGTGTTCAGTGCTTCCCAGTCCCCCCCCCTCCTCTGGCAAGCACCCACTCAGAGGCAGCATCCTTGCCCCACTTCTTCCAATTGCTGCTTCTGAGTGGCACCTGATGGAAAAAACAGGGCCGGGAAGTGCTGAACTTACACAATTATGATACTTCTTTCATGTTGTGTTTATGGCCATGGTGAAAACAAGGGTTGAAAATGGCAGCTCTAGATCAGTGTTTTTCAACCACTGTTCCGCAGCACAGTAGTGTGCCGCGAGATGTTGCCTGGTGTGCCGTGGGAAAAATTCTCCCTACACCAGCAATGACCCCCCCGCATCCCGCTCACGACCAGGGCAACGGTGCGGCACCGGCGAGCCGGAGGAAGGCGGGGCATCCAGAAAGAAGCCGGCTGCCGCAAGGCTTCCTTGGGAAATGTAGTTCCTCCCGCAGGTCTGAGATGCGGTCCTGGGGAGGAGAGCGGACTACCTTTCCCGGCGTGCTTTGCACACCGGTGAGGAAAGGCTGGCCGTGGGCGGGGAAGGAGAAGAAATAAGGGAGGAGGAGGAGGAGGAGGAGGAGGAGGAGGAGGAGGAGGAGGAGACTGGAGAGCGAGAGAGTGAGAGAGAGACGGGAGACCCGTGCAGGTGCATTGCGGCAAAGGGCGCTCCAGAAGCCGCTCTTAAAGGTTCTTGGGGTTGGTTCCCCCTCCTCGCTCACCGAACCCCCCTCCCTCCCTCCCCTGCCTCGCGCACTCGCTGTTTGCCTCCCGAGGGTGGACGCGCACCCCTGCCGAGCCAGGTACGAGCATGCGTGCGCACCCCTCTTTTAAGGGTGGGGAGCGGGCGGCCGTTGACAATGGTCATTTTTTGTGGGGGGGGTAAATAAAGGGGAGGACGTGGGAGGCTGAGGAGGGGATTCCTAGGACCTAGGGAGGAGACGGGGATGGGGGGTCCCTTCCGGGCCCTGTGGCTGCCTGGCTGGAAGGAAGGGAAGAGAAGGGAGGCTTATACTGGAAGGGGTAAAAGATGGGGGTTGGGGGGCGTATATGAAGAGCCTCCCCCAGCCCCACCTTCCTGGGTTTGCAAGTTCCTCTGAAAAAAAGTGCCAGGAGGAGGGAGGACGAAGGTGAAGGCAGGCAGACATATTGATACGGATGCCTTGGGAGGGCCTGGGCTGGAGGATGGATTTATTGTTGTTTTTTGGGTGGGGTGAGAAGTGTGTTTGTGTGTGTGTGATAGGCACAGAGTTAAATTTTTTAACATTTTCTAATGGTGGTGTGCCTCGTGATTTTTTTCATGAAACAAGTGTGCCTTTGCCCAAAAAAGGTTGAAAAACACTGCTCTAGATGGCCAGATTACCGACTTCTATTCTAAAAATTGAAGGTGCTCTTAGTCATGGGGAGTTACTGCAGCTACTGGATAGCTGTGATGTGGAAGATGATAAAGTTCTTTATGCTTTTGAGCATGTATAAATGCTGTTCTACAATATTTGACTATTTTTAATTTTACATATTCACAGTGCTGAAAATCTGGCTGGACCAAGTTATCCAAGGAAAGGTATTTGGTTTAGTATGGTTTTTTTCCCCTTCCCAATTCTCTTTAAGCCAGTGATGGCAAACCTCTTAGAGACCAAGTGCCCAAACTGTGATTCAAAACCCACTTATTTTTCAGAAACTGCCAATACAACAATTTAATCTGAATACAGTGGTGCCCTGAGTTACAAATGCTTCGGATGCTACCCTTTGGGAAAGTGAGGAACAAAGAGCAGGGGAACTACCCTTTGGGAAAACAAGGATCGAAGAGCAGGGTTTAAAATTTCCCGCAACCACAGCACCCTCGCAGTGGCCGCAGGAAATTCAAAAACATGCTCTTCGGTCCTCATTTTTCCGAAGGGTAGCACCCTTCAGGAAAGCAAGAATCGAAGAGCAGACTTTTGAATTTCCCACAGCCACAGCACCCTCGCTGTGGCCACGGGAAATTAAAAAACCCAGCCACTGAACCAAACTTTTTACTGATCCTCCATCTTGTCAGTATTTGTTTTTAGTTTCTTCACCCTCATCCAGCCCATAGGACAACATTTAGCCTGTCCCATCATGGCTCTTCTTAATTCAAACCATGGTCCTTTAGAAGTGGTCCAGTTACCCTACCCAGCAGAGTCCATGAGCAGGATGGCTGGAAATGACAGCAATTGTAGTTCAAGGTAGAAGGTACCAGCTTAAGAAAGATATTTGTAGTAAGAACTAATGGCATGCATTTGGTTTTCTTTGTGCACAGAAGTGGGGGTTGTGTTGCATCAGCTTCTGTGACTGGCAAGGAGCATGAGGCCTCTGGGTGCATTCACTCAGATAAAAAGTCTAGAGGCTTGACTTAGAAATCTTGCCTGCTCAAGAAATCAGAATATCTCTCTGTGTGCATGTCTACCTACCAAAATGCCTATCAATCTTACTTATTTGTTCTGGTTGCATGACATTTTTTCTTCAAGGATCTCAAGACAACATACATGGTTTTCTTGAAGGCTTTCATGGCTGGGATCTGATGACTGTTTTGGTTTCTTTGGGCTGTTTGGCCGTGTTCTGGAAGTTTTTCTTCCTCATGTTTCACTAGACTCTGTGGCCGGCATCTTCAGAGGGCAAGGAGCTCTGGAAACTAGGAGTTCCCAGAGCACAGAGAGAACTCCTAGTTCCCTGAACTCCTTGCCCTCTGAAGATGCCAGCCAGAGTCTGCCGAAACGTCAGGAGGAAAAATTTCCAGAACACGGCCAAACAGCCCAAAAAACCCACAACAACCATACATGGTTTTCTCCTTTCCTATTTTCTCACAAAACCAAACATTCAATATTTTTCAGACTGAGAACAACCCAAGATGACTCAATCCATTTTTAGGACTCAGTAGGGACTTGAACCTTGATTTCCCAAATCCTAGTCTGGTACTCTTATTGACTCACTATACTGAATCTCCTTTTGTCCTCTAACTTCTCTCAGTTGGAGTGAAAGATACAAGGTTTATAGGGATCTCTGCTCATACGGGCTGGCCCAGATCCATTAAGATCAATATGATTGCAAGCTATATTCCCATTAATACTGACAATGCATACCCTCTGCATGGCCTTGCATCCTGACAAATGTTCCACATTACTTTATAGATTATGACATCAGTTCTATAGAAAACATTCAGAGTGCAGTCAAAGTAACAACATTATATAAATGACCCATGCCTACGGAATCCATTCATTGCTTCAACCCCATTTCCCTCTCTTTACATTTCAGGGGGAGAAAGCTCTACGGCAGCAAAAGAAGTCAAATCAAAAGGGACAGCACTGGTCTTTCGGCTACATGACAGTGTTCCAGAGTTAGTCCGGGAGGTTTTACTGGAACGTGGCTGGGTGGAATATGATGAGCATGAACAAGATAATGGAGACTGGAACCTCTACTGGCGGAACCACCCATTCAGAATGACAGACCACCAGAATATTAAACCATGGCAAAGGCTCAATCACCATCCAGAAACCATCAGGATCACCAGGAAGGATTATCTAGCAAGACATCTAAAATGCATGAAAGGGATTTATGGAACAAACCTCTATGAGTTCAGCCCCCCTGCCTTCATCATGCCCAATGACTACATTAAATTTATAACTGAATATACCAAGGAGAAGCAAATACCAGGGAAAAAGGTGAGCTACTGGATATGCAAACCTGTTGCCCGGTCTCGTGGGAGAGGCATACTCATTTTTCAAGACATTAAAGACTTTGTCTATGACTGCATGGTCATTGTGCAGAAGTACATCAGCAACCCCTTGCTTATTTCTGGGTACAAGTGGGATCTCCGTCTTTACGTCTGTGTCACAAGCTTTTGTCCCCTAACTATTTACACCTATGAGGAAGGGCTGGTGAGGTTTGCCACCGAGAAGTTTGACCTTGAGTCCTTAGACAACATCTATGCCCACTTAACAAACACAAGCATCAACAAATTTGGACCCTCATACAGAAAGGAGAAAGATGTAATTGGCTCCGGATGCAAATGGACTTTCAGCCGGTTCCGGGCCTACCTGCGGAGCTGCCATGTGGATGACTTGCTTCTGTGGAAGAAGATTAATCGCATTGTCATGCTGACGTTGCTGGCCATCACCCCCTCAGTCCCATTGACCTCAAATAGCTTTGAGCTCTTTGGGTTTGACATCCTCGTGGATGAGAAGATGAAACCCTGGCTCCTAGAGGTGAATCACAGCCCTGCCTTGCGTCTCGACTGTGCCACTGATGCCGTCGTGAAAAGACGGCTGCTCCATGACATTGTGGACTTGCTAAACTACAAGGAAGAGGATGCTTTGAGGAGAAAGCCTGGGCCAGATCGCAAAGTTTCATGTTTTGGCCGAACACAGTCTTTGTTGAATACCCAGGCAGAAGTCTCGCTGGATTTCCTGGCTTGCAAAAAAGGAACCAAGTCAGCCACGACTTCTCCTTCGCCATCATTTTTGCACGTTCATAAAAGAACCCCAACGGGCAGGAAGGGCAGTGCTTACCCAAAGAAAACCTTAACTTCCCAGTTACGTGAAAAGATGAACACACCCCAAACACCCCTCCAATCAAAGCCATCAGTTCAAAGCAAGCAGATGCTAAGAACAGGTTACCGCTTATGCGAGCCAGCTCACTCTACCCATTGGTTTAGTTCAACTGAGCTCTATATTCACAAGCCATCTATCCCTCCATATTTTCTCTCTGACAAGGACAAAAGGCCGTTCCCTCGAGTTGGCGACTTTGTACTTATATTTCCTTTTAACGATGCAGCCCTTGAAGCATCTAGGGATGGGATCAATGTCAGAAGTGTAATACAAGAAATACACAAATTAGTGAGCAAAGAACTGCAACCAAAACACCAGAAATTAAATAAAAGCTTATTTAGCTTATAGATAAACAGGATGAGCAATCCTCCCTTCCATTTTCAACAGGGGGCCCCAATATTCTACACAACACATATCCTGTCCTGTAGAAAGATGGCCAATTTGTGGCACACCGGATGTCATGGGATTGCATTTCCCATCCTTCCTCAGTGTATGATTATGCTGGTTAAAAAGATGGAAATTGGATTGGACAAGTTCATGGAGAATAAGGGTCTCAATGGCTATCATTTATGGATGCCTAAGGACAACCTCTGGGCTGGAGAGATAGGCAGGATATCTTTCGATGCCATTTGCAGCGAATCATAAGCAGGCGAAAACATCTGCTTGGGAATACCCTGAAGCAAATCGTGAGCCGCTGTGTGAGACAGAAGGCTGGACTAGATGGGCTGTGGCCTGTTTCAGCAAGGCTGTTCTTATGTTCTTATGTAAACCCACCCCTCCCACCTTGTGCACTTCCAGCACAGGAAAATAAGATCTTTACTACAAGTAGAGAGCTTGTAAGGATGATGTGGTTCATCCTTCTGAACAGAGTGTAAAAACAAAGAACAGAAGAAATCACTATCATTGCTGCAACACAGTGAGGCACAGTTTTGCTTCATGGGACTCTCTCAAGTCTTTATGAAACCAATTATTGTGCATTTGCATTATTGCACAAAACTTAAAACGGCAATCACTGCTAGTTTCTTGTATGGGCTTTTTAAAAAAGGTGATGTATTAGATGGGTTATTTGTATCTTTGAATAATCATCTTATCCATTGGTGCTTGCTATCAAGAATTCAGTCCAAACTACAGATGGGTGTTTCATTTCAGAATGGGATTGGTTTCTAAACGAAACACGCCAGCATAACTGGCACTCGGAACCCAGTCCCACCCTCTTGAACAAAATCAGCCACTGTCTTACCTTGCTGTAGTTTGTGCTGGGCAAAATTCCAACCAGGAAGCAGCCTCTGATACATCATATTTCCTTCTCTCTGGTGCTGGCCAATCAGGAACTGTGCAAGAAGCTGTTGAAGGGCATGCATCATCCCGCCTCCCTTTCTGATTGGCCAGCACCATGGAGAGGGAAAGATGATGCATCAGAGGCTGCTTCCTGTTTGGAATTTTGCCCAACGCAAACTACAGCAAGGTAAGACAGTGGTTGGTTTTGTTCCAGAGGGGGGGGATTGGATTCCGAGTGCCAGCTGTTTCATTTTGGAACCAATCCCCTTCCGAAACAAAATGCCCATCTCTAGTCCAAGCCAATGTTTTACAAGTCCAAATATATAAATGAGAAGACAGTCCTGGGCTAGGTTTTCAAAACATGGAAGTTTAAAAGTGTGATTTCATGATAACATGTTGAAACTTAAATCCATTTACTAGGTTTAGTGGTGGAGAAGTTAATGTTACTGTCCAATTTCACCCACTCCCAACAGCACACATTTCAGATAAATTTGTCTAAACCTCACACCAACCACAGCCAACAAAGAAAAACAATCAGCTGTTAACACATTTGGTTTATTTACATTAAAATGATTAAATCATTGAAAAATAGAAATATCTGTATGTAAAACCTAGTCTATTGTGCTTGTTATGCTGATTTCAGTGTCTTTTGTTTAAAAAAAATAGCTTAGTGGTTTAGATATCTGGCTGTGGAGCCAGTGTTGGATTCTCCACTATGTGTCCTTGACAGAGGCTGGATTCATAGAGTGCCTCCCAGATCTGTTATTCAAAGACAGACATGTCCAAACACCGGCCCTCTTGATGTTTTGGACCACAACTCCCAGAATTCTAAGCTTAGATTGCAAATGACAAAGGACTGTGGGAACTGCGGCCCAAAACATCCACAGGACCAAAGTTTGGGCATGCCTATTCTAAGATGATGGTGATGGTGGTTATTTTTTGCAGTTTCCAATGCACTGGATTTTACATGAAGTGCAAGGAACTAAAACTGGTCTACCTAGTCAACAGGGCGATTTTCCAGTTGAAAATGGGAGAACCCATGCACCACACAAGGTGTGGACCCCCATGGCAGTCATACATTGCCTGCTGCTAAAGACATTTCACTCCTTGCATGAGCTCAAGAGTATCTAGGATGCGTAACAGAAGGCAGCTGGAGAAGAGAATGTAGGACAGAATGAGGAGGGAAAAGTTTAGGTTCTATACCAGTACCCTTTGGGGGTGGGGGGAATAGCATCTTTTATGATTGTTCTTCAACTGAAATTCTTATAGCCAGTACAAGATTCATAGAAAGTTCTCCACCCAGGAGTGCGCAGATGTCTCTGGTGCACCTTAGATGTAGAATTAACAAATACTTATCAGCTTATTCATTTCTTTTTCCACACCAAATTCGTAAACAGAAAAACATGTATTTCTTTTTGACTATTTATTTTCATTTGCATGCATCCACTTGTGCATGCAGAGGCCATTTAAGAAGAAACTACAAAAGAAAATAATTAAGAGATATGTTTTGAACGTAAAGAATCATACTGCAAACAGAAACTGCCATGGCCCACACACATATATACATCTCAAACAGAAAGGGGAAACTTCTTGTCCCATTAGGGAAGGCTGTGGTGACTTGGCTCCACCATTGAGTGGGAGGGGGCAGACAAGATGACTGAGTGGATGTTACTGATTTTTTAAACCAAATGCTTGTGGATGAACTGATTATTTAGATCCATGACAGTCATATTTGTAGGACTCAAATTACGCAGTCATCTCCTGCACAAAGAGGTGGGAGTAACTTCTGGGCTCCTAGGAAGAGCTTGGAAAAGTTTGATGTTGTTTTGTTTTTGTTTGGGGGCTGTTTTTGGTTAATTTGGTTGGTTGTTGTTTGGATTATAATTCCCACAATCTCCAAGAATGCAAGTATGGCTCATATTTTCTCCAAGCTCTCAGTACATTCGTATTTTCAACTACAGTACCATTCCAATACACCAGGGGTGTCCAAACTTTTTTCAAGGAGGGCCAGATATGGTGAGGTGAAAATGTGTGAGAGCCGACCTTTCAGCCACATTTGGCCCCTGGGCCAGACTTTGGACAAGCCTCTAGGACATGCAAGGAGGTGGGGAGGAGACTGCAACAATGGAGCCAAGGGCAGGTAGGCTGTGCAGGTGGCTGGGGGACGGAGGGAGGGAGGCAGGGAGGGCAGGCAAACCTTAAAACTGCAAACTGGTGTCTCCATCCATTATGGGGAGGGGCCAGCTAGTGGGGATGCATGACAGGCTGAGCCGGTGGAAAAGAAGAGGCCACGGCCGCTCGAAATTTGAAAATGGGCCACATTTGGCCCCCGAGCCTGACTTTGGACATGCCTGCAATACACCATGCTTGATTAGGAATATGATATTTTGAACTGGGTGTGTTTTTATCTGGAAAGAAATGAAGTACAAAGGGACTCTTGTTAAATTCTTCAGCTTATGGGCTATCTGAAGCTTCCATTTTATTCCCCATCTTTTCTAATACCTGCAGGAAACCTGGCAGGGGTGGGGTGGTGATATCATTCACATTATGGATGATACTGCCATCCATATGCAGTTGATTTCAATTTTACTTTCCCTTCCCAAAAAAATTCTAAGGTAGTCCCCTCCAAAATTGGATGAAGAACAATGCTTACTCTGTTATCCACTCCCTGTTGACAATTATGAATTATCTTCCTCATAGTTTCATGTAGCTATTAAAAACAGGGAAAGCTCTAACTCTAGGATGCCTTTGAGCTAGAGTGAATTCAACTAAGATTTCATCCAATTTAGACTGACAAGTGACAAACTTATGATCCATTAACCACCACCACCACCCTGTGGATGTGCAGGCCCTTTGAAGTATGAAATCTGTAGTTTGGGGTTTTGCTGTCTCTAAGCCATTGGCCGTGCACAGTGCCAGCCACGGCTCACCCTGGAGCAATTAGGTCTGTTCAAAAAAACACTTGCCTCTATCATATCTCCATGAATCTATTACAGTACAGTTTGCATGAAAACACCCTTGATGAGTGTGTGATGTACAACTAATGTGCTACGTGGTGTACTAAGCTGGTGTAGAACTGCATCCAAGGTGCTTATGTGGAGTATTTATTTATTTATTTATTTATTTATTTATTTATTTATTTATTTATTTATTTATTTATTGTTTTGAGTACAAGCTCCTGAGATTTTAGAATCACATGGTTCCTGATGTGTTTCCATTACCAGGCTTGTTTTAACTTTTACGCCTGCAAATTATTTGGTATTATTAAATATATCTGATGGATAGCTTCTCTGCCTCCAACCAAGACTGCCCACCAGTTGAAATTTATAGAAGAGCAGAGGTTCTACACTATCTTTCATCATTGTCTGAGATTAAGCTGGTGGGAAGGTAAGGTCAAGTCTTTCCTGCAATGACACCTACAAATTCAAAGTGGTATGGATGGTTTCCTTTGTTCACTTCTGTTGATAGACCTGCCACCAAAACTCTTATGATAGCTGACCTCCCAGTTTTAACTTCAATGGTGTTTCTCCCCCTGGTTTTCAAAAAAGAGTCACTGATACACCCTAGTTTTAATCATCATAATTATCATCATCTTGCAACTACCAAGCTGAAAGAGACCCAATGGCTCAACAATTCTTATCCTTATAAATGAGGCAAACTGGGGAATCAAACACCCTATCTTTGGCTTCTCAGCCCAATACATAAACATAAAAATAAAGTGTAACATAACATTTAGAACACACTCAGAAGAACTAGTCACTTCTTATCAGCAATGAGGGTCTCCCCTCTCTCTCTCTCATCTCTGATTCAAATCCGCCCTGAAGAATACTTGGTTTCTGGTTGACCATTTGGATATACAGTCTTGATAGTGCCATCAGGATACTCCCTTCTTGTGGACACCGCTGTGTGAATCTCTTTTGGCCCATTGCAAAACTGGACGGTTTTAACACCACTTCTGCAAAGCAATGAATAAAACATCATACTGAAAAAATATTCATGCCCATGTCTGGAAGTTGAGTCATGGCTACTGGACTTCTTTTTTGAGAGATAGAAACATTTCGCTGTTCATCCAAACAGCTTCATTGGTCTGAATACAGCTAGTGCAAGTACTCCATCTTTTAGTCAGCTTTGACCTCTTGTCACCCTGGTCTGAATTAGGCTCATAAGTTGAACAATGGCCTGAATAGGCTCATTAGGGAGACAATAGTATCCATAGCCTTAAGGTGAACAATGGCCTAAGGTGCTGAAACCCATCAAGAATGGGTCGTTAGCTATGGCCTTGGTGGTGAAGGCTTTTTGATTTGCCTGGGTACTTTGGAAAGTACAGCCTGATAAGTAGCAGATAGACTATGCCGGAGCCCACCACCTCTGTTGAGGGAGGGGTTTTCAATGTTCACATGAATAGCTTCCCTTACTCCTCTCTCAAACCACTTCTCTTCTTTGTCTAATATGTGTACATCCTCATCTTTGAAAGAGTGCCCTTTGTCCTTCAAATGGAGGTGTCCTGCTGATTCTGGTCCTGAGCTGTTACCTCTCCTATGTTGGGCCATTCTTCTGTTTAATGGCTGTTTAGTTTCTCCAATGTAGAGGTCTGAACACTCCTCACTGCATTGGCCTGCATATACTACATTGCTCCTTTTATGGTTTGGTATTGGATCCTTTGGGTGGACAAGTCTCTGCCTTAGTGTGTTTGTGGGTTTGAAATAAACAGGGATGTGGTGTTTGCCAAAAATCCTTTTAAGCTTCCCTGACACTCCTGCCATGTAAGGAATGACCAGGTTCTTCCATCGGTTCTGTGTCTCAGACTGATCCCTTGTTCTTCTGGGATGGCCCACTGCTTTGTTGAAGGTCCACTTTGGATATCCACAGGCCTTAAGTGCTGTCTTCAGGTGCCTGTCTTCCTTCTTCTTGGCTTCTGTGGAGGTGGGGATGCCTTCACCACCAAGGCCATAGCTAAGGACCCATTCTTGATGGGTTTCAGCACTTTAGGCCATTGTTCACCTTAAGGCTATGGATACTACTGTTTCCCTAATGAGCCTATTCAAGCCATTGTTCATCTTATGAGCCTAATTCAGACCAGGGTGACAAGAGGTCAAAGCTGACTATAAGATGGAGTACTTGCACTAGCTGTATTCAGACCGATGAAGCTGTTTGGATGAACAGTGAAACGTTTCTATCTCTCAAAAAAGAAGTCCAGTAGCCATGACTCAACTTCCAGATAAACTCACCTGGATGACTGAGAATCTTCTCAGACATTCATGCCCATGGTTTTGTTCACACCAATGGGCAACCTAAAAGCAAAAAATCTATAGATGGGATCAGTTCAGCTGTCCACCAACCCAGGGTTTTCTTTCTTTCTAGGGCATTGAGCACATAGGGGAAGCAAAGTACACACCTTCTGTACAAATCTACAGATCCAGAGGAACTGATATTTTGGATCAAAGATTCCCAAATATTACAGAGAGAGGCACTGCAAAAAACTAGCTTGCTCCATGACTTGTCATTGCAAATTAGCCTCAGCAACTTACACAGACTTTATGTGAACAGAACACCTACAGGAGTCCAGCCATTTTGTTACAATGCTGAACTCGACAAAACCAGAAACCCTGTGAGCATAGAGAGGGCAATCCATTCCTCTTAATGTTGGGGAAGAGAGTAGCAAAAGGGGCAGCAGCTTATCTTGTGCCAATCCCTCTATCAGAGGACACTGGGTCTCTCCTACCAGTCTTCCCTGGCCACTGCATTGATCACAGGCTCCTCCTGCTTCATAAAGCAGCAAATAGATCTGAGGGTTTAAAAAAGAATTTCTCACATATCACTTGCTGAGGCCCTTCAAAACTTCATTATCCTTCCTAACTTGGTTAGTGTTACGATGATGTTGACACAGCCCTTTGCTCAAATAATCACCCCTTTTCTAAGTCTGATTCAAGTTCCCTTTATTACTTACTTTTCTATTTTTACAACGGTGCCATCTGGAAAAACGGTTTCTTCAAAACCTCCCTTGTAGCGGAGTTTCACAGTCTGATCTGGAAACACAATTTCTTCAGTGCCATCAGGATAGTACTTTTCTGTAGTAGAGGTCGACACAACAATCTCCTTAGTAGCATGACTGGCCACAGCATCTTCGTAGGCATAGCAAGCCCATAAAATTCATACATGCATTACCATCTTATTCAACTCCCCCTCACCCACCCAAACAGCATCCTGGGTCCTACATGGATCTCCCTTTGCATGTTTGAAACATACATTTACCTGATTCAGGGCCCACATGGGAGGTTTATGTTTTTCCACACACTATGTTGCAGCAGATGCACACAATTAACAACATTCTTTCTGAATTTTTTTAAAAAGACATTATACAGTTTAGCAGAAATACAAACTGGCCCTGATATCATCCTCACCCCCCAACCCCCCCCCCCAACATGGAAAATAGTTCAACTATGTATTCTACTTCTCTCTCTGGAGCATGTGAGAATATTTGTTGATGCAATAATTTACAATCTTGTACATTTTAACGACACAACACACACACACACACACATTTTGTCAGTGATGTCTATAATCTCATTCTGAATATACGCACCTCTGCAAACTATGGTGAGAATTTTTTTAAAGGACACTGCATGGCTTCTGTGGCACATTGTGATATGTTTTGCAGATTTCTCCAGTGCAACCCAGTATGCTTCATTGCACACCTTGGACTTTGAGGTTTGCCTCTTCTGTAGTGTCTAAAGTTAGGGGCTGACTATACAGGCATTTAGCCAGCTGTTTGGTCTCCCCTTAAGGACAGTGATCAGATAACATTGTTGTTGGAATGAACCACCCCACCCATAGAGCCGTCCCATTCATACCTTTCTGAGCCATTGGCAGAGGCTTCTACATTTTTAGTGAAGATAGGATTGTTACGATTTAGATCAGTTCCAGTGTGTGCAACTGCTTGACCTGATCTAAAGCAAGCCTTCCAGATTGAATTTGCCCATATCATGAAATGACTGAAAGTGAGTCACTTCAGACTATTGGCAAATTAATCACTTCCTCTACTCCTTAGCAGAGGAGCAGTGGAAGTGTAAGAAAAGAAAAAAAAGACTGTGTAAAAGATTGTCATTGATGTGGTATATCAGTTATAAAAAAATTAAAATCTTTTCTTTGCCTTCTCTTAAAGGACTGGTCACAAAACTGCCCACACTTGAATCTACAGTGATGGCTTCAGCTGCAGGCAGTTTCTGGACTGGCCCTTTAAGAAAAGGTGAAGAGGATGGGCTGCACAACCAATTAGGTTGCTCAAATCAAGCCCAACCATTCCAAAGTAGCCCACAAAAGCTAGCTCCTTGCCTATTATATACCTTCACCCTTCAAATGAAGAAATGTGCCTTCATTTAAGATTTCCACTCGATGATTTACCATTCTAAACTATCTGTGGACAGCAAAGGGAAAAACCATTCCACTATTGTATGATTTAATAGGCACATGCATCTTTGTAAATGTAGACCCCCAAATCAGTTCAGGTAGCATCACTTACCAATCTGTTTATTAGGGAACTCCATCACTTCCATGCCATTTGGGAAAACAGTTCTGGTTGCTTGTGCATCTGCATAATAATAAATCTGCAGAAACAAAGTCACCTTTTAGTTCCAAACAGAGATCTTGAACAGAACTGTGGAATATGCTCTTTTACTTGGGACTTATTGTGATAGGCACAATAATTGTGCAAAAAATATATATAAAACAAAAGAATGGTGGCAATTGGAAGATAAACAAATCCTATCTCAGTGTGATCTTGTGTTAATTAAAATCACACTTAGGAGGCGCGGGGGTGGTTGAAAGAATTTTAAATCCATGAGATTCCACATTGAAATAAATATGTTAGTATTTAGGATTACCACAAATTGTTTTCATTTTTGTTTATACATGTTTGAACATGCTAATATGACTACCTTTCTGAAGACCATAAATGAAGACAGGCTCTGTAGGTTGTACAATAGATTGTTGCAGATCCCGACAGCAGGGAGATCTGCATGGGCTACAGAGAGAAACACTGCCATGTCAGCACTTTGCAAAATGCACAGAGATATGGCAGATCCCAAAACAAACTATCCAAAACCTTTCCCCCTGGACCTAGGCTTGGACAGCAACATACCGACAACAGACGTCCATCTAAAGGCACTGCTTTTGTTTTGATATACAACAGCATGCAACCTTCAAATGCATACCAAGTTATGATGCTATGTGGAACACCCAGGAGTCAGTGGGAAAAGGTATGAAGTTGATCTTTGCCTCTTTCCCCATCCAGCAGAAGTGGCACGAGTTAAGAAAACAAAGAAATATAAGCATGTGCAATACTTTAAATCCTAGAGAACACAGAATTTGAACATTTTAGGGGGGAAAACTGAGTTTCTTCAACATTGATTTCTTTGAGCACAGCACATGCAGATCCTTGCTAATGTGCAATGGAAGATGGGGAAGACAACAGCCTATTAACAGTTTATAGATAAATCACAGAACGCGGAAACTTTAAATGAGGCACTAGCACATTTCTGAAGGCGATTCAGCTCTGTTTCAGCTCAACCATTTATTTCTCTTTGTCCCCTAAATTATGTTATTCAGAACTGAGGTAGTTCCGAGTCACTGCTACAAGTCATACTTGAAACCATGAGAAATACATAATATTACACACCATTGTTTGGTCAGGTAACATCTTCTTAATATCTCCGTTGTAAAAATTAACAAGGGTTGTCCTTTTATCAGCGCTAATTTCCAGTTTTGTGCCATTCGGGTAAATAGTAATTCTGCGTCCATCCATTAAAAGTTGTTTTACCTTAAAAACAAAAATGTGTGAAATTGGGGTAGTATGCAGAGTATACACAGAGACATGCACAAATTTAAATGGAATACTTTGCTTAAAGAAGGCTCTTCTAAAAATATGTCTGCAAAGATTCTTAGTCATCTGGATGATTTTATCTGGAATTTGAGTCATGGCAACTGGATTTCTTTTTCTTGAGAGATTGAAACATTTCGCTGCTCATCCAAACAGCTTTGTCAGTATGAGGAAAGCTAGTTATGAGTCCTCCATTTTATATTCCACTTTGACCTCTTGTAACCCTGGACTGAAATAGGCTCATCAGATGAACAATGGCCTGAATTAGGCTAGTTAGGTAGACAACAGCCTCAATAGCCTTAAGGTGAACAATGGCCTAAGGTGCTGAAACCCATAAAGTATGGGTCGTTAGCTATGGCCTTGGTTGGTGAATGTGTGAAGTATCTTTGATTTGTCTGTGTATTGTTGAGATCACAGCCTGATATGTGGCAGATAGAGTCTATCTGAGCCCTCCACTTCTGTTGAGAGAGGGGTTTTCTATGCTCACATGAATGGCTTCCCTGACCCCTCTCTCAAACCACCTCTCTTCTCTGTCTATGTGTACATCAGTGGTTCTTGTAGTTTGCTACTTTTCTTGCTGTCCTTTCATATTCTCGCACCAACGTCAGGGCATCTGCCCCGAACTGCATAGCAATATGTCTGTGATGTACACATATTAGACAGAGAAGATAGGTGGTTTGAGAGAGGGGTCAGGGAAGCCATTCATGTGAGCATTGAAACCCCCTCTCTCAACAGAGGTGGAGGGCTCAGGTGGAGTCTATCTTCCATTTATCAGGCTGTGATTTCAATAATGCCCAGACAAATCAAAGATACCCTAACCCTAACCTTATCATTTAGTCCTTATTTGTGTAGTTCTTTTGTTTTAATGCCATTAAAGGTTAATGGAATGGAAATGGGTAAAAGAAGCCGCTAAGGCTACTATGCTGCCAGCCCCGTTACTTTATGACAAATGTAAGAGGACAAGGAGAGACCAATCCTCAGGGGACCACTCATTGCCGTAATTTGATTGAGACTGCTTTGCCAGTGCAAACACGTCCCTGCTCAAATTGGAACAATGCCAAGTCCTTATAGCTAACATCTCAAATTAAGAACAGGACTTCTGTGAAGAGAAAAAGTGATCTCAAATGAGACATTATAGCCACCTTCACCAACTGCACGTCCAAGAATTCTAAGAGGAACCATTAATTTGCTATAACACTAAAAAAACTGTATTTTAAAATTGAAAATCTGACAGATTGGTAGCCTAGATATGACTGAGTATTCCTTGTTGCCGCAAAGTATCGTTTCTGTTCCAATCCTGTTCTGTTCTGTTCTTTTCTCTCCTCACCCCATTATTGTGCTGTATTTTGCGCATTTGCAGCACACATGTATAAAGACAGGATCAGACAGAGTTTACCTGCAGGTGCGTGACTCAATCTGACAATGAAAGAACAGGCAGAGGTGTACGTCACTGCAATCTACATTTGTAACAGGTCATATATTTCCATTTGTTAGAATACGGAGTGACAGGAAAAAAAGAAAAGATGTCTTGGCTTCAAAATAACAATGATTCAGCTCATTTCAAAAAACTTGAACATCAGCCGCTGAATTTCTTTCAAAAGTCGCAGCGTACGGAAGTCGTCCTGCTGACATTCATTTTTTAAGATTTGTAACCAGCACAAGCCGGATGAAAAAAATAATCCAATTCTGCAAATCAACATAATCTGTGTTCCCCCTCAGGACTTCCAATTGTACATGGTGTGCCCCAAACACCACTTTGATGATGAGAGACATATGGTGGAGACATATGTGAGCAGCAGTTGTGTTTCAGCATAACATGACCTCCATGGCATGCATGCCAGCGCCGCAAGATGTCGGCTTTGTTTCATGCAGAGAGCTCCTGGGAAATTATCCAAGTCTACTCCATGAGCAGATGGGGAGACCACTCTGGCGAAACATTTCCTGCAAAGGTGCTGCATGAAACCAGCTGTCTTGCTAGTACTCCAGCACAACCAGGCATTCAGATTCTGTACAAATTCTAGTGTTCTTACGTGGCTTGTAGGGACCAGACATGTGATATTTAATCAGCCCATTTAATATCTATTAAACAGCAGTATATGATATTGCTGAAGCTAACTAAGTGATATACATATCTTCTATGCCGTTATTGTTTTTAAAGCAGGTATTTGAAGAGTTGCTTAGCCCATCTAACATGCACCATTTCCATAACTGTAGTCTCTTTTTCTGCCTTGTTTATAGACAGCCAGATTTCCCTGTATACTCTGTGCATGCCTATTGACCTGTACAAATGCATAGTTTGAGCTTTAAGGCTGAATGGGCCTGAGGATGGGGAAGACATATGAAGCAGATTAGCCACAGACAAAGAGTTAAATTCATGCATATACTGTACTGCCGCCACCAAACAAGTCAACATTAAATTGGAATTGGCACCAAACGAACTTTCATTCTTTAACTGGAGGTTGAGTCATGGCAACTGGACTTCTTTTTCTTGAGAGACTGAAACATTTTGCTGCTCATCCAAGCCCTTTGCCAACCTGAAGAAAGCTAGTTGTGAGTCCTCATTCTTGATGGTTTGCTACTCTGCTTAAACTTGGGTGTTATGTCCTACGGGGAATCTGAACAGTGCCCACATTCAGGGTTAGTGTCTTAATACTGGTTGAGGTTGGTGGTCAGACTCTGAAGGAAAGGAAGGAGTGGAAGCATGTGATTCTGAAATCCATTTCCATTCTCTTAAGGGGCCATTGTACCAATCCAGAGAAAAAACGTGCACTGATATCCAAATTCTAGGTCTATCTATTATGCAAAATGGTGTGTTGCCTGTTGCTGTTGTCTGCTGTCAAGCTGCTTCTGATTTACAACATGCCTGTGAATGAACGAGCTTCCTCTCATCTTACAAACTAAAGTTCACATCTTTTTTTTTCTTGCCAAATCAAATCCATTTCATTTTAGAATCTCTTCCTTACCTTCTGCCTTTTACTTTCCTTAGCAATATAGTATTTTCCACTGGGTTTTGCCTTCTTGTGGTATGTCCAAATCACAGCATCCTCAGTTGGGTTATTTTAATATCTAGTGAGGGTTCAGGCTTGATTTGACAGAAAGCCCATTTATTTGTCTGGCTGATGGTCTACTCCGTATCCACAGAGATTCCCCCTCCCCCAGCACTACATTTCAAATGAATAGATGTTTATCATGTCACCTTTCTTCACTGTTCAGCTTTAGTATTACATGGATGATCTTGTGGGTGATCAGAGAGTGCTTTCATCACCATGAGGCCATATAAAAGCAGCACACTTTGTCCTGGTCTCTGGAAGCATAACCTCATACCGTCTTTTCTAATTCTTTCATAGATGCCTTCTAAATCTCAGTTGTCATCTGATTTCTTTGCTTCAGTCCCCATTTGTACTCAAGACTGAACCAAGGTGTAGAAAATCTTTAACAATTCATTTCTAAAGTATTCAGGGAGGCAAGTTGATCATGGGGCACTCTCAGAGTCTATAGTTAAGAAGTCTTTCTTCTTTTTCATTAGTTACCTACCAGATTTGAAAAAGCCATTGGTAGACTGTGAAATGTGTCCCCGGTTTAGCTATGATTTAGCTATGATTTAGCTATGATTACTGTCTTGCTGCCTAATATAAAAATATTTTTGGTTTAAAGATGAGTTCGCTTCTGCAAACAGTCATCACACTGCCGAAGCAGGGCTTTGTGCTATTGACTGGTTAGTTATTTTATCTTTGAAGGGACGGCTCCAACACTACCTAATTCCTAATTTCTCACAGAGGGTGGTGGAGTCTCCTTCTTTGGAGGTTTTTAAATAGAAGCTGGATGGCCATCTGTCAGGAGTATTTTGACGAGGGTTCCTGGATGGCAGGGGGTTGGACTGGATGTCCCTTGAGGTCTCTTCTAATTCTATGAGTCTATGATCCTCCAACATCTATGTGACACTTTTTTTTGCTCATAGCGACTAATGGTGCAGTTACACTATTGAAATAAATTGAATGTAGATCAGGGTGGGGAAGGTAAGTTGGTTTAAATTGACGTGTTTCTTGGGTCAGCGTGTGTGTCCCTCATGGGAAAACACTAATCCATTTTTAAAGTATACTGCATATCAGTTGAGGAGGCTAAGCAGGGTTTTAGAATCACTGCATTTCAGGCTTTGTCCTGCACCCACTCACCCTCACACTGGTTGCCACTCATAGCCACTAGCAGCTGTTACTATGATATTATTTTTAAGACTGTTTACTTTTTAAAATATCTTGCAATCAGGTCTAATGCTAGCACAGAGTGACAGATAGAAAATGTCAAAGAAAATGAGATGCCCATTTGAAAGGAAGAAGAGTTGTAAAGAGGAAATAACTGGCAAAAAATCCCATGAGATTCTAAGGAAAGTCATTGGAAAATAACAAAGATGAGGAGGCACCTGGGTGTGTGGGTTGTGGGGAGGCAGGGCTCCCCTCAAAATGTTCAGCTTGGAAATTTGCAGAACAGGACTTTGGGAAGGTACATTACCTCTATATGTAATACCGAAAGTCTACAGCAAAGAATTACATGCGATTAGCATGCAAAATGTTGCATACATATTTCAATGTAGATTTTTTTTGTTTCATTTTAAAACATATCTAAAATTGCTGGCTAAACACCTCAGCAGTTTAGGTATCTGGTTGCGGAGGCAGATGTTGGGAGTTTGACTCCACACTGTGCCTCCTACAAGCCTGTGGCCTTTAGAAAGTGGTACAGACCCAGGGTGCCCTCAGAAGAAGGAAATAATAATAATACTCTTTGAACTACAGAAATGGAAGGGACTCTACGGATCCTCTTGTCCAACCCCCACCCATCCAGGAGGCACAGTGGGGAACTGAACTCCCAGGCATTGCCTCCACAACCAGAGACCTATGCCACCGAGCTACCGTATTTTTCTGTCTATTTTGCCACTAGAGTTGGGCACGAAACATATTTTTTATTCGTTCTGTTATTCGTTATTCGGTTCGTTACCTAACAAAACGAATAATGCACTGACCCATCAAAGAACCATGAAACGAAACGAAACGGAAATTTCCGCTTCATACCTTTCGTTTTTCGTTTTCCCATAGGAATGCATTGAAGCAATCCATTCCTGTGGGAAAAGTTTCTCTTCCAATTGGTGTGGTGAAACTGCGGTCTTTTTTTCCACCAGAAGCCAGCGCCGCTAATCAGCTGTAGCGCTGGCTTTGGCTGGAAAAGGATTTTAAAAGCCCACCCTTTCCTCCACCATTTTCTGAGGACTCCTGCCGGGCTGTCGGTTCCTGGACCCCTTTAAACCCAGCCCAGTCGGTATCAGGGAAACCCCTGGTATGGACTGGGCTAGGTTTAAAGTGGTCCAACAATTGACAGCCCGGCAGGAGCCTTCAGAAAACGGGTCGGGAGGAGGAAAGTTGAAGAGTGATTGCGCTGTCCTCCCGACCTGTGTTCTGAGGGCTCCTGCCAAACTGTCAATCGCTGGACCCCTTTAAACCTGACTCAGTCCGTACCAGGGAGACCCCCTGGTTCTGTACTCCTATTTTGGGGGTAGTTACCTCTCCTTTGAGGTGACACTATAAGATGCACCCATGTATAAGACACACACACACCCAATTTTCCAGTGCGAAATAACAGTTTCTCCACTGTGTAGTTCTCATTGGCTTACTTCTGTGTACAAGATGAGCCTTATAAATGGGAAAATGCAGTATCTAGCAATTCATCAAGCTAAACCGCTTCTGGGTACTCTCTACTTGAAAATGGTCACCGGAAGTAAGAATGGCCTTGACAGCACATTATTAAACTTCCTTACCTTTCCATCGGGGTACTCTATTTTTTCTTTCACTTCCCCATCTTCTTTGCTCTCCGTATGTAGTGATCTTCTTCTTGACAGTATAGATTTCAAAGGAGAAGCCTATTGACAGTCAAACACAGATTTGTCTGCATATACCTTCCTGCAAAAAGTGGCATCGCTTACAAAAGCCTACATAAGAGAAGTGGTGCTTTATTCTAGGACTAGGTAAGGGCTGGGCACTTGAAATATCAGTGATACAGAGGTTTATTATTGCATAGGAAGGCGTCAAACAGACCAGTCCATTTAGAGACCAAACCTTTCTTGTAGCATTCAGAGAAGCAGGGACATTTTCTGAAGGTGTTTTTCTGCCATTTGAGAGTGTGCTGTTTCGTCCAGAAGAATCTGCCATCGCAGCCACTTCTTCAGGGGGCTTCTTACATCTCTGAAGGTCCTCTTTCCCCTGTAGAGATTTTTGTACAGAAATCTGAATCCACTGGGGCAGAACATGTTTAAAACACAGCTGCTCTGAGATTCTCTCTTCTAATAATCTAAAATGGTACCTCCTTCCTGTTCTATTTTATAATGGTAGCAAATGATGATGAAGTTTTAGTTTAATGCTTTCAATGGGACCGTGTCCTCCACCCCTCCTGAGGAAATAGCCTAAATGCAGAACAAGTTGTGTGTGTTGTACACAGCATTGCTGTCCATCAGAAGAACAAGACTAGGAATTGAATAGGGACACATGGGAGGCCACCATTAGAAATCAGCAGCATTTCCTAGCTGAGTCAGTCACCTCACGTTGCCTAACAACAGGCCTCGGCCTGGCTTAGGAGCAACCCACTGTGTTTAAGGGCAGTCTGTGTGGTTTTCATTAACAAAGCAAGATGCAATACATTCCCTCCTACAGATTTTTCCCCCAGACACTCTTTTAAGAGAAAGGTTTTAGATATGTTTTCTTGTAAATCAACTTACTTTTTCCACATTGTCCAGGGTTGTGGATCTTAAACGGTCATTGTTCTGGCTACTTAAAAAAGCTGCTTCTTCTGAGCTACCTGAAGTGGAGGAGTAAGCACCTGGAGGGATTAAAATACTTATACTATCAGTGGTCATATTTCAAAGCAGATTCAAACCTGTTATTTGTTTTTTTTTTTTTATAATATTTTTATTTATTGTTAAAAAAAGAGAAAGGAAAAAGAAAAAGGGATCGCTTTACATTGATAACAATCTCAGAGCGCAAACATCATTTATAAGGTTTTTAACGCAGATATTAGCTCTTGCCATCTTCTTGACAAAACTTCTTCATCTTCTCCTTTCAGGTGGCCGGAAATTCTGTCCATTTCAATAGCCGAGTATAGTTTTCCTTTCAAGTCGTCTTTTGAAGGTGTTGCAGAGTTCTTCCAGAGTTGAGCGTACAAAATTCTGGCTGTTACTATTATATAATTGATTACATATTTTTGATCATATGTTACCTCAGTTTCTATAATATTTAACAAGAATAGTTCTGGTGTATATTTTAACCTAACCTCCCACAGTATGTCTAGTAAGTTCTTAACCATATTCCAGAATAGTTTGGCTTTTTTGCAAGTCCACCACATATGGTAGAAAGAGCCGATTTCTTGCTCGCACTTCCAGCATCTGGGTGAACAGTTGTACATCTTGGATAATCTATGAGGACTAAGATGCCATCTGTAAAACATTTTATAACAATTCTCTTTATATGAGGTGGATTTGAACATCTTAATCGTTTGCCATAACATATACCATTTATCTAAGTGGATGGAGTGCCCACAGTTTTCCGCCCACCTTATCATACATTCTTTAACCTGTGAGTCACTTGTTCTTTCAAGTAACAGCATATTATAAAACTTACTCAACAGTTTCTTCTCACCTGCTGACAGTATTTTATCAAAGACATTGTCATTTACCATAAATCCACTTTCCTTCTGCACTAGTTTATAATGCGAGTATATTTGTTGATAAGTCCACCAGTCTATGTTTACCCCTTCAAGGGATAACTGATTTGGAGGTTTAAGAGTCTGGTCCTCATACAGAAGTTGTTTATATGTTAAAGTGTTACTAACTACCTTTGAGCCTGGTCCTCTAATTGCTTCCATTGGAGATAACCATTTAGGAGCCTTGGGGTAAAATAAGTCTTTAACAGACAACCAATTTTTAATTAGGGCATTCCGTATCCAATGTCTTTTAAACAGGGATGGAATATTACCTCTATACCATAAGTAATGGTGCCACCCTTTGTCTAGATCGTGACCTTCTAAGCCTAAAATTCTTTCGTTTGTCATAGAAATCCAATCACGTATCCATGTCAGTGCTGCTGCTCTATAGTACAGGAACAAATTAGGCAATGCAAAACCCCCAGAAGTAGTCCTGTCTTGCAGATAAGCATTCTTGATTCTAGCTTTTTTCTTTTGCCAAATGAATATACGAATATGCTTCTCTAAGTCGGACAAGATCTTAAAATTGGATAACACAGGTAAGCATTGAAATAAAAAGAGCAGCTTTGGTAAAACGGACATCTTGATAACCGCTATCCTACCCATTAGTGACAACTGGAGTTTGGCCCAGGTAGCAAGATCTACCTTTACAGATTTGATCAGAGGGATATAATTATTATCAATGAGGGTAGAACATTTATTGGATACCGTTATGCCTAAATATTTCGCCTTATTCACATGCATGAATCCTGATAGGTCCACTAATCCTTGAATATTAGTCACAGAAATATTTTTGGTCAACATTACAGTTTTTGTTTTGTTAATCAAAAAGCCAGATATTTCTGAATATTCCTTTAGGGTTCTTAGGAGTTCTGGCATGGACCGTGTAGGGTCTTCCAAAATTAATAATAAATCGTCAGCAAAAGCTTGTATTTTATAGGTTTCCCCCCGATTATTCAAACCTTGTATCGATGCTGAGTTTCTAATCACGTGCAGTAAAATCTCTAAGGATAAAATAAAAAGCAACGGTGAAAGGGGGCATCCTTGCCTTGTGCCCTTCTGTATAAGAATCTTGTCGGAAGAGAACCCATTCACAATAATCCTGGCATTCTGAGTAGTATATATCTGTTCTATCGCTCTAAGCATTCTGTGACCACATTGTAAGTAATCCATTTGAGATTTCAATAGGGACCAAGAGACATTATCAAAGGCTTTCTCAGCATCCAAAAAGATAAAGGCTGCCTGCTTTTGGGAGTGTATTTCGTAATACTCTAAGGAATTAAGTAAAGTTCTAATGTTTGACTGGAGATATCGATTTGGCAAGAATCCTCTCTGATCTGGGTGAATTAGCGTGGTAAGAATTTTCCGCCATCTAGTAGCCAAGATAGATGCAAAGATTTTATAATCCCCATTTAGAAGGGCTATAGGCCTATAATTCTCTATAGCCTCTTTTGGTTTTCCGTCCTTGGGGATCAAAACTATGTTGGCAGATTTCCAAGTATCTGGAATATCTTCTCCTTCCAGAATTGAATTGAAAAGATGAAGTAATCTTGGGGCTAAAATATTTAAAAATTTCTGATAGTATTGAGCTGGCAAAGCGTCCGGGCCAGGTGTTCTATTGGGTTTTTGTCTTTGAATTGCATCAACCACCTCTGTTAAGGAAATTGTGGCATTAGTTAAATTTCTTTGGTCTTCATTAAGTTGTGGAAAGTTATGTTTCTCTAAATAATTATATATTAAGTTGGGGTCTATCTGTTTTCCTTTAAATAGGGTTTGGTAATATGCTTCAACTATTTTCATAATTGAAGCTTGATCAGTTTGGTTAAGTCCCTGACTATCTTTTAAATTTATAATTGTTCTTTGGGTTTGCTGTTTCTTGAGTCTATAAGCCAACCATTTCCCTGGTTTGTTGGCATTTTCAAAATGGTTTAGCCTTGCTAGTCTGAGTTTGTGTGCAACGTCTGCAGATAGGATCAAATTCAATTGGTGTCTACCTTGTAATAACTCATTAAGATATTGTTTATTTCCAGGGTCTAATATCAGTTTATTCTCTAATTCTTCCATTTTACTCAAAATCTCTGCAGTCTTTGATTTCCTTTCTCTATTTTTCTTGGCCATGTATTGTATCACTGTGCCTCTGAAGTAAGCCTTAGAGGCATCCCAAATAGTTTTAGATTGCATACCCTCCGTAGAGTTTAACTCAAAATATGTCTTTAAGTCCCTCTCTGCCTTACTAAGAAACGTTTTGTCAGACCAGAGCGTGTGATTGATTTTCCAGTGTCTAACCTTATTAATACCCTTTAAAGACCATAAAATGGGGTTATGATCAGAGCATGATCTTACCAATGTTTCAATGTCCTGCGTTTGGAGTAACAGATCTGTACTGGCCCAAATCATGTCTATTCGGGAGAAGGAGGCATGGCGAGCTGAGTAAAATGTAAATCCATTGGTAATTGGACGCGATCTGCTGCTCGGTTTGTTGTTGAGAAGCTCCGTACAACCCTGGGCAACAGCTCCTTCCCACTGGCTGCCAGCCAGCGTTTGCAGCCACCTGAGATCAGCAGAATCTCAGGCTGTTCCGAGGCAGAAGGTGAGAGTGTTTTTTCCTCTCTTATTCTTGGAGAAACGCTCAAGAAATTCACCTCTTTTCGAAGCAAGGGGAAGGGAAAGACGCCGGACGGCATTTTCAAGCCATTCTCCTCTCAGTGTGAGTCTTCACTCCTTTAATTTGAATAACAATCCAGGCTCATTTATAAGCGAACTGTTTCTTGTTGGTTTTCTCTCTTCTCACTTCTGAGCAATCAACGGCAAACTCTTGCGAATTGACTCTGTAAACAAGAGGGGGATTGAGCTTCACCCCCCTCTCTTCTTCGCTGGGTAATCAGAGAAAACTCAGTCTCGCTACAGTGGCCATTGCAAGCCAGTACTTGGGCGCCATCTAGTGGATCCTTTTATTTTTGTACTTTTTTTCTATTTTTCCTACTATTTTCATTTTTTCCCTTGCTGCCAACCAACCCCCCCTTCACTGAAATGAGCTACCCTGGGGGAAAAAAAGGATCTATTGCCTCAACATCTATTCCACAGCCCTCTTCTGCAGTCATGACTCAAACTGGGCAAGCTCAAATCATGGACTTACTGCAAAATCTTCAAGTCAGTCAAAATCTGCTTCTCTCAGACCAGGCTAAGAACTTTGCAGATCTTAAACACGAAATGCAGGAAATGCAGGCGAGCCTGGCCAAAGTTGATGAGAAACTGTTACACTTTGAACAGAAAATTCAAGCTATAGAAGATGTCCAGACGGTCTTTGAATGCAGACAAGATGAATTTGAGTCAGATCTCCAGATTATAGATAAAACTGTCTTGAACCAAGAAATAGACAACTCTGCCAAAATAATTAGAATTCAAAATGTCCCCTTCGAAGACAGAGAGAACTTGTATGCTATGGTGGGAGAATGTTTTGCAGTGCTGCTGGGACTTTCAGCACAAGAAATCCAGCAGGAGATAGACTACATTCGTAGGCAGCCTAATGCTTATACTAGGAAGAACTCCCTACCGTCAGAAATAATAGTTAAATTGGTGAGGAGACAGACCCGAGATTCGCTTTTGAAAAAAGCTCAAGGCCAGGAGATCAAGATTAAAGACGCAAAAATTCGACTACTTAAAGATCTACCCTGGAGGATCCGTCAGCTTAGAAAAGATTTTACTTTCCTAACCAAATTGTTGCAAAAAAACGATGTACCATACAGGTGGACCTTTCCGGTCGGTTTGCTCCTCCGCTGGGAGGGGAAGAACATTCAACTCGACTCTGTGAAGAAAGCTTACAGATTCGCTGAGGTCAACGCAGATAAAATAGGTTATACCCCCTCATCCGCGGAGGAAGACGACGAGGGAGAAGATGAGGATAACTTTCAACATAACAGGGAAACGAAAGATCAATCGATATTACAAGGGAAAGGCAGATCTTCGCATCCCCGAGACCCAACAGCGGAGGACAGCACTAAACCCAAGAGACAACTGAGGCCGAAAGGGGACAAAAAGTCACGTTGGAAGTAAGAATGTCTCAGAAATTAATAACCTGGAATGTGAACGGTCTGAACGCGCCAATTAAGCGCAGCAGGATTTCAGCTCTCCTGCAAAAACAGAAATGTGACTTGATCTGTCTTCAAGAAACGCACATAATAAACACGCAAGAGAAGCTCCTAGAAAACCGGAAGTTAGGAATTGCCTTTCCCTCCTCAAATCAGAAATCCAAGAAAAATGGGGTAGTAATATATGTTAAGCCTGAGATGCAACCAAGTTTGATTAAGAAAGATGAGGAAGGCAGATGGATTATTATCCAAGCAACCCTCCAATCTAAGAAAACGACGATTGTGGGTATATACAGCCCAAATGACAAAAAATTGCAAGAATTTTTTTTTTTTGAAGAGTTGCTGCAAGAACTACTACAATACGAAGATACCCCAATAGTCATTTTAGGAGACTTTAATGCTGTCAACAACCCAAATATGGACAAACAATCACCACCCGGGGCAAAAAGGGGGGGGCGGGTAGTTTCCTTACCAAAATCCTTTTTACATTTATCAAGTATTTTGCAGATTCAAACCTGTTATTTGTTTTAAGACCAAGATATGGTTTATGTTATTAATGACTGGCAAAAACAACACCTTTGAGAAACAGAACCTTCTGTTTCTGGTTCCTGTATGCTTACGATTTGCAAATATTTTCCCTTTCATGTATGAAGAGTGGCTGGTGTCCTTAAGTATATTCAGGACAGAAGCAGACGATGAGCGGTTCTTTCCATAACTCTGTTGCTGAATCGGATCCAGCTGAGGTAATGCCTACGATAAAGGGGACACAGTTAAATGAAAACACAGCATGCCGATATATTCTTACTACTTGATTCATCTGGATATTATGAATAATTAGTAAGAAATCTCACCACATTTTACAAAGCTGCAACTGAGCCAAAGCAACAGATGTGGAGAGAGAGAGAGAGAGAGAGAGAGAGAGAGAGAGAGATTTTAATAGAGTTTTTTCTTATTTTTTGCTTTTAGAGAAAAAAGTTATGTACAAAACCTCTTATATGATCTGAAAATGTAATCTTCAGTAATCTTGAAGCAGCATGTCTCGTGTGGCAAAAGCATAACGCAAAAGCACTTTGGAAAGTCAGGTGAACACCAAATACTTAAAAAGCCGGGCTATTTAGAGGCACTTACTTTCTCTATTTCAAATGGCATCTGATGAGGTGTCCTTCGACCTGTCGGCGTCACACTTCTGTTATGAAGGGCTTTAGGTGGGCTCCTCACTCTTTGTTCTCCTGTTATGGATTTCAATAACTCAGAACTCTGCTGTGCAGTTCCAGTTGCCTAGATGTTGTTACAGAATAAATGCTCGATTCTGGGAAATCCACAATGTATTTCTCTCTCTCTCTCTCTCTCTCTCTCTCTCTCTCTCTCTCTCTCTCATTGATTAATTAATTAATAGATGCATGGATGGTGCTTTTAGGTATTCAACATAATGCCTTATCTAGATGTAATCCTTACAGCAGTCTGATAATCACTAGAATTAGGCAACAAAGCATTTACAGTTTTAAGTCACCTCATGTATTCCAAATGATGCTAAAGAGAAAATCACTTTGGTTTGCCGACGCTCCCTCCTCCCCCGTGGTTTCACTGAAGAAGCAACATATGAACCTAGGACAGTGGTGGCTAACCTTTTAGAGACTGAGTGCCCAAACAGCGATTCAAAACCTACTAATTTTTTGCCAAGTGCCAAGACAGCAATTTAACCTGAATACAGATGGCTGTGAAGGGGCGATGTTGGGTGCCCACAGAAAGGGCTCCAAGCACCACCTTTGGCACCCGTGCCATAGGTTCGCCAACACTGACCTAGGATGTCCTGGATTGCATCTGAGTAGCTCAGTCTCTGCACAAAAGATTGCATCTTTAGTGCCACATTGGGCTTGATCCTCAGACTCCGTAGCCCTCCTGCTGCACTACTACCTTTGCTCTGGCTTCACACATTCTGGGAGTTTTAGATTTTCTGTACACCAAGATGGCATGTCTTACCTGTGTCTTCCTATCTCTAGGGGCAAACACATCCTGGGGTGTTTTCCTTCCGACATGCTCAGCGCTGGGGCTTCTGTGGCTACCTTGCAGCACTCTCTCTTCCAGAGTCTCTTGGGAGGATGTCCCACTCAAAATAGCTGCCGAGACCTGATAAAGAAATGACTGCATACTAAGAAAGTTCCACAAGTGCTAAAGTAAACAAAACAGAGACGGGCAGTGCGCAAACTAAGCTAGGAAGAAGAAGGACAAACTTCCCCAAGGCTGCACAAGGCAGGTTCAAAGCTTTCTGCAGTATAAAGCATTGGACATGGGTTGCCCCATCCCTGCCCAACTCCATGCGCCAAAAGGTGATGAGACTGGCACATGAATGTGAGTTCATCACTTGTGGCAACAAGAGGGCACCTACACTGCACCCGAGGCCAGGACAGTAACTTAAGGAAAGCAGAGCAGGTCTGCCATATCCAGCAATACTCATTCTGCATCATTCAGGCTCTTCTGCCTAAAGCAGCTGCCTTACATTAGAAAAGGCTAGGGCTTCCCCTATAGGTTCCACTCCAAGCTACCATGCCACCCAGGATGTGGTGCATCTGATCTCGGCAGGCTATGGTGCTCCCCTGCAAATAGATCAGACAATGAGGGCAAAAGGAATAGAATGGGGAGTTTTACCTTCCTTCAACACTTTAGGGAAAATTCTCAGGCCTGCTCTGGTAGTATAACTGAGCTGCAATCCTTTCCCACCTGCAGAATATTCAGACAGCGGGGTGGCCCCAGGCAAGACTGTAGTCCCTCCTCAGACATAAATATGGGAACAGAAACCGAGAAGCCAAACGCAAGCTGCAAGTCTGTTCATTGTACCGGTGTTTCCACTCTTCTGCCAAGACACACCACACGTCTATGTTTCCTTTCTGCTTCCATCTTCTGGTGCTCAGAGATTCTGAGCTCATCTTGAAGCTCCAGGTTCTGCTTGGTCAATGCTTCAAGTTGACTTTTTAATTTGTCATGGGCAGCATGCCACTGGGTCTCATTTCTCCGAAACTCTTCCTGTAGCCCGGCTATTTGCTGCTTTAACATCTGTCATAAAAGGGTTAACAGTAGTGGGATTAGTAGCAGAAAAACAACAACAGTAGTAGTAGTAGTAGCAGCAGCATTCACCCAATTTCCTCATTTCAGACAGAGGAGGCAAAGTCAGCACACTGCCTTCAGCACATGGAAGGTCCTACATGATTTGAACCATGGCTGAACATAGCCTTAATCTAGGTGTGTTCCCTTCATTTCCTCTTCATTTGTCATCTTTTCAATCCAAGAAATCCTTATCATCCAGCAATGAATCTACAATTGAATTGCTTACACCTTACATTTACAACCACTTACTCCCAGCGGTTGCCTGTGTTAAAGTCTGTGGTTCCCTACCATGCAGCAGAACCAAGAGCAGGGAACATGGTACAAGGTACACTGTCAATGTCAGTTTGAAGAGTTTGTTGTCAAGCACATTCTTCACCATAAAGAAGTTTTTCTATTCCAACTTTCATTGGTGTACATCTATCCTCCCACTATCGATTCAACCAAATTCTAAGGTTCACATGTCTGTCATCGTGTTCTACAGCTTGGATTCAGTCTAAAATATTTTGGGTATTTGGAAGGCTTTGGGATTCAAGGGAAAATTGACTTCTTTGTGTTTCTTTTCTCACAATGGCTGATTGGCCGGAGGGGGGGGGCTGTCTTCATGACAATTGACATGTCTGCACTCATGGAAATCAGTTCCAGAGACATCTGAAATGAAGTTCGTCTTTTGGTTTATCTGGTTTTATCTTGAATGGGTTACCCCAAAGGACTGCTGGATCGCACTCCATACTGAGCACCCCACAGAAAATCCTCATCCAGCAGCTCTTTGTACTCATCTGAAAGCATACATCTAGAAGTTCAGGAGGATTGTAGCACAGAATGCCACTTACCTGTATTTCACTTACTTCCCTTTCCTCTTTAACATGTATTGTGTGCTTCTCAAAATCTCCATTTTTTTCCTGCATTTTCACAGCTTTGTCCCTGTTGCACTCTTCCAGGGCATACGTCTTCCCAGGACTCTGTGCCTCAAGCTGGTTGATTTGACTCCTGTTGAATGATAAATTGCTTGGCAATTTAAAGAAAAAACTGTGATGCCCCATGTACAAGAAGGAATTTAGGAACTAAATTAATAGTCAAAGGGCTTTGTTTGTTTGTTTGTTTGTTTGTTTGTTTGTTTATAATATCTTAGCATCTCTGTTGAAACTGCCAGGAGTAATGGAAGACCATAGCTAGGATAGGGAAATTGTTGAATCCACAGGCTTCTTCTCTGACCATATCAGTGATCTCCTTGATAAAATAAGCTACTCTTAAAATGATGGATTTGTACATAAGGAATGCAATGTGTTCTGGTTAAATAAGCCACATATTATTGGTGGCTTCTGCAGCTTCTCTCTCTGCCCTTGGAGGTCATCATAGTTCTAATGACTTTGAACGTAGCAGTCTAAATAATGATGTTGTGTTGCATCCAAATTAATCTTTCTTCAGATAACAAGTTCTTCTCATACTTATTTTCTCATTTATTATACTCAGGGTGATCAGCTGTAACAATTTGCACTTCTCATTTCTTCTTATATGGCCTGCGTATTCTAGCTCATTGTATTTTATTCCCCCTTGCACCAGAAAAAGAATGTGAAGGTAGCCTATAATGAATGCTGAAACCACGTTGATTTTGTAGGGAGGTGACCAAGGTAGTATATTCTGGTTTGTGAAACTAGATCTTGAAAGGACCCTGTGTTTAAATCCTGAAGAACAATCACCAAGAGAAACTCCTGTTGTGACAGTCAGATGTCTCCCTCACCATTTTTATGTCTGCTATTAGTCTTAGGATTCATTTGTTCATTCTAGTACTTCTTCACTGGTCATACCCACCCCTTCCTGGCCACATTCAGCATATTCTTAGCATCCTGTGATAAATCTATATTTCAGATTCTTCTGTCTTTTTTTATAATGCACATTCTCAGAGCCACATTTAAGGGTTCTGTTTGTTTGTTTTGGTATATAGGCTATTGAACATATCAATCCCTTTAATCTTTTTATTTAGTCTTCATTCCTTTTGTCAGTACCTTTTTTTTACTGCATCCATGGACTCTGATGTTTGGGGGCATTGCAGATATTGTTTGGAACTTAAATAGCACCACTTCAAACATATCCATAAAATATGACATTCATTCTTGTTATTTCTCCCCAATAAAGAGAAGCAACACCAGATATGTACCTCCAATTATGATTTAATAAGCACACACTCTTTTCATACCTGAGAATAGCCATTGCTTTCGCTTGTTCTTCTTTCATCTGAGCTAACAAAGAGGTTTCTTTGGGGTGCAACAGAGCCTCCCCTTCACATTCCTTTAACTTGCCTGTCTGTCTGTTCTGATCACACTCTACAAAGACATTCATGATGGAAATGTTTGATTATTCACTTGTAGAGACTGTGCAAAGAGAGTGGCAAAATTAGATAGTGCAAGTACCAAAGCATATTTACGTTCCCTATCAAAATGCATTGTAGCATGAAGAAACTTTAAACGTTATCACAATTCAAGTCCACGAGTGTACCTATAAAGCACAACTTAATATCATACAAGAGGTTACCATGAAGAGCTTTGACACCCATTCAGTTCAAAATAAAGGCACAATTGCAATCCGCACATCACAGTTTCAACTGAATGAAAAATGTAGGAAGCATCTCTACAAAATGCAGATTTCTGGGGAAAGCCAGATATACTGCCCAAGATCCTGTTGCTTAGTGTACAAAACTGCACAAGAGTAGTCTATTGAGTACATAGGGATATGTCTGTGAAGATTCTCAGTCATCCAGGTAGGTTTATCTGGAAGTTGAGTCATGGCTACTGGACTTCTTTTTTGAGAGATAGAAACGTTTCGCTGTTCATCCAAACAGACCGATGAAGCTGTTTGGATGAACAGCGAAACGTTTCTATCTCTCAAAAAAGAAGTCCAGTAGCCATGACTCAACTTCCAGATACATAGGGATTTGTTAAGTCATCTCCTCTGAATGTTCTGTTGATGTATAACCATTTCAAGCTATGGGACGTATTTTGCTTATTATGCTAAGCCACAGAATTCTAGCTATTAAATGCATAGTTCATGCTGGAATGGTAATCACTTTTATCTGCCATATGGACAGACAAGAGTTATGTGTGAGCTGAAATTCTCAGTATATAGCCACTGCTCACTTAACAATCTACCTGTTTGATGACTGCTCGGGCTTACAACCAGCAGCGGCGGCCAAAGCCACCACCTCCCTCTGATTGCTGCCTCAGGAAGAACCTGCGGTTCTAACAGGGCCTGGTCCCAAGCATCCAGCTTGCTTCTGCTCGCCTGCACCTACCTTGTCAGCAGCTTAGAGGGGAGGAAGCAAGGCAACAGTATCCCCCAACCTCCTCCACTGCTTCCAAGGGCCAGGTGTTGCTGCGAGTGTCACTCACAATGCCTCTACTGGGGAGGAGAATGACCTGAGCAGGGCAGAGCATCTGCCACCTCCTCTTTATCCTCTTTCTCCTGTGGCTTCCTGGGAAGCCTCTTCACTCTGGCCTGCCTGTAAGGAGGAAAGCTCCTACAGACAACAAGACACCCGCCTTAAGCTCCTCGCTTAACAACCAATTCACTTAATGATCTAGTTGTAGGAACAGAACTCCGTCATTCAAGTGTGGAGTACCTGCCTGTATATGTAGGAAAAAGAAGAGATTGGGAAAACTAGAAGTGTCAGCAAATAAGCTTCTTCATGAAGCAAAAGGTTAGCCAAGGAGCAAGTCTGGGCACACATGGGTTATGTCAACCTTCCCCTCTCTTTCTCTTCTTGGCCTGCAAACAGAAATGGCTGCTTGCTTCATAGAAGGGATAAAAAGATAAGATTCCAAGCTTTCATTTTGGATATGATCATTTCCTAGCAGCTATATACAACAAACAACAAAAGAGTTGTGTTCAGACATACGGTGGTACCTCTACTTACGGATAGCTCGACTCAAGAACAATCGACTTAAGAACAAAAAACTGTTGGCATTTTAATTGCTGCCTTACATATTTTAGATGCACTCTACTCTACTTTTATTTATTAATTTATTTTGATTTTTTAGATAGGGCTGCTCTACTTAATTGCGGTTTGACAGATGAAGCAGTCCATTACTGAATTTGCCAGAGGAGGACTAGCAGGCAGGTCCATGTATCTGTTATTACAGAATTCAAGCTACATTGTCTGAAAGAAAAGTCACGGGTGCCTTTTAGAAGGTCTTACCTTCAGTTGCTTTCTTACCTTCTGAATCTGCTTTACTCTTAAACACTGGGAAGAGGCTAGCCACAAGATGGCTGGCTAAAAAAGAAGGCTTCAAACTAAACTCTTTGCTCTCACTGGTGGCCATGCAGTTCCTCTGTACTTCAAGGTCTCTTCCTCCTGCTAAAATTTGTGAGGAACAAAAAGGGTTTCTAAAATGAGAGCTCATCTTTCCACAATTCAGGCTATTATCTCTGTGACCGGAGTCGCCGCTGCTGCTGCTGCTGCTACTGCTGGTCACAAGGGAGGCTTCTTGTTTTCCCGTTGGTACCTGACCACTACACCTTTGAGTAAGCAATGGCCTGCGGCTTTTCCGTGAATGATCTTCAGCCTCACTAGGCTCATCAGTGGCATAGTCGGCATCTGAAAGGCCGGTGCTCTTACTTGTGACAGCTGCTGTGTGGGTACTGTGTCTTGATGCGTACTGAGAGCAATGAGATTTAGGTTCATCTTCACTTTCGGTAGAAATGCAGTCTGAATCACACTGGAGGGATTTTGTTCCCCATCTGTTAGCATTGACTACATGGCTGTGGTGCTCCTCCTGCAGATTAGCTGTCATGTTATCCTGTTTTCTGTCTGGATTAGGAGTAATTTTTACTATTTGATCATTAACTTTCTTAAACCCAGGACTAATTTCTGTTTGGATCTCGGGGCTTTTGCTCCCAGCATCATGATATTCGTTTTTACACTGCCTGGCCTTATTGACACCGTGAAAAACCTGAAATATGGAGTTCTGATCCTCTTGATTGGTTTGACATGTTTCTTTGTGGTAAAGCTCAGAGGCATCTGTTGAGGCATCCATGGGTCTTCCTGGCATCTGCTGTGATACCTTGTTCTCTGAGTCCATCATAAATTGCAATGGAACTTTAGAATCTATGGGTCTGTCCTGCAGAACTTTCTGGTTGAAATGACAGCCAGGATAGAAGGCTTTCTTTTTTCCAGTCACTTGCACCTTGATTCCACTTCTTTGTTTGTTGTTGCCTAAAGCTCCTTTATGTTCTTGTGAACAGTTGGACCAATTTAGTAAATCAGATCCTTTTTCACTTGTTGCTGTTACACCCTCAGTATCGTAAATATTATTGCTGTCTTTTTTTCCTTCCTCCTTTCCATGATGATGATGATGGTGATACTGACTTTTTGTATCATCCTTGGAAATTGTACAATGTGTACTTTTATCATCCAGAAGCATCCCTGAGCAGCTACTAACTTGCCTTTTCAGCTGCTGGCCTTTTCCCAGAAGTTCTGTATTTTCTTCAGCAAGCCACGAATAATTATTTCGACAACCAAAGCTGGCTCTTCGCTGATGTCCAGCCAGGCCCTTATGGGATTTCACTTTAATTTTTTCAAACCTTGCAATTCCTTCCCCGCATTTCAGAAATGACTTCTGAGGAGTCACTTTAGTCTCACAGATCTGCAAGTAATGCACAACGATGTAAGACAGTAGTATATTTAACACGACCACCTTAATGAATAATGGATAACAATAAGATTATCAGCTACATAAACTCCCCTTATGCTTGTCTTCTTTAAAAAACAGAAAATGAACAAAAAAAAAATCATCCATTCTGAACCCTTTCCCACTGTCTGAGTCTCCAGCTACGCAGAAAGACACTGGCTTAGATGGTATCAGTAAGAAGGGAATTATTGAAGATGGTACACACAACTAGAATTCACAAATTATAACTGATTTGTGTAAATGACAATCCAAAAATTGTTTCTGTGTTTGGGAAGGGAACGGGAAAGAATGCTGAACTAACTGTTGCCCCCCTGTTTTATCTGTTTGTTCATGCCAGACCTATTTGAATCTGTGATGCTTGTCCATGCTCTTTTCCCCTCTTTTGCAGGATACAGTCACCCCCCCCACCATTTCGCGGTTCAGGTACTGCGGTCCCACTATATCGCAGGATTGCAGTACCTGCGGGGGGCAGCGGGGAGTGATCACATCGCTCCCCGCCCCCTCTGGGAGGCCTCGGAGCTGCATGGGGGGGGGCGGGGAGGGATTGCATCACTCCGTGCTGCCCCCCCAGACCCATCCAGAAGGCCTCTGAGCCACATGGGGGGCGGGGAGCGATGTGACCCGCCCCTCTGATCGCCCCCACCCCCACCTGCCCCGCTTCCGCATATCATGAATTTTCATGTATCACGGGTTGGGGGGGTCCCTAACCCCCACGATAGGCGGGGAGTTACTGTATCTGAGGTTGCATCACAGCACAAACTTTCTAAGAATGAAGAAACTAAAGGCCTTATTCTATCCCTCTTGCTGGGGGACATTAAGAAACCATCTTCCACCACTCCTTCCTTGAGGAAGTGTTGAGGTTTAGTGATCCTGGGGCATCTAGCAACATATGTCCTGATCCACCCTGCAGTGGAGACAACAACAACTACTACTACTGTTGTTTCTTTTCTTTTCTGAGTATAGGATTAAATAGACTTCCCCCTCATTGACACCCAAAGCTACACATTTAGTAAAACTGATTACCTTCTTTCTATATGTACAGAAAGGCCAAAGCAAAAATATCCTAGTAAAAATCATAGTCCATTGTGTTGTAACAAGGCAGAATGAGAGCAAGAAGAGTATTAGTACTGTAGTGGCTTTGGGTTGACCAATTGCTTCTCAGGCTCTTGGTTCCGATCAAGGCTAGTATTTGTATAACACCCTGTTGCAATGGTGTATCAGATTACGTGTTAAAGTAAGCATACATTTCCTCCTCTTACAAAAGTGTCCCTCCAGGCATGCAAACCTTTCACTTCCACATTCCATAAATATCACCTGAACTGTAAAAATACAAAAGTGGGGTAATTTGCAAGATGAGGACTGAAGCAACTCCATATAAAAATAAACTGACAGTCTCTTCAGTGCCTTATGTAGTTGGGGCCTATATTTTGAAAAGAAGTGGAAAATGGATACACATATCTCCAAAAATAAGACTTGAAAAGATGATTTGCTTTTCCACTGAAAGTCCTAATGGGAAGACTTCAAAGTTTTTTTTAACTTTTATTTTACTAACATAGAATGCCAGTACCTGCTGCAGCTTTTCTGTTCTTTGGGAATCTATTTTAAGTTGTTCTTCAACAAATTGTTCAAATGTTCTCTGTCTCACTCCAATTCCAGGTCGGATTGGTCTAGAGAAATACAAGAGCAGATCTGAGCTATATATGACAGTCCTTCAGCATTGTGAGGGAATTACAGCTGAGGCTGAGCATGCTGGGAGCCCACTTAGAAGGGGAGGGGGGGAAGGAATACAGATAAGAGAAGTGGGCATCCTGATGGGCATGTTTTTGCAAGATGCCCTACTTTTTCCTCCTTGTGACAAATCAAATTAGCTCACATTTATCACTAGTCTCATGCAGGACTGCTTGTATCGAGCTTAGAACACTGCTGCTGTGATTAAATACACATGATCTGAAGATAATAACGAACACCCTGTCAAAACCACTTAAAATGGTTTTAAAGTACAGAAAATACTCTCTCCCCCCTCTCTCTCTCTCTCCCTCCCTCTCCCTCTCCCTCTTTCTCTCTCTCTCTCACATACTCCTCACAAAGGGCGTTTATACACGACCCCTAAGCTCCGCCGCAAATGGCTGCAAGGTCCGGACCTTAAAAATGTTTACCCACCAGCTCCGGACTTTGCAGACAATTAAGTGCGACCCCGCCCACTTTAGCGCGACCAAACAGCAGTTTTCTTGTACCTGGTCTTTGATGGTGACAAATATTTGATCCGGTGTAAGGATAGTGAATGCGGGGCTCCCCTGGCTTCCGTTTGTTCTTTTTTGCGCCCCACCCCTTTAAGAGATCTGAATGAGAGAGAGAGAGAGAGAGAGAGAGAGAGTAATCAAGCTAATTGTCAGTAAAATAGCCGTATAGAGATGGGAGAGGGGGCAGTGTTTTTTGAAGAACAGGGGTGTGAAACCCAAAGCTTAAGCAGCTTTTACAACTGCTCTCCAACTTCCTGCCTCTAACAAGACTCCTGCCCTGGCTGCAAAGTCATCTAGCCATGGACTTTAAGAACATCATCTAACCAAGGACTTTAACAGTAACCACCTAGTAAAGCACATATTTTACCATGACTGAACTTCTGGGACTTGCTTTGAAGAAGAGTGATTTACACTCAAAAGCTTGCAATGTTCTTTAGCTTGCAATGTTCTTTGTTTTTTATTTTTATTAGTGGCCTATAAAGGTATCGCCTGTACTGTAACCTATTTTTGCAATTGTAAAATAGTAATGTGACTTTCGTTTTGTACTTCCTTGTATTGCGCAAATAGGAAATGTTGGGTGGTGCCTACAGCATGGTTTCTGTATTTGCAGCAGCAATTTGACTCCCCCAGTACAGCATGCTCACTTTAAACATAGAAATGTAAGGATTTTTTGTATTTTCCTCCATTTTACAAGGAGTATTTGACTCTGTTATTGTTCAGTATTTCCCATCGCCAACTGCAGATAACTGAACCTGTAGATACAGGGGTCCTACTGCAGTTCATTTAAATTAGAGAATCTGAGAGTCAAATCTGAGCACAGCCACGGAGTTGAATGCATAATTTCTGGCAACCTGTAATCCCTAGAAAACATTTACTTACTTACTTACTTACTTACTTACTTACTTACTTACTTACTGCCCGTCTTCTAACCAGAACTCTGTGCGGTTTACAATAATACAATAAGAATAAAAGTAAGGGGGAAATCACAAATACAACAATATTAAACACAATAATAAATACTCAAAACCAACAATAAACATACCATAATAAAAGCACATTAATTACAAAACCAGCAGGCAGTCTTATTTTACTGATCAAAAGAAAACCCCTGGTGGTGGCCAAACATCTCTCAAAAAGCAGTGTTTTAACTGCTTTCTTAAAGGCAGGGAGGGAATCTATAAGGCAGATCTCACTCGGGAGTTGATTCCATAATGTCGGAGTGACCACGGAGAAGGCCCGACTCCCTAGTAATCATTTTCGGGCTTTGTGGCCACCCAGAGTGAGACCACCTGTGACACTCTTAATATCAGCTCACGGCTGATCTTAAGGAGATTTGCTCCGCAAGGTATTCAGGTCCCAAGCCATAGAGGGTTTTGAAAATCAAAACCAGTACCTTGAACCTTACTTGGAAAGCAATGGGGAACCAATGCAGGCGAGCCAGCACTGGGGTGATACGGTTGTACCTTCTCACACTCACCACCCGTCTAGCCGCTGCATTCTGTACCCGCTGCAATCTCCAAATAAGGGTCAAGGTAAATATATATTTCACAAGGTTGTTGTAAAGATAAAATGGAATGCTTCTGGTGAAAAGATAAATACAGTAGTTTAGAAAAAACACATTGACATTCATCAGTTTCAAAGCCATTTCCTAAAAGTGTTTATTTTTACTTATATCAGCACATGACACTTGCTTTTGCCCTCACCTGTCATCTCCTTTTCTATTCCTTGTGTCCATCCTTATTCCAAAGGGGGAAGGAGAAGAATTTTCAAGTATTTGTTTTTCTCCTTGTTCTTCTGTAATTGTGGACAATGTTTCAAGCCAAGATTCTTCAGCCAGGGAACAAAAGAGAAAAAAGTGCTTCTATATTGCGTAGCTTTTAAAAAGGGAAAAGGTGAACATGTCATAAAGGCAAATTTCCATGCAGAATGGGAAAAGTTTTCAAAACAAACCTACTGAAGTGTAATGAGAAAATGGGTCACCACACTGCCTATTACAAACTCCTCTTCTTTCCAAAATACAGTTGTTCATTAATGGCAGATATCTGTGGAGATTTTCAGTCATCCAGGGGAGAGGTTATCTGGGAGCTGAGTCATGGCAACTGGACTTCTTTTCTTATGGGATCGAAAGGTTTTGCTACTCATCCAAGTAGCTGCTTCAGATACGCAGACAGGCCCAGTATCTGACATGGTGGGAGCAGGAAGCAGTGACTACATGGAGTTGTTGCATGCTTGGAAAGGGGAAGATGATCCTCTGGACATTTATTGCACAGGAGGTAAGCAGCCAAGGGCCCATTGAAACATGCCGCTGGGACCAGTGGTGGAAAATAGCTCCCCTGCTATTGCCCTGCAGTGATACTTCTCATGAAGTTCTAAGAGAACATAAGAACATAAGAAGAGCCATGCTGGATCAGGCCAAAGGCCCATCTAGTCCAGCTTCCTGTATCTCACATCGGCTCCACCAGATGCGTTTGGGAGTGCATGAGACTAGATATCTGTCTCCTGATACCACTCCCCTGCATCTGGCCCTTGAAGTACCCTGGTTTAAAGCCTGGAGATTGCACATCTCCATCATGGTTTGTAACCTGTGATGGACTTTTCCTCCAGGAATCTGTCCAATCCCCTTTTGAAGGCATCCAGGCCAGATGCCATCACCACATCCTGTGGCAGGGAGTTCCATAGACTTACAACGCGCTGGGTGAAAAAATATTTTCTTTTGTCAGTTCTTACTCTCCCAGCCTTCAATCTGAGAGTATGTCCCCTAGTTCTGGCATTTTGGGAGAGAGAGAAGAGCTTCCCTCTATCCACTTTACTCATACCCTGCATTATTTTGTATGTCTCAATCATATCCCCCCTCAAGCGCCTTTTTTCCAGACTAAAAAGGCCCAAATGTTTTAGCCTTTCTTCATAAGGGAGGTGCCCCAGGCCAGTAATCATTTTAGTTGCTCTCTTCTGCACCTTTTCCAGTTCCACTATGTCTCTCTTGAGATGAGGTGACCAGAATTGTACACAATACTCCAGGTGGGGCCTTACTATTGTTTTGTATAAAGGCATTATAATATTCGCTGTTTTATTTTCAATCCCCTTTTTGATAATCCCTAGCATGGAATTGGCCTTCTTCACCGCTGCCACACATTGGGGAGACACCTTCATGGAGCTGTCCACCAACACACCAAGATCTCTTTCCTGATCCATCACGGATAACTCAGAGCCCATGAGTTGATAGATGAAGTTTGGATTTTTTGCCCCAATATGCATTACCTTACATTTAGTTACATTAAAACGCATTTGCCATTTCTCAGCCCATTCCCCCACTTTGGAGAGATCCTTCTGGAGCTCTTCACAATCTTCTCTGGTTTTTACCACACGGAAAAGTTTTGTGTCATCGGCAAACTTGGCCACCTCACTGTTTATCCCTGTCTCCAGGTCATTTATGAACAGATTGAAAAGCACCGGTCCCAGGACAGAGCCCTGGGGCACACCGCTTTTCACCTCTCTCCATTGTGAAAATTTCCCATTGACACCTACTCTTTGTTTCCGGGATCTCAACCAGTTCTCAATCCATAAGAGGACCTGCCCTCTTATCCCCTGACTGTGCAATTTTCTCAGCAGCCTTTGGTGAGGGACTGTGTCAAAAGCCTTTTGAAAATCCAGATAGACTATATCCACCAGTTCACCCCAATCCATGTGCCTGTTGACCTTTTCAAAAAATTCTAAAAGGTTTGTAAGACAAGATTTACCCTTACAGAAGCCATGCTGATTTTCTCTCAGCAAGGTTTGTTCTTTTATGTGTTTTAAGATTTTCTCTTGGATGAGGCTTTCCACCATCTTCCCTGGGACAGATGTAAGGCTAACCGGCCTGTAGTTTCCCGGGTCCCCCCTCCTTCCTTTTTTAAAAATTGGTGTGACATCTGCTATCCTCCAGTCCTCCGGCACTGTGGCCGTTTTAAGAGACAAGTTGCATATAACCGTTAAGAGATCTGCAATTTCGTTTCTCAGTTCCCTAATAACCCTTGGGTGGATGCCATCTGGGCCCGGTGACTTGTTAATCCTCAATTTATCAATTAGTCCTAAAACCTCCTCTCTTTTAACCTGTATTTAATTTAATTCTTTAGTCAAGAGGTGCGGCTCAGGCAGCGGAATCCGCTCAAGGTCCTCTGTCGTGAAGACAGACGCAAAGAACTCATTCAATTTCTCTGCAATTTCCAAGTCCTCCTTAACCTCCCCTTTTCCTCCCTCACCATCCAGAGGGCCAACTGGTTCTCTGGCAGGTTTTCTAATTCTTACATATTTAAAGAAGCTTTTTTTATTACCCTTTATATTGCTAGCCATGCGTTCCTCAAAATCTTTCTTTGCCTCCCTTATAATCTTCTTACATTTCTTTTGCCAGAGTTTGTGTTCCTTTTTATTTTCCTCATTTGGGGAGGATTTCCATTTACAGAAAGACTTCTCCTTGTGCTTTAGAGCCTCTCTAACTCCACTCGTTAACCATGCCGGTGTCCTCTTGGACTTAAATGAGCTCTTCTTTCTTTGTGGTATGCACTTGTGCTGGGCCTCTATTATTGTTGTTTTAAACAGGCTCCATGCACTCTGAAGAGATTGGATTCTTCTAACCTTCCCCTTCAATTTCTCTCTAACTAGTTTCCTCATCTGAGGGAAGTTTGCCCTTCGAAAATCAAGGGTTTTTATGTCTGATTTGGTTGACACTCTTCCTCCGACATGCATGGCAAAGGAAATTGCAGCATGGTCACTGTTCCCCAGAGGCTCAGTGACATTCACATCCCTGACCAGGTCCTGAGTATCGCACAGTATTAGATCCAGAGTTGCCTGTTCTCAGGTGGGCTCCATGACAAGTTGCTCTAAGTCACAGTCATTCAGCAAGTCGAGAAACCCAGTTTCTCTTTCTTGCCCGGAGCTCGCATTGACCCAGTCAATGTGGGGATAATTGAAGTCCCCCATGATTACTATCCTATCCCTCTTAGCCACCTCCATGATTTCTCTCCTCATTTCAAGGTCCCCCCCCCAACTATCACATCACTCCTTGGACCTGGTAGTTTAACCCAAAGTGATTCTATGGTGGAGTCAGACACTCTGTCCATCTCCATTCTGCTGGATTTTACCCCTTCTTTGACATAGATGGCCACTCCTCCTCCAACCCGCCCCTCTCTATCCCTTCTATAGAGTTTATAGCCTGGGATTGCTGTATCCCACTGGTTCTCCTCATTCCACCAGGTTTCTGTTATGGCTATTATATCTATGTTATCCCTAGCTGCCAAATGTTCAAGTTCTCCCATCTTTGCTCGGAGGCTTCGAGCATTGGCGTAGAAGCACCTGTACAGTGGGTCCCGCAACAACAGCTGCTGCCTTGTTCTTTTTCCCCGACAGCTTTTATTTTCAGTATACAAACTGTCACATTCCGTTATTCTCCCAGTGCTAATACCTGCTATGTCTTCTCTATGTGATTCTCTACCCTCTCCAACCTCATTCCCCGAGGATGAGGTGTTCCGAACCGGATGCCACTCAGCTCCTGTCGGCTTTCCCCCAGTTATCAGTTTAAAAGCTGCTCTGCTGCCTTTTTGAGGTTGAGTGCCAGCAGTCTGGTCCCATCATGATTCAAGTGCAACCCATCCCTCCTGAACAGGTTTGGCTTGTCCCAAAATGTTCTCCAGTTCCTGACAAATCTAAAGCCCTCCTCTCGACACCATCGCCTCATCCACGCATTGAGGCTTCTGAGTTCTGCCTGCCTTGCAGGTCCAGCACGAGGAACAGGTAGCACTTCTGAAAATGCTACCTTGGAAGCCCGGGACTTCAATCTTCTACCTAACAACCTGAATTTGGCTTCCAAGACTGACGGCTTGGCCTTCCCGACATCATTGGTACCAACGTGTACCATGACCACTGGCTCCTTCCCGGTTCTCTCTAACAAGCTATCTAGATTTCTCGTGATGTCTGCAACCTTTGCACCTGGCAGGCAAGTGACCATACGGTTATCATGCTCGTCACAAATCCATCCCTCTGTATTTCTAATGATAGAATCCCCTAGTACAAGAAGCTTCTCTCCTGCAGCCTGCTCATCTACATGTACCTGATCTTGTATCTCATCAATAGTGATGAGGGAGAGATCCTCCTGTGAAACCAAATCTTCCTCTGTGTGTGCCTCATGAAGTGTGCTGAGGGAAAGAGCCTCAAACTGATTGTGCAATATGAGACTCTCTGAGCGATCCCTTGGCCTTCTACTCCTTTGAATCACATTCCTCCACCCATCTACCTCCTGAGTTGGGGAAGTGACTTCATCCTCAGAAGTGTGCCCTGTCTCTTCTTGGACCTGGATAGTCCGTTCCGCTCTGTCCAAGAACCGCTCAAGCTCCTTAATATGTTGCTGGTCTGATATGCAAGCCTCTAGCTGCTGGACCTTCTCTTCCAATAGCGCAACCAGCTTGCACTTGCAGCAGATGTAGTTCTGCACACGCTCTGTCAAGATGACAAACATGGCACAAGTACTGCAGGTAACTACAGCTGCTCCCTCCAACTCCATTTTAACGAGTGCAATAAAATGTATTCAAGGTCTCAAAAATGTAAACTTACACTTTTTTTAATCTAGTAAGACTCTTTACTTCTTTTGTTGTTTATTCAAAATCTAACAGTGTAGGGGCCGCTAAAGCACCTCTACACCAAGTGCAAGCACGTCAGGAAGTTTCCAGTGCTAACTTGCTAATGTGTGTAGGATCTCCTCAGGAGTAGCTTGGCTTGGGAACTCAAATATACTCAGTTTTGTTTTGGGAGCAGCTATTTAAAGACAAAACTCCGCCCCTTACCTCCTGCAAAAACAGGAAGCAATCTCTATGCCCTCTGGCCGTGTGCTTCCTCTATAGCCGTGTGCTACGCCTCACCACCTCCTTCCTCTTTGCTGCTCTGCAAGAAAAGGACTGAGAGGCTGCTGGGAGCAGCTATTTAAAGATAAAACTCTGCCCCTTACCTCCTGCAAAAACAGGAAGCAATCTCTATGCCCTCTGGCCATGTGCTTCCTCTATAGCCATGTGCTACTCCTCACCACCTCCTTCCTCTTTGCTGCTCTGCAAGAAAAGGACTGAGAGGCTGCTGGGAGCAGCTATTTAAAGATAAAACTCTGCCCCTTACCTCCTGCAAAAACAGGAAGCAATCTCTATGCTCTCTGGCCGTGTGCTTCCTCTATAGCCGTGTGCTACTCCTCACCACCTCCTTCCTCTTTGCTGCTCTGCAAGAAAAGGACTGAGAGGCTGCTGGAGCAGCTAGAGCAGCTATTTAAAGATAAAACTCTGCCCCTTACCTCCTGCAAAAACAGGAAGCAATCTCTATGCCCTCTGGCCATGTGCTTCCTCTATAGCCATGTGCTACTCCTCACCACCTCCTTCCTCTTTGCTGCTCTGCAAGAAAAGGACTGAGAGGCTGCTGGGAGCAGCTATTTAAAGATAAAACTCCGCCCCTTACCTCCTGCAAAAACAGGAAGCAATCTCTATGCCCTCTGGCCGTGTGCTTCCTCTATAGCCGTGTGCTATTCCTCACTACCTCCTTCCTCTTTGCTGCTCTGCAAGAAAAGGCTCTTGTGCTAGTAACCTCTATCCCTCCAAGCCTGTTCTCTCAGTGGACACCCCACCTTTGCAGCCTTGATAAACCTCCTGCCAAGACGTAAGGTGATGTCTAGATGGACTTGTGGTTTTCATCGGGAAAACAGATCAGTCCTGTGGCTTGCCATCTCACCAACATTGGACTTTCTCTAATGGTTTAGTTGGAGAAGAATTAACTGTTGCTGCACCTGCTTGTAGCTTTCTACTCCTTATGATGGAGTCATCTCATAGACTGAGAGAAACAATGAGAGATGCTTGGTGCCTATTCAATATGTATTAATTAGTGGTATTCAAGACTTAACCAAAATTTGTTGCCTCAAAAATTAATCGCTTTTGTAAGAATCCTGATCTGTTTTTGTAAACTGATATGCCACTTAACACTTCAATATTGAATGATCTGAAGAAGAAGAAGAAAACATCTAGAGGAAGGTATATGTGACATCTATACATAATTGAGTGAGCAAAATTATAGCTTATTGCTTAAAGTATAAATACAATGTTATTATTCTGTGATCCTTCTAAGGATCAAAACGGGGGATGTTAAGATGAGATTTACTCAATTTATATAAATATCAAATTTAATATCCTGTATTCTGTGTGTATCCATTGAAATGCATTAACTAGGGGAAATCTGGAGTAAAGGTCAATTTCACTTCTGCTGTTTTGTAGAGTCATCTTGACCTGATGTTAGGCAAGAGTTAAAAATAGAAGAGCAGGTGGTTTTCCACCACACCCCTTTTTGCCTGAAAACTGCTGACACTGGATTTTCCACTAGTCAAGAGACTATAAAAGTCTTTGTGAGATCTCAGTCTGGGGTCTTAGGAAGGAACAACCTCATTAAATCGTTCCTTCCTAACACCCCTGATGCATTGGGAATTGTCTGTCTGTCTGTCGGTCAGTCTGTCCGTCTGTCTGTCTGCATTAAATTGCTTAATAAAAGCTATTCTCTATGCTTGGGTTTGCCTACTTCATTTTAATATTTTTCCAAACAACCTACTATTTACAATGTCAAGAATAAATAGGAGAAACATGGAGAAAACACTATAAATGCCTAGAGATGACATCACAGTTTTCTATGTAAACACAGCCAGCAATTTCAGAGAAAAGGTTGAATATGAATGCATCCCTAAGCAGAGATATTCCTGTCATCACCTTTTGTTCCAGAATTGTTTTCTCCTTCAGGATTCTGTCTGGAAGACTTTTCTGTAGTGGATTCATGATTCTGAGTTATTGCTTCCATGTTTGCTCCTATTTAGACAAGATTAAGGAAAAAAACAGGACACTTTCTGAATGGTTGAGGGACTATTTAGGTTCATGTGGATCAGTATCCCTGGACAACCAGCAAGAGAACTCACAGAGGGGGTGGACTGACATTATTTTGCAGCACTTAGTAGCCAAATAGATGGACACACATAAAAGGAAAAGAGGGATGGATTTGTAAACTCAAAGCTATGTATATTCAGTGCATGTGCACAGTCCCTACTCTGGTATGTCCATTCACACATAAACTGGTCGATATAATCAGGAACCTCATGACCTTTCCCCTGCCACTACCACCACATACTTATATAGGTTCAATTTTGGACAATTTATGAAAACCCACCCCAGGCCATAAAAGAAGCAACGAGGTTGCCCAACACATTTCTCAATTTATGCAAAAGGAAAAAAAAAGGAGAGACTGTACAAATTGGTAACTCTATGTGTTAAGAGCGCAACATATTTACAATATATTTGTTGGTATCCTCTAACACATCACATGAGACTGTGAATGTCTTGATCCTTCCCCTACAGCAGGTATGTCCAAACTTTGCCCCTCCTGATGTTTTGGACCACAACTGCCAGCATTCCAAGCCTCTGTTGCCAATGGCAAAGGACTGTGGGAGTTGTGGTCCAAAACATCTGGAGGGCCAAAGTTTGGACATGCCTGCCCTACAGTATTGGCAGTCAACAATAGAGATCATACAATGCTCTCATATTATGTTTTGGTTTAATTAAAAATATGATGTGTTATAAGGTTTATCTGGCTGTACAGCTCAGTGCTTTAGGATTCTAGCTGTGGAGACAAAGATTAGGGGTGTGATTCCCCACTATGCATCCTGAGTGAAAAGCCAACCTGGGAGAAACGCCAACTTTATACAGTCCCCAGGACATGCCCAGAAGAAGAGAATGGGAAACCACTTCTGAGTATTTCCTACCTAGAAAATGCTGAAAATGGTTGCCATTAGTCAGAATTGTCTTGATGACAAACTATGAAGAGGATGTTCAGAGGCAAAGTGTACAGAATAGACAACTCTGCATTTCTTGCAACAACTCATTGTGCCCTGTGACACCGTGTGTCTATAAATATCATAGAATGCATCACCCTCCAGCAAATACATCGAGCTTAGTTATTTTGAAGGGGACACATACTGTACTGCAAATTTGCCAGCGGGCCCAGTTTCACTTGGGTGAAAACTTCTTTTGTCCTGACCCCTCTTGCTCTCTTCATTTGGGTATTTATTCTGCTTAGCCAGGGTTACACGACTTATGAAAACTCCCAATCAGCATGGCTGCTGATCATCAGAATTTGGAGCCTCCCCGAGCAACTTAGAGCATAATTAAAACCATATAAAATAATGTGCCACACAACTCTATACATTAAAAAAGAGGTTGCCTTAAAGGCCTGATCTTCCAGGTATGATATACAGTGTAGATTTAAAGTCTCAGCACTCCAAAGATACCCTTTAAATTTAAAGTAAAACAATTGAAGTGTGCTCCTGTTTGCCGCTAAAGTGATTTCATGTGATGCACCAACACCTCCCTGCTAAGTCAAGTCATATCAAACATATGCTCCAATTTGGTGAAAATCCATCCATACTATTAAAAAAAACCCAACTGGGATTATTTTAAGGGGCCTCCAAAATATTTTTGTATAAGCCAAATATTCAGTTCCCATCCCCAATGTATTCTCCCAATTATGTGAAAATCTCTCCAGATGTTTTCTCATGACCCAGTAATAAATGAACAGACAGAATACACTTTTCTTTATATAGTCAGTCATATGTTCTTCGTATTCTACTGCATATTATTACCTATTTCTTCAGGGTGTTCCACTGAAGCTTCTTTGGAGGAGTTGTCTGCTGAGGCCCTTGTGGTACAACATGGCTGCGAGGCTGGTTTGATTATTAAGGGATTTCTCTGTGGACATTCTTGATTTTGAATCTGGAAATAATTCCCCAGAGGGAAATGGGAAGGAAATAAAGCAGCTGGGGCTCCTGGAAGGGATGGAATCAAAGCAAGTAAATAGGGAAGAATACCAGAAGAAACTGAAAAGCCTGAAAGAACAAACAGAACAGGTAACAATAATTAGAGCTGTGGGAATTGATGTTGCAAAATGATATGGGGACTGACTCCTATGAAGATTGGTTGAACCAGCAGATCATGTTTAGCTTGGACAAGAGAAAGTTAAGGAGACGTGTGTTAGCAGCCATCCCTGGACTCATGAAGGGCTGCCACACAGAAGAGGCATTCTGTACTGAATAAGAGCACAAAATGGAACCACGGCATCCAAAAAAATTTCTGCTGAACATCAGGAGAAAAGTTCTAGCAGTAATAGCTATGCTGACAATGGAACCAACTGACCCAGGAGAAGGTGGCCTCTCCTTCACTTGAGGTATTTAAACAGAGGCTTTTTAAGGCCATCTACATAATGCTGTTCCATTGAATAACAGACTGGATTGGCTGAATTCCAAGGTTCCTTCAAACTCAACAAATCTGCAAACTCCACAGTGAGAAAATATATATTAAACTGACACCACAAAAAACCACATATGGTTCTTCTACCTGTGTCAGGACCAGGAATGTTGCTTCTGTGGAACTCCTGGGTGTGCTAAAATATTTCTGAGATATTTCTTATTGGGTTGGGGACCTCCCAAACTGCTTCCCAAACCCCACAAGACAAAACCTGGAAATGTGAGAAGGAATTACTGCCTCTCTACTGGCAGCAGTTCCCTAATTCACTGCCAAACAAGCTGCATTTCCTTACCTCTTATGCTTTTGCAAAGGCTCTTCCTAGTTTGCTTCTGAATAATGCCCCATCAATCAATAATGTTGGGACAGAGCACCAAGGTATGCAAAAAGTGATGTGAACCATGGAAGGGAAGGAACAGGCAGATAGGCAGTGCTAGTCAGTTTTCCCCTTTGATGTTTTCTAGTTCTACATGACTGCTACTCTTATATTTATTTCCTTCCTCTTTTCTGTCTGAGAATTACCCTCCTTTTCACCATCCTCTTTGCAGAAGAAGATAATGGCTGCCAGCACACCCTGTATGCTAAGAAGGCAGCTGTAGGGCTTCTGTAATCATATTTACTGTCTTTATTTCCTCTCAGCACCCATAGCTGAACTTCCTAAAAATAAATAAGGGTTTTTTTCTTTCTTTCACATTGGTACCATAGCCCAGCTTAGTAATTTAAATAATTGCAGGGTCAGCATCAGGTTGCTCTATTCTGAAAAGACAATAACCAAATAAGCCTAACAAAACTGACATATTTCAATATACAGTAGAATTATTTTTGCATGGGGGGAAATAAGCACCATATAAAGGAGAATGCCACCCAATCACACTTCCTGGAATCCACTATAATTCCTAGCATTTGTTCTGCTAATTTCTGATGTGCTTAGCTGAGATGATCCACACAGGACCGCACACTGACGATGGTCTGAAACTATCCTAAGAAATAGATTGCTCTCCTGAAAGAATGCAGTTCTTGCAATACCTGGATTATAAAAGGTAATGATTTTCTGCTGTTCAGCTACTATCCGTTGCAGGTGCTCCAACTGCTGCCTCATGAGCTGCTCCTGCTCCCCTGGACTCTGAGAAGAGAGCTGGGTATCACCAAAGACAATCTAGCAAAAGTTCATCTCTGAAAACTGTGGTCTAAAATCAAACTGGACCATATAATTAGAAACTTCCTGTTCCTGTTCCTCACTGCGCACACTGCACTGATCCAATGTTGTTTGCTGAAATGGGTGGACCCTGGGGTATAAAGGAAGCAAAGGCACTTCCCAGCAGATTCTTCCATATGTGCAAAATAATGGGAAGACCATATGATCTTGTATGATTTCGAAAGCTAAGCAGGGTCGGCCCTGGTTAGTACTTGGATGGGTGACCACCAGGGAATACCAAGTGCTGTAGGCGCCTGGAGTAGAAACTGGCAAACCACTCCAGTATGCCTGCCAAGAAAACTCCATGGACATGGGGTCACAAAGAGTCGGTCACGACTGTAGCGACACAACACACACACATACAGTTAACAGCTCCACGTACAAGCTAGGTTCACTGTGATTATCAAGTGCCCAACTGTTAATTTTAATAGCATCCTCCAGCACTTTGAGATAACCACTCTGGAGATTTCCTAATCCTTGCCTTAATTTTCCACTATCTGCCAGCTGTGTTCCCCAACAACTGGGTTTCAGATTAACTGCAGCAAAACAGCAGGACCAATGTCAGTGCATGCCACTGTCCACTGCTCCTGCTGGCTCTTTGTGTTCTCGGCAATCAAGATTTTTAAGCAAGTGGCAAATGGGCCCTCTGACTAGTTTGCCATAAACACAGCTCTGTGTTCGATATTTCTCTGACCATCGTCTTCAAAGAAAGTACTGTTGCTGCATCTGATGGCATTCAAACACTGCAGTCTCCAGCTGTCTCTTCAACAGAAAAGTTTATCAACTCATGTAAAGCTCAGCAAGTTGCATCATCATTGTGAGATTCTGGTCATAATGAAGGCAAGTTATTTTAAGCAGACTCACCTGTTTCATAGTTTGACTGAATAAGGCTTCTTCGGTGAACAAAGGAGGAGAACCAAAAGCAGCACAACTTGAGGGTTGTAAAGTTCCAGGACTGGAGAGCATTTCAGCTTCAGTCGCTGGTGGCACATGAGGGCTAGAAAGAGATCTGGCCAAGTAATTGAATGGAATATCCTGAAAGTCTTTGGCATGATCCAGGTTAACAGATAGGCCACCTCTTGCTAGTGTGCTGCTGTTTGGAGAAGTCCACAATGATGTAAACTGTTCTGTGAAGACATCAGCTGTGTTGTTTGCCCAGCCAGGACTTAAGGAGGGTGACAATCCCATGTTTTCATCAGTTGTCCCAGGACAGGCTGCCTGTTCTGAAGAATCCTCTGCAACCCACTGAGCTCCGCAGTCATTAGCTTTGAAAGCATCTGCTTCCATTTCCCAAATCCAAAATCCTTATTGAGAATATAGAGTGAAGGTAGGTGGGGGGAGAGGGAAAGAAAATTGTTAAACAGATCCTAAAGTCTACCATTTTGAATTAAGAAGGGAAGTGTTTTTGCACATTGAAGGACAAGTTCCCCTCTTCCACAAGAAGTAGAAAAAATATTAAGCAGTGGTGAGTCCACACTTACTTCAACAGCAGATATTTGATAAACACCCTGTGCATATGAATTTTATGTGCATTAAAGTCATGACCATAACTACCTCCTATAATAGGCTTTCAAAGAGACAGAAAATAAAGCAGGGAGGAAGCAACTTTCATATGTAGTGAAATAGATAGATACGTTTACACAGGACACGCTCTTCTGTACCAAGTCCATCATTCTACCTAGTAAATTGTACTGAGTTTTCACAGATTTCAGTCTTATGACTGAGTGAGGGACTTCCACCTCCATTCAACCTCTGCCTCTTTACTTCTCTCTCAAACCTCCAACTAATAACAATTTTGAACTCAATCACATACAAACAAAAGGTGTTTTATAATATATATCTTAGACCAAACTGTCCATGTTCTTATAGGTCTATTCAGAAGCACTAATAATGTACCTTGTACGTATACTGCTGAAAACTAAATGCCCTCCCTTTAGACTGGTTTTTGAGACAAAGTGAATGTTCCCTTGAAGTTTAAGTTCCTTGAAGAAAGCTGTAACATGTCTGTGCATAGGAAGGAAGGAAGGAAGGAAGGAAGGAAGGAAGGAAGGAAGGAAGGAATACATACATACATACATACATACATACATACATACATACATACATACATACATACATACATACATACATACATACATACATACATACATCTTTAGGTTTCCAAATTTCACCTTGGGGTCAGCAACACCAAGGTCTAACGAGATGGCCTCCAAACTGATTTTAGCTGAATCAGGCCATTTTCTGAAGCACCAAATCAGAGATCAAAACAACACAAAGAAACACTTGCTTCATATAAGCTGAGTTCTTTTTCAAACAATCACATGCATAAGGTGCACAGAAACACTAACATTGTTTGGTAGTGTTGTTCAAGTGAATAGACCTGTCATATCTAATTTACCACCATTTAACAATGGAGGTTGAAAATGGCCATACACTTTGGGCCTTTTTACACGACCCCTAAGATCCGCTGACCACTTAAATTCGGACCAGAGATCTTAGGGGTTCGTCGCTCTTCCTCTGTCTTCCTCTGTCCCCACCCCCCTCCGCACTTCCTGGTTGCTGGCTGCCTGAGGGAGGGAGAAAAAAGAAAGAAAAGACTGACGGTTTACCTCCGTTTTGTTCCCGGCAGCATTCAGATCTCTTAAAGGGGCGGGGCGCAAAAAAAGAACAAACAGAAGCCAGGAGAGCCCCGCACTCACTATCCTTACACCGGATCAAATATTTGTCACCATCAAAGACCAGGTACAAGAAAACTGCTGTTTGGTCGTGCTAAAGTGGGTGGGGTCGCACTTAATTGTCTGCAAAGTCCGGAGCTGGTGGGTAAACATTTTTAAGGTCCGGACCTTGCAGCCATTTGCGGCGGAGCTTAGGGGTCGTGTATAAACGCCCTTTGTTACTGAAAAAAGGGGGAAGTCAAGAGAGAGTCTTGTACTGCAGCAGCACCAAGTACTATATATTGTAGTACCAAATGTATTGCACCATCAAATTAAATGTAGGAGAACAGCACTTAATCTACCTGTTTCTTAATGGAACATACTCCCAATCCCAACTAGATGTGTTGTATTTTGTTGTTATGTGCACTCAGGTCATTTTGAATTTATGGCAACCTTAAAAATTAGTAAACTCCAAAGAGTACTTTCATTTAGAACCCCGCTCAGTTCTTTAAACTCAAATCATGGCTTCCTTTATTGAGTCAGCCCATCTCCAATGAGGATTTGATCACCTGTGTGTGATCTAGGATATAAGAACATAAGAAGATAAGGAGAGCCCTACTGGATCAGGCCAAAGGCCCATTTAGTCCAGCTTCCTGTATCTCACAGTGGCCCCACCAGATGCATCTGGGAGCGGACAAAACTAGATATCTGTCTCCTGGTACCACTCCCCTGCATCTGGCCCTTGAAGTACTCAGATTTTAAGACTGAAGATTACACATCCAGTTTGTAAACTGTGATGGATTTTTCCACCACAAATCTGTCCTATCCCCTTTTGAAGGCATCCAGACCAAATGCCATCACCACATCCTATGGCAGGGAGTTCCACAGACTAACAACACAGTGGGTAAAAAAGTATTTTCTTTTGTCTGTTCTCACTCTCCTATCCCTCAATTTGAGTGGATGTCCCCTAGTTCTGGTATTTTGTGAGAGGGAGAAGAATGTCCCTCTATCCACTTTACTCATGCCCTGCATATTTTTGTACATCTCAGTCATACCCCCAGGTGCCTTTTTTCCAAAACTAAAGAGCCCCAAATGCTGTAGCCTTTCTTCATAAGGGAGGTGCCCCAGCCCAGTAATCATTTTAGTCGCTCCCTTCTGCACCTTTTCCAGTTCCACTATGTCTTTCTTAAGATGCAGTGACCAGAATTGTACACAATACTCCAGGTGCGGCCTTACTATCATTTTGTATAATGGCATTATAATGTTGGCTGTTTTATTTTCAATCCCCTTTTTGATAAGCCCTAGCATGGAATTGGCCTTCTTCACTGCTGCCACACACTGGGTAGACACCTTCACTGAGCTGTCCACCAACACACCAAGATCTCTTTCCTGATCCGTCACGGACAGCTCAGAGCCCATGAGTTGATAGATAAAGTTTTGATTTTTTTGCCCCAATATGCATGGCTTTACATTTTCCTACACTGAAATGCATTTGCCATTTCGCAGCCCATTCCCCGGTTTGGAGAGATCCTTCTGGAGCTCTTCACAATCTTCTCTGGTTTTTACCACATGGAAAAGTTTTGTGTCATCCACAAACTTGGCCACCTCTCACTGCTTATCCCTGTCTCCAGGTCATTTATGAACAGGTTGAAAAGCACTGGTCCCCTGACAAATCCGTGGGGCACAATGCTTTTCACCTCTCTCCATTGTGAAAACTGCCCATTGACAACTACTCTTTGTTTCCTAGATCTCAACCTGTTAGGGGACTCATGTTCAACACCACAGCCACTGACCTGCAGGGTACCTCAGGGTTTTGTTCTGTCTCTTATGTTAGTTAACATTTATATGAAACCACAGGGGGAAATTATTTGGAGTTTTGGGGTGAAGTGTCACCAGTATGCCGATGACACTGAACTCTACCTCTCGTCACCCCCGATTTCCAATGAAGCTATTTCGACTTTAGATCAATGCTTAGGTTCAGTAATGAACTGGTTGAGGAAACTAAACCCAGACAAGACAGAGGTGCTTCTGGTCAGTCAAAAAGGAGATCAGGGATAGGGTTGCAACCCGTACTGGATGGGATCACTCTCCAATTGAAAAAAGAGGTGCATAGTTTGGGGTGCCCCTGGACTCATCCTTGAGCTTAGATGCCAGGAGTGCATTTGCAAAATTAAAACTAGTATGCCAGTTATGCACATTTCTTGAGAAACCTGCTTTGGCCACTGTGACACATGCCCTATTGACCTCCTGGTTGACAATTGTAATGCGCTCTATGTGGGGCTACCAATGGAAAAAATTAGGAAACTTCAACAGGTCCAGAACGCAGCGGACAAATTGCTGACTGGTCCGGGAATTACAGAAATCACATTACACCCCTAAAGCAGCTTCACTGGCTACCAATCAGCTATCGGGGACAATTGAAGGAGCTGACACTCTACAAAGCACAACATGACCTGGGTCCACGCTACCTGAAAGATCGAATATCGCAGTATGAACTGGCTCAGGTGCTAAGGTCATCAGGAGAGGTCTTTCTCTCCATCATGCCAAATTCACAGGTGCGTGTCAGAAGAACACATGAAACGGCCTTCTCTGTTGCTGTTCCCACACTTTGGAACCCCCTCCCACTGGAGGCCAGGACTGCCCCATCTCTGCTGTCTTTCTGGAAGCAGGCAAAGACCTTCCTTTTCAGGCAAGCATTCCCTGAATGATGGACTATCTACTATGTGATGTTTATATGGATTACCATGCATGATCACATTGACTGATTTCACAAGAACACTAGTGTTCTCCATGTTACTTTTCACCCCTCATAATGGACTTTTCTTTTCTTCTTCTTTGTAGCTCTAATGTTACCTTTTTAAATGTTTTAAGATGCCTCTTCAAATTCCCTGTCCTTAACGTGAATATGTCTTAAATGTTCTGGACTATATAAAGTCCCTCATTATTGTAAGCCACCTTGGGTCCTTTTCCAAGGAGAAAGGTGGGGTAAAAATATTCAAAATAAATAAATAAAAATAAACCAGTTCTCAATCCATAAGAGGACCTGCCCTCTTATTACCTGACTGTGCAATTTTCTCAGCAGCCTTTGATGAGGGACGGTGTCAAAATCCTTCTGAATATCAAGATAGACAATATCTACCAGTTCACCCAAATCCACATGCCTGTTGACCTTTTCAACGCATTCTAAAAGGTTTGTTGGGCAAGACTTACACTTACAGAAGGCATGCTGATTTTCCCTCAGCAAGGTTTGTTCTTCAATGTTTTTTTAAGATTTTCTCTTGGATGAGACTTCCCACCATCTTGCCTGAAAACTGACTTAAGGCTAACCAGCCTGTAGTTTCCCAGGTCCTCCATCCTTCCTTTTTTTAAAAATTGGTGTGACATCTGCTATCCTCCAATCCTCCAGCACTGTGGCCATTTTAAGAGACAAGTTGCATATTACTGTTAAGAGATCTGCAATTTCATTTCTCAGTTCCTTAATAACCTTCGGTGGATGCCATCTGGGCCCAGTGACTTGTTGATCTTCAATTTATCAATTAAACCCAAAACATCCTCTCTTTTAACCTGTACTGTATTTGAATTCTTCTGCTCAAGGTCTTCTATTGTGAAGACAGATGCAAAGAAGTCATTTAATTTCTCTGCAATTTCCAAGTCCTCCTTTACCTCCCGTTTACCTCCCTCACCATCCAGGGGACCAACTGGTTCTCTGGCAAGTTTTCTACTTCTAACATATTTAAAGACACTTTTATTATTTCCATTTATATTGATAGCCATACATTCCTCAAAGCCTTTCTTTGCCTCTGTTATCTTCTTACATTTCTTTTGCCAGAGTTTGAGTTCCTTTTTATTTTACTCATATGGGAAGGATTTCCTTTTACATAAAGACCTCTCCTTGCCCTTTAGAGCCTCTCTAACTTCATTCATTAACCATGCCAGTGACCTCTTGGACGTGGAGAAGCTCTTCTTTCTTTGTGGTATGCACTTCTGCTGGGCCTCTACTACCGTTGTTTTAAACAGGCTCCATGCACTCTTGAGAGATTGGATTCTGTTTACCTTCCCTTTCAATATCTTTCTAACTAGTTTCCTCATCTGAGGGAAGTCCACCTTTTGGAAATCAAGGGTTTTTGTGTCTGATTTGCTTGACACTATTTTCCCAATATGCATGGCAAAGGAGATTGCAGCATGGTCATTGTTTCCCAATGGCTCAGTGACATTCACATATGTGACTACGTCCTGAGTATCACACAGTATTAGATCCAGAGTTGCCTGTTTTCAGGTGTGCTCCATGACAAGTTGCTCTAAGGCACAGTCATTCAGCATGTTGAGAAACCCGGTTTCAACTATCTCTGGAGGTAAAGTTGTTAACTGTCCTACTTTGGGCACATCATGACAAGGCAGGATTCTTTGAAAAGGACAATCATGCCAGTAAAGCTGAAAGGCATCAAGAAAAGAGGATGGCCCAACATGAGATGGCATGAGTTGACAAGGGCTGAGCAGGACAGTTAAGGACAGACCATTTTGGAAATCTCTCAGTCATAGCATCACAATGAGTCAGAGGCAACATGACAGCACATAATAATAACAACAAATCTCCCCCTTTCCCCCTTGCTATCTTCATCTCAGCATTGCTGTATTTTTCAGTGAATCTTGTTTTCCCATTATGTGTTGTATATAAACAAGAAAACTCAAGGTGACTCTCTGAACATCTACTATAGGACCTTTTCACACGACCCCTAAGATCCGCTGGCCACTTAAATTCGGACCAGAGATCCTAGGGGTTCGTCGCTCTTCCTGTGTCCCCACCCCTCCGCACTTCCTGGCTGCTGGCTGCGTGAGGGGAGGGAGAAAAAGAGAAAGAAAAGCATGCCGCTCACCTCCGTTCTGCCTCTCGCTCTTGCCAGCAACATTCCAGTATCTGTAAAGTAGCTCTTAAAGGGGTGGGAGCCAAAAAAACAACAAACAGAAGCGAGGAGAGCCCCGCACTCACTATCGTTACACCGCATCAAGGAATTTTCACCTCCAGAGAGCAGGTACAAGAAAGGTGCGCTGGGACGCGCTAAAGTGGGCGTGGTCGCACTTAATTTCCTGTAAACTCCGGAGCTGGTGGGGAAACATTTTTAAGCTCCGGAGCTGGGAGCCATTTGCGGCGGAGTTTAGGAGTCGTGTATAAACGCCCTAAATGAGCTACAGTTCATTTCACCTTTAAAATGCTGATATTCCTTAGGATTCTTTGTGACTATCTCATTTTTATGCCAGAAGCAACTTGATGGCACCTAACACAAAACATGAATAGAGGTCTAACCTCAAAATAGGTAGCAAAATTGTGGAAGCCAACACTTGAAACAGAACAATAAAAATGCAGTATGTGTGTGTATTTGGGGGTGTCTTTTGATGGGTTGTAGCAGCCCCCGCCCAGCCCATAAAAGCTTATTAACGAACACCGGTCCTTTTCAAGACACCTCGACAGTTCTTTTTAAAGAAACCATGGATCCGTAAACAAAAAGGGAAGCGTTATATGCATTGTAAATAAAAAGGGGGCAAATCGATGTCTACTAGAGGGGGGGTTGGATTTGTTCAAGTACCTCTTAAAAAGCGCTCTGGATTTCATAGAAAAGGCGAGAGGAAGAGGAGAACGCACATCGAAAGAGAGGGAGACAGAGGGAAGGAGGGAGAAGGGTGCCGTGGTAGCTACAGCAACTGTCAACAGTGTTGGTGGCCGCCTGGCCCTGCAAAAGCAGCGGCTGGGAAGGTGAGAAGGGCGCCCGACTTACTTCACCCGCTGAACCCGGGCCCGCTTGGGACGGAGGCGGGAGTCGAGGCTCCCCCGGGCGGCGCGTTGCCCACTGCCCCGGACGTCCCAGCAGCGCCGCGCGGGGACTCTCCGGCAACGCCGACGCCCTCCCTCCTTCTCCAAAAGGCTCCCGCCGAGCCACCGCGTCCTCTGCTAAGGAGGACGACTCCGGCGGCGTCCCTTCGGGCCCACGTGGCTCTGCAAAGGCTGCCCTCCTCCTTTCTCTCCCCGCCCCATCACACCGCGGTGGCCGCCTGCCCCGCACGTTCGCCCAGAAAGAGCGGCGGGCAGGAAGGACACCCCCCCTGGTGCACGGCACGATTTCCCACCGGAGGGATCTGGGGGGAGGGGGCAGCTCGTTCGGCGAAAAGGGCTCCTGCACCGGCGCCTGGTCATGAACAAAAACAGAGGAACGGTCAAGGGCCATCGCGCCCAGCTCCCTCGGAGTAACCGGGAACCCCATCTCCGCTTGCAAGTCCTTCCACGAAGGAGAATCCACCACCTCCCAAGGCTGCTCCGCGGCTGAACGGCTCTTATTCTCAAGAAGTTTGCCAACTTGGGCAACGCGGAACCTTACTTTCCAGCGCTACTATCTCTGGCGCTTCAGAAAAAAAGCTTGCTCTGCCTTCTACAAGACAGATGTCTTCAAGTACAGTGGTACCTTGTATAAAGGAATTAATTCGTTCCCAATGAAATTATGTTACGCAAATTTTCCTTTATACAAATTCCCATAGGAATGCATTGAAAATGGAATAATCCCATTTTTATGTTGTACGGATTTCCCCCATAGGCAATTCTGTTAAGCAAATTTCCCCTATCTCTGGATTTTTTTATGTTGTACAGATTTTATGTTATACAAGCTGTTTGTTATACAAGGGTCCACTGTATTTGAAAAGCTGTCAGGGCACCGCTTGGTCTTCTCTTCTCTAGGCTACCTATAGTAGGCCAAATTCCCACACCCCTTCTCGTCTGGTTTGATTTCCAAGAGCTTTTGATCTTCCAGGTCGCCTTCCCCTGGACATGCTCCATTCTCTCAATACACTCCTTAAACTGGGTTGCCTGATTGAAGAAAATGCTTCCCAATATTAGGATCCTGAAGACATGTGGCTAAAGAGAAGAAATGATCTAGATTATGGGGCTACCTTTCTTTCTTTCTTTCTTTTCTTTCTTTCTTTTTTCTTTTTTTTCTTTCTTTCTTTCTTTCTTTCTTTCTTTCTTTCTTTCTTGGCTCAACTAAAGTGACAATTTAAGACCCTTCTGATTTTTATGTTCTGATAAGTATATGCAGACTTCATACAGATCTGAGCCATTTGCAGGTGGGCACTAGCAGTTTAAACGCTAATTTCATTTCAGATTCTGTGTACCACACACAAGGATTTAAACAATAGCAGGACTTCTAGTGGCATCTTGTGTGATTCACCACCACCGCTACCACCAGCACCACGTATCTTTGTAACAGGGCCAATGACAATATTGCATCTCCTCTTTTCCACAGGAATCCTCCTGAGTCAGCCTTTCTTAGCCTAGTTTTCACCAAGAGTCTGTGTATTGTCCGAGCACAAATATCTTCCCTTCAGACTTCACAGAAAAGACAACCCAGCAAGAATCTGGAAGTTGAGTCATGGCAACTGGACTTCTTTTTCTTGGGAGATTGAAATGTTTCACTGCCCATCCAAATAGCTTCGTCAGTCTGAGGAAGTGTTTAAAGCCCCGTTTAAAGACTGACAAAGCTGTTTGGACGAGTGGCAAAACATTTCAATCTCTCAAGAAAAAGAAGTCCAGTTGCCATGACTCAACTGCCACATAAACTCACATGGATGACTGAGAATCTTCACAGACAAACCCAGAAAATAGTCAGATTGTTTTAAATGTTGTTTTTAATCTTGGACTGCCAATCATCTTTAGTCAACATATTGAAAAAAGCAAGACATTATGCGTTTTTACTCGGTATCTTAGCAACGGTGCAGGAGTCCCTATCCTGTTCCTAGGCCCATGAAATATTAAGCAACCTAAGAGATCTTGCAATACAGAAGAAAACAACAAGGTCTATCAGCAGCTATGATAAATAATGTATACATTTATATACATTGTCTCCTCTGCTGCCTTTCAGCATAACGCATTAATCACAAGCCAACTCAACAATGAAAGAAGAAAATCTTGGAGGCTTCTCTACATTTTTTTAAAAAAAGAATCTGTCAAAGGGAAATGCTGCTTGACCATCACACGAGGATACAGTGTAATAGACTAAGGCCATGGCTAGTAAAGCATTTCAAGATATAACTGATCAAGTTTCATTGATGTTCTTTATTCATTCTGACCGTTTCTCTTCTGATTGTTCATTGTCATCTTGAGCAGCATCAAATGTCACAGGATCCTCTTTTTGGCAAGGAACATGCTCTGCCCCTTTTATAGAGGCTGAAGCTTCATTTTCTACCAATGCCTCTCTCTCTGTGGCTACATCTTCTGCAGGCCCCAAGGCAGCTGCAGAGTCCAGTTGTTCTTGCTGAGAGTTGCCAATGTCCTCTAAAAAGGCCACTCCTTCTTTCCTGTGAAGAACAGGAGGCATTGGCTTCTTGTGCTTAGCATGTTCCAGAGTGTCACTTTTAAACAATTCTTGCATTGGTGTTAGGTCTGTTGCGCTCTCAAAACTGCCATTGTCACTATCGTAATCATCCAAGAAGGCCACTCCATCTTCTTTCCTGTGAGGAATAGGAGGCATTGGCTTCTTGCGCTTAGCATGTGCAGGAGTGTCACTTTTAAACCATTCTTGCATTGGCGTTAGGTCTGTTGCACTCTCAAAACTGCCATCATCATCGTCACTATCGTAATCATCCAAGAAGGCCACTCCATCTTCTTTTCGGTGAGTAGAACGCATTTGCCCTGTGCTCTTTCCTTGTCTAGAAGCCTCGCTTTTCCATGATGGCTGCAGCATTGGTCTCATACCTGATGCAGTCTTAAGATGTTCATCTTCAATGATGTCGAAATCATCCAAAAAGGCCACTCCATCTTCTTTCCTGTGGAGGATAGAAGGCATTTGCTTTTTGGTTTTAGCATGTGCTGGAGCTTCACTTTTAAATGGTCCTTCCATTGGCATTAGATCTGTTGCGCTCTCAAAAATGTCGTCGTCACTATCGTATTCATCTACGAAAGCTACTCCATCTTCTTTTCGGTGAGGAACTCTCCCTGTTTGCACTGAAGGCACTGGAGCCTCACTTTTCAGTGGAGCTTTCCTTGGTCTCAGATCACTTGCACCCTCTTCTTCTTCGCCCTCATATTCATCTAAGAAAGTCACGCCATACTCTTTTCTATGGGGAGGACGTTCCACCTGCCTTATTGCTTCTGGTGTAGGCAACTCCTCCACGGCTGCCAAATCAGTTGGTCTCTCAGTCTCTTCTTCCTCCTCCTCTTCATCTTCAACTTTGTAGTCATCTATGAAAACCACCTCTTTCCTGTAGGGAAGCTGCTCTACTTGTTTTATAGGTTCTGAAGGCGCGGCTTCAGGAACCTCTTCCTGTGGGGCGACTCGCTCTTCCACTGGCCTCAGTTCAGTGATACTCGTGCGGCGCTGCTCTTGATACGCAGCATAATCATATAATGTGATTGTGACACCTTCCTCTTTCCTTTCGGGAATGTGTTCTGAGCTGTCGTGTGGAAGGAATGCCACATCTGGCCCAGCTATTTCTGGTGTTGGTTGTCCTCTCAGACTGGTCTTACTGTCTCTTTGCTCGCTTCCTCTCCTGTCTGTCTGGGCAGCACCTATGGAACCGGCTCGCTCAGTTCTTCTCTGGGGTGTTGGAGCCCCACGTTCTGAAATTGAACCTCGACAAGAGGTTGTATCTGATTTCAGTATGCTTTTAATTGCTTTCATGTTGATTTTTGAGAATTCTGAGGTACTGCCTTCCGGACTCACCTGGACAGATTTTGTGTATGAGGAAGTGAGGCTCTGCAAGAAAATAAAAATAAAATATTTCTCTGATACAGAAACATAGAACTGAATTGATTGCCTTTCACTACAAGCATCATTGCTGTTCCTAGGTATGGAGAAAATGTAGAACACATTCTTAATGCTCAGCATGGATGGGAAAGTCATCCAGGAGATTTCTGCCCTCATTAATTACACTGGAGCCAAAAAGCTCCCTGGCTCTCTGGAGGGAGGGAGTATGTCAAGAAAGAAGCCACAACTCTGTCACTGAGGGGGAAATGCACTCAAGCAACCATGGATCTCAGTGGCATCTTGTGTTGGGCAGTATTAGAGGAAAGAGGGCATGGACTGTATCAAATCAAACTGAACTGAGGTACAATGTGAACACTAGGACTGAAACAATCTGGGGGTCTTTGTGTGATTGCCTAAATCAAATACAACCATAAGAGAGACTGTGAATCACTGATAAAGCTTGCTAGTGTAGTCACGCTGCCTAGATGCCCTAAGCGTATCCAATCTCGCCTAATTTTGGAAGCTAAGCAGGGTCGGCCCTGGTTAGTACTTGGATGGGAGACCTCCAGGGAATACCAGATGCTGTAGGTGCCTGGAGTAGGAACTGGCAAACCACTCCACTATTCCTGCCAAGAAAACTCCATGGACATGGAGTCACGAAGAGTCAGTCATGACTGTAACAACACAACACACACACAGTGTAGTCACGCTCTAGATCAGGCCTGTCCAACGTGTCGACCACGGGCGACTGGTAGCCCGTGGGGTGCTAAGAAGTAGCCCACCTCCCGATCTGGGGGTGCGCCGCTGCTGCCGTCGCCGCCACCGCCACCGCCAGTGCCACGGAGTTTGGTGGGTGGGTGGACTGTGGGCAAGTGAGCACTTCTCTTCCTCCTTTGCCAGCACCACGGGGCTTGGTGGGTCGTGGGGGGGGGAGTGGGCATGCCGCCGCCAGCACCACGGTGCTTGGTGGGCGAGGGGGTGGGGGCAGGTGGGCACTCCTCCTCTTCTGGCACCGCCAGGACGGTGGAGCTTGGTGGGTGGGTGGGGGCGAGCAGGCGTGCTGCCGTGTGGGAGCTTGGGGCACAAGCAGGCACTCCTCCTTAGCTGCCATGAGCCACATGCATTTGGGTCCTCCCACCTCCGTTCCCCATTCCTTTCCTTTTCCCATCTGTATTGTAATGTGTTTCTGCTTGCTTTTATCTCCCTTCCGATATCCTTCTGCCAAAGCTTAGCAAACAGTTGCATTTTCCCCGGTGGTGGTTGTGGTCTTGCCCCCTCCTTCCCTCCTTCCCTCTCCCCCCTCGCCTTGGGCAGGGAGGCAGCTGGACCCGATCCTTCTCCCGGGCTTGATGAAGTTCTCTGGAAGGCAGCAAAGTTCCCAAGTGTCCTTCCAGTGGGAGGGGATGCTGCCGCTCCATGCACGGGAAGGACTGGGCAGAAAGAAAGAAAGAAAGAAAGAAAGAAAGAAAGAAAGAAAGAAAGAAAGAAAGAAAGAAAGAAAGAAAGAAAGAAAGAAAGAAAGAAAGAAAGAAAGAAAGAAAGAAAGAAAGAAAGAAAGAAAGGGGAAGGAGGAAGGGAGGAAGAATAAAAAAGAAAATGAGGAAGGAAGGAGAGAAAGAAAGAAAGGGGAGAAGGAGGAAGGGAGAGAGAGAGAGAAAGAAAAAGAAAGAAGGGAGAAGGGGAGGAAGGAAGGAAGGGAGAGGAAGAGGCAGGAAAGAAAGAAAGAAAGGAGGGAGAAGGAGGAAGGGAGGAAGAACGAAAGTAAATAAGTAAAGGAGGGAAGGAGGGAAAGAAAAAGGGTGAGAAGGAGCGAGGGAGAGAGAAAGAAAGAAGGAAAGAAGGGGAGGAAGGAAGAAAGAAAATGAGAAAGGAAGGAAGAAAAAGAAAGGAAGGGAGGGATGGAGGAAAGGAAAGAAAGAAAGAAGGGAGAGGGGAGAAGAGAGGAAGAAAAAAAGAAAAGGGGGAAAGAAAGAAGAAGAAGGAGAGTGGAAGGAAGGAGAGGAGGAGGGAGGGAGAAAGAAAGAAAGAAAGAAAGAAAATGAGGAAGGAAGGAAAGAAAGAAGGAAGGAAGGAAGGAGGTAGAGTGGGAGGGAAGGAAGGAAGGAAAGAGAGGGAGGGAGAGTGAGAGAAATAAAGAAAAAAGAAAGAAGGGAGATGGAGGGAGGGAGAGAAAGAAAGAAAGAAGGGAGAGAAAGGGCCTTTTCACACGACCCCTAAGATCCGCTGGCCACTTAAATTCGGACCAGAGATCTTAGGGGTTTGTCACTGTTCCTGCGTTCCCACCCCCTCCGCACTCCTGGCTGCTGGCTGCGTGAGGGGAGGGAGAAAAAAAGGAAGAAAAGAATGCCGCTCACCTCCGTTCTGCCATCTTGCTTTGCTCCCGGCACTGCATTCAGATCTCTTAAAGGGGCAGGGGGCAAAAAAAGAACAAACAGAAGCAAGGAGACCCCGGCAGTCACTACTGTTATATCCAAATCAGGAATTTTCACCCTCCGAGAGCAGGTACATGAAAAGTGCGCTGGGACGCGCTTAGGTGGGTGTGGTCGCACTTAATTATCTGTAAACTCCGGAGCTGGTGGGGAAATAATTTTAAGCTCCGGAGCTGGGAGCCATTTGCCGCGGAGTTTAGGGGTCGTGTGAAAAGGCCCAAAGAGGAAGGACGGACGGAAGGAGAGTGGGAGGGAAGAAAGAAAGAAAGAGGGAGGACAGAGAGAGAGAGAGAGAAAGAAAGAAAGAAAAGGGAGAGGGGGTGAGGAGAAAACTAAAAAAGCACCCTTATTTTTAACCTTATTTTTCATGTAGTAGCCCTCAGGCACTTTGGGCCAGAAAAAGTAGACCTTGCCCTGTTCAAAGTTGGACAGCCCTGCTCTAGATGAATACAGAATACAATGGTACTTTGGAGTCACTTTGTTCAGAATACCATAGAGATTTGAGAACAATAGTATTCACCCCTAAAGAAGGAGTTGGCGATTGCCACGGAACAATGGTCTTTGTTATTTCGCACACAGAAGCATTGAGATAGTTTTTCTTTGATTGCCTAGCTTCATTTTTTAGCCATGGGATAAAAGCAAGGATACTGGCTGCTGCAATGTTGCCAACCCCGGTTACTACAAAGCCAATAGTATAACTGCCATATATGTCATACATTGCACCTAAAAACAAAAGACAAAACAAGATTAAAAGGTGTTATGTAGTTTTCATCCTTACACGATCAAAGAACAATTTTCTTCCAATTTTTCCTATCATAGGGCAGAGGTGCACAACCTTTCATTCAACATGCACACCTAGAATATCTGGATTGAACCCCTGGGAAGCCATTTATTACAGTGACAGATGCAAAAGAGATTTTGAAAACAACAAGTGCTACCCCTTCTAGTCTCGTATATTGCTGTAAAAAAAGGACAAACACTGGACAAGCAAAGTAAGTATCCAGCTCAGAAACATAATAGAAATAGCCCTTATGCATGTGCTAGCAACGCTCAGAGTGACCATTGGCCAGATGGACAATACTGTATATAAATAAATTCAATTCAATTCCCTTGTGTTCAGTTCAAATCCATCCATCCATCCATCTGTCCATCCGTATGTCTGTCCATCCATCCATCCGTCCGTCCGTCCGTCCGTCCACCCACCCAGCCACCCCACCCCACCCCACATACATACATACATACATACATACATACATACATACATACATACATACATACATACATACATACATACATACATATGTGACTCCTGTTACTTTGGTTTACCTGCAAAGGGTGGTCCAAAACAGCTAATGGCATTCACAGCCATCATAAATCCCCAGGCCACGGGCATTTTCTCTTCCCCCATCAAATCAAAAGTAAGGACAGGTAGGAGAACATAGTTTCCTGAATCTACAAATCCCAGAAGAGAACAAATTGCTACCAGAGAGGCAAAGGTTGTACAGTAAGGAATAATAAAGTACACCACACCTGGAAAGCAAAACAGAAAATTACAATGCAGGGCATGGCTTGGGCTTAATTTTCTATGAACAAAACATTTACTGTTTGATTAACGTGACCTTGATGTATCAGTCTCAACACCAGTATTGTGAGCACATTTCTCCTCACTCAACAATTTTTTTGTCTTTACCAGCAACAAACTTTACTCTATAGCACATAGAAAATGTTCTGTATACACAAGACAGTTTCCTCTGCAGTTTGTAGTATAGGCATGTGCTGCTGAAAAACACGGGGAAGTCAAAATCCCACTTAGGCTAGCCAGATGGGGAAATTGCACTTTTGGGGCTTGGTCATATTATGTGAGAAGTCCAAGGCATTGTCTATTTTTTTTAAAAAACTTTTTAAAGCTTTGGGCTTAATACTCCATCACATTGGGGAGTTCAGAGGGATATTAAAATAATACAATTTTTAAAATTGTACAATTTGTATTCCATTTGTTCCTCAACTACTGTTAAATATAAAAATCCATCTATGTTGGTTTAAATAGTGGGGTTTTAGAAGATTCACCCATAAAGCTAATGTCAATTGCTGTTTTCATTCTAAAACATAAATTTCTACCCTGTTGAATGTATCAGTTTTTAGTAATTTTAAAAGAATTACAGAGAGAGAGAGAGAGAGAGAGAGAGAGAGAGAGAGAGCAGAAATGCTGCTGAAGTTATTGGTCCTATCTCCAATGCAGAGATGGACAATCTATTTGATTTTACAGTGGTACCTTGAATAAAGGAATTAATTCATTCCAAGTGAAATTCTGTTAAGCAAATTTTCCTTTGTATAAATTTCCCATAGGAATGCATTGAAAACGGAGTCATCCCTAATCACGACTGTTTTTCTGTTGTACGGATTCGCCCCATAGGCGATTCTGTTAAACAATTCCCCCTATCTCTGGAATTTTTTTCCTTTAAGTGGATTTTCTGTTCAACAAACCACTTGTTATACGAGGGTCCACTGTATTTATTTATTTTGTTCAAGAACTCCTTTTAGAGTCATGGGGGGGACACGCAAATGTGTTATGTTTTGAGGACCCCTCCCAGCACTGATCAATTCACACATGCCACCCAGGAGCTACACTCCCAAAGAACCAGGGCACAAGGTGAGGGGCATGGCCAAAGAGGCTCATATGCTACCTTATCATATAATAAGTTGTGCTCACCAATGGAAGGATACCCAAAACTGTAGTTATGTATCATCCAAATCAACAACATATGGCAAAATATATAGCTTGACCTAGTACTGTCCTCTCTGTCTCTACGAGGCAATGTTCGAGTTTGACACCGAAAAGCAGACCTCATAGTGTTCCCATGAGAAGTCTTGGAAATCACTCCTCAACAAAGTCAGAATAAATCAGTTATCTATAGAAAACAGCACTGGCCCTTTAAAAGCAGTGTTTTTACGGATGTCCATGGCGTTTTTCAACATTTAAAACAGCTCATTTCATTGCACGTCACCATTAATGGAAACGAAACGTAACGACCTTAATTTTCGTGGTTCTGTTCGTTTCGTTTCATTTTCATCACAATTTTCGTTTGTCATTTCGTTACGTAATGGAAACGACAAACGGTAACAGAAATGAAAAAATGTTCGTTCCGTGCCAATCTCTACTGATTAGGAAAGAGGGTAGGTTTGTGTCAAGCCAAGGGTTTAAAAAAGTTTTGCCGCAGGACTGCTATCCATGGTCCTGATCCTGAGCCTACAGTTCAAACAAGGGTCTGTTCCTCTTGGGGTTCTGATCAAAGACTCACTTTAGCCGCCTGCTTTTCCACATGCTTTCCTGGCTTAAGTTATGGTAGAGCTTGGTTTTAGTATTGTGGGCACGCTACTTAAGTTCTACTTCTACACGCTACTTAACTTAAGGCTTAGAAGGCAAACACCTCACAATGTCAAGAGCATCCTTAAAATGATTTCTTGCAAGTAGACCTGACTCAAACTGTGAGCCAAACAGACCACTTTTCAGTAACTTTTTGAAGTTAACAAGGACCTTTTCAAAAGATTTGAAAGGATTTTGGCCTGTATTTTTCAGGCTTTATCACATTCTCTCTCAAATAATCCATGGTGGTAGAAGAGTGACTGAATAGCATGAATAAGGAGCAGGGGGTGGGATGGGGAAACTAGGTTGAAAAGAAGAGATCAGTTGCGAAAGTGAACTTTACTGATAACAGATATACCAGATATGATATTTTAGGCTACCTTCATTCACTCAGGCATTTTCCAGATATGCTACGTTATAAATCCCACACCTCCAACCAGTGATGAGGTTATGATACCTCAGAGCAATTTTAAAACAAAATGTGGCACTTGAGGGCAAGAGTCATTTGTATGAGGGTGTTTTTAACATTATTTTCTAATTAATATAAGACCAACTCGGTTTGTGAGGAAATGTCCCACAAAAGAGATTTTTGAGCTTGCTAATCGATAATGAACTATGATGCATTTCTTCTACTAACATTTCAATCTCTGCTGATACCCACATAGACAATGTCATGCTGGATCAGTCTGAGGAAGGAAAATTAACTTTAGCTTCAGTCACAGTTTTAAGCTGAAGAATGCTTGGGATTACCTCCCCAAGTTTTAAGGGGGGCATGCTATTTTTTTTTGCAGTGTTATTGATACACTGGCCCAATCCTGTTGCATAGCATTGTATATCACACTCAAGTAGGTCTACATAATCATCTGTCACCTCCTCCAGAAGTTCCCATGATTAAAATCAGCCTACTCTAATTGCAGCGTACTGTACTATTCATAAGTATCTCACTGAGTCCCTATTGACTCCACAGGTCTACTCATTGTCTGAGTGTGATTTACTATGCTAAGCAACAGGTTTTGGCCATTACACTACATGCAGAAGTGAGCATATTTATGGTTTTGAACTAAAATTCCAAAAATTCTCTACTTCTGAGTTGTATCCAAAGGACAAAACATGCTCCCCTCTAATGAAAAACTTCATGTTCCTCAAATATGAAACTTTCATTGCCAGGGTCACAGGACCTTAAGCTAAGCACTTACCTACAGATAATATAGATGCCTGGTTAAGATAAAGTCGGTCAATTTTTTCAATATCACATAACTTTCCAAAAATAAGACAACTGATCATGCTGCTTACTCCTATTCCTACCATAATGTAGGATGCATCATCCGGTGGAATTCCCAAATCACCTGCAAGCTTAATCTGCAACATAAAACTCAATAGTTATTTATCTATTGATTTGTCTTATGTGCATGTATTCCTGAAAAACAGTCATATTTAGTAGAAGAGACAATTACAACTGAGCTAACCAGACCGTTAAGTACTGTGACAGTTCTTTGGGAGCAATGAGGTATTCAAATGTATCTCGCTCAGAACCAACCAAACATTCATTTATGCAATCATTGGAGGTCCTGTCATAATCATTTAAGAATCATCAAACTTCTCCTTCCCTGTTCCTCTGCCTTTACACCCTGTTGGTGGCTGTTTTATTGTTTTTTTATTCACAGACCACCTTCACTGCCTTTTGTGTTTTTTAAAAGGTGGAGTCTAAGTGTTAAGGGAAGAAAATAAAATTCCAAACAAGAGCTTGTCCGGGTGGAGGTAAAAGTGGCTGATTCGACACTGGTCATTTCAGGTTCTTTTTTCCCCTGCTGACAAGTTGGCAAAAATGGTAAAATGTGTGCCCTTTTCTCTGCCTTCCATGTTTCTTCCTTCTTCCTAGGAGAGTGGTATTATTTAATTCCAGGCAACGACAGTATCTCCTCTGGAAAATTCATTTCTGGAAGCCTTTCATTTACTCTACACTTGGCTGTTTCAAGTGATCTAAAAAGGAAAAGGAACCTCCAAAGTGAAAGCTGCACTGAGGAAAGTAATTAGTAAGGATTTAATTCCAGGCAACGACAGTATCTCCTCTGGAAAATTCATTTCTGGAAGCCTTTCATTTACTCTACACTTGGCTGTTTCAAGTGATCTAAAAAGGAAAAGGAACCTCCAAAGTGAAAGCTGCACTGAGGAAAGTAATTAGTAAGGATTTCATTCTTGAGAAGCCTATACAGTGACCCCCCCACACCTATTGTGGGGGTTAGGGACCTGACCCGACCCACGGTAATTGAAAATCCGCGATATGCAGATGCAAGTCGGGTCAGGCCTGAGGCGCCTAGCTGGGGGGCTTTTGTATTTACCCCCAGCCTGGCGCTGCCCCAAACGGGCATGCAAGGACCTTCCTGGGCCTTTGGGGGCCTCCAGAAGGCTCGGGAAGGCCCCTGCAGGCCTGTTTGGAGCAGCACCAGTAAGTAAGGGAGGCCTGAAACAGGCCTTTCCCCCCTTACCCCAGGGGGCCTTTTTCATATACTGCAGTCCTGCGATATAGCGGGACCACAGTATATGAACCATGAATGGGTGGGGGACCACTGTACAGGCAGTTTTCAATGGCATGAAATAAAGCACAGACGCAGATAACAGAACAGCCCAGTCCCCTTCAGAATGAACCATCACCAATCATGCTTATTCTGCCTCTCCAGTCAACCCCTCCAGTCAAAAATATTTCAACATGCTTTCAGAAGCCCACAGTGGTGCCAAATATCCAATTTCCAGGACGTAGCTCCCAACAAAAGGTGGCAGTGAATTGCACATTACTTGATATGGAATACCTAAAAAGGCCCTTTTCAGATCATTTGGAGAAACAAATGGAAGGCGAAGCTCCTCAAATAACTCAGTTTCAGAAAACAGTAAAAATATCACTCTGAATTGGCCCAGAGGGAAACTGACTAATGAAGATAATTAAAATCATAATATTTTTGCCATCACAGTATGTTAAGAATATTGCCGACACATGATGAATCAATTTAAATTTCCAAGTATTTATCAAAGGCAGTCCTCTTATGGGATCAAGGCTTGGCCATAGCCTGTGTCCTCATGACAAAACCCTTGTCCTCCTGACGAGGGCACAGCCAGTGCAGTTAATATAGTTGAAGAAATAATACCTTTACTTGTGCTACCATTTGTCCATCAGGCAAAAATGCCAGTTCCAGAAACATTCCAAGGAGAGAAATAAGCTCCTGGAACTGTACCACACTTACCATCCACATTCTACAATCACATTTTATCTAAACTAAGCTACAGTTTCTTGCTTTTCTGGAGATGTCACTGAGCTGTGTAGAGGAAATAAAGAGATATAACTGACTATTATCAAAATATGTCAACTGCTGACCAAAAACCTTGAAATTAAAAATTCTGTATAAAATATTGGAGACACAGGTAAGGCTGATTATATTGTAGTTTTTGTAACCTCACATACTGCCTTTAGTAGGTGTGGCTGAGAGGAGCCTATCTGGCCGGGGTGAATATTAATCTATCCAGCACTAACCAATCATTTCTTCTCTGCCTCTGATTTCAAAGAGAGCCCTGTCTCTCTGCTGAAAACCTTTTTCCTCTCTAAAATTGGTTGAAATCTGTTGCTGACAGCAGTTGTGTTACTTTACTGTTAGCTGTTCATTGTAAGTAATTAAAACCTTTTATTCTTTCTTCTTCTAACATTTAAGAATGAGTTATTGATATTGTCATCATCAGTAGATCAGAAAAAGAGGTGGACTTTACTGGAGAACTTGAAGCTATTCTCCTCTGTGAATCACTACACTTCTGCTGTGCAACTAATGGACTTTAACCAAGATATCAGAACCCTGCAAGAGATTATCACAGACAGGATGTGCAAATGAATTCTTACCATATGAACAAAAGGTATGAAGAATCCAAATTTAGCCAGTCCAAGAGCAGAAACCCACACTTCAAAGATACGATCTTTCCACAAACTTAAATCAACAATAAAGCCTCTTAGTGGAGATGTTTTAAACTTTTCAACTACGCTTGGATGAGCTCTATCTTTAAAATATAAAATTAAAACAACATAATTACTATTGTTATTTATACCAGGTCTCCCACCAGGATAAAGGAATTACAATAATATAACAAAATGTGTTTTGACCAGTTACAATATATTCCATTTATAAACAACCATTTCCAGTTTTGTAAACACTTTTAGAGGGGTTGAAGAAAATATGGTGTGGGGTCCTGTGTTCCATTTTAGAGTGAATTTCTGTTTTTAGAGCCTAACAAGAGTTGCACTTCTCCCCCCTCCCCCACCCCCAGAATGAATAGACTAAGAGAGGCCAAGGCCACACAATAAAGGTAATTTGATATTTAAGATTCACAGTAGCCACCATCCTCACCATTATCATCATCATTTCTAATGGCTTATCCTTTTTCTCCTCTCCTTCACATCCTTTTCTCAGAGACATCAAAAACTTTTCCAATGCCGAAGTCAAAAAGTACCTCACAGGAATGGATGGAATTTGTAGAACCTCTCCTTAAATATCTGACTTACTTTGAAAGCCCTCTTAGGTTAGATACACATCAAGTCTGAATTAATGGCATGTAACATCACATAGGACAGAAAAATCATGCCCTATGATAAACACAAAGGAAGGAAGGAAGGAAGGAAGGAAGGAAGGAAGGAAGGAAGGAATTCCAACAAAGTGGCCAAAAGCAATTACTTACGTTTTTGAAGAGGTTTGTATGCAAATCCAGCAAAAATACATATAGTTAGAATTCCGCTGTATACCCGCAGACTAACTCTCCATCCAAGTTTGTCGATTAAGTACTGATGAAGTTTATTCTGTACAAAAGTTCCTGCAGCTCCTCCAGCCATAACAATCCCAGTTGCAAATGAGCGCTTTGTTGTGAAATAAAGGCTTACCATTATCAAGCCTATGAAGAACAGGTGGCAATGGAAATACAGTATTAAGGATCACATGCAATGCAAGGGTCTCCACATGGATTTTTCACAGGTACTAAAGGCACATGACAGCCTGTTTGCATAATTTGTGTGCACAGTTCATACCACACTACACACTGCTTCTCTCTGGGTATGTTAAATAAGAAAGAAATCTAGGATTCTAGGAGGAGCCCTCTGCAACAAACAGGCTATTCATATTTGAACCCCTTTTTGTTCAGTCAGAAAAGGAACTGGTCTATGAACGGAGGGTTGAGTACATGCACAGGAATGTCTATATATCAATCATAATGGAATTTCTGCATCAAGACAGTTGTGGAAGCCTGACGGTCACTACTGAGCCTCAATGCATTTAAAAAAAACTTATATGCTGCTGAGATTATTTGTGACCCAGGCTTTAATCCCAAGAAAACTCAGCAAAAGTAAGAATATGCTTCCACATGATGGCTGGATTCTGCACAGGAAAGGCTGACAAGCCTTGTGCATGGGCTCATAGGGCGTTTATACACGACCCCTAAGCTCCGCTGCAAATGGCTCCCAGCTCCGGAGCTTAAAAATGTTTCCCCACCAGCTCCGGAGCTAACAGAAAATTAAGTGCGAACCCGCCCACCTAAGCGCGACCCAGCGCAGCTTTCAAGTACCTGCTCTGGGAGAGTGAAAAATGTTGATGCGGAGAGTGCTGGGCTCTCCTCGCTTCTTTTTATTGTTGTTTTTTCTGCCTCCCACCCCTTTAAGAGGAACCAGGAAGTAACTGGGGCTCGGAGCAACTTCCACCGGCACCGGAGGTAAGGCTTTATTCTTTTGTCCCTTTTTAAGGCTTTTTTCCCCCTCCCTCTCCTCACGCACACAGAAGCAAGGAAGTGCAGAGTGGTGGGGAGGAAGGAAGAGCAACGAACCCCCAAGATCTCTGGTCCGAATTTAAGGGGCCAGCGGATCTTAGGGGTCGTGTGAAAAGGCCCATAGACTTCCTTTCCACCACAACTCCACACAAGAACCATTGGAAAATCTATTGATGTAATACACCATTAGCAATTTTACAAGGGAAACTGGAGTCTTAAATTGGAACCTGAAAGTTAGTAACACAATCGTCATTCCTGAATATCTATTCCAGTATTGTGAAGTGGCTGACACGTCCTAGCAGTGTAACTGATGCAAAATAGTCTTGATCTGAATCTGTATGTTAAGAGAAACATGTGCTACTAGTATAACAGGTGATGGCAAGCTTTTAATTTATGTAAATCTGTCTGCCTGGATGTTTGCCTGCCTGCCTGTCTCTCTTTTGTGTATTTAGTTTATTCTGCATTCTAAGCACTTATAACTGCCCAGAGTCATATGTAAATTGTCCAGTGTTCCTTTGTAGAAGATGGTGCAGTATATTAAATAAATAAATAAATAAATAAATAAATAAATAAATAAATAAATAAATAAATAAATAAAATCAGGCAATACCAATTCAATTACTATGACAATTAAATACAATTAAATTTACAATGGCAGACTTCCAAAGCAGCTGATACAAGATATGTGAAGTCTAAAATATGTGTGGAAAAAAGATCTCAAAGCAACTTTACAACATTATTTTGATAATTTGTTTTTATAACAAGTTTGAAATGTGTAAAAATCCAAAAGCTGTCACGAGCTTTATTATTTATTTATTTATTTATTTATTTATTTGTTGCATTTATACCCCGCTTATCTACATTGAGTACTCTAAGCGGCTTACAGACGGCAATAGCCACACAAATTACAATAAAGCAGACAAGACCAATAATTATGGACAATCTTCCTGTGTTCTGGGGAAAATGCTGAAATGACACACATTTTCTGTTGGAAAATGCACAACTTGCTAGCAAACTTAAACTTTTCAGGAAGCTGTACATAATTTGTTTAGCTTTTAACTTAGAAACTTGATTGACTCACTTTTCAAGGAAATAAAACTAGATTACCTGGAGTGCTAGCTAGACTCGATCCTATACCAACAATGATTCCTTGAGTTAGGAACAGGACACGTAAGTCATAGGTATAGGATGAACACACCATACCAAACATGACAACTAGTGCTCCAATTATTGCTACTTTTATTGCTCCGTGCTTCACCAGAAGCTTTCCAGAAACAGGACCAAATATCATAATGAAAGCATAGCTGACTGATCCAATCCATGCTATAAAAAAAAGAAGTCAAGCAGTGGTAAATAAATGGAGGAAGAGATTTCTATATAACCCCATGATATAATTAATAATTACTACCCTTACTCTACCCGTGTTAGTTATTCCAATCCATGAAATCTATGGGGAGCCATTTCTCTAAATGAGTGACATTGGACCCATTTAGATACTGAGGAATCCGACAATCTCAAAACATATAGAAGCAGAACTGCACTGTTTAGCCCTACCCCATGATGCGGCACTGCTCATACTTTGGCTTCCCCCCATCTCACTACAAACATCTCTCGAACGATGGCCCAGACAGGTACTATTGTAAAAAACCAGCTCCATTTCTTTTCACACCGGCTTCCCTTTTACTGATATAAATGTCGAGACTGGAGATAATAATACAGTATATGCATGTGTCTCAGGCATGACATTTTGGTCAAGGCTACAGTCTCAACGGCATATATTATAATCTTAGAATTGTAGAGCTGGAAGGGATATAGAGATTATTTGAGCTCCTGTCAGGGAGACACAGTGGGGAATTGAACTCTCGGCTTCTGGTTCTGCACCCAGATGCCCAAACCCACTGAGCCTTCTGAATCCAAGAGTTCAGGATGCTCAGATAAGGCCTGGGCCATTTCATGTTGTGAGTCCCCCACATTGTTAAAAAGACAGTTGCAATCTATTTTAATGTAAAGAATGGTAGATATAGTTAAATTCATGATAGTAACATTTTACTTAGCTTTACATTTCCACTTAAGGCTGATGTGAGGAGAGGCCCAGGTCAAATAGCCCTCCTACCCTTCCCCCACCACATGCCTGTTCAGTATTATAATTACTTTTGGACGTTCAAATAAAGCTATTGTTTTGTTCATTTTTGAAAACATGGTAACACCGCACAGTGAAGTCTTATAATATGACACTACTCCCTGGCACCTTGTAAGATCTCACTGCTAATATATATACTGCTGGGTTCACACTCACTGCCATATGTCATTGAAATACATTGCAAACCTACCAATCTTTGAGCTGGTTGACTCAAATGCCTGAAGAAGGGGCAGCATATAAACACCGAAAGCACTGTGGAAGCCACTGACAAATAAGGAAATGATGGATGCTGCCAACACCACCACCCAACCCCATCCTCCATCTGGAGGGGGATATAAGAAGGAAGCATCTTTCCTGATCTCGTCCAGAGTCCACGTTCTCCTCAACCTCCGTCTACCCATCTCCATCATTGTACGGATGCTATTGAATGTACACATGATTGGAAACCAATACCTGCTAAGAGGGAAAGGAATGGCTATCAGTCGGTCCTATGGGCATTAGAGGAGCACAGCATCTTTCACAAAGATGGGCTGAGGTCCATCACTGGACCTTCAAGCCTATCTCTCGCTTGTTCTTCTCAATGCTGGAGACGTCCAGCAAGGTGGTGAATCCTTGGCACAGGAGGAGGAAAAGGGGGGGGGCGGCATCAGAGATAGAAAAGAGGGGAAGTGTGGCAAAGAGAGAAAGGACAAAGAACAACAGAGAAGAGAGAAAAGAAACAGACGAGGGTGGAAGAAAATGAACTGAATGGGTGGCATCTGTTAATATTGGCTTGCGGTGTGTGTTTATAACACAGGCTTTCTGTGAATTATTTAAGCTGATTTGATTACAATCTTACTGCGTATTTGTGGTATTTGTTTGCTTGCTTTTGTTTGTTTGTTTTTCAATCACCGGTAGTTCCTGTGCATTGTTGTAAAGCACCCAAGGTGGCCTCTGTTGGCACGCTGGGTATTGTTTCAACTGCCTTGAAAGCTTTGCCATTGGGGCATTACATGAGATTCTCAATAAATTAAGTAGAAACAGATAGTATGTTTGGGTGATGTTATAAATGAAAAATTATGGCTACAATTTTATACATCCAGTGCTACCTTGTATAAAGGAATTAATTCGTTCCAAATGAAATTATGTTAAGCAAATTTTCCTTCATACAAATTCACATATGAACGAATTGAAAATGGAGTAATCCCATTTTTATGTTGTACAGATTTTCTCCATAGGCAATTATGTTAAGCAAATTTCCCCTATCTCTGGAATTTTTTATGTTGTACATATTTTATGTTATACAAACTGTTTGTTGTACAAGGGTCCACTGTACTTACTTGGAAGTTAACACTGGAAGGCTTTGATGAAATCTAGTTAAGGCTGGGATAAAATTATACTGGAAGTTTGAGATCAATGCAATGCAAGATGTAAGGGATGACAGACTAATCCATAGAGTCACCAATAGTTGGATGTGACTTGATAGCACATCACACACACACACACACACACACACACACACACACACACACACACACACACACACACACACACACACATGTTATGTTGATTGCTATTTCTCAGGCTTTTATCGCCCTTCTCCTTCCCTGTAAAAAATTCTTCTTTATTAAAATGTGGTTGCCAGCTACACATAGGATCTCTGTAATGAATACTGGCAGACCTACATATACATACAGAACCCTGTGTGCATTTGTGTTTATATGTCTTCCTTTATTTAACCAATAATTCATCTCAGGTGGTTCTTTTAATATTAACTTTTTCACTGATCTTTTTATAATAAGCTAAAAATATGACAGACTCATTTTAATCATTTTAGCTTCTAGTGAGAATTCAGATTTGGTTGGGTGTAGCAGACACTTATTTGTCTTTCTGGTCGCCCACGGCATCCCACCTGTTGGGGTTTTGTAATTGACTAGGGGATGTTTCTTCCCGCAGTTATCCCTGATTGGATTTTCTGGGGCAATAAATGCATTTTCCCCATAAAATGTATGTCTTTTCACACACACACACACACACACACACACACACACACACACACACACACACACACACAAAGTGTGTGTGTTTTTATCTTTTACAGCGTGATTACTGGCTGTGCTGGCTGAGTTATTTTGGTGGAACGTAAATGTAACAGTTACGCGTTCTATGTGGTGCTGCCTTTTGAAAGTGACAAGAAACCTCCGCAAGTCCAAAATGCTGCAGACAGAGTGTTCACTGGGTCTGGTTACAGGGATCGCATCCCCCTCCTGTTAGAACAGCTCTGCTGGCTGTCAATCTGTTTCCAGGCCAAATCTCAAGCACACTGCTTCTAACCTATTAAGCCCTGAACAGGTGAGGTCCAAGCTTTCTCAAGGACTGTGTGTCCCATTATGAACCTGCTCAGGTATTAAGATCATCAGGGGAGGGCTCTCTCTTGGTCCCACCACCTTCATAGGTGTGCTTGGTGGGGACACAGGAGAGGACCGTCCTCTGTTGTCCTCTGTTATACTCCGGGAGTCTGAAACTCCCCCCCCCCCCCACGGGATGCCCCATCTTGGCTATAACTTTCCACAAGCACACAAAGACCTTTCTCATCAGGCAAGCTTTCCATATTAGTAAGTACAGTACAGTATTTGTATATGTACTAAATTTAGTTTTAAATACTGTATTTTAATTGTGTAAGCTGCATTGGGTCCTTTTAAAAGAGAAAAATAGGATAAAACTATTTTAGATGATATAGATAAGATAGATAGATAGATAGATAGATAGATAGATAGATAGATAGATAGATAGATAGATAGATAGATAGATAGATAGATAGATAGATAGATAGATAGATAGATAGATAGATAGATAGATTTTTCCTGCAAGCTTCACATTTGTCTCATTTCTTGAAACGTGTTTATTCCTTCCCCAGGGCTCCCTCTTCGTATGGAATTCGTGCCCAAGCCCCTTCCCTTGCGCTCCTGGGCATAAGCCACCGCTACCACTCAGAGGTGAGACCAACCTCTCCCTACTTCTACTCGCCTCACCACCCGCTTCTCCAACCCTTCTTAAGCTAATCGGGACTGTTGGCGACCCTCTTCGCTCCTCGGAAGGGGCGGCCAAAGGCGAGGGAGACGCCCGCCAAGCGCCCCTTCCCGCCTTTCTCCGCCGGAGCGCCAAGTCCACGTTTGGAATCTCGGAAAACAAAACCATTCCAAAGCGGGGGCGGGGACAGTGGAGAATCCCGTGGCGCCCCCACCTTCGGGAAGCCTTCGAGCGCCGAGACGGAACGGCGGAGGCGCCCCTCGCCCTGGCGGTCTGAGTGGCTTTGGGGGTCTTACTCGGAGGTATAAAGCGCAGTCCCAAAAGCTCCGCAGATCGACGGCGCCGAGGAGCGGCCGCGTTCCGTCCAGCGCTCGTCCTGGACGGGGATCTGACTGGGAAGGAGCCTTTTAAAAAAGCAACACCTAGTTAGTATTAATTTGAGATTAGAGACGTTTTGCAAAGCGGCTTGCTTGTAAATCCGAAAGCTTCACCAACCAAGGAACGAGGGGGATTAGGGGCAGAGAGCTTCCACACTGCAACCCTTTCGAAAAATGAAAGTTTGTCGACCGCGAGACTCCTTGGGAGACGCGTGTGGGATGGCGTATTTCAGACGTTTTGTTCCTGATGCCTCGTTTGGGTTGTGTCGCCCGTCAAAATAGAGACATGGTGGAGCTTCCTCTCCGATTTTGTTGTTGTTGTTCTATTAGGGTTCACCCTCCCCTCATAAGGTCATCCCAGTGCGAGTAAACCGGGATTCCCCCCCCCCCATTCCAAAGAGGGTCCAAGAATTCAGGGAATTAGATCAATCTCTATGAACAGAGGAGGAGCAGGTCCTTTGTAGAGACAAAGACTCTTAGTTGCTCATTCAAGACCCATTTTAAAGGAATTGAATCTGTTTCCACATTCACTCTGTAAGCCATTATTGAATGGCTAGCAGGCATCTAATTCCCAAAATAAGTTTCAAACACGGACCTGCTTCTGTGCAAAGAATATTGCTCCCTCTGATTTTTCTTTCTTTGAAGTAAATCTGTCCTGTACTTATTGGTCAAGTAACTGGACACTTTTCACAGGAAGGACAAAGGATTCATAAGTTAAAGCGTAGGCTTTGTAAGCCTGTGTGACTTCTTTCTCCTTACTTTTGCCAATACGTGATTGATTGAAAGAGGGAACCACAATAGTGTTTGGGTGCGAAGTGGTTAAGTGATGGGAAAAGGAATCAGGTTCCAGGATTTTTCCCCTACTTGGTGTCTCTTTGTGAATGCTAGTGACTGAGACCAAGAGGGCATCCAGTGTAAACCATCTTGACTGTTGAAACTGGTGTAATCAACACTTGTTGGCATCTTTTTCCTGATGACAATGTGGGTGTGGATTCTGCAAGGCAATATCAGGCCACATCCTGCTGTTTTGAATGATGGATACAGAAGCAACATTCCACGTTCATAAACTGTAGGCTTTCTGAAGGAGTGAATCCCCTGGTTTTAAAAAAAATGGACATTATACAATCCATTGCAAGGTTTACATGAAGAATTTAATGTTTTATTTATACGTATAATAAAAAGCAACAAACTGCTTGCTCTCTAACTACTAATACATTTTCCTGTTACTAGTTTTAAGCCATCCAAGTAATAAACAGTGACCTCTTTCTAACAAATCTCATTTCCCAGAAAGCATCATCATACTTTTAAGCCAGTCATGTTTTAAAAGTCTGTATTTCCTGTTCAGGTAATGAAATCAAGTTAATGTGTAACATATCAGTAAAGATATTTGCATTAATCTTAGAAGAAGAATTCCATCTTGATTGATTCAGTGATTAATTTAAACAACAAACAATTTAGGAGGCTTAATAAATATATTTTTATTATCCTAAGGTGGATGGGAGGGTGAAGAAGGTGATCTGGGAAACTTTGCTTTTTTGGACTACACCCCCCATAATCCGCTGTATTGTTTGGGAGGATTTGCGGTGTTACAGCCCAGAAAGTAACTTTTACCAGCTCTGGCTGGTGGAAGCAGTGTTCACATTGTCTTCCTGCTGTCTCTGGATGAGATGGGAGCACCAGCACTTTGTGAGAGATGTACCTTCTTTGAAAACAGCCTCCAGCTCCTTCCACTGGTGGAAAATCTTTATGGGACTGAAAAGAGGAAGTTCAGTGGCTGAGGCTTGATGCTTCCATAGCCTCTGCCACTTTCTTTCACACCTCTTTCTTGAAGGAATTTCAGAAAATGCCATCATCCAATCTGCTCTGTGGTTTTTGCAGTGCCTTTTCTCCTGGGAGATCACAAAATCCAATGTGATGCCTTACTCCAACTTTCCAAACATAAACAGAGGCTGGCGTGGACCATAAAACTATACAGCTCTAGCCCATACTTCTCACCATTTAGTCTTCTCACCATTTCTACTAATTAACTCTCCCTCCTCTTCTTCCCCCTCCTCCTCCCTCCCCTATCCACTCCCCCAAATCTATATACTACAGCCAATGGCTATCTGGACTACAGCCAATCAATATCTGGTATGAAATATATATCTCATATTATACAGTATCTCACACCTCATTCTGCTGCTATATGAAGAAATGCACATGTGCATGAAACATCACATTACAATATGAAAGTTAGTCTTTAAGGTGCCACATGTTTGTGTATTTTGTTTTGTTTTGTTTTGTTTTTCTTTGATTTTTGCCTGAAATTCTTGAAAAGACTAACACGGCTACCTTCCCTGAAGCTTGTCCAAAAATGTAACTTTCCAAAACTATGGCTTTATTTAGACATAGGAATTTAATTTTTTAAAAGTCTTGGTTGGGTTACAGAACACATCTGGGCAGTTAAGTCCCATTACTGCCTCTTTGTTGAAAGACTTTTATGCCTGGTAGAGATGGGCACGGAACGAACATTTTTTCATTTCCGTTACCGTTTGTCGTTTCCGTTACGTAATGAAACAACAAACGAAAATTGTGATGAAAATGCAACGTAACAAACAGAACCACGAAAATTGTGGTTGTTACGTTTCATTTCCGTTAATGGCGACGCACAATGAAATGAGCTGTTTTAAATGTTAAAAAATGCCCTGGACATCCGTAAAAACACAGCAATAATTATTTATATTGTCTGATAATACCTACCAGGGGGGTTGGGGTCCTTAAAACATTTGTTTTTGTCTTCTCCCATCGCGATGTATTTTTCTTTTCCCTTTAAAATGGATGTCACCACCAGCCACAAAATGGAGGCAAGCCATGTGATGGGATCATGTTCAACCAATAGCATGCCCAGGTTGCAGACTGGGCGGGCAGGTCTGGCAGCCACAGAGGGCATAAAAAGCTCTGGCAGCCCCCATCCTCCTTGCAGTCTCTGGTGGGAATTAGGGTGGGATTGCTGTCTCTGCGACTCTAGCTTCAGTCCTGCAGCCTCCCTGTGTGCGTGCGTGCTGCGTACCTCTCGGTGAGTACCCTCCCCTTCCCCGCAGTGCAGTCACTCTGCGGCTGCCTTGCACCCTGGGCAATGCCCGCCACTGCCTTTGCAGCCTCCCTGCATACCCAGTCTATACTGTGTCTCTGCCAGCATCCATTTTTTTTAGTGTTTTCCCTCTGGTCTGGGGCGTTGGAGGATGCCTGCGCACAGAAATGCTTTAAAAATCGCGCAAAAAGTGGGTAGAAATGACAAACAAAAAAACGAAAAATGGTAAAAAATTTCAAAAAATTCCCAACAAACGGAAACGAACCGAAACAGATCTCTCAACAAACGAAAAACCAAAACAGCATTTTTTTTGTTTCGTGCCCATCTCTAATGCCTGGTCCTGCAGAAAATTTCTCTATGCTTCCCTCGAGTAGTCATGTCATATACTGTACATTGCAACTCAATACAAATACAGTACTGTACTGTATATACAATTTACAGTACTGCATATAACAGACAACACCAAGGAATTGTTTATAAAAATGGTGGGCTGCTTCCGTTATCACCAAGAACTGATAACAGAATGGCAGAAAACCTGGAAATATTCTTTCAAAATGCCTCTTAAATATCTTAAAACATTCATTAAAAGTAACGTTCGAAAGTAGCTATCATGTCCTGTTCATGACATCTATACATGATTTTTGTAGACATTTTTGTTACATTATTTTTGCCATAGGATCATAACTACTTATAACAGCACTCGTTATCTAAAAACCTTCCTAGTTACAGGACAGCATGTTATCTGTGACTCATTACTTCCAAGCTGTGATCTGACTTTTTAAAAGTGGTTCTGCCGTGTGCATCTATAGCATCCTTTTCACTGTTCCCTTTTCCAGTTCATGTTATGTTAGAAGAGTGCTTGTTTTTAAGGATATGTGGCTATTCTTAATCTATGCTAACATACCTGATACTTTCAGAAACATTGAAATATTTGCACAGATATAAAAATATTTTATATTTTTTACAAAATATGATTCAGGAAGTGATACAGTAAACTCCCATCTATTGCAGGGGTTAGGGACCCGACCCACCCACAATAATTGAAAATCCGCAATATGTGGATGCTGGGTCAGGTCAGGACTGGGCGGGCTCTCTGGGGGCTCTTGTACTTACCCCAGGCCTGGTGCTGCCCCAAATAGGCCTGCAAGGGGCTTTCCAGTCCCCCCGAGGCCCCCCAAATGTTTTCTAGTGATCTGGAGGTCACTTCTGGTTTACCGAAAGTCACTTCCGGTTTGCAAGGAAGCACTTTTGGGGCCTCTGACGGGCCTGGGAAGGCCTTTCCTCCCTACCCCAAGGGGCCTTTTTTCATATACTGAGGACCGCAATATACCGGGACCGCAGTATATGAACCGTGAAAGGGTGGGGGACAACTGTACATGGATTCTACTCAGAGCTACTCAGGGAAGGTAAGAGGGTCCCCAAATTTTTCCATGGTAATAAATAATAATGTGTTTTTCTTGTATGACTGAAGACGAGGTGTAAACTGGTAAATATCCAGAAGTGTAGTCCTGTCAGGAGAATGGAGATATGTCTTCTTTGAAATGTTTCATATACAAAATTTACAGAATTCCTGTATATGAAGTGAGTAAAAATATAGTATCAACATCCCTATTTACGCCATGAATAATAAGAGCATCTAAGAATAATCTCAAAGATCCAGTACGACATCATTGACAAATTTCACTTGATTGTCTAGAAAGGAAAGTATCAGAACTTATCCTTGAACCATGGCTGCCTCCACATTTCCTGTACCTCCCACAGAATAGATTCGCTATGATTTTGAAAAAATAATTTCTAAATTTCACCCCAATAAATGCATAGAGCACAGGGTTCATACAACAATGGAAGAAAGCCAGCGCTTCTGTTGTGTACTTGGCGTAGTCTATTTGCATTTCATCCTTGCAATCTTTATCTGGTCGTCCCATGGTTGCTGCTGTCACAAGAAGAACCATGTTATATGGAACTTGACAGAGGAAAAAAACAACCACAATTGAGACAATCGCACGGATAGCTTTGCTTCTTTTGGAATTCTGAGCCTGTACTAAGGTTTTGATTATGAAGGCATAGCAAAAAAGCATGAAAATCACAGGAAGGAAAAATCCAAAGAAAAGCTGAAGAATGACGATGACTAATTTCCACACAACGGTGGCCTCTTGACTAAATTTGTGTTCGCAAATGTGCTTTGTCTCATTGACAGAAAAGGTGTAGCTTTCACTGAACATGAAAGTAGACGTGGAGATTAAAATGGACGATACCCATACAGCCACACAAATCACTTTACTGTGTGTTACAGTCTTGGACCGAAACCTGAATGACTTTGTCGCTTGTACAATGGCCAAATATCGATCCATGCTTATGCAGGCCAAGAGCAACATGCCACAGTTGAAGTTAATTGCATAGATACCCTTGACGAGCTTGCATATGAAATTGCCAAAAATCCACTCATCCAGAGCATAGGTTACTGCCCAGAAAGGAAGCGTGAGAACAAACAATATATCTACTATTGCCATGTTGCAGAGACATATGTCAGTCATAGAATCCGACTTCTTATACAAAGCAAATGTCATCACTACAAAAATATTGCCCACCAGCCCCACAACACAAGTCAGCGAGTAGGCAACTGGCAGAAAAGCTTTTGTAAAGTTTCGTACTTCGTCCTTGTTGCACGGTGATACAATCTGAGCATAAAAATCTGTGCCATAAAAATAATCCGTACTGGTTTCCTGTGGAAAAAGAAAGTGGAATCATTTTGAAGCTCGTATTTCATCAAATTATTTCAGGAAAAGAAGATTTTGCGTGTGTGCGTGTACAGTAAAGCAAAGCAAAAGAAAGTGTTTCTGCTTAAATACCCTCCCATAGCAAATCACTTCAACTCTCTGGACAGTTTACAGTTTATTTATGTAGGCTACACATTGACCCCTCCAGCAAGCTGGGTACTCATTTTACCGAACTCGGAAGGATGGAAGGCTGAGTCAACCATGTGCCAGCTACCTGGGACTGAACCCCAGGTCATGAGCACAGTTTTAGCTGCAGTACAGTACAGTATCATCTATCTATCTATCTATCTATCTATCTATCTATCTATCTATCTATCTATCTATCTATCTATCTATCTATCTATCTATCTATCTATCTATCTATCTATCTATCTATCTATCTATAAACTCTTTAAGGGCATTTCCCCCCTTCAACTATATATCTGAAGGGGGGAAATACCCTTAATTAGTGTGCAGGGAAAATATTAATGCATAGGATTCTACCCATTGCTGAATGAGTAGTATTTCCTTTCACTCTCCAGAAAGAATGTTCTCTTGTTTGCTGCAAAAGTGGCACAAGGAAAGTGTGGGAGCTCCAATGGGAAGAGAGAATCACCGAACATCAACCAGAGATAGCTTGTGCACGTTCCAGAAATACCTTGGTTTATGGGCATAATCATAATTCAAGCACTTGAATATCAAAGCAAATTTCCCCATAAGAAATAATGGAAACTCAGATGATTCATTCTGGGGCCCCATAGACCACATACAATGCACACAAAATGCCAAAATTCACACAAAAAAAGTTGGCTTTAAGTCCATGCCCACACCATGGTTCAGGTACCTGGCTGTGGAATCTGCTCCGCTTAGGACTGATAATTTGATTTTACTGTGTTTTTAATGTGACAATAATAAATGCAATTTGTAGCCCCATACACACTTGACTAGCTGCCCCATGACTAGAAATTGTTTTTAAAATAAGAAGAGATGTTGAAAACAAATTAAATAATATAAATATAAATATAAAGAAAAATAAAACCCTAATCTGCAGTTCCTGGCTGGTGCAAGAGAGATCTCCTTTCCTCTCTCTTCCTTCTGCTTTTGAGGCTTGTCTCAGATGGAACATTCCAGACAAACCCATAATCCAGCAGGGAGAGAGAGAGAGAGAGAGAGAGAGAGAGAGAGAGAGAGAGAGCAGAAATGCTGCTGAAGTTATTGGTCCTATCTCCAATGCAGAGATGGACAATCTATTTGATTTTACAGTGGTACCTTGAATAAAGGAATTAATTCATTCCAAGTGAAATTCTGTTAAGCAAATTTTCCTTTGTATAAATTTCCCATAGGAATGCATTGAAAACGGAGTCATCCCTAATCACGACTGTTTTTCTGTTGTACGGATTCGCCCCATAGGCAATTCTGTTAAACAATTCCCCCTATCTCTGGAATTTGCTGTGGAATCTGCTCCGCTTAGGACTGATAATTTGATTTTACTGTGTTTTTAATGTGACAATAATAAATGCAATTTGTAGCCCCATACACACTTGACTAGCTGCCCCATGACTAGAAATTGTTTTTAAAATAAGAAGAGATGTTGAAAACAAATTAAATAATATAAATATAAATATAAAGAAAAATAAAACCCTAATCTGCAGTTCCTGGCTGGTGCAAGAGAGATCTCCTTTCCTCTCTCTTCCTTCTGCTTTTGAGGCTTGTCTCAGATGGAACATTCCAGACAAACCCATAATCCAGCAGGGAGAGAGAGAGAGAGAGAGAGAGAGAGAGAGAGAGACCATTGTCTCACTTGTGATCATATGACCTGCTCCAGTGCTCATATTGCAAGGCGTTGCTCGTTGATCAAGGCAAAACTGAACAGAAATGGTTGCTCATCTTGCAAAACAGTCGTAAACCAAGGTATAACTGTATTTGTTCTTCAATGACCTAATTACCAAAGGTGACGTACATTTCTGGTATTTTCCCAACAGAAATGGCAAACCACACAGTCTAGAAGAAGGTTAAAGCTCTGCTGTATAAATGTCAACATTTGAAGCAGCCTTTGAAGTAGCATTTGTTGCTGTGTCATTACAGTTGTGACCAACTCTTTGTGACCCCATGTCCATGGAGTTTTCTTGGCAGGAATACTGGAGTTGCTTGCCAGTTCCTACTCCAGGCAACCACAGAGCCTGGTATTCCCTGGTGGTCACCCATCCAAGTACTAGCCAGGCCCAACCCTGCTTAGCTTCCGAAATCAGGCAATAGACAGGGAGAGACAACAGACTCTGGGTGTCATGGAAAGGCTATTATTATTATTATTATTATTATTATTATTATTATTATTATTATTATTATTATTATTATTATTATTATTATTATTATTTATTTATTTATTTATTTATTTATTTATTTATTTATTTATTTATTTATTTAACCACACAGCTATCTACGCTGGATTTTATATTACCAATCACTAGTCGAACGCTTCCCAAGTGTTTAGGACTCAGTGATGTATCGGCGAATTATGCAAGCAGATCCCAGTAAGGTGGCTTTCTGCATCTGACTGATGGTGACTGTCAACTCCAATTTCTTCTAAATACTTGCTTAGCTCTTTGGGCACCGCACCCAGCATGCCAATTACCACTAGGACCACCTGTACCGGTTTATGCCAGAGTCTCTGAAGTTCAATTTTGATATCCTGATATCGAGTATTTTTTCCAAGTTGTTTTTCAGTGACTCTACTATCTCCTGGTATAGCAACATCAATGATCCACACTTTTTTCTTCTCCACAATCACAATATCTGCGGTATTATGCTCCAAAACCCTGTCTGTCTGTATTCATAAGTCCCAAAGTAATTTTGCATGCTCATTTTCAGTCACTTTTTCAGGTTTATGGTCCCACCAGTTCTTTGCTATGGGCAGACCATAGTTCTGACACAAATTCCAGTGGACCATTTGAGCAACTACATTATGATGCTGTTTGTAATCAGTCTGAGCAATTTTCTTGCAACAACTCAATATATGGTCAATAGTTTCATCTGCCTCTTTGCAGAGTCTACATGTGGGGGACTCAGCTGATTTTTCTATTCTAGCCTTAACTGCATTTGTTCTGATAGCTTGTTCTTGAGCTACAAAAATCAGGGCCTCTGTCTCTTTTTTCAGTGTTCCATTGGTGAGCCATAACCAGGTCTTTTCCTCATCTACTTTTCCTTTGACTTTTTCGAGGAACTGCCCATGCAGCGCTTTATTATGCCAGCTATCAGCTCGTATTTGCATTGTTGTTTTCCTCTATTGACCCTTTGTTTGTTTACTTTAAACACCTCCCTATTCTTAACCTCAAATAATGCTGGCTCTGTACTATTTTTTACATAATCTGCCAACGCATGCTTCTCTTCTTCAACTGTCTGCTTCACTTGCAGAAGACCTCTACCACCTAATTTTCTAGGTAAATACAGCCTGTCAACATCACTGCGTGGATGTAATGCATAGTGAATGGTCATAAGTTTTCTTGTTTTCCTATCTAGAATATCTAGCTCCGTCTGAGTCCAGTTTATAATGCCAGCAGTATATCTGATGACCGGTATGGCCCAGCTATTAATGGCCTTGATGGTGTTACCACCATTCAGCTTACTTTTTAATACTTTTCTGACCCTTTGGATATATTCTTTAATGACCACATTTTTCACTTGCCCATGCTTGATATTATCTAATTCCAGTATGCCCAGATGTTTATAGGCTTCAGACTGATGATACTTAATAGCTTGTTCATTTGGCATTTCAATTCCTTCACACTCAATTATTTTTCCTTTTCTCAGTGCCACTGTGGCACATTTGTTTAGTCCAAACTCAATACTAACATCGGTACTGAAAATTCGGGCTGTGTTGGTCAGTGAGTGTATTTCAGTTTCTGATTTTCCATACAACTTTAAGTCATCCATATACAATAGATGAGAAATTTTCCCTGAATTTTTAGCAGTTTGGTACCCTAAATTTGTCTTCTGCAAAATTATTGAGAGGGGAATCAGGGCAATAGTAATTAGCAGAGGTGACAAAGAGTCACCTTGAAAAATCCCTCGTTTGATGCTAACCAATCCATAGCTTTCATCCCTGACAAACAATTCTGTTTTCCAGTTCTTCATCGCATTTTCAATTAGGGCACTAATACTTTTACATATTCCAATGGCATCCAGGCACTTAATAATCCAACTATGCGGTACTGAGTCAAAGGCTTTTTTATAGTCAATCCAAGTCATATATAAATTAGTTTTCTGGGTTTTACAATTCTCTAGGATCATTTTATCAATGAGTAACTGATCTTTTGTGCCTCTACTTCCCCGTTTGTTCCCTTTCTGCTCTACTGGCATGATGTTATTTGCTTCCAAATAATCCTGGACTCTATCAGCTATGATGCCTGTTAACAGTTTATACATAGTTGGTAAACATGTTATTGGCCTGTAATTTTCAGGTATTGCTCCTTTTGTTGGATCCTTCTGAATCAAATAGGTTTTGCCAGTTGTTAACCACTCATTAATATAACCTGTCCTCAACATTTCATTAAATTGTTGGGCCATTTTTCCATGCAGACGGGTCAGGTGTTTAAGCCAAAACCCATGCAATTGATCATTGCCAAGTGATGTCCAGTTTTTGACTCTTTGTACTCTTTTGGTGATCATATCAGCTGTTATTTCTAGTTAGTCCATTGTGCACTTGGAGAATGTATTATTATTATTATTATTATTATTATTATTATTATTATTATTATTATTATTATTATTATTATTATTATTATTATTATTATTATTATTATTATTTCTTAACCCCAGAAGCAGGGGGATGTTCTAGGCTGATTTTCTGCTTCAAATCACAAAATAATGCAAGTGATCTATGTTACTTAGCACTTTGACTTGGGTGATGAGGATGATTTGCTGTTCTGCCTCAAGAAACATTTCAGGAGCTCATCATCTGTATCAGTAATGGAAGGGCCACCTCCCAGATCCCATTTCATTTAGTCTCACCTCCACAACCATCATGTATACTATGCACATAAATCTTTGGTTTTCATATACTTCAATTGTCTGAGAAAACCATTGATGACCATGCCGAAATGGTTCTGATTAAGACTCAGAAGATGATGTTTGGATTTTGTCATTCATGTTTTCTAAAGAAGCCAGCAGGGTCTGATCCTGCTTGATTAATCAAATCAATCAATAAATTAAGCAAGCCTGTTGTTTCTTCAAAGGGAAGACCTAAAACACATTCACTCCACTAGAAGAGGAATACGTTACAGTGTCAAGGTTGTTTCTTACTCACAGTTCTCAGTTCTTTGAGTGAAACACAACTTTCGGCTAGATAAGAGTTTATGCTGCCTCATAGAGGACGGTCTGCTTGATCATACGGTTTAGGAATTGGGTTGGAATTCAGCTTATGCGTCTGCCATTAGTTCGTAATTTTTAAATGCTTAAATGCATTTTTAATTTCATTGGCAAGGTAAGTGGCAGTTGATATTGTCCTGTGTGTATAAAACACTTATGGCCAGATGGAACTCAATGCCATTGTGTTTCATATGTGTGGGTGTATCATTTAAAATAGTTCAAAGCTTATTCTGAGATGCAGAGAGCTAATTTCTTATTGGGATGATCATCACACATTAATGTGCATCGTGCAGCAATACAAGACTGTAATGATCAGATTTTGTTTTTGGTTTATTTTTTTATCTTGAAAGGCAGCACTTCCCAGTAATGGTGACACTGACATGTAATATAGTTAAAAGCTTAACCTGGGGTGGATGGACATATCGGATTGTTATTCAGTTGAACACTTGAGCTGTGTTACACAGAGGTTTTTTTTTTCCTAAATAAGGAAGTGGGAACAACAAATCAACCTCAGCATCCGAAAAACATTTCAGCTTTCCTCAGTTCTTATTAAACTGAGAAATCCTTCCCACTTCCTTTTGCTCCATTCAGGTTTTTTTTATAACAGCTGCAGTCCAAGAAGACATTTTGACTATATATTGCAGCATTCCCCTTGCATTTGGACTTATGCCCACAAAGTGGATCAACCGTCAAAATAACAAACTTCAGATGAATGCATTTGACATTGAAACTAACCGAGAGTTCGTTGATTTGTACTAGGAATTAAACATCTTTATACAAGTTGCTGAGTAGCAAATTTCTTTTTGATCATGAGGGTTCTTGTGAGAATTAATAAATACTCTCAAAGGCACAAATGTTTAATTTCTAAAGTGGCAACGTTGTCTGGGCTAGAAGGAAGTCCTGCGTGGAATGCCAGTGGGAGAAAAAGGTAGAAAGAGCAAATCAACTCACTTTTTCTTACCCCTCTCCAATTTATTTTTCAGAGTTTGCCCTTTTTTAAAAAAGTGACAGTGGTGCAGAAAAAGGTATCTTAAAAAGACTGATGAAGCTGTTTGGATGAGCAGCGAAACGTTTCTATCTCTCAAAAAGAAGTCCAGTAGCCATGACTCAACTTCCAGATAAACTCACCTGGATGACTGAGAATCTTCACAGACATCTTAAAAAGAACTTTGGGCCCCATCCCACTGGCATCCTCTCTGAGATGTTCCATCCAACTTGATCCCTTGGCTGCAGCTACAGTTATCTGCCAGCAGCCTCCCCAAAAGTTCTCACCTGCCACTGTTTGATTCAAAAAACTTAGTAGGGCCAAATGAGTGAGAGATATGAAAGGAAGGATTAAATGCATTTATTCTGTTTTAGGACGCTCACAACAAATGTTTTGCCTTCTCTGGAGATGACCAGTCTGTTAAGAGTGTGAAGAAAAAAAGCAGCAGCAGCAGCAGCAAAAGATTTTTAACCATTCAGCAACATCAGCTGACAGATCTTTTTAAATAAATGCAAACATATATTTTTGCTTGTTTTCTTTTTTCTTTTAACAAGAAGATCCACTGCCCAAGCTGGCTTGGAGAATCTGGAAGTTGCAGCAAAATGTTTCCAAGCTTAATATAAGAATGACTCCCAGTTGGAACTTGGCTATCTCAGAGAAAGGAAACAAATCAATCTTGATATTCCAGATGGTGCCTCTTATCCTGTCCCTTATGTTGTGGAACAAAACTGTACTGTTTCCTCCTTCACCTTCAGTAAAAATACGCTCAAGAACCAGGAGCTTACCTCACTCATTATGGTGTACCGTCACCCTCTTTTTTTCCACCAGAGGAGGCTATGGCAGTGGAAGTAATGATTTGTAGTGCTAGCAGGCAGTTTCTATTTAAAAGATGAAGAAAATAAGATGAAGAAGATAAGGGTATATGAGTCACTAATCTGGGAATTGGTTGTTAAAGAAAGCAAATGAACTTTACAATATAAATTTTTGATTTACTTTTTCAAGAGAGGTGGGGGGTCAGGCACAGTCTATCTGCCACTTATCAGGCTGTGATTTTCAACAATACCCAGACAAATAAAAAATAATTCACACCTTCACCACCAAGGCCATAGCTAACAACCCGTACTTTATGGGTTTCAGCACCTTCAGCCATTGTTCACCTTAAGGCTATTGAGACTGTTGTCTACCTAACAAGCCTATTCTGGCCATTGTTCATCTTATGAGCTTATTTCAGACCAGGGTGACAAGAGGTCAACGTGAGCTATAAAATGGACGAGTCACAACTAGCTTTCTTCAGACTGACGAAGCTGTTTGGATGAGCAGCAAAACATTTCAGTCTCTCAAGAAAAATAAGTCCAGTTGCCATGACTCAACTTCCAGATAAACTCACCTGGATGACTGAGAATCTTCACAGACATATTGTCTAAAATAAAAACAATTTTAAAAAAAGAAACTACATAATTAGAATTTGAAAATGTATGCATTGTCTAATGGCACCTGAAAAACTACCAAGTTTTATCCGGCAGAAGCCTGTGCGAACTGCTTCCCACTTCATCAGGGAAGGAACTCATTGAGAGTTAGGTGACAACACTAGCCCCTTACCCACAATTAGGTACAAAAGAATTCAAATTACATCCAGTGACTACACAACATAAAACACAATTTGGGGAAGCCTGCACATTGTCTCTTTTGTGGGTGGGTGGGTGGGTGGGGGTCATCTTTTTTGTTCAGCTGGCAGGGATGCTTTAAATATGATCCAATAATAATGGCATTGCTTCCCCGCCACACATTTTTGGCCCAGTGAGATAGCCTGACCCAAAGTCAAAAGGGTGCTCATGGGGGTGTCAGTTTCCCTCTGCCGAACACGCCGGTTCTCTGCTAGCATGTGTGTTTTGAAGGCTTTACCGTATCACAAGGTTACTTCAGCAAAAGCATTTTTTTTTTAAAAAAAAAGAGGAGAAATTGCTCATCAGCCCCTTGCCAAATGCAGCTTTTGGTGTGCAGACACAGTTGTTTGCCTGTGCCACTGGCTGGTTCCTGCAAATGGTCTGCTGTCAAGACAGCTACCGCCATGTCACCCACAGGAAAGCCAGTTTTGAAAAATGCAGATCCCGACACATCCAAGCATGTTTTCCCTGCTGTGTAGCCACACCCTAAGAACAGCCAACATGGTTACTGTGTAAGGAAGTGAAAACTGCTGAAGCTGAGCAGACCTGAATGCACATATTGCATAGTTGTGCTTGTTAAGCAGGCAAAATCCTTTTCCCCATTCAAAAGTCTCCCACTCTCTTCAAAGGCTTAGAATCAGATTGCTTTCCCTCATCAATCTCTGGCTACTTTGTTGAAGATGGGTTGGGGAATGGTTAACTCCCAGTTGTCTAATAAAAAAAAATTTCCTACTAGATTAGGGTGCTGAAAAGGATTGACCAAAGAAAACCAAGACTTGGGAAAGGACCCATGAGCATGGTTCTGGCATCAATCAGAAATTTCTAGGCTGCAGGTGTCCTTAGGGGTACCCAGTTCCTTAAAGGTTTTCCTTCACCAAAACATCAGTGTGTTGTGTCGTTACAGTTGTGACCGACTCTTCGTGACCCCATGTCCATGGAGTTTTCTTGGCAGGAATACTGGAGTGGCTTGCCAGTTCCTACTCCAGGCGCCTACAGCACTTGGTATTCCCTGGTGGTCTCCCATCCAAGTACTAACCAGGGCCGACCCTGCTGAGCTTCCAAAATCAGGCAAGATTGGATGTGCTTAGGGCATCTAGGCAGCAGTAGATCCTGGTAATCTGAAGTCCACCTACCTCTGCCCTAAAAAAAATGTGCTTACAGCTACCACCTCTGTTGGTCCAACAGCACGTGAAACAAATAGTTGCTAGACATGTGACTCTTGAGCAAATAATTTTGTCATCTGAATTACAATTGTTGTGTCCATTAAGTCAAGTGGCATCAGATTTAGGAGGTACACCATCAAACATGGCAATAGATTCAGTAATAAGGCATAAACTGGATGAATTATGATTTCAAGCAAAGCTACTTGATGCCAGGCAGACTTACCTGCTCAGTGTGATACCGTCAAGGCTGGATCGAGATGTGTTCTCCAGGTGTTGCAGTTATGGTCTGGGGGTATTTTCTAAAGCATCATGTCTCAGAAGGGGCAGTTCATGAAAAGAAAGAATACACACTAAGCCAGTCTTAGTTCCTCTATTTCATTTGAGAAAGGAACACCTTGCTAATGCGGTCACTGTGGCTTTCTCGCATCTTACCACGTGTCAGCTCTTCTCAGCCACAAACAAAGGCAAATCATCAGCAAAATGAGGGGGGGGGGGGAACCTGTGTGAGCAAAATTCATGTGTACTATATGGCTTGCTTTCAGGTGCAAACCAACTTTTCCTGTCCCATTTAAAGATGCACCACTGACATGCAAGTCGTTTTACATTTTGCATGATTACAGGTGCAGGTATGCATAAATTATACTAGTTCTCTTGGGCAAAAGGTACATACAGTACCTGAAAAACATTATGAAAAACATATAGACACTTTTTATCACTTATGATACCTATTGGATTTGAAGAGAAATAGGGACTCCAGGATAACTTTTTTTGTTGTTCTTTTGCTGCAGAGTGAAGGTTGCTTTTATCCATCCTACTTGTATAACGAGGCTTTTCTAATAAATTTTAAGTGTTTATATCAGCACTCATTTGCATAGCCTGTATAAGGAGAGATGGGTGGTGACAAATCTAAATAAATAAATAAATAAATAAATAAATAAATAAATAAATAAATAACACCTTTTACTTGAAAAAAAAAATGCCAAATTATGGAATACATGGAAATATTTGAAGAAAAGCTCTCCAATGTTTGCTATTTAAAGCTGGGGATTGGATAGACTTTGCTCCCTGAGATCCCCCACACTGAGCCTGGTGCAAAATACATATATTTTAAATCGCAAAATTCTGTGTCCAAAAAATTGTTCCGTGTCCCAGAAGAGAATGGAAACCTAGATCTGTGTTGCTACCACCACTGCTTTAAAACCACCACTGCTTCTTTAGCCGCCCAGAGACCTCTTGGTAGTGGGGCGGCTAAAAAATCTTGTAAATAAATAAAAATATATAAATAAAAACACCCAGTACACTTACAGCAATGCCATTTTTCACACACTCTTGTCACTTTTAAAAAGTTCTGCCCTGGGTGGGCGTTTTAGACTGTGACTGTAGACTAAAATCATAACTGCAAGACAAATTATTTCTACATGTGACCGAGGTTTCAGGTGCATGCTGGGCATGAGCTGAATCATAATGTAACCCCATTTAGTTAGTGGTTTGCTTAAAAATAAGTTCCACTCAGCCTAAGAGGACTGAGGTTCGTGTAAGCATGCTGCATTAGGCTGTCATCATATATCCACTTCCTTGAGGCAAGCAACTCAACTGGGACACGTCCAAGGCAACAGGTATACAAGTGAGCGATTGTCATACTAGTTGCGTGCTTCCCTTTTATTGCTCCCCCACTCAATGTGAGGGAGCAATAAAATGCTAAAAGCACAGAAGTAGGTAACTGGCTTCAAAGTAGGATTGTGCTTCTGTAGCAGTCCTAGAGATCACATGATACACCTTTGAAACAAGGTGTGTGGAATTTTTTTTAACAGCGCAAGTGAGCTTTCTTTGTTAGATTTCAGCTGAGTGCTGCCGCCTTTGTCAGATTCTAGGAAAGGTAAAAGTGCATGCCCAGGCCATTGTTGTTGCCCAAACTTGCTTCAGATTTTGAATCCTACAGAAATTGTATCAACTACTTTTCTAAAAGCATTTTTATTCATTCAACAACAAAGCAAAGAGGCACTTTTTTGCACTTACGATAGCAGATGTTGGCATTCAGTGGTGGTATTCTCTCAGCCTGACACTTTGTCAGCTTCATTAGGTAACTCCCGCAACACGTGTTATAAACATATCAACAAATGATGCTTTCTCCATAGTACATGATTATTGCACCCTCTATGCTATTTATTCTAAAGGATTGAAATAATCTCATTTTAATGTATACATTTGCTGTTCTTCCCCAAAATGTGTGACAATTTCCTAAAAGCCATTGTAAAACTCTGAAACAAGTCAGATAAAATAAAATGCTAGGTGTTGTTTCAGATTTGGCTTCTTGATGCAGTCTGGGCAGTGACCAGCAACAAAACTGGAATAAATATATATACTGGTTCCAAACCAAATTAATCTTTTTGTACTTCTCTCTCAGTCTCTCTCTCTCTCTCTCTCTCTCTCTCTCTCTCTCTCTCTCACACACACACACACACACACACACACGGTGTGCCACCCATTCAACACATCTCGCAAGTTCATTCTGGATGTGTGCAGAAGACAGACAACTGTACCCCAGAGCAATCCTGGACAGTCCAGCCATTGAGATCCTGGGAAGGACTTAGAGTGAGGTCACTGGAGCATATACATATATCCCTCTGTAGCTACATGGGGAGCCATTTTGCATTGAGGGTGGAGAAAAGAACGGTGCTGTGCCACTTCTAGCTTAGCGGTGGTGTCATGGAACTCTTATCATATTAATAAACTGTGTGTAAGAGAGAATGTAGATAAATATTCTTTTTTTTTGGGGGGGGAGTGTTGATTAGATATGTCACAGTAGCTTAGGAACCATTTTCCCACCTGTTTCCCTTTCTACTCCCCCCCCTTTCCCCAAATTGTTGGTGCAAAGAAATGCCAAGACCTGATGGTCTTCTAGTCAACTGGCAAAAGAACAGAGTATATCTCAATTCAAAACAGTCTTTCTCTTCATGTCAGACCTTTGGTGCCTTCTGTCACCACTGGGTACAAAATCCTTTTGCTGTCTTGCCTGAACATATTTCTGGAAGAGAACTGACTAGGAGAATCATTTACCCATCTCTGGATTCCCTGCCAATCATGAATGCTCCTTTAGCATTTAGATTCACCTTGCAGATTGTTCCCTTCCCAGTAGAAAATAGTACATTGGAGATGACTCCTTATTAGCCTGAAACAGTGCTTGGTTGACTGTAGTAGAAGCACTCAGAACTCTCTATTTAAGGTCCACTACATCCCCCAAAGTGATGGCTTTGTATAGCAGCCTGAGTTATAGCATTGGTTTCTCTATCTGAAGGTCTGCTTTTAACACAAATCCAGAAATATCCAAATACTCAAAAAAACAACAACCCAATAACAAACTGGCTCAGGTCACTGTATCACTAGTTCAGAGCAGGTTTGCACAAATCTGTAACAAATGTTTGGACAAATATTGGATTGGGAGCTATTCACATACACCTGCTGAAGAATCTGTTGCCTCCTGGGTATTTGCATAAAAGCTTTACATTTTTTTCCCTTCTTTCTTCAGCATCTGCACAGAAATTCTGAAAAGTCTCAGGTTGTATTTTAGGAAATAGTCAATTGCTGCAGACAGCATAGTAACACCTTTGGAAATGCAGGTTCATATTATGATGGTCCCCATAAACAGCACCCACACTGTCCAAGGATAAAGAACTCTCAGAACCAATGTCTGCTATTTTCTTGAAATCATGGGAAAATAGGTAAGAAGCCACATGATTGGAGGACGGCTAATATTGTCCCTATTTTCAAAAGGGGGGGGAGCTGGAAACTACAGACGAGTCAGCCTGTCATCAATCCCAGGGAAATTTTTTAGAATTATAAAGCTGTCGCTGTGGGAACACCTAGAAAGCAATGCAGTAATTCTTGACGCAAACACAGATTCTCCAAGAACAAAATCCTACCAGACTAATATGATCTCATTTTTAATCAGGTAAGCTCCCAGGTAGAAAGAGGAAGTGCTATTGACCTAGTATGTCTTAAATTCAGCGAAGCTTTTGATAAAGTGCCCTGTGATATTCTGATTAGCAAGCTAACTAGGTGTGGGATGGATGCAACAACTGTCAGGTGAATACATAGTTGGCTACAGAATAGTACTCAGAGGGTGATGATTGATGGCTACTTCTCAAGCTGGGAAATGGCAACAAGTATGCTTCGTTCTGGGTCCAGTACTCTTCAACATTTTCATTAATGACCAGGAAGGGGGGGCAGAAAATACTGTACTAATCAGATTAGTACAAAATTTAGTAGAATAGCTAATACTCTGGAAGACAGAAACAAAATTCAAAAGGATCTAGATAAGCTTGAGGACTGGACTGAAAAGAGCAGAATGAAATTCATCAGGGGTAAACGCAAAGTACTGCACCTTGGGGGGGGAAACACCAAACACACAGTTACAAGATAGGGGACGCCTGGCTCAGCAATATTATGAGTGGGAAGGATCCCGGAATTATCGTAGATCACAAGCTGAATATGAGCCAACAGTGTGGTGTGGCTACAACAATAAAAGTGAATGCAATTTTAGATTGCAAAAGTTATCCAAACCCTGTGAGGTACTCGTTCCTCTCTATTCAGCACTGGTTAGGGTTCATCTTATTGTGTCCATTTCTGGACACTGCATTTCAGGAGGGATGCTGATAAATTGGACCAAGTTCAGAGGAGGGCAACAAGGATGATTAGGGAACTAGAAACCAAGTCTTATGAGGAAAGACTGAAACATGTGCCCCACTCCTTTTCTATATCAACAAATGAGGAGCAGTTCATCTTTAAAACTAATGGCTTTTAATTGCCTATTCAAAATCTAACCACCATCAAGTCCTGCGGTTTTGATGCTGCAAGCCTTGGCTTCGCTACACCATTGATTTTGAATGACAGCGTTTTCCTTCCAAGAGCCAAAAGCATATAGCACAGTTCATCCCATTCTGATTAGAACAAAGATGGCATGATTATGCTTTAAAGCACAAAGACCTTGATTTTCTTCATTTAGTTTCGTATCAATTGAGTCTAATTTTAGACTGAATGCCTCTACCATATACATTTCTGGCAGAGACTTTTCTTATTCATATACTAAATGAAAATTAGCTTTGAGGGGAAATGATTGATTAAAAAATGTTCAACTGTTTTCCTATCCTCCAAAAACCACTTCTTTCCATGGAAGGCTGGAAGAATTCCATACATACATGTCCTTTCTTCGTACATGCAAGCCACTGGTAAAAAAAGGTTATATTACAAGAGTTAATGAAGAGTTTAGAAACAGCTGCGACTTTAGAGGAAACTTATTTTGTGTGCTTTTCCGTCTATCATCACTCATTTAGTTCATGTGGCTGCACAATCTTATCAGTCATCAGATTTTGGCACTGCTCTCCCTCTCTCATGTTACAGATTGTATACAGGGTAAGAAAATAGTATATGTCAGGAAATTAGGTCACCTATTGTGTGAGAAGTGAAGAACTGCAGAAAGAGCAACTTCTTCCGCTACGAAAATGTTAAAGGACAAAATGGTACCTAAAATTCCCCAGAATGAATGATGTTTGATTGGACCATACGGAGATGCTCGGAGTACACCAAGTTGCCGAGCTGCAAACATCATTCAGAGGCATGCCTTTAAGTAAAGCCACCAAAGAAGACATCACTCTTGTTGAATGAGCTCTGATCAGAGATGGAAGCGGATGCTTTGCTAACTGGTACACCAGTTCAATACAGGCAATCCGATGGGGAAAAGGTGTGAAGTAACTGGTGATCCTTTAGAACTAGAATCATAACAAACAACTGCAGAGTAGATCTAAAAGAAGCAGTTCTGGATGTATAAAAGGCGAGGGCTCGGTGAACATCCAGGGAATGCAAGTCCCTTTCCAGAGGGTTCACTCGATTAGGAAAGAACATAGGTAAGGAGATTGGTTGAGATGGGTGGAAAGAGGAGACCACCTTTGGCAGGAATGAAATATCCGGGTAAGCAACAACTTTATCCTTATAAAACTGCAAGTAAGGTGGGTCACACTGTAAAGCACATAGTTCACTACATCTTCTTGCTGAGGTAATTGCCAGGAGGAAAGCCGTTTTGAAGGTAAGCAGGCGAAGGTCACAAGTAGCCATGGGCTCAAACGGCAGGCACATGATCACTGCGGTGGGATAGGCCGCCTATCAGGGTAGGTGTTCTGTAGCCCCTTAAGGAAAGACTTCAAACGGGGACTGTGAGGCAGGCAAAGATTCTGGCTGATAGACTAAAACTGCAGAGAGATGAACCCAGAGGGATGACATGGTAAGACCAGAATGTTTTAAAGAAAGTAAGTATTGAAGAACGAGTTGAAGGGAGGGATTAGTTGGGGAGAAATGTCTCTCAGGGTGAAAGTAGCAAATCTCCTCCACTTGTATTGGTATAGACAGAATGTGGAGGGTACCTTGTACAGGTACAGATACCTTGTACTTGTGGCCAGGTATATATTGGGACCACAAAGTGCAGCATCCAGACCAGAAATGAAGAACAAGAAAAACACTGCAGACTAAAACAACCAGAAAGATCAGAAGTGGCTGAGCACACCCTGAAACAAACAGGACATGAAATCCTCTTCAAGACACAGAGGTACTGGACAACACCAGCAATCACTATGTCAAACACAGGGAAGCCATTGAAATCCAAATCACAAACACCAGCACAGCTTCAACAGAAAAGAAAGCCTAAAAATCAACAAAGCCTGGCTCCCAGTACTGAAAACTACAGCCTGCAAAAGATCAATGATCCCCATCCAGCCACAAACACCAGTGATCACTTCACACAATAGAATAGCTAATGACACCCATCAACCAGAGACAGATCAACCTTTATTTATTTATTGGGATTTTTATACCGCCCATCTGGCAGCGAGGTCACTCTTATTACAGTGAAATTCTTAATCCCTCCATATCACAATGATCAATACCTATTCTCCTGAATAGAACAAGTTCTTCCTTTCCCACAACTATGAAAAATCCACAATCTCACTCTCTATCCCACAGCAGAGAGAGAACTCCTAGTTCCCTGAACTCCTGCCCTCTGGAGATATTGGCCACAGAGACTGGCAAAATAGAAAAACTTCCAGAACGCAGCCAAACAGCCCAAAAAACCTACAACAACCAATCTCAAAGATTCATTAAGCAGATCAGGCTTGAAGTAAGACAAATGTGATGCAGTGAAGGACTCTTAAGACTTTGGGGAGCAATCGGACCCCCCCCCCCCACACACATACTTCTTGCTGGCGGTATTCTGATGAATTTGGAAGCCTGTCTCTTGTTTGCACCTTCTGCATTAAAGTAACAAGAAATAGTTACCAGAACAATAGTTACCAGAACCAAAGAAGTTACAACATCTACAAAGGGGGTGTGTGTGTGAGGGGGGGGGAGAGAATGCTTTTAGTACCATATACAGTGCACCCTCATATAACAATCAGTTTGTATAACATAAAATCTGTACAACATAAAAAATTCCAGAGATAGAAATTTGCTTAACAGAATCACCTATATGGGACAAATCCGTACAACATAAAAATGGTCACGACTAGGGATTACTTCGTTTTCAATGCATTCCTATGGGAAGTTTGTACAAGCAAAAAATTGCTTGACAGAATTTAATAATAATAATAATAATAATAATAATAATAATAATAATAATAATAATAATAATAATAATAATAATAATAATAATAATAATAATCTTTATTGTCATTGTACAACCAGCGTACAATGAAATTGGCTGAGCTCCCTCCCTCCCCCCCAACACCACCCCACTAAAAAGCCATTCAATCTGATTTCGCACTGTGTGCTTGCTGCACAACTTGCCAGCCCCACGAGTCTATCACGAGTTGTCACGTCCCGTTTAACAGTCGAACAGCCCACGGATAAAAACTGTTTTTTAGCCTGTTGGTACGGCTTGCTATACTTCTGTATCTCCTACTTGGGGGTAGGAGAGTAAAGAAGTGCTGACCGGGGTGTGAGTCATCCCTGATGATTTTCCTTGCTCTCCTAAGACAGCGGTCCCTGGCGATATCATCCAGTGCACTCAGGGGACAGCCCATGTTTTGTGCTGTGTTTGGAACAAATTAATTCCTTTATACAAGGTACCACTGTACAGTATAATTCTACATTTTGTATACCTATGGCACTCTCATGAATGAATGGTCTCCAAAATATCCTGTCCTCAATAACCTTGCTTAGCTCGTGAACCCAAGCCTGTATCTTCCTTTAAGAAATCAATCGATTTGTAATTAGGTCTTTCTCTTTTCCTGCTGCCTTCAACCTTTCCAGGCATTTCTTTCTTTCCCAGCGAATCTTGCCTTTTCACATTGTACCCCAAGTATGAAAACGTCCGTTTCATCATTTTAGCTTCTTTGTCATTTTTCCTCCTACAGTATAGATCTTGCTACCCAACCTGGGAAAGAATTCCGGAAAACTCACAAGCCTATACAGTATTGCAGAATTACAATTGATCTCAACAGTGTAGACTCCTTTTTGTTCTAATAATGTTTAATTCAGCACTGGTTGTCATTTTTCAGTGTTCGGTCCCAGCGGCTCTAAAACAGTTACTTTCTGGAGACACACAAAATATGTATCTTGTCTCTTAACGTTTATATTTTAAGTTCTTCCTCTGTAAGCCCTGTAGGATGTATAAGGAAATACAGCATGTCCGTTTTAAAGGATACCCAGTATGGGGTAATAGACTGAGTGACAACCCAGGATTCCAGAAACTGACAGTACGGAAAATACGTGCACAAACATTACTGTGTTTGACTCCGGTACTCATGCCGCAGTGGTTAAACTGCTGTACTGCAGCTAAAACTGTGCTCACAACTTGGGGCTCAATCCCAGGCAGCAGGCTCAAGGTTCACTCAGCCTTCCATCCTTCCAACGTCGGTAAAATGAGTACCCAGCTTGGGGGGGGGGCACAATGTGTAGCCTGCATAATTGAATTGTAAACTGCCCAGAGAGTGCTTGAACTGAGTGCTGTGGGGCAGTATATAAGCAGAACACTTTGCTTTGCTTTGCTTTACTGTCATGATCTTTCACAAATTTCACAGAAGTTTCTTCCCTCCAGCAAACAGCCTTCTGCATACGTCTCCTGCCTACATAAGTATTCCAATGGAAGGGGATGCTGGGAAATGTTACTTTATGATGTCTTCCCTGTGTTTAAATTTCACAGCAACCACGCAAGTAGGTAAGGTCAACATCTCTGAAATTCGGCCCAAGACAATTTGTCCCAATTGTTCTGCCTTGCAACAAGAAGTGACTACTGAAACAGAAGTTGTCATTGTTTTTACTTAAACGTCTTTCAGATCTTAATGTTACATTACTTACGAAAATACATTTGGAATTTTAGTTTCACAAAGTAACCAGAACTTACTGCATCTTTATTATCCATAAATTATCACTGAAGAACTATCAACCTTTGCACCATTGACGGTATTTCATAAAGCTTATCTGGCAATCCTTTGTTGCCACTTTCCCAAGCAAGTTCCACTGAACTGGTGGCAGGGGCTGCTCTCAATATGAGTTGTCTCCCCTCATATTGGCAATAGCTTGTGTGTTTTCAGTCTTTGGTGGCTTCTACCCTGTATCTGCCATCCTGCACAATCAAATATATCCAGGTCTTTTAAAAATAAAATAAAGATTACATCTCATTTGTAAAGGGGATTAAAACTCCCATAATTTCTGGACAATGACCATGCCTGCTAGAGCTAAAGGGAGCTGGGATCCAACAATATCAGTGAGAGTGGAAGTTCCATAGCCCTACTTTACATAAACTGAAGACAAGGGGCTTTATAGATGTTTGCTCTTTTTATATATTCAAGTTTTTTTTTAAAAAAAAGATACTGGAGTTGTGATGCACAGAATCAGACTAAATACAATTCCATATTCTAAAGAAAAATAACACACATACACACACACATAAAAAATGTTTTAAATGAAAGATTCACATCACAGAACATTCCCAAACTTTGAACAGCCACTCTTGCAAGCTTTTTTATTCTGCATTAAGCTGTTTTTCAAAGAAGAAAAAAACTCATGCTAATAACCATTTGTAGCTTTCATTAAATTAAACAAAAGGCTAACTTAGAGTAACAAATGTTTAAATATATAAAATAAGTTGAAAGTTAAGGCTCATATTCCAGCTGTAATTTTCAGAAGTACCTTGTGACCTTGGGTAGAAAGAACTAAGCACTTATGTTGCAATAAGGGACCAAATTATTAGAAACCATGGGGATTCTTAGTTATGACACTTTTGTCTTTTCATAGGACTCGGGTTAGGCATCCTAATAAGTCATTTTGAAAATCCCCCGACCAATGAAGTATCTTCAATAGCTCCAAAAGAGAAATTGTACTGAAAACCAATACGTATGAGTGGGTCTCAGAAGAACAAGTTCAAATACTGATCTTCCTGTATCCTTCAGCAAAAAGCCCGAAGTTACCTGTAATATTAAATTGATTTTCACTCTTCATCTGCTTTGCTGATCTCCTCCACTACAAATTCTCCGTGTCTGTTGCCTGCAACAGATTTCTTCCAGGGAATTATCCAATATCTTGCATGACAGATTTAGCTGAACTAGATAGCAAATTCATTTTTTTCCTAGTCCTTGCAAGTTTAAAAGCTCTACTCCCCTCTCCAGATTTGTTGGTGGTTGTTTTCTCCCTTTGAAACACAAGGCACAATTTGGGAGGAGACATGTCAGCAGAGTGATTGTCTTAAAATATAGTCCTACAAAGGTTCACAATGCAACAAATGAAGATTTCTGCTCTTTCCTCATGCAACGTCCTCCAGGTAATCTGCATCACCGCTTAACTGAGAAATGGTGAGGTCTTGTGTGAGGTCTTCAAGCTAGAAGGGGGAGAAAAAGAGAAATGTTGACTAAAATTTGAATGTAAACTTGTTTATGAAAAGTCTCATATCCTGTTAAATGTCCCAATAACATTTCAAGTCCACATCCTGTGAAGAACGACCAGTAGCACAATCCTATGAATACATTCTATGAAACTGAAGCAGATTTATTCCCAAGGATAGTCTTAGCATCCTAAATTTTCCACTATAATAACAACAGAAGACCTACTGAACACTGTCATCAACTACAGCTATTAGAAGCTTTGATGTGACTGCTGATGCTCATCCTTTTCTTAAATTATATGAATCGCTTTATCAGCTAGTCTGATTAAAATATATGAGCAAATTACATTTCTTACTCTATTTAACTAAAAATGCAAAATGTTGCTTAGAACTTTAAAATAAAAACCATTTGTTCTTGACTTATAAACGTTCTGTACCTTAGTTAGGAATAATATACAGTAACCCCCTGCCTATCGCAGGGGTTAGAGACCCAACCTGACCTGCGATAATTGAAAATCCGTAATATGCAGATGCTGGGTCGGGTCAGGACTGAGGGGCCTCTCTGGGGACTCTTGTACTTAACCAAGGCCTAGTGCTGCCCCGAACGGGCCTCTGACAGGCTTCCTGGGCGTGTTGGAGGCCCCCAAAGTGGTTTCTCTTCATTTGCCGAAAAGCAATGCTGGGGCTTCCAACAGGCCTGGGAAGCCTGCCAGAGGCTCCGAAAGTGGTGCCCATCGATCCAGAAGTCACTTCCGGGTTTCTGAAAGTCACTTCCGGTTCGCTGAAAAGCACTTCTGGGAACTCCGACAGGATTCCTGGGAAGTCCAACAGAGACCCGTTCAGGGCAGCGCCAGGCCTGGGGTAAGTACAGGAGGCCTGGAACAGGCCCATCCAGCTTACCCCAGGCGGGCCATTGTTTCATATATTGCGGTCCCGTGGTATACCAGGACTGCAGTATATGAAGTGTGAAAGTGCAAGGTGTTACTATATTAGCATCAAGGGTTCTGATTCCAGAGCAAGCTTTTGATTTCTGGTTAGTTCAGCTACTTCTGCTAGTGAGAGGAGCCAAATGGGAACAGGCTACATGTAGTGTTCTAACACAGCAGAATCTGTTACAATCCTATATTACAATATTTGGAATGCACCTAATGTGAAGCTGCTCTTTCACAACAACCCTATGCAAGCAGCATATGCAATTCTATACTCAAAAAGCTTTCCATAATAGTATACTACTTACTAAAGTGGATAAACACTCAACCTGTATAAGATACAAAAATCATACTTTATCACTAGCATTGAAGTCTTCTAAGTCAACAGAAATCTCATCTATTTCTTCACCAATGCTGACTTCACTCTTCTCTGACCGATGACTGGTGCTATGAAAAGGGAAAAGTTAGACAATCAAAATGAGGAACCTCTGTTTCCCAGTGGTGAACAACTTACACTGCAAAATAAAATAGGACAAAATCTCTAAGACTGGAATCATGTTGGGTTTTTATGTGTAATCATTGTGAAACATGGAAATCGCAGCTGCTAACGGATGAGGTATTAGTCTCATGTCAGTCATGTGCCTAGTCACATCCCCCACATATCATCAGTTATTCAAAATCAGTTGTAGCAATTCAGCAGTTTTCTGAAAAAGACAACAGAATTCTGCACTAAGCCTCAAGGACTAGATTTGATTATCAGGAATAAATAATAAAATATAATGTATTCTTGAAGGCTTTCATGGCCAGGATCTGATGATAGTTGTGAGTTTTTTGGGCTGTTTGGCTGTGTTCTGGAAGTTTTTCTTCCTGACATTTTGGCAGAATCTGTGGCTGGAATCTTCAGAGGGCAAGGAGCTCAGGAAACTACGTGTTCTCTCTGGGCTCTGGCTTGTAAAGTGAGTGAGACTGGGTTTTATAAAGTTGTAGGAAAGAGGAAACTTGTCCTCTGCAGAATAGGTGCTAGTCAATTGTATTGTGATGAAGGGATTAAGAAGTTTCAATGCAATCAGCGTAGCAATGATCCTTTTGTGCCGTTGATGGGTGTCGTTAGCTGTTCTATTGTATGAACTAATCACGTTTGCTTGTGGTTGGGTGGGAATCATTGATGTTTGATCTTTTGGACTCCTTAGCTTTTAGTACTGGAAGCCAAGCTTTGTTGATTGTTAGACTTTCTTCTTTTTTGTTGAAACTGTGCTTATGTTTGTGAATTGCAATGGCTTAACTATGTAGTCTGACATAGTGATTGGTAGTCTGGAAGTTGAGTCATGGCTACTGGACTTCTTTTTTGAGAGATAGAAACGTTTCGCTGTTCATCCAAACAGCTTCATCTATCTCTCAAAAAAGAAGTCCAGTAGCCATGACTCAACTTCCAGATAAACTCACCTGGATGACTGAGAATCTTCACAGTGATTGGTAGTGTTGTCCAGTACCTCTGTGTCCTGGAAGAGGATTTCATCTCCAGTTTGTTGCAGGGTATATTCAGCTACTGCTGATTTTTCTGGATGTTTTAGTCTGCAGTGTCTTTCATGCTCTTTGATTCTGGTCTGGATGCTGTGTTTTGTGGTATCAATATATACCTGGCCACAACTACAAGGTATCCGGCATGCCCATGTAGTGGCGAGTGGGTTCCTTTTGTCCTCTGCTTACCATAGCATGTTGTATTTTTGTGGTGAGTCTAAATACTGTTTGTAGGTTGTGCTATTTCAACACTTTCTCCATTCGGTCCATGACTCCTTTTATGTATGGCAGAATACTTTGTTTGTTGGAGGCTGTTCTTCTTCTTCAGTTTAGTGTTGTTTTTTCAGTTTCATAGCTCTTTCGATTTCATTCTTGAAATAGCCATTTGTCTGTAGGGCCCAATTCAGGTGGCTGAGTTCAGTGTTGAGGAATTTAGCTTCACAGTTTCGGTTTGAGTGGTCTACAAGAGTTCTGATTATGCCTTTCTTTGTCATGGGTGGTGGTTGGAATTTTTATGTAGGTATCGATCTGTGTGGTGGGTTTTCTATAGACCTTGTGTCCTAATTTCAGGTCTGATTTGCATATGATCATGATATTTAATAATGGGAACTCCTAGTTCCTTGAGGTCCTTGCCCTCTGAAGATGCCAGCCACAGAGTCTGCTGAAACATCAGGAAGAAAAAACTTCCAGAACACGGCCAAACAGCCTGAAAAACTTACAACTATAATAAAATATATTCGATACAAAACAGTTTCAGTAGATTAATTTCTTTTTGGAATTATCACTTAGAAGCAGAATGATGCAACATAAATAGGTGTAAAGCAGTATTCCTGCAAAGACTAACAAGCAGAAGGACTTAGTGTGCATAAAACAAAGTTCACAAACTTTTTGGTATGTCTCAGACTACTCCTTTAGACTCCCTGATCTTTTCACACTGACTCTTCTATATCAGAATCAAGACTCCACTTCCCTAGTTTGTCCAAGCCAATCAGAATCACTCTTACAGTACCATCATTCCATGTTTCTCACTCACCACCTCCCACCATATATTTACCAAATCCTATAAACAGTATATTTAAACATAACCACACCTCAAGCCTTCTTAAAACACAACATAGTAGGAATGTATTTTATTCTTACCTATTGAAGTCATCAGCATACTCATCTTCTTCCCCTATTTATGAGTAATTAAAAGGAGCGTTAGAAGACTAGAAGTTCTATTTGTAATTAAAGATACCTATCAGATGCATTTATTACATCATAATATAAACAGAACTTTGTCCCAAAATGGCAGCTTTAACAAAAGAACAGGTGTTAATATGCTACAAAGGTTAGGCCAAATAGTGAAATACAGGATATCCTGGAAAGGCCATACTTTAGCAACACAAAGAACCAACATCTTTAATCTGAACAATTCTTAGACTCGAAGAAGTGTGATAATGAAAAACGTTGTATGTTATCTTCCCACAGAAGAGGTACTTGCCTAAATCAAGTGATCCAAATTTAGAATTTACCACCTTTACATATTTCATAACTGAGTTTGTATTGATGATCAGCAAGTTCAGCAATGGCCCCCAAGTTCATACAATACATTAGGACCACCATATATGTGGGGGATCAGTTCCAGGACCCCCGCAGATAGTGAAATCCATGGATAAGAGCAAACGCTCTTATCTGAGGATAATAGTACCAACAGGGATTGTGGGGTGCTAGGGTTAAGGTTTCACCCCCAACACCACTCAAATGCAGGCCAGCAGTAGCCTCGGCAGCAAAGAGGAGGGCTCGGCACCAGCAAATTCCTCCCCGCCCCAACCCCTGCCGCAGCTGGCCTGCAGGCCTGGCAGCAGTGGTGGTGAGGATTGGGGGGGGGGGGGAGAAAATGTACTAATGCCAAGCCCTCCTCACGGCACACTGGCTGCCTTCTGGAGGGTTGGGTTGGGGACTTAAGAGGACCCATCTGGCCAACCAGCCTTTGAACTTCCCACTCGGGCTCCAGGTGGAGGACTGGAAGTTTGAGCTCGACTGGGAAGTTCAAAACTTCTAGTCCTCTGCCTGGGACCTGAGCGGGAAGTAAAAAGGATGGTTGACCAGGCAGATGCTCTTTAGTCCTCACCCCATCCCTCCGGAGGGCAGTCGTGTGTGGCGGTAGCGGTGAGGAGAGACATGCCAGCTGCCCTCTGGAGGGGTGGAACGCGATGGGGACTTAAGAGAACGAGCCTGGCTAACCAGCCTTTGAAATTCCTGCTTGGGTCCCAGGCAATGGATTGGAAGTTCTGAACTTCCTGCTCGACCTCAAACTTCCAGTCCTCCACCCAGGACATGAGCAGGAAGTTCAAAGGCTGGTTGGCCAGGCGGGTCCTCTTAAGTCCCCACCCCAATCCACCCCGCCCCCTCTGGAGGTCACCTGGCTTGCGCAGTATCGCCACAAAAGGCTCAGAATCGGTTAAGTTTATTTTCTATTCCTACTCACCGCAGGACTCAGACCTCCCCCGCACCCACTGATCACCAACTGTGTGAATCAGCAGATGCGGGGGTTGTACTGTACCTAAATTTTAGAGGCTTCTTAATCAGATAAGAGATTAAAGGAATAATAAATCTTAAATCCTGTCAATTTATAGGCACTCAAAAGTTTTGAGTGAGCAAAAGGCACTATAACTCTATGGCCAGTTTTGAATCCTGGCCTCTTACAATGTGGCATCTGCCATAGCAAACTGGGCATCTATTAGGTCTTTTTAAATGATTGCCTCTTTTTGAACTAAACAAAAGTTTTTATAATGCAACATTATTAAAACAATGACAGCATGGCATTGCAAAATCTAGATTAATAGGAAAAGACAATAGTGCACTGGGAAATGGAATGCAGTAGGAAAGGAGGAAGCCTTAGCATGAGATGTACTGACTCAATAAAGACAGTCACAGATGTTAGTTTACAAGACATGTGAAATGATTTTAATGATAGGACCTTGTAGATGTCATTTATGTGTAAGGTTCTGTAACTTGAAAGCAACCTGGCTACAAGTAATACCAAGAGTGCAAATTCTCACTCCTCGTTCTGAATACCAAAGGAATCAACACATTACACTTACTGTCATTTTCCTTCATTATGGGTGCTCCAGTCAAAGAACCCAGGCCACTTTTTAAGGGTGGTGCATCAGAAAGAGATGCAACATTTCCTTCTTTACTGGAGTCATTTTTCCTTTAATAAAAAAAGGACATGGAAAAGGCAGTCAGTGTTCAGATATTCTTTCATTGATTAAGCAGGTAATTTATATGGCAAAGCAGCAAGTAGAAAATAACAAATACTAATGACACCGACATTGGAGTCGACTTCCAGAAATGGCAAGTAATGCTCAACATAGGCTTTTTGCAAAATTCTGCTTTCGAATAGAGTGATATTCCTCAAATCTTACAATACCAGACAGGAAGAAAGGAAGGAAGGGGGGAGGGAGGGTGGATTTGGGAAGTGGAGGAAGGACAGATCCTTCTTTCCCTGAGACATCCATGCCCCCTCTGCTGAATGTGTTTTCCTCAAAACAACACCTAGTTTGGGTGACAGGCAACAGTTTCAATAAGTCACCCTGTATCACAACATTGAATCTGGAACCTGGGAACACAAGGGCAGGTGAGTGGCTGCTGGAGAGAGGCGAGCAAGAGGGAGAGAAGGAGAAGGAGAGAAAGGAGGAGGCAAGGAAAGGAGAGGGGGGCACAGGGGCGGGCAGGTGGGTGACAGCTGGTTCTTCTCTGGGCATGTTGAGGCTCATCAGCCCCTGCTCTATCCAGGCAGGCAGAATGTCCCCACAGAAGAGACAGCGAGAGAGAAAAGCCCCCTCTCATGCCAGCCAGGCGGGACAAGACAATCTGTCGGACTGAACCACAAGTTTGAGAACCTGGGAAGGATAGTCCATGCCAGGAAACAATCCTTATAGGTACAAATACTATTTTGTTATTTTGCAGCACCACCCCATCGTGTCCTCCAGAGCGGCACCAGGGGCAGATACCCCAACTGCCCCTGCCCCCAGTTGCAGCCTTGTATGGAGAGGAGACGTACAGCTAACCCACCCTGAGTTATTTCATGTGAAAGAAAAGAAACTGTCCTTTATTTTCTATAAAGCTGTTAATTTTTAGACTGGAATTTTGCACAGATCTATTTAAAGAAACATATATGTCAGAAGTATATTTAACCTACCAGCTGTAAGGTCGATCTGGTTTTGGTATGGGATCATCAAAAAAAGAATCTCCCTCAGCGTCATCTTCATCTTCTACTAGATTATTCTTTTCTTTGGTATCTACATCGTTGTTTGGTTGAGAATTTAGTTTTATTTCACTGGGTAATGAATGAGCACTGCCTTTGTTCTTTGGGTCTCCAGAACCGATGCTTTTCTCACTATGATTAGTTTCAGTAACCTTAAAGAAATCAAATATTCCATTATATCACATTTCAAGTTCAGTATCTGTCAATCTGCTTTAACTATAGAGAAAAAAAGAACAAACAGTACATCAGTAGTTTATATGGTCACAATGTCATATACAGTACATAAAAGGATTTTCAAGAAAAAATGTAAGAGCTCCCAATTTTAGAATCATGTGAAGAAACCTAGTTAACTATAAGGTTAAAAAGATATGTTGTACTATCATTATCAACTCAAGAGCTTGATATTCACACCAACACCTGTTGCAGTGTAAAGCCTTATTTTATATACAATAGGACTGCCATATCTGCGGGGGATTGGTTCATGGACCCTCCGCGTGTAGTGAAATCTGTGGATAAGAGAAAACACTCTTCTCTGGGTTGACGGCGGAGATAGGGGTGCCGGGGGAAAAGCTTTTGCCCCTGACACTGTCGAAATGGCAAGGAGGGAAGAAAGTTTTCCCCCTCTTTCTCGTCTCCACCAAGCTCAGCTGCATCAAGGAGAAAATAAATAAATAAATAAACTTTATTCCCTCCTTGCTACCACAGACCAGCCAGGCTCCCTTGGGTGGAGTGAGGTGGGGACTTTAAAGACCCGCCCAGCCAACCGGCCTTTGAATTTCTCACTCAGGTCCTGGGCAGTGGATCGAAAGATTGAGTGGGAAGTTCAAAACATCTTCCGCCTGGCACCCAACCAGGAAATTCAAAGGCCAGTTGGCCAGCCAGCTGAGTCCCCACCCCACCCCTCTGGAGGGTGCCTGGATGGCCCATGACGGTGGCAACAAGGAGGAGGGCGCCAGGCATCGGTGGTGGTTTTATTTTTTATTCCCCCCTCCTTGCCCCCCCCCGCTGATTATCAGCTGTGGATAACTGAGTCCATGGTTGGTGAATCAGTGGATACGGTGGTCAAATTGTACTTATAAAGCCTGAGAATCACGCCATATGTGCACACAATATGATATACAGTACTATTGAGTAATATTCCCTCTAATTTTCCAGAGTGCTGAGCAGGGGTCCTGCTGTGCGTGTGGAATTCTGGTTGAGGTAGGAACAAAAGGGCATCCCCAACCCAGCACTGCACAGCCATTAGAAGGCCTGTTACTACTGGGATTTTGAACAATACAATGTCAAGTAAAAGCACAACTAAAACCACTGAATTAGCAAAAATAAAATAAAATATGGTGCTCAGTAAAACAGCATCAGCGTTAATGTACAAGCATGACAGAATATATATGTTGTCCTAATTAATCTTCTAAAATTGAAGTGATCTGGTTTAGTCATCTATATGTACACTTAGGATCTCAATTTAACCATGATTTGTATATTCTGGCATTTACTAAAATCAGATATATGGATATCAAATGTTTCAGGGTTATAGTTAGCAGTAATCACAAAAACCCCTCTATTTCAGACTCAATGCTCAATGATTCCTGCTATGTTGAGTTCAAATGTTTGAAAAAGGAAATACGTACATTTAAAATTACTCTGGTCTTATCACAATTGTTGGAATCTGCTTTACCCGAAGTTCTCCATCATCCTAGGGGTGATTAGAATGTATATAAAATGAAGCAAACTGCAGCTTTCCACATATATACTGGAGACAAGAAATCCAAAGACTGCAGCTCAGAAAGGCAACATGGAAGGAATTAGAAAACATCAAGTGGAACGATATGCCACTGGAGATCAAGAACGTTTACAGTCTTGTTTTCTTGATCACCCTGTACAGGTATGAAAGCTGGATAGTAAAAACAGGGAAATCTAAGTTGCTCATTCACAGTCACCATAAGTTGGAGGTGTTCTTTTACGGCATAGAACTTCATGACAGCCAATAAGTAGCAAATATGTGATCCCTCTATAGAGAGCAATCATTTAAGTCATAGTCAACACAAGAGAACAAACAGATCTTTGAGGACAATTGAGAAAAACACAGCAACATTCCCTTGTGATGCCACAGCCCTTTCCTGACCTAGGTATCTTACATTTAGTATGTAGGATTTTTTGATTGATCATTAGGAGATCAATAATGGCCACAAGCTATTTGCAAATGTCTGCCAAGGCATATAGTTCTGAGTAAGAGCATGTGCAGACAGTCCCCCCCCCCGGTTTGGTTTGTTGCTAGGGCAGACTGATCTGTTCTTTTTTCCAGTGTCCACACAACCAGAAGACCAAGGGCAGCCTAACAGGAGCATATGTGGGGTTTTTTTTGGGGGGGGGTTGAGGGGGGTGAAGGTTGGCCTGCTCTAGTTTAGTCAATTTCCAATGAGTGCGCTCCCTGGGAACCAACTAAAATAAAACTTTTAAGTTTTCAAAGCTCCCAAGATTCCTTCAGACTTGAATTCTCAGTACTGTACAGCAAAGTACTTCATAAACAAGCCAATTCAAGATAATGGCAAACTGAAGGAAGACATGTTGTTGCTTTCTTTTTTTCCTCTTCTTTCTTTTTCAAGGGAGGTTTATCTGCTGCATTCAATGTTCCCTCTAAGCTGCGGGCGTGCATGCAGAGCTCCACTGGGGCTGTGCACTGGCAGCCAGAGATGGCACACATTTAGTCCCATTTTCAACTGGAACCCCACCCCTGCAAGCACGCACAGGGTGAGCCTCCCATGCAGTGGGGCTGAAATTGGAGGGAACACGGTCAGCATGCCAAAGAGAGGCTGAAAAGGCAAATGAGCCTGGAAGGCAAATAAAGAAGAGAGAGCTGTTCCAGCTGAGTGTTACAAGTCTCTCTTGTTTTTACACAGGCGCAGAGGTCCTGTTGGAGAGGTCTCTTTTTCGGATACATAGTCCTCTTTTGATTTTAATCTGCTTTGTGCCCTCTCCAAGTAATCAGTTTCTTCTTTTTTATTTTTGTAAACAATACAAGTTTTCATCTCCACTGGTGAGACTGAACGGAGGTGGTGGGAGATTGCAAATGCCCCTTCGCTGCATGTCCCAGCCCTTTCTCTCTGCATTTCCCTTCCTTCCCATCTCCAAACCTGATGTAGCTAAATGGGACCACAAGGGGGCAGGCCAATGTCTGCTTTTGACCAAGGATCAGCAGCTGTTTCTCCACTGCCATGCAAAGCTTACCCCTTCCTCTGCTCCTAATGCCAAACTCTGGTTTTGCACAAACCTGCCACTCCAGGGTAATAGTAATAGGTCCACTTGAGGTCAAAATGCCATTTGAATATGAAGGTCACATAAAATGCTGCATCATTCCTCCCACCATCACCCTCAATTCACCGTATTTAGACTGCACAATCCTGCACCAATTAGGCCAGTCTGGACATGCCCTGAACTCCACTGTAGGAGGGAAATACACATTCTGCTTAACAGCTAGTTATACTCACAAAATAAACAAATCACAGATGGAGATAACTTTTTACACCAATAAAAGTTGAAATATAAACTTTTTACCATATAACAGGTGATAGTTGAGCTTTCCACATTCACGATACATAGTATTAATAATATGCTTGTGAGGGTTCACTTATACCTATGAGCGGTTCCGACGAGGATTGATGACTCGAAACTCAAGGTTCTTCAAATTGTAATAAACGTTTATTTATTAAAACCACTTAACATGACTGGCTCAGGAGGCATCTTGCTTTCAATGTTACTAACATGAGGCATCAACAGCCCTTCTTCATAACTCTTTGGTAATTGAAAACTATTTGTCAACATGTTCTTAACAAAGGGATTGTTTCTCATTTGCGGGGTGTGGTACCGGGAATCAACATCGGGCCCGCTCAGCGAGTTCCGCAGCAGTGATGGCGAACCATCGACTGGGGTTCCCATCCCCATCCAGGTATCCATCCCGGTGGCCCGCTTGCTGTCTTCCCTGCGATATGCCCCCCGGTTAGTTACAGGCAGAGTAGGAGTAGGTAGTGGGAGTCTGGTGTCTATTTTCTTCTCAATCACATATTCCATCTGGATCCCTTTATCAGTAACCAGCGTTGTTCTCCTTTCCGTCTGTGTCCTGTCTAACTGTCCTCCCAAATGTCAATCCTCCCTCGTGCTTCCTCTCCTCGCACACCTCTACCTGCACGCTCACCTCCTTCAATATTCTCCTACTCATACCTTTTGGTCTGCACCCCCATCTCTCTAGTTAGCTTGTTTCCTCCCATGTTCACTTGTATTCCCACATGCCAATGTTTCCCTACATCCATCTGTTCATCCCATCCTCCTACTTGCACCCCTATAGTATGAGTTACCTTTCTTTTTTTTCTTTTTAATTTTTTTTAATTAAATTTTAAACTACATACAACGACATAAACAAATGAAAATAAAAAAAAACTACAACAAACAATATAAGTGCACCCCCATCCCACGGGGCCATCCATACATTCTTATTCGTTGCTCCATCTTCTATTCTTCTAGTAGTCTTCTTAAAGTTCTCTTCTCCAGAATTGTTGTGAGATATTCGTGGACTCTTTCCCTTTTCCTTCGATTAGTACATAATCTAAAAATTTACCCCAGATATCGTAGAAAATGTCTTTTTTCATTTCTCCTCGTTTAACCTTTAAACTGCAGGACAGTTTATTGTTTATAGCTATATCCCAAAGTGTGGGAATTACTCCCGTGGGAAGCCCCAATCTGTGAGGCTTGGAAAATTGCTTGCCAAATGTAGGAATTAAACCCAGGGAAGCCTTAACGTTTAAGGCTTGAGAGTAGATGTGGGAACCCAGCAGGAAAGCTTAACCAGCAAGCCCCCCCCCAATGGGTTGGAAAAATAAAGACTCCGACAAGTGTTCTTCTTGGTGCAAAATAGAGCAGCTCTCCTTCTCTCCTTTATTCTTGATTCCCCCCTGATTCTTGATTCCCGATTCCCTTGCCGCACCCCAGCAAGGCTGTTTTATTGAGAACCACATGACTACAAATCCCATATGACTTTGCAGTAATTTCTTAACCAATTACAAACTTACACATCTACGTAATGCCTAAATAAAGTTACTTCTTTGTCTAAATCTTAACACACTGAGCATGAGCAGGAATGCAAACTACTGCGCATGTGTGAAATTAGCCTGGGAACCTGATGAGAAGTGAAACATAGTATCTGAGCATTGATTTAGTACAATATGCCTTTGTTAAACTGTCCTCGCTAGTTACGTGATTTCCAGCTTACATTAAATGGATGCCACAGAGGCACTGTGAGAAAGATTCGCCACATTTCACTCTTTTTGTTTTTAAATTTTTTGAAGAATAGGAACACTGAGTTCGTAGTAATCAACTAACTACGATAACACAGTAGTATTGGAATAAGTGAGAATATAACTATATTTTCAACCTTCAGACTGTGCTGTAGCCAGTTTCAACCTGAAGGTGGCAGTACACTTGTCTTTGCGTGAAACCAGAAGTAGCAATTAGCAATAGCAAAAAAACTGAGATATAGTAAATATACATTAAAGGCAGCAACTTATGATAATAATGCATACCACAATAATAAGCATAGCCTTTATGCAATTGCAGCAGTATAAAACCAATGTCATCTCTGTTATCTAAAGTAATTTAATTTCAGTTTGAGCCTTGGAAGTGTTCAGTTACCCATAATTAGCTGTTAGCTTTCAAAAATGCTCTAAAACCCCAAAAGATAGGTAATCCCTGAAACTAGCACTATATTTCTAAACCATTGTGAAACAGCAAACAGAATCTGATAGCTGGAATGTAGTTGAAGCAACACATATGCAAAAATAATAATAAGACAATTCAGTTGTGTGGTACTAGTGTTGTGAAAAAGTAAAAGCAGATTTAGGAAGTCACTTGGTGGTTGGACTCCAGCTGGAGCCATTCACTAAGGTCTCTTCACTGTTCATTTGTTCATTGAGACCAGAATTGTCTGTGATATTATGAATAAAGCATGCTGAAGGCAAAGTAAATTCCCAGCAGCATAGCTGGTAGAAAGACAAAACTTAGTGCATTACTGATTTTTGCCAGTTGAAGCCAGACAGTAGTCTGTAGGCCTTTAGGACGGAGCTGTTGTTCAGTCCTAAAATGCAACTCAATGGAAGAATGAAACCTGCTTATGGAAAACAAGCAGCCAATTTTAAAGCAAAAAACACAAACACTTTGAAAACTACAGTACTAAAATCTACCATAAGCAAATAGGCATCTCTTTCTCCCCGTTTGTAAGTTCCAAAGGATGCAAAAAGGTCTTGAAAATCTCATGAGAAAACAAATCAGTGTGTGTGTCTTAGAATAAGCCAAAAGCGCAGCATTTCTGTAGAACGTTTGAAACAAAGAACAATTAACAGTACATAGATAGCTAGGCAGCGATTGCCAGCAAGAACAGTGTGAATCCCCTTATCAGAAACCTTGGCATCTTTCCCGGAAAAGCTGTAAAGGAAAGAAATTTGTTAAACCATAGAAAGTTGAATGCAAACTTTCTCTGATCCTTCCCAGAAAAAAAGCTGCAAAGGAAAAATTTGTTAAGATGACCTGTGAAAAAGGAAATTAAACAGAGGCAATTGTTATAAACAGCCTATTGTCCACAGTCATTGACAGAGACATAAAGGTGAAAGCAGGATGGCAGGATGGCTGTTTAGCTGAAGGCAGGGAAGAGGGGTGTGAAAGTGTTCTGTTGTGTTGGATGGCAAGACAAGCAGTCTCAGATGACCTTCTGAACGCTGATTCAATGTTTCCTTTGCAACAAGGTAGAGATCCATGGCAGTTTCACTCTGAGGCTGATTTTCCGGCAGCAAAGGAATGGAATGTTTTAGAAAAAGGTGCCTTTTCAGAACAAAGTGTGTTTTCAGTGCTAATTCACAGTTCACAGCTGGTAAGGATAGAACCGTTGATCTCTGGAACTGTTCCACGAACTTCATCCATGTAACGCAGTAATCAGGCCACCACAACGTTCAGTGGGTGGAAACAATGAAGGGAGTCGAGGCACGGCATGGCGACTGTATCAGTTGAGACGCCTTTTCGGAACGAAGGAAAGCAGAGCTTTTCCCATGGGGGGTACATAGAAGCAACTTCACCCGAGGAAGGGGGGCCTGGGAATTCCTCCCCCTCTTCGTGATTACTGTTCCACATCTCATTAACCTCTTCCATTCCACCGCCACCACCGTCATCTGCCTTATCAGAGTCAGTACTCACAAATCGGCACGCACGCAGAATATCAGCCAGCGAGATAGTTGAACTGCCGGAGAAAGTAGCAACAGCTAGCTTGCAGCCAGCATTAGAGTTCTCAAAGGCCAATTGTTTAATGATGCTTATACAAAGCATCCTGGGAAAGATTATCCACACTTCCGTAGTTCCCACCTGCTCTTCAAACGCCACAATCAAGTGAGACACAAATTCAGCAACCAACTCCTTGGCACCCTGACGAATGGCAGCAAGCCCAGCAACATTAGAGTCAGTTTTTGCAGCCTTAAGATCAATTCCAGCCACACTGGAGAGTGCAGTGTCCTTTGCATAAGCGTCCTCACCCTCTTTCAGTGCTTCAGAGGGAATTGGGGCATTTTTTTCAGCGTGAGCAGGGGCAGTAGCTTGCAGGACTGGAGAAGCAAGATGCACAGGCTCGATGGCCAAGGCTGCTGCTGGAACAGCGTCAACAAAGCCAGCACTGAGCAATTTTCCATCATTTGCAACGGATAAGGCTGGAGAGGGCTCAGGCAGTGAATCTGGCAGCTGGCTTGGAAATTCAAGGGCTGGGCACGCTGGTAGTGGAGCTTTAGGAGCCTCAATTAGCCAAGAGGCTGGTTTGGGAGGCAGGATGATAGGCAATGGTGATAGCAGAGACTTTATTGCCAATAAAGGATTGTCTGGAGTGGGTCCTTGAAGGCACGCACGGACCTGAAACCACGTGTGCCGGACCTTAAAATTAACTTTGGGATGATTCCGAAGGCAGTAGCCAATTTTGTCCCATTTTTGAAGATCTAACATGCCAGCTAGTGGGAACCAAGGACATATTTCAGCAATTTCTTTGGCAAGATCTTCCACCTCCTTTAGAGGAGTTTCGTAGCTATTCTTAGTGAGCAGATAATGCAGTTCCTGGCAGAACTTTTGTTGCGGGGAGGAAACAGCATTCCCGCCCATGTTGAAACAGTATCGGTAGTCTTAAAGTACGGGATCACTCACCAATGGGATCGAAGGTACGTCTTCGATGGTGATTTGAGCGCGCTTGGGATCCTTTTGCCCGGATGAGAATGGTGAGTGATGAAAAGTAGACTCCGTAGTCTCCTGGCTGGCTGGCCAATATGTGGGAATTACTCCCGTGGGAAGCCCCAATCTGTGAGGCTTGGAAAGTTGCTTGCCAAATGTAGGAATTAAACCCAGGGAAGCCTTAACGTTTAAGGCTTGAGAGTAGATGTGGGAACCCAGCAGGAAAGCTTAACCAGCAAGCCCCCCCCCCAATGGGTTGGAAAAATAAAGACTCCGACAAGTGTTCTTCTTGGTGCAAAATAGAGCAGCTCTCCTTCTCTCCTTTATTCTTGATTCCCCCCTGATTCTTGATTCCCGATTCCCTTGCCGCACCCCAGCAAGGCTGTTTTATTGAAAACCACATGACTACAAATCCCATATGACTTTGCAGTAATTTCTTAACCAATTACAAACTTACACATCTACGTAATGCCTAAATAAAGTTACTTCTTTGTCTAAATCTTAACACACTGAGCATGAGCAGGAATGCAAACTACTGCGCATGTGTGAAATTAGCCTGGGAACCTGATGAGAAGTGAAACATAGTATCTGAGCATTGATTTAGTACAATATGCCTTTGTTAAACTGTCCTCGCTAGTTACGTGATTTCCAGCTTACATTAAATGGATGCCACAGAGGCACTGTGAGAAAGATTCGCCACACCAAAGTTCATTATACCAGTCTTCCATCTTGAATTCTAGTTTTGACTTCCAATTTTTTGCTATAATTAATCTAGCAGCTGTCATAAAATTTGCTATTAGTTCCTTTGTTGTAACAACATAATCTTTACTTGTTAACAATGATAATAATGCTATCTCTGGATTACAATCTATATCCATCTTAATCATATTACTTAGCTCTAAAAACACTTTTTTCCAGAACCTTTGGACTATTTCACATTCCCACCAAAGATGCAAGTAAGTACCAAGCTCTTTTTCACATTTCCAACATATCTTAGAGTAAGCAGGATTCATTCTATTTAGTCTTACTGGGGTTAAATACCATCTAGAAACCAATTTGAAGTAGTTTTCTTTTATCCTGACCGATAATGATCTCAAAATTCTCATATTCCAAATTTTCTTCCAGTCTTCTTTCTCTATCTGTACATTAAGGTCTTGGTTCCAAACTTCTCTCAAGGTGTTTAACTCCTTCATTTCTGATAATTCCCCTAGTATTTTATATATTTTACGTGTTATTCCTTTCTCTGAATTTTCCTGTTCAGACTAAAGCGATAGTAGGAAATGTTCAAATTTTGTGCATTCTCTGATTTGATTATTTCTCTTTCCCCAGTCCTTCATCCATTTTCCTAGTTGAATATAATTTAACCATGTTAAATCACTGGGTTGCAAAATATTTTTATATCCTGGATTGTTTTAATCTTGAGCATCCAATCCTTTAGTCTAGCTATTTTCTTAATTTTAAATAACTCCAAATAATGCTTCAAGTTGTCTGGAAAGCTTTCCAAGTCAGTAACTAAAGCCAGTGGGGATCCCTTCAGAGACCAGATTTTCCTATATGTTCTCCATGTAGCAATTAAACTATTCAATAGGGGGTTGTCAATCTTTACTTTGTTTTTAACTTCCGTGAATAAAAATGTGTTTATTTCCCCCTTTATATCCAAAGACTCTTGCTCCCACCATATTAGCTTCTGTGGTTTAAAAAGAATTTCCCCCAAAGAACTAAGTTGATTAGCTATATAATAATTTTTTATATTGGGTATACCTATTCCTCCTTCTTTCTGAGATCTATACCATAGACTTTTATTTATTCTTGATTTTTTCCCTGCATTACAATACCTATTTATCATGTCTTGGAGAGTTTTAATTTCCTTTTCTAAAAACTGAACCGGTAACATTTTAAAAATAAAGTTAATTTTTTTGGAAGTATTTTCATTTTTATCAATGCAATTCTGCCAAACCACGATAATTTTAGTTTAGAGTAGGATAATAATTTGTTTTTCATCTCTTCTTCTAATTTCGAAATATTTCTTTCTTTAGTTTTAGTAAATTCTTTATGGAGTTCTAATCCTAGATATTTAATGCTTTTTCCCGGTTTAAGTCCAGATTTTTCAATCATCTTTAAGTCATGTTTTCCATAATTGAACAATAAACTCTCTGATTTTTGCCAGTTTACACATAATCCTGTTATTTCTCCAAATTCTTCTAAATGAGTTTTTACTCTTTGAATATTCTCTATTGGGTTTACAATAGTCAAAAGAGCATCATCCGCGAATAAACTGATTTTAGTTGCCCCATCTTTCCCTATACCTTTAATAGATTTATCGTCCCTTATGGCATTTGCCAGGAGCTCTATAACAATACAAAAAAGGACTGGAGAAAGAGGACATCCTTGTCTAGTTCCTTGGCCTAGGGTGATTTGTTTGGAGTGGAAAGGAATGAGGAAGAGTAGCTGTGCACATAGAGATAGAGTTAAGAAAGGTAACTCATCAAATCAAAATGAGTTACCTTTCTTAACTCTATCTCTATGTGCACAGCTACTCTTCCTCATTCCTTTCCACTCCAACTTCCTTCTTGGCTTCTTTCTCTTCTTCCATCTGTATTCCTATGCTCCTTCTGACCTCCTTCAGTTTCTCATCTTGCACCATCCAACCACCCTTCCTTTTCACCACTGCAAAGAAACTCCTAATTATAGGTCTGTCCATATCCACTTGAGCCTTCTCCTCAGGTTCCACTTTCTCCTGGCCTTCTTCTATTGGGTTCTTTTCTGGGTTCCTTTCTTCAGCTGTCAGTCTCAATTCCTCTGTCTTTCCCTTGATCTCCACTGTTCTCCCAGCGGATGGACGGTCCCACACCTGCCTCAGTCTCACAATGCTATCAAGTAACTTATGATTTACAGCAATTCTTTCCAGGCTTTTCTATGAATAGAGTACTCAGAAGTGGTTTACCACAGCCTTTTCCTGGGAGTACCTTTAGACTGTCTAGTTTGCCCAAGGCTACACTGTGAGGTATATACTGTACAGTCGTGTGGAATTGTACTCCCAGTCTCTGGCTTTGCTGCCAGATGCCTAACCAACGGAGGACATCATTGGCTCAACAGTCAAACAACTCATGATGAAATAATTATCCCAAAGGTACAGTCAAAATAACTGCTTCCTTATAGACCAGAATCTAGAATTTTTGCCGACATCTAGAAACCTAAGCAAGCTTTGCCTTTCCTAGAAGGAGACGCAGCCTCAGAACTGAAAGGATCTACCACTGCTGCCACATAAAAGAGATGTAGAAATGGGATGGGGAAAGCTTTGGCCTTTTTTTACTAGTCTCCCTAACAAGGCTTCGTATCTCCAATTAAGAAGAAGCCATAGATATGGGGACTTTCTAGATCCACCTTGAATGCATACCAGAAAAATAGGCTCTGAGTAAGAGAAAATAGTAGTTCTCGTCCAAGGAAAAGGCTTGAACCAGTTAATCATGCAAATATCTGCCAACCTTCACATCATCTCATAACTTGCACCCCAAAGGCATCATTAAAAGTTCTAATATTTACAAGTTATCATACCATTCCTTGATTATTTTGAAAAAGATGAAATTGATAGACTAAATTTGTACATTTATTTCAAATCAAGGGTTCCCAGAGACACAAAATAAGTTACTCAAAGAGAACTAAAAAGAACATTCAATGGTTTCTGCAGTTTTAGTTCTCCAAGTATAGATCAAATTTCCAGGAAAAAATGGATTTATGCAAAAAAGAAATTGTCCAGTTCAAAGACCTATAATGTTCTCTTATAAAAAGTAGCAGTCTGGTGTTCTCAAACTTATAATGTTGCAAGTTACCAAAGGAGGAACCAAAACTTTCATTCTTTTACACATCTTTCATGCAAAAATCAGCTAGGGGTTTTTACCACACAATCAGCACAAGGGGAAAAACATTAAGAAAACACTTCTTTCTTGGTCTGCTTCAAACTGCAGGTGTAGTGGCTGCACTGCCATTATAAATTCATGTTTCCAAATGGAGGGGAGATTGAAAAATCTGGAAAAATATTCATCACCCAACATTTCCCACCTCAAAAGAAATGGCCTATAAAGATCATCAAAAAGGCTTTCCACAGACAGTGTAGATTCAACCTGGAGTAGTCATGCTACAGATGAAGCACCTCCCATTTACCATTATTAATCACAACTTATTCTAAGTAACACAAGGGCCATATTTGAATTTATTTATTTATTTATTGCATTTGTATACTGCAAGGCCACTCTGGATGGTTCATAACACAACCTCTACAAACAATAATCAAAACAAAATAAGACAAACACAACAATAAAACAACTTTCATTACAACTTAAAAACACAAATCATTGTATTTATGATTTTAAAACTACAGATCTCATATATTCAACTACAATAGCCTATCTGTTTTCCATAGATGGTAAACAAATTATATTAAGGATGCCTCAACTTCCAGGACAAGTCTGACACAGCAAGCTAAACCTTATTTAGAATGCCTCTGCCAGATAATAACTGCAATATGCTACCCTAGAGCAGTGATGGCAAACATATGGCACGGGTGCCAAAGGTGGCACTCGGAGCCCTTTAGGTGGGCACCCGACATTGCCCCTTCATAGCCACCTGTATACAAGTTAAATTACTGTATTGGCACTTTGCAAAAAAATTAGTGGGTTTTGAATTGCACTTTGGGCACTCGGTCTCTAAAAGGTTCACCATCACTGCCCTAGAGCAAAGGAAATCAGAGCAAAGGAAAAAGCATTGTCATTGCAGGTTTTTGTTTTAAAAAAGACTGCTGTCAACCACTTTTGGTGAAAACAGAACACTACTTGTGTGCTGATTTGTGTTCCTGGACAATATCCCACAGGATTCTCTCATCATTATGGTATTCAGGCATGCTGCCTAGGCAATTCAAATTGGTTTTGTAATTTAAACCAGGTCTGTACATTTCTTGCTAACTGGACCCTAACTGCACTATTTCACTAGAGAACCACAACTCAACATAGAATTAAACATGCTGAAATGAGACACACCACTTAAAATGGAAACATGTGATTCCAGCTTTTAGTAGAATGGTGACATAGCTGCTGCCTGTGACTGGATTTTGTTACTTGCTTTCTCCCCTTTCTCTCACCTTCAACAGTAGCTCTAATGAAAGGACAGCGAAAAAGAGAAACCAAACATAACCAAATTTAACCAAACATAATTCAAAGTATCGTTTTGATCCTTCACACATCAGCAACTTGCTATCCGTAAGATCATATCCTCCCACATATACTTCACCAAATATTGAAATAATCATCTGATCTGATCCAACTGAGGAGGACCATGACAAAAGGACGTAATTTTATGAAAAAAAATCCAGTCACAAAACACCTGCTTAAAAATTCCCTGGAAGCAGAAAACTCTCCACAAACTTGTACCTATGTTGAAGAATTGCTGGCACTCATTAAAGGCTGTTCTATTTTTCTGGGCTTCAAAATATGTGTGGTCATTTTATGCCCATTACATTATATTTCTATATTCTCATTTTAACTTATTAATGCATTTTTCCTTTGCTTTCTGTTTTATTGTGCCTTATAATCAATTTGATTCTTCTTTATACTTTGCTATATTTTTATTGTAACAGTGCTTACTTAAATTCTCTTACTTTATCTTTTAAGATGTCCTTCTATTATGCACTGCATATAATTTGCACATGATCCACAGTATTAAGAAGGAAGTTTTTTCTATTTTATTATACTTTCTGCATAAGAGCCTTGTAGTGCAGTGGTTAAATGCCTGTACTGCAGGTAACACTGTGCTCACTACCTGGGGGTCAATCCCAGGTCGCCAAATCATGGTTGACTCAGTCTTCCATTCTTCCGAGCTCGGTAAAATGAGTACCCAGCTTGCTGGGGGGGGGATGTGTAGCCTGCATTACTGTAATTAAAACTGTAAACTGCCCAGAGACTACTTGAAGTGTTATGGGGCGGTATATAAGCAGACCACTTTGCTTTGCTTTGCTTTGCTTTAAAGTGGAAAAAGACTAAGGGTGGAACAGAGGCAAAGCAACAACATTCAGATAACTAAAAAAAAGGAAAAGGAAAAGGACAGATATTCTAGGAAATCGTATTTGCAACTTTGTCAAAACATTTTTCATTGTTTCAGAAAGGACAAATCCAATAGTCACAAAGAGCAAATTTGTGATCTTTGACATCTCTTGATGAGTATTCAAGATAAACACATTAGCTATTAGCCCTGTACCAATATACTAAACATGTCTGCAGAGTGACCATAAAGAAACCAAGTGCACTCTGCCTAGCAGGAATCCTAAAGGTACACAACTATGCCTTTATCTAGAGGAATGAAGGAATGAAGCATATGCCCACCCATTATTTTGATCAGAACTATTGAGAAACTGAATTCTGTTGGGAAGAAGTATGCAATGGTTAGATTTCCCACACCCAATCAAAGCAAGAGATGAGCAAGTTGAGGATGATGACCAGAAAGGGCAGGGCTGGCTTTCTTGAATTTACTCAACAGAAATGCCACAAATGAATTGTCCCTCTGACAATAAACAGCTGACAGTGCACGTTAATATTAATAAAATATTTTTATTACTATAAGTATTATAAAGTTTAGGGAATTCAAATATTGGCATTTTGATATAAAACACTGGCATGGAGTAGTTTGCTCAATAACTCAGAAAACCAGTAAAAAGGGTAAGCAAGTGGTCAGTCACCTCAAACATTCATGTCAAGCTTATTTAATATATCAACATTAAATTATGACTAAATACTGCACATCAGTATCCATGTTATGTTTATATATGTGTCATGTTAGTTTACCAAAATGCAACTGAACCAGTTGCATTGCTTTTTAGTATAAGCTGCTCAGTTTAGAAGTATAACTAGAAGCACCTGGCAGGTTCTTCTGCTCATGCATTTTACCTGCTGAGCTGTGTCCAAGCATCTTTTCTGCTTACGATGTCCTTTATACCTTGGTATCTGAACACAAGAATAAAATAATAGTACAAAAATGAAAACCAATTGCATGCATGTTATTTCTAGTGAATCTAGCCTCTTGATTAATAGATATGTGTTATAATTTTTTAGAAAAACTGTTTTCAGTACAGTAGCATATTCCTTAACCAACAAAGTATTTCATAAATTTTGAGGTGACACTATCAATTAATTTCCTACATATGCTACAGGTGGGATATATCATATTGACAAATTTAACTGTTTTGTTCAATGTTTCAACATGTTCCTCTTTATTGTTTGAAATCAAAGTGTTCTGCTTATTTGAAATGGCATCTAAAATTTCTACATTCATCTCTGGTAAGTCATGATACTGTTTTATATACTGGAGGAAGCAGGAGATAGTAAAATTTATTCAACTTGAAATTTTGGTCTACATTTTTTACAGCTGCAATCATTTACAGTGGTACCTCTACTTACAAATTTAATCTGTTTCGCTCTTAAGTCGAATAACTCTTAAGTATATCTAAAATTATCTAAAAATATAAATATAAATAAATAAATAAATAAATAAAAATTAAAAAAATACATTTGTAAGTAGAGCAGACTGCATCTAAAATTTGTAAGGCAGCAGTTTAAAAGCCAACTGTTTTCTGCTCTTAAGTTGAATTGCTCTTAAATCGAGCCACTCTTAAGTAGAGGTACCACTGTAATTACTTATCATTTGCATTCTTAATAGAAGCCCCATTGAACAAAGTGGGCATGACTTTAGTTGTCTAGTGAAAAGATTGCAGCACTTCATATTGCTACATTCCCAATGCCAAGTCTTGTCAGTGCTCCCCAACCTTTTTGTCCCCGCGGACCGGGAAATTTTTGAAAATTTTCCTGTGGCCCGGGGGTGGGGAGGGGGTGGGGGGGAGAATGCGAAAGGGGGGTCCGGCTGGGAGGCAAAAGGGGGGGGGTGAAAGCAAAGGATGGGAGGGAAGGAGGAGGGGGAGGCACGAGAGCAGCGGCGGCGGCACTTACCGGCTTGGGGCGTCGGGCGTGCCACTCCCCCCCCACACACACACGGGCGGGGTGGGGGGGAACCCGGGGCTCCTGGGCAGGCGGGCCCCGCCTCCTCCTCCGGTGCCGGGGCCGGGAGCCGCGCACGGGTCTCGCTGCTGGCGCCCCGCTTGCTCCTGCTGCCGCCGCCGCCGTGGGCCTCCCCCTCCGCTGGGGGGAAAGCGAGCGGGGCGCCAGCAGCGAGACCCACGCGCGGCTCCTGGCCCCGGCGCCCTGCGCGCGGCACCCCCGCCCGGCCGCGCCGGGAAGCGCCCTCGCGGCACCGACGAGCCGCCTCCTCCTCCTCCTGCTCCTGCTCTGGTTCCTCCTCCTCCTCCTCCTCCCGCCGCCGCCGCCGCCGGAGGAGCAGCAGCAGCCACCCCCCCCGCAATTGCCCCCCCGCCGCCGCCGCAATCGCCCCCATCCCGCCGCCGCCGCTACCCCCCCGCAATCGCCCCCGTCCCGCCCGCCGCCGCCACCCCTCCGCAATTGCCCCCCCCTGCCGCCGCCGCAATCGCCCCCGTCCCGTCGCCGCCGCCGCCACCCCCCGCAATCGCCCCCGTCCCGCCGCGCCGCCGCAATCGCCCCCGTCCCGCCGCCGCCGCGCCACCCCTCCGCAATCGCCCCCCCCCCGCCCCCGCCGCAATTGCCCCCCCGCCGCCGCCGCAATCGCCCCCGTCCCGCCGCCGCCGCAATCGCCCCCGTCCCGTCGCCGCCGCCGCCACCCCTCCGCAATCGCCCCCCCCCGCCCCCGCCGCAATTGCCCCCCCGCCGCCGCCGCAATCGCCCCCGTCCCGCCGCCGCCGCCGCCACCCCTCCGCAATTGCCCCCCGCCCCCGCCGCAATCGCCCCCCCCCGCCGCCGCCGCAATCGCCCCCGTCCCGCCGCCGCCGCCACCACCCCTCCGCAATTGCCCCCCCCCGCCCTCGCCGCAATCGCCCCCCCCCGCCGCCGCCGCAATCGCCCCCGTCCCACCGCCGCCGCGCCACCCCTCCGCAATCGCCCCCCCCGCCGCCGCCGCCACCCCCCCGCAATTGCCCCCGCCGCCGCCGCAATTGCCCCCCCGCCGCCGCCGCAATCGCCCCTGTCCCGCCGCCGCCGCCACCCCCCCCCGCAATTGCCCTCGCTGCTGCTGCTGCTGCTCCTTCAGCGGCGGCGGCGGGAGGAGGAGGAGGAGGAGGAGGAGGAACCAGAGCAGGAGAAGGAGGAGGAGGAGGCGGAGGCGGCTCGTCGGTGCCGCGAGGGCGCTTCCCGGCGCGGCCGGGCGGGTGCCGCGCGCGGGGCGCCGGGGCCGGGAGGGGAGGGGAGGAGGGAGGCAAAGGCGGCGGCGGCGGCTCTTCCTGCACTCCTCCAGCCTTCCTCCTCCACCGGCCGCCCGCGGGAGAGAAGAGGAGGAGGAGGAGGGCGGCGGAGGAAAAGGGGAGGAGCCTCCCCGGGCTCCCCAGGCGGCCCGGTGCCGACCGGTCCACGGACCGGCACCGGTCCGCGGACCGGGGGTTGGGGACCACCGTTGTACATTATTCTGCTACTTCCAGAGTTTTATGTACAGGTTCATGCAATGGAGTTCAATATTTTCTAAAAGACTGAGATTGAAACTTTAAAATAGACCACAGCTAACATGCATATTTTATAACAGTTTGAACAAAACATCCCCTTAATCCATTGTGGGAAGCTATTGTAGTTAAAGCAGTTTCAAACTGGATTATAGTAACAGAGTACAATGTATGTAAGTTTCGCTTACATGCTTGTTACATTAAAGTTACAGCCCTCTCTCTGCCAAGAACGGCAGAAATGCTACAGCAATTCACTCTTTGTCATGAATATTTTATAGTTCAGGCAGTGTTTATTTTAAAGTCTCACTTAAATATCCTTGGACAATCAAGCAAATGACCAGCAAGCAGTGGCTTGTGTAACAATACGGCATATTAATTTCAGAAAACATTCCAAGTTTATTGGGGTGTTCAATGACTCCTGCATTTCCAAATGAGGCCAAGTGGTGGAAATGACCTTCATATTAATAACTATAGATACAGTACTTTGGGGGGTGAAACACCCACCCAGAAAAACACACCAAGGGAGACAAGAGGTGGAATAAAGAGTCAGGATACATTTTATCTGTTCTGAGGTTTGCGAATATATTGCCACCTTTCTTTCAGAACTGCTGCTGCAACACCCAGCTTCCATTCTAGAATCCAAAAGCGGGAATTGCCAAGATATAAACAAGATCACTTAAGCCTTGTTTCTGCATACTCGGGAAAAAAGGAACAAATCATAAATATGTTACTAACCTTCCCTTATACAGACAGATTCAAATGCAAGCAAACATGTAAAGCCATAAACAACTCAAGAATCTAGAATTTTAGGAGAGTGTTTTCCCCAATACCGACCAGGCAGAGATTTGAGATCAGGCAAGCAAAGTTCCCTTTGGGGAAGATGGGCGGGATACAAGACTAATAAATAAATAAATAAATAAATAAACCTTAATTGGGGTCTGTAATTTGATCTGTGGGAGGACCATGCCCAGTGTTTCTATATGGTGACTCCCGAGCCATCTAGTCCACTCTTCAGGAATCTGGTTGTCCAGTTAAAAAATTATTTGCACAAGGTTTATAGATATTTTGTCTATTTTCTGTTCTTTGCCAACATCATTTTACTGTACTTTACTGGACATTTGCAATTTATAATTTCCAGTGTATGCTATAAGCTGTAGATGGTTCAAACTCACTGGTGACACAAAAAAAAACAAAGTAAAGAGCTTATATACTGCCTCATATTGCTTACAGCACTCTCTGGGTGATTTATAATTTAGTTATGCGGGCTACATATTGGCCCTGCCCCCACCAAGCTTCCAGGCAATGATAGTCCAACATATAGACACTAGCATCTCTATTCTCCCCCACAAACAGCACATTCAAGCTAAAACAAAGGTACCCTTTACTCCCCTTCACCACTTTAATGAAGATACTAGCCACACTGAATAGATTGTTATATTTTAGCCACAACTGCAGCAAGTGCTTTGCCATTAACAGCTTCTTCCCAGCCGTACAGCAACACCTAGAGAGAACCTATAAATTTAAGCTTTCCTTGGTCTACAAAATAGAAAATTTCCAAACCTAATTAAAATATTTCTGTTTGCAACCCCATTGTTACTCAAGGAACTGAAAGAAGGCCAACATTTGCATTCACTATACAGTACATTATTTCAATATCTAAGCTGCTCTCATTTCTAAAAATTAAGCATTGGCTTAGATGACTTTTGATGTGACCCAGTAAAAATAATCTAATGCTCCCTTGAGTTTAATAGTCATTAAAGACCCATTCCTGAAGATGTGAAGAGGAGAAATGGGAAGACCAGGGGTAAGGGTGGGAACAAGGTTGCCTCTAAGCTGCATGTACTAGCCCACAGCTCCATCACAGGGTGGCGCACAGGCAGTGGGCGGCCAGTTTGCTTACTCCCTATTTGGAATGAAGCCTCGCCTACCTGTGCACACATGGAGAGGCTCCCACACAGCAGGATAGAATATTAACGGGATCATTGGGTGTGAAATCATGGGAAAATATTGTGTCAAGGAGTTTGACCTCTGGATGGGATAGCTCAGAAAAATAAAAATAATAAAACAAAAAAGGTAGAAGAATGATGAATACTTTCACATCAGTATTGAGTTAGTTGTAAGCACTTTTTTCCTTTCCGTTAAGGAAACATTCAGTTTCTCTGAATGTTTAACATTGTCAAGGAGATTAAGTTCAGAAAACAATAACTGTTTTTCTCACACTGCAAGTTTCTTTAGTTTTCAGATTTAATATTTTCTGCTTCTCAAAAACCGGCAAAAACCTGGAAACACTAGAGTTCAGCAGCCCATAGTTCCATCTTTAATAAACTGAAATATTTATAAGTAAATTCAATTAAACAAATTGTGATGGTTCTCTGAAGTTTAACCTTAAGAAGCACAAACACAAAAGCAACCAAGTTATGTATAATGTATTTTATGATCCAGAAACAACAATGTGACTTCTGCAATGCTCAAAAGGTAAACATTTCCTCCTGCCCCCATATAGGAGCCTCATGACACAGTGGTTAAACTGAAGTATTGCCATGAAGGCTCTGATCAAAATCTTAGGTTCAGGTAGCCATCCAGATCAGTGGGCCTCACCACCACACAGGAGGAGGAGGAGGAGGAGGAGGAGGAAGGAGAAGAAAAAGAAGAGGAAGAGGAAGAGGAGGAGAGGAAGAAGAAAAAGAACGGCATATTGTATAAGCAACACACACACTTTCCTTTTTGTCTTTTCTCCCCAAAAAACAGCCCCCCCCCCAGGTTTCTCTAGCCCTGTCTCAAGTTCTTTGACAACAAACCCACTCCAGTTCTTTGAAGTCTAGCCCCTTTAAGCATCTGTTTGCAGAAAACAGCTGATTTACTCATGAAATTTATTTAAATATATTTATATTGCCCCAGTTCGATTAACCCATTTCAGTACTCCATGAAGCCTTTTCGGTCCATCTTATACTGAAATATGAAATACAGTATGATGCAATTGTTTGAAGTAAAGAAGAAAACAAAGAAACAAAGTCCTTTTAAAAAAACAGATCAGAATAATGCCACAGTTTCTCATCAGTTCTTAACTCTAATAACGTAAGGCTACAATTAACATAAACAAAGGCAATTATTAGCAGATATCAATTGTTAGGGGAAAAGGGGGTGATCAGATTGCAGGACTGTCCTTTGTTTTACGAGACTGGCCAAGAATTTCAAACTGCTAGCTGAGGAGGAGCCTGAAACCAACTTGCATACTCCAGCCATTCACAGCTAAGAAGCTAACCTGGCCTCAACCCATGTGAATTTGAGACAATAACAGCATATAACTTTGGAACTACCCACGATAATGTGATGCACAGCACTGAAGAAAATAAATTCTCATTGAAAACTATTTTTAGTGGTCTAATAAAGGTATCAACTGTTTCTGCATTTGTTTTGTTTCAACAATCATACTGACTTTCCTGAGTTTTTCTTCTGGTAGGGTGTGGCTACACTGCTCAAATAATCTGAGAGTTGTGTTGGAGTGTTCCAGTGTGGATTTATCATGTCATGTGCACTTTGTGTTACTGTCACTGTCTTTAAGGGGCAGTCTTGAATGGACCAGGTTGATTTGGTGCTGGGGACAACGGAAGGCAAATGGCATTAAACAAACCAGGGGTTGGCACCTTGATCTGCCCATGCATCTGACTTGACTCTGCCTGCATCTGTCCTTGTCTATAACCATCTTGTCCAGAGTTATTTTCCCCCTTTCTTACCCTAAGTGGCATAGTGCTACTTCAATGTTGCAAACAGAAATACTCCAGAGCCTGTCATACAGCACCCAAGTTGAATGGACTGTGTTTTTTTTTTAAAAAAAAGAAACAGTTTGGACAGTAGGCATTATTTCCCAACAGGCCAGCATCCCACTTTACCTCAAATACATCACCAAGACATCAGCACAAGGAATGCCCCTGCACACAGAACACAACATGGCCATTCACACAACCAAAAACAGGTAAAAACTAGCATGATGTAGAACAATTTAACACAACCTCTCAACAGGTGCTCAAAAAGAAATGATTCCTCGAAGAAGAGTTTGCCCCACATGTACAGTAGCGTTGTACTGTACAGTTGTACTGATTTACGTCATGGTAAACCTGCACAAATTGGGTGATTCTACACATGTTTAAACCTAAGGTGTCCTGCCAAAACATAGTATTGGCATTAACTGTGTACAAAGATACAAGTCACTGATGGGACAGCTCAAAAAGCCCTAGTTGGATATTTGAAAAAAATAAAAAGTACCATTCCTTAAAGCTGGACACGCCACTTTATATGGTGCAATAGACAAGAACAAATCTTTGAATCAACAAGCCACACATCCCAAACCCATCAAGCACCACAACATACATGCATATGTATGTACATACGTACATACATAGGAACTAAGATGAAGCAGCAACCGCTTGGGTCACAGGTGTACCTAGATTAAATGGAAACAGAGGCGAGCAAATGAACAACACTCCCCCCACCCCCACCCCTGGGTATCAGTGTTGAGTTTCTGCATCAAGCTGAACTGGTTTTCAAATTCAGGAGAGTTTAAAGAAGCAAAGTCTGAACTTTAACACACAGGAACTTAATAGTGCACCCAAATAGAAATATGCTTAGGAAATATGTATGTGTATACTCTTCCAACTAAGTACAGTGGTACCTTGTATAAAGGAATTAATTTGTTCCAAATGAAATTCTGTTAAGCAAATTTTTCTTTGTACAAATTTCCCATAGGAATGCATTGAAAACAGAGTAATCCTTAATCGCGACCATTTTATGTTGTACAGATTCACCCCATAGGCAATTCTGTTAAGCCAATTTCCCCTATCTCCAGAATTTGTTATATTGTACAGATTTTATGTTATACAAACTGCTTGTTATACAAGGGTCCGCTGTATATAGCCCAGTGATGGCAAACCTTTTAGAGACCAAGTGCCCCACATGCGATTCAAAACCCACTAATTTTAGGTAAAGTGCCAATACAGCAATTTAACCTGAATACAGGTGGCTGTAAAGGGGCAATGTCGGGTGCCCACAGAAAGTGCTTCAAGTGCCACCTTTGGCACCCATGCCATAGATTTGCCAACACTGCTCTAGCCAATCATATTAAGATAAATAAAATTTGGGGAAAGTAACACATTTCACTAGAATGGTGCAAACACAGGTTAAAGTACTCAATATTTTCAAAAGCTCTGAGGGGCAGATTACCATTCACGGACACAGAAAAAAGAATTGTAATTTTCTTACATCCCAACTTTAGCGATATATCAAGACAATCCAATTATGCATTTCCCCTCAACCCTTATCCAAATGTGCTGTTACTTTTTCAAATCATTTTCAATATTTCAAGTCACTTAACATATTTTTCATAAAGTGGAATTATGTGTTCTCTGTTGAACTCTCCTAAGTATATAGCTCAAGATCATCTCATGCACCAAACACTACAGACTGCAGCAAGAAATACATACTGGCTAAACTCTAGTAGTAAGTCACAACTAGAGTAGGACCACTGAATCAATGGAACTTCTAGAGAAGTTAACTCATTACATCCCCATTGATTCAAAAGGGCTACTTCACTGCGACTTATTACTGGATTTCAGCCATTATCTATTGTTTTAAATATAACAATCATAATCTTGTTCTGAGCTTGGATTTTCATGTTTGAAAAAAAGAAAGATATATATCAACTAGAGAGAGGAAGGAAAGGAAGGAATATTTTAATTCAGAGGACACAGTGCTGTTTGTGTAGTTTCATGTCTAAAAGGGGGGAAAAACAACACTCGCAGACAGCCACTTGGAAAGAATAAGGATGGAGATTTTCTCTGTTGATGGAGGGGAATTCTAATGATACAAGGAATATGTTCTGAAACCCCATCTCCAGCCAGGGAAGGATCAAAGGGCATAAATTAATTTCCAGTTAGGCCTGGAAGGATGGACATAACCTTGGGGAACCATTTTTGGAAGATACGCTGAACTGAAAAGTCCAGCCCTCTCCGAACTTATTTTGGCCAAGGCAAATCAGTAGATCTTCAGAGCCAGAAGAGAATCTGTCACTGAACTTCACACACCCTCCAACTATTTAGGACCAGTCTGTAATGTTGTAATTAAGATAAAATCATTTAGTCACAAACAATTCCAAGTATTTGAATAATTATTCAACTCTACAACTGAGTTTGCTGCTCAGCTAGTAACTTACATATTATACTAATGTTAGGTTTCAAACACGTGACAATCAAATTAAATAAAAAGGGGCAGTCCTTCTGTAGGCTTCAAGTATTATTGTTATTGTTATTATTGTTGTCGTTTTACTATTTGGCTCAAATCCTCTTGCCTAGTTCCGCTCACATAACACAAATGTTGTAACTTCTGGAGCTGAACTGCTTTTATTTGAGAAATCACTGTAAATATTATCTGCTACATACCAAGTTGTGTGACTCAGCTTGCGACGGATAATGTCTGCAGTGATTTCTTAACCTGTAACCCTTTCTCATCCAATTGATGCAATTAGCAAAAGTAAACAAGACAATTTTGGCCAGAATATTATGTTTAAACTTACTGTTGCAACTTACCTTACTTGGCAGTGGGTGTATACTGGACCTTCCATCTGATGATTTTGTAGAATGTACATTGTCAGATATTACTGGGGCTACCTAATGAAAAGTTTCACAAATGAAAGCAACTACTTTACAAGATTCCATTAGCCTAAAATCAAGAATACAGAGAAATTTGAAACACAACTAGAAATGATACTTTAACTACCAATAACTATATAGCTTAGTAGTTTATGTGTCTGGCTGCGGAGCCAGAGGTTGGGAGTTTGATTCCCCATTGTGCCTCCTTGTTAGGGGAAGGACCCAAAGATCCCTAATATCTCAGCTCTGCAGTTTTGTTGTTATTTAAAAAGTAGCATGTCAGTCAAAGTGCCTACACCAGGCTAAACAGTTCTATAAAATCTACTAGGACAAGTACAATATTATATATTTGAATAATTTTACCTCTCCATTATTAGAAACGTCTTTCTTCTGCTGACATCTTCTGACCACTTCCAGCAATAAGGGCCCATCTACTGTTGTTTTAGCTTCTACAATACCCAGGTCTTGAGCTAAATTCTCTCGAGTCTCAAGTCCATTTAGCTACAAAACAAATAAATTGCTGTAAGGAATTAATACAACATATGTAATCCAACTGTTCTCGCTGTTGTTAAAAAAATTGCAGCAAACTCGTGGGAAAATATTTGGAACTAAGAGTGCTGAGTTATGATACACAAACTATTAGCTTAAGGGACAACAGAGATAATAATATTCTTCCTTCCTACATTAATATAGAATGTCACACCATTTCCTTTCATGTTACCATTGATTTACTCTCGAAACTCTTAACTAATCTTGAAGAATTCTACCATCCTGGTAATAGCAACAAGGCCTATACCGCTACTGATTTCTACTGTATGAGAAGCATAGAAACCTTCCATGGAATGTACAAACAGGAATATGAAGATAAGCCTTGGTCACAATAATAGAAGCCAGGTAATTTCCCATCTGAATGGCTGTTGTCTTCAACTTGAGAGTCATGAGCAACAACTCCAGCGAGTGCTGGAATATTTTCACAAATGTCGTGTTCAACACTAGAGATGGGCACGACTTGAAATTTTTTTTTCCGAGTTGTCGTTAGTCGGGCCGGTCCCGTTTCGGGTTGTCTCCGTTTTTCGCGAAAATTTGCAAAAATTAGTTGATTCGTTTTTTCGTTTTCGTTAGTACTGGTTTTTTGGGGGGGAGCGGGCTCCTGGAGGCACCTCTCTGGGGTGGGTGCCTCCTCTGGCCCGCTATAAGGGAAAGTGGGCTCCTGGAGGCACCCGTGGGTGCCTCCTATCCTCACCCACTACAGGAAAGGGGAAGCAGGCTCCAAGAGACCCCTCAACATGGGGGTCTCCCCTCCTCACCTGCTGCTGCTGCTGCAAAATGCTATGCAATAGCCATATGGATATTGCATAACAGAATGTGCAGACAGTGACTGTGAAGACTAGTGGATGGCACTGAACCCAGAGTCATAGTGAGATGCCTAACTAAGGCTCTCGCACCACCATGTCTCACAGAGAACGGAATTGTACTTGCTGCGTGTAGTGCAATGCAAGCAAGTAGATCTGGCTTTAAGGTGGCTTAGTGCAAGGGCTAGGGTTAGGCTAGTGACGGGTAAGGTTACGGTGGGCTAGTGGGTTGCACCTCTAGGTGCCTCTCTGACCCACTAAGAAGACAGTCTGTGACGTATGGGTACGGAGTCAAGGGTTAGGGTTAGGGTTAGGGGGGCTAGGGCAGGTTTTAGGGGGCTTTTTGGCACATCCCAGAAGTCTCCATGGCCAAGTGGCCATGCGATTGGTGAGATGGCTCCAAAAATTTGCATGGTCGTCCACTCCCACATGGCTGGCCACTCGGCCAGCCCATCATTGCGCAGGTGTAAAATAAATAAATAAATAAAATCAATGGAGGACAGAGGAGGAGAGGAGAGACATTTTGTTGCAAGAAAAAACCCACTGCTACTGTGAAAAATCTGGCAGTTTATAAATTTTCGCGTGTTTCTGTTGTGCTTGTGTGTTTTTGGACCACGATTTCAAAAACAATATTGCGTTCGCCGCCCCATTTTGGATCCCCCGCCCGCACCGCATGGCATGGCGATGGCGACTCGCGAGTCCGGCTGCCCAGGACGGGGGGGAGGCGGGACCCCCCCTCCAGAAACCACCCCTCCGGTAGGTGCCCTGCGCCCTTAGTCAAGCAGGCACTTTTCCGCCCTGCTTTTTTTGGCCCGGGAATGGGTGGGGGGAGAGTTTAAAATTTTTTTCCTGTGCCGTCCGTGCCGCTTGCTTGCGCTTTAATTGCGGCGGCCGGCGAGACTGGGCTTTTTGCTGGCTGGCTGCGAGCCTGCGGCGAGTCCCACAGAGCAGCCCACAAGGACGGGGGATGGGGGGGAGGCCGGGGACCTCCAGAAACAACCCCTCTGGTAGGTGCCCTGAGGCACGGCAGGCATTTTTCCGCCTGCTTTTCGGCCGGGAACCGGGGTTTTTTAACTTTTAAAAACTTTTTTTCTGTGCTGCGTGGCATCGCGCGATTGCGCGATGCAAGTAACGAGCACGACAAATCAAACCAAAATTGTTCGTTCGTCGGTTCGAGCTCGAAGTCTGGCGGAGTAATTCCCGTTACCGTTTCCGTAGAGTAACGGAAACGAGTAATGGAAACGGAAACGGGAATACCGCTAAGTCGTGCCCATCTCTATTCAACACTGCCAATTTTCCATGGTGAAAATAATGGAGAATATATCTGAGGATCTTTCTGCTTTGAAGGTCAAGATGAGATATGTGTCTAACAAAGACCAATGGCTTTAATGACTGGGAGATACTTTTATTCAGCAGTTCGGGTGTGTGGGGGGACTTCAAAGAGGTACAGATAGAAATTTGAGCAGCCAAGCTTGAATGTCCCGATCATCTATCTGTCCAAGATAGTAGATACAATTAAATCAGCTTTGAGGGTTAATAATATTCTACTTGCTGGTCTTAAAGGGTCCCTTTTTGTGAAAGAAAGAAGCGTCCTAAAGGTGGAAAGAACTCTGTGTCTGTATAATTGATTTGTGAACATGGGCACTTTTCCTAACAAACATAATAAATGAAACCAATATAAACATATGTATTATTCTTTCACCGTGCAATTCAAGTCAAAACCAAAACTAAAAGAATAACTTTTGTTTCATTTTCAAAGAACACAGAGAACAGTGTTTCTGGTTTTTCTTTTGTTGTTGTTGTTGTCTCTGTTACACACCATCAAGTCATCATTAATTTATGATAACTCTGTGATTGAGAGATCTCCAAGATGTCCTGTCCTCAACAGCCCTGCTCAGCTCTTTTGAATTCAAGCATGTAGCATCCTTTATGGAGTTAGTCAGCATACCCTCTAATACTGGGTCCCTCTGAACAGGGCTTAGCTTCCCTCAGCCCCCAGGTTCCGTTGTGACTGGATCAAAAATGGTTGCAGAGGATGTGAGCTGGGAATGTCCTGTGTGGAGGGGGGCATGTGCACCTTAGAGGAAACTTTGGGAGTCAGCCCATCTCATATTTGGTCTTCCTCTTTTCCTGCTCCCGTCCACCTTTCCCAGTATTGTCTTTTTCACAGAAACCGGCCTTCTCTTGATTCAATCAAAATAGGCCAGCCTCAGTTTCAACATTTTCGACTTCAGAGAAAGTCCAGGCTTGGTTTGATCTAGGACACACTTGTTCAACTTTCTCAGTCCAAGGTTCTCCTCCTATTTATTTTCTTTAGTTTGGGATCTTTATGTCAAACTTGTATAAATTTCTACCTATTATACCAGACTTTCGAGGGATGTATTTTACATTTAGGAAGCTAGAATGTACAATTCCTATAGAGTGAAGAAGGTATGTCTAAGTAAGTGCGAACAGCGATATGGCAAGCCTCATGGCTAAGTGGGGCACACCTAAAACAAGAAAGAAACCCCTGAAAAAAAATCACAGGCACTAAAGTTTTTTTCGCACTGTGGAACCATGACATACTGTATATAAATGGAACACTTTTCCACACAATCAAACCACTTGCAATTTAAACTCTCATGTAAATATTAAAGCAAAGCAAAGTGTTCTGCTTATATACCGCCCCATACCACTTCAAGTAGTCTCTGGGCAGTTTACAGTTTAATTACAGTATGCAGGCTACACATTCCCCCCCCTCCAGGAGGCTGGGTACTCATTTTACTGACCTCAGAAGGATGGAAGGCTGAGTCAACCATGAGCCGGCTACTTGGGATTGAAGCTCAGGCCGTGAGCACAGTTTTACCTGCAGTACAGGCATTTAACCACTGCACCACAAGGCAGTGATGCCTTGAATTATGAATGCCTTGAACTGCAAAAAAAAATTGAATTATGAAGGAAAATCCGCCAGGAGGCAGAGCTGTCAAAATCACTTGGCCATCTGGTGCGCCCACAGCCAAGTGATTTTGACAGCTCCCCAGCCCCACTAATTTCCCTTTGTAATTCAAATTTTTTACACCTGGAAACCAGGTGTGCAGTGGGGTCTGTCCCTTCGGATCCCAGCTACCCGGTCTGCTAATCCTGGCTGCCCCACTGGGGTCGGAGCAGCAAGAATCTGCTTTCAAAAGACTCACACACATCATGTAAAGAGCAGGCTGTGTGCAGTTTTTTTTAAAAAAAAGATCACATTTTGACAGCCTGCTCTTTGCAAGGCATGCAGGATTGTTTTAAAAGCAGATTCTTGCTGATATGACACCAGTGGGAGGGGGAGCAAGCGGGGAGGATTTCCTCCCCCCTCGCCCCCCCAGGTCGGATCAGCAAGAACACACATGCAGGCCAGGCAAAAGTGTTTTAAAAGCAGATTCTTGCTGATATGACACCTGTGGGAGGGGGAGCAAACTGGCCCGAGCAGTGGGCAAGAACAAAGGGAAGCCGTGCGCTCTCTCTCTCTGCAGGGCCAGGGCACTCCAGCAGGGCCACGTGGGGACTCTGCGGCTGGGGAAACCCCTCCAGCCTGAGGGGAGGGAAGTAAGGCAGGAGGTGGGGGTGAGGTGGGGGGGCTGATGCAGCATGTCCGCAATGACGTTGCCCAAATCAGTGGCCAGCAGCAGCGGCGGCAGCAGCCTGGAAGGCTGTGCAGGCATGGCGGGAGCCAATAGCAACAGCAGTTGGCATGAGAAGAGCCTGGGCTCGCTCACCACCAAGTTTGTGTCGCTCCTGCAGGAGGCCAAGAACGGTGTGCTAGACCTGAAAGCGGTGCGTCAGGTGCTTCCTGGGAAACGCCGCGATGCTAGTGCTGGAGGGCTGGAGGAGGTGCGGGAGGGGGGAAATCAATGAGAAGAATGGGTTGGGGTGGGCTTAAGAACCTGTGAGGGAAGAAGGTACTTCACAGATGGAGAATCCCCAGGTGAAGGGGAGCAGGAGGAAGGCTGGATCCTTTTGAATTGAATTGAATTTTCCCTTGCTGGTTGGGAATTTCAAGGATCCAGCCCTCCTCCTTCTCCTCTTTACCAGATTCTCTGCCGAAACTCGGGTGAAGAGGAGAGCAGTGGGGCAAGGCTGGGGAAGAGCTGGGGGAGGCAAGCTAGTGAGGCGGCGGCACAATCCCCACCTACCCCACCCCACCCGCTGCCCAGCTGCTCGTAAGTAGAGAAAACCGCATCTAAAATTTGTAAGGGGGCAGGTAAGGAAACAAACAGTTTTCTGCTCGTAAGTCGAATTTCTCCTAAGCAGAGTCGCCCATAAGACAAGGTACCACTGTACAAAAATTATGAAAGAACCATTGGAATGGATTAATTTCGTAATTAAAGGCATCACTATACTTGTTTCGAATGTCCTGTTCAAGGATCCTCAAATGTTCACGATGAGACACTATACAAAAATAAACAGCTGGGTAAATCATGTTTTTGATTCACCCAGTTTCTAGTATAACAACATACTAGCTTATAATGAGTAAAATATAAATGAAGAATGCTTACTGTGCTTGATTCAGGCTGAAAGACGGCCAAAGTAAAATCAAGGTTGAAGAACTGAAGAAATTCAGCAACAAGACTAACCACCAATCGACCTTTAAAAAAAGTGTTACATTCAAAAATTCCTTACACTGCATTCATAATCATTAGTTAACAGACATTACATGGTCAAGAAAATAATGCATTGAAAATTGCTTATCCCAATGTTTAAAAAACTTAATTTGACAAATACAAAAAAAGAACTTTTAAAATAGCAGAGTGACTTGAGGCATATCATTTTAAAGCAAAGAAATACTACAAATCCATTTGAACTCCTAAAGAACATCGGCAGTATCTTAAAAGTTGGGTATATTCTACTTATGCCTTCAGTAATGTATGTGTGCAATTCACATAATACAAGCAGCAGGGTTATGCCTTTATACCTTTGCCACAGCTCTGTAGTTAAGAGACTGAACTTCAAACACTGATTCTCCTACCTCGACCTGTTATTGACAATATAACAATTTTACAGTTTTAAAACAAATCTGTATGGTCAGCATAGGGAATTCTCTGGTGGGGGCACAGTATTGAAACTCCAGGAATGATCTGAAAAAACTGAGATGGGCACAAAGGCCTGTAAATACAGTGGTACCTTCAATTATGAAATTAATCTGTTCCAAATGCATTTTCTTAACTCCAAATTTTCATAACTCAAAACAGGGTTTCCCATAGAAATGCAATGAAAACGGATTAATTTGTTCTAAGTGGGAAATCACCCCCGAATGCAAAAAGCAGTTAACAGGCAAGTAAACAACATAAGATGAGCAACCTACGTTATAACCACTTGAGAAATCCACAAACAAGTCCCAAAAAGTCCGCCAAACAGTGCCAAATATTTCCAAAATTGACAGTTTGAACATGTCATTTTTTTTAAAAAAGCCCCAGTTCTCAGCTTTCCTTTTCAAAATGGCTTCTTCTTCCTAACTGCAGCACTGCAGTCTGGTGACCATAAGAAATCCACCAAAGAAGTCCCAAAAAGTGGGGTGGCTACAAGAAATCCACCAAAGAAGTCCCGAAAAGGGTGCCAAATATTTCCAAAATGGGCACTTCATGCAGGTCATCACAAAACAGAAGCCACGGTTCACAGCTTCCCTTTTCAAATTGACTCCTTCTTCCCAATTGCAGCACTGTAGCCGGGTGGCCACCAGATGGCAGTATTGCTATTGTAAACACACAGGAGCCATTTTGAAAAGGAAACTTTCCTTTCCTTTTCCCTTTCGTAACTTGAAAAAAAGGCTTTTTTGCAACTCAAAATATTTCTATACCCGTGGATTTCTATTTGTAACTTGAATGTTTTGTAACTTGGGGTATTTGTAACTTGAAGTAGCATTGTGCTGTCAGAATAACTTTTGTAGGCAAACTGCGCCATGACAATTACTCAGTTTGAGGAAAATTGCCTTCCAAGGTAAGACCAGAGTAACTATTTAAGAAAGTCTGTGCAGATTCTCAGTCATCCAGATGAGGTTAGCTAGGAGCTGAGTCATGGCAACTGGACTTCTTTTCTTGTGGGATTGAAAGGTTTCGCTACTCATCCAAGTAGCTTTTTCAGACTGAAGTATTCTTCAGAATTTGTGCTGGGGTATAACTTTTTAATGAAGCACAGGAAATTCAGAAACCTGTCAAATCCTTCTTTTAAAATACAAAATGTAAACTTGTTCTCACTAAAGTTGATTAAGACTGATCTCTAATTGTGAAGCTTAGGCCTTTGTTTTGACTGTTCAATTTTTATTAAGAGTACGGATTTTGAAGTAAGCCTTCCACATAATTTTATAATCTATGACCATTTTACTACCATGCAGTAAAGTATATTGATAGTACTCATATTTTACATATGTAGCAATTGATCTATTTCAATCTAATTTCATCCATAACGCTACCATTATTGTTGAAATGTACTATCCTTAATAAACAGACATATACTTACCATCTTTTGTATTTAGAAATTTCCTTAAGCTTTCATTTATGAGAGGAGCCTTATTCTGCAAAAAATGAGAAAAAATTAAAGATTTCACTACACTCCAAAATAGTGCAAAGCAATATATTTTTTACAGTGAATACTGTACAGTAGGACCCCGGTGTCCGCTGGGGATTGGTTCCAGGCCTCCCTGTGGATAATGAAAACCGTGGGTAAGGGAGAATGCCTGCCCACCCACCCCCAAACTGCTGTTTCCCGACAGTAGCTTGCTTTATGACTGCTGTTTGAAGACAGTAGCTTGCTTTATGGCCACCTTTTGTGACAGTAGCTTGCTTTACAGATGCTATTTGTGACAACAGCTTGCTTTACAGTTGCTGTTTTTGACAACAGTTTGCTTTGCGGCTGCTGAATTATTTAATTTTTTTCCTCTGCCAACTGTGGGTAACTGAATCAGTGGGTACGGGGGTCCTACTGTACTTCAGATAACAGCTAGTGATATTTCAATTCTGAGCATCTTTATACTGAAATTGTCCCTACATTCTACCATACCTGATGTTAACAATAAAAGCAAACAAATCCCCAAACCTATCTGGATGATCTTAAGAGCATTACACTATTCAACTACTACAATTGCTTTCAGCACTGTAATACGTCTGCAATAGTGGTTCTAAAAGTAAGGTGTACTTTCTGTGAAGCAAAAACACCAATGCCATTTTTATTTGTATGATGCCATTGACCCCATGCCTTCTGGTTAGTAAAGTACTGCATGTGGAAGAAAATAAGACACTCGGGTCAATGGCGCATAGTCTTTCAGTTGTAGTTGTTCAAGTAAGTAGATCACACTATTGTCCTTCTTCCTTTATTTCAGTTTGAAACTATAATCTCCTGTTTGTCCTCAAGTTCAAGCAACACTGCCTACTACTGAAGTCAAGAACAGTTGCTCATATTTAGGGATGCTCCAACAAATAAGGTTTGAAAATCCTATAACAACATTATTTGGAATTGGGGGGAAATATACTTAAACAATTGAAATGAGAGGCTTATTCTTTTGGCTCCTTACCTCTTTTTCTTGTTCTTCCAGTGCTAAAAACACAGCTGCCCGCAACTCTGCCTGTAACAGAAAACACAATTTTCAGAACCATATAGCATTATGTTCCTATATTTAGGAAAACTTTCTTCTAAAAACAACCTAGTTATCAAGCCAATGTACCCGATTAGTGCAAAGGTGATTTCATTCTTTTCCTATAAGTCCAATCTCCCTCTCAGAGTGTTGTTTTATTGTGTAAATGTTCCATTTCTTATTTTAAGGCCTCTGTCTCACCTTTATGCATACCTCTCACATTCAACATTCGAACTGCATATGACATGCAGAATCTAACTTTCCTTTTGTCTCTGTGCAGAAGAAAAACTAAAAGGCATTTTTGGCTTTAACCATACAGCTTCATTAAAAACACCTATATTCATTCTTAGATCTTTGCCAGTTAACTTCTAGTGCATCTTCTGAATTGAGAGCTTTTCCTTCCAGCACTTTCTTCTATCATTTTTGATTGTCTCATCATAGGACTTTCAAGGTAATATTTTCAGAAGTGATTTGACACCACTTTCTTCTCCAACATAAAGCAAGTACAGTATTACCTTGAGGATCACCACTGTTGTCCAGTGTTATCTTCCATTAGTCTCCTACCCACCAAGTACTCTTCAATAATTTATTTGTCCCCCATAGCCACTAGAATAATCAATTATCTTCAGGTGAACGACCATAAATTCCTGAAGAGTTCAAATGCATTTTAATTTGGTGCTCCTGCTTTGACAATCCTGCCTTGAATGCCCCGAAGAGCACAAACTCGTAATGGACTCGTTCCCTAATGTTATTGCTCTCAATTTCATTAACATATTTATTGTCCTTGCCATGTTAGAGTGTACATCAGAGAGACAGTGCATCAAAACGTTAAGATGTGCATCTAAGAAACAGATCATAGTAGAGATGGGCTTTTTGTTTTGGAAGTGGTCAGCTTCCAAAATGAGGTGCGGGAGCCCACCTAACATTCAGAACTGGAGGAATGAAATCAATCAATCCTTTACCTTGCACTGGACTTGTATGGGGCGCAGCTCCAACAAGGAAGAAGCCTCAGACATGTTATCTTTCCTTTTCCCTGGTGCTGGCCAATCAGACAGGGAGGCAGGATGATGCATTTCCCTGCACAGCTCCTGATTGGTCAGTGCCAGGGTGAAGGAAAGATGACACGTTGGAGGTTTCTTCCTTGTTGGAGTTGTGCCCCATGCATGCCCAATACAAAGTAAGGGATTGGTTGATTTCATTTCTCTAGTTCTGAACATCAATTGAGTTCCCATGTTTCGTTTCAGAAGCTGGGCACTTCCAAAACGAAAAGCCCATCTCTAGATCCTAGTAATACAACAATGATAATACAACCATTTAACAACAAAAAAGTTTCAGAGCAGCTCTGAAACTGATTCATAAGTACAGGATAACCATCCAATGACATGAGGGCAGAAATGTGTCTGGTGTATTTATTTACACACCTGTCATTCTGTGTATTAGAAGGCAAAAAATCCCCAAACCCCTAGAAATCAGAATTAGTAATTAGTTCTTAAAAGATAAATGTTGACATATCAGGCATCATGTGGATAGTGGCTGAAGGAGAGTCTGTGTGATACAATGGTTAAGTTATACCCAGGGACACTTGGGTACTAACCCCCAACCCCATCATCACTGGGTGATGATTATCCACTTAACTAAAATCACCTGTCCTTTATGATAAACAGAAACAGAAACAACCCATTTGTTTGTTTGCTTTTCATACCGCCCATCTGGCAACAGAGGCCACTTAGGACAAGGGTGCAGATACAAATAGGTAAAATTGAATTCTGTTGCCTGTTTCCTTCCCTCATGTAATCCCTGTTCTCCCTCAAAACATGCCCATGAAAACTGTTCTGAATATATTATGAACAGCTGAGAAGAAAAAGAGGTCCTGTTGTGTTACTTGTGTACACTACTGCAACATTAGATTTCAGTCAGTTGGATGACGGGGGGAAAGACGTTGGTTTTCTTCCTTTAGCTTAAAACTAGGGGCCTTTTCACACGACCCCTAAACTCCGCAGCAAATGGCTGCAAACTCCGGAGCTTACAAGTGTTTCCCCACCAGCTCCGGACTTTGCAGACAATTAAGTGCGACCCCGCCCACAAAGCGCGACCAAACAGCAGTTTTCTTGTACCTGCTGGAGGAGGGTGATTTTCACCCTGGTCCGGATTTAATCTGGCAGGTCCTCCTCTCAAGTAATCCTTTCCTGAAGCCCAGCACTTCTCCCCCCCCCCCCGTGGGACAGGCGTGGCTTCGCATCCAAGGCAAGCCTTCCGTAACACCAGGATCCCCAAAGGAGGAGGGGAGGAAGGGGGTGCTGACGGAAAGGGCGTAAAGTCAGCGGAGGCGGGCAGAGGGGAGGCGCGGGGCGGCACACGGGGGCCCCTGGCCGGCCCGCTGGAGGAGCGATGCCCCAGCCGCCTACCCTGCTTCCCCCCGGGTGGCTGCCTCTGGCCCCAGCAGGCGTGCCTTCCCTCCATGGGGGCTTCTCCTCCGGGCGCACCTCGGGGCCCCGATCCTGCTGCTGCTGCTGCTGGGGCTGGGGCGCGCGCCGGGTCGCGCCCCGCCGCCTCTTCTTCTTCTTCCTCCTCCTCCTCCCCGCCGGGCCTGGTGCTCCTCTTCAGCTGCGGCCTCCAGCCCAGCAGAGCCTCGGCTGCCGCCGCCCTGTTGTAGTCGGGGTCGCCCCAGCCGCCGCCGCTGCTGCTCCTCCGCCCGCCGGCGCGGGGAGGACGACGACGCGGCTCCTCCTCCTTTCCCGGGACATCAAAGGAATGCGGCGTTCCTTTGAATGCGGAGGGAGCGGATGGAACACCGCGTTCCTTTGATGTCCCGGGAAAGGAGGAGGAGCCGCGTCGTCGTCCTCCCCACGCCGGCGGGCGGAGGAGCAGCAGCGCTGACCCCGGCTACAACAGGGCGGCGGCAGCCAAGGCTCTGCTGGGCTGGAGGCCGCAGCTGAAGAGGAGCACCAGGCCCGGCGGGGAGGAGGAGGAGGAGGAAGAAGAAGAAGAGGCGGCGGAGCGCGACCCGGCACGCGCCCCAGCCCCAGCCGCAGCAGGATCGGGGCCCCGAGGTGCGCCTGGAGGATCCGTTCCCTCCGCATTCCTTTTCGGGAGACGCGCGCCGGTACGTTCTTGCTCCCCCCATCCACCCCCAAACCCCCGTGGCGCATCCCCGACCCTTTATTTAACACCAGTCAGGGGGAGGAGGTGGGAACAGAGGAAGAGCGACAAGCCCCTAAGATCGCTGGTCCGAATTTAAATGGCCAGCAGATCTTAGGGGTCGTGTAAAAGCGACCTAGGTCCCTGGAGTCATCCAGTGAACCTGGGCAGTGGAGGATTTGAGGCAGGCAAGAAAGACTACTCTGGATGGTCTGTGACAGTGATGGTCACAAAATGTGCCAACAGCCACCTAGTAATTGATTGCATTTTTATCCTGCCTGTCTGCCCAAAGGGCTCTGGGTAGCTAACTACATTCCAAGACAAAAACAGCACTCAAAGCCAAATACAGCATGATACCAAAGTGAGTATCAACAGCACAGCACAATTAAACATTTTCCTAAATTGTGTAATACCCCATCAGCATAATTTAGCCAGTTTTAAACAGAAATAAGACCAACACTTCCAGAAGTCTTCCAATAGTTCTTTCAGCATCCAAGACCATTTATTTGCCTCTGAATGGGAGTAGCTGGGGGAACACCAACGGGGCAATGATAACTGCACTCGTGTTCTGCTCGTGGGCTTCACACGGGCATTCAGAGGGCCAGTGTGGACAACAGATGCTCATCAAGGCCTCTGCCTCCATGCAACATGTGCGCTCTCTCTCTCTCTCTCTCTGTTTGTTTGTTTGTTTGTTTGTTTGTTTGTGTGTGTGTGTGTGTGTGTGTGTGTGTGTGTAAGTGGGTGTGCGGAGGTCTCCTTAACTTAACCAGCAGACCCCGGCTCCTTGAGCATGAACTCTACGCATGCGCCCTGAAGCCGAAGGAACGCGTGGCCTTCTTGACCAGGCGGCACAGCCCCGAGGGCGGGAAGGGCGGCGGGCGGCCGTTAGGCAGGCAAAAGGGGGTGGGTTTGTCATCCTCTCCAGCAAAAAGGCCCCAGACATGCCGCCGAACACCGCGGGCAGCTCCCGGTGTCACGTGAGAAGAGTGCCCGGAGGACTACACCCACCCCCCAACACACACACACACACACACACACACACACACACACACACACACACACACACACACACACACACACACACACACACACACACACACACACACACACACACACACACACACACACACACACACACACACACACACACACACACACACACTCGTGCCAAAATCGCAGCACCCCCTTCCCCGCCCCTCACGCCCGGGCTCGCCTCACCTTGATTTTATTCAGGACGCCGCTCGTCTCCAGCGTCTGCACGAGGAGGTCCCTCAGCTCCGCGTCTTCCTCGGCCGCCGCCGCCGCCGCCATCTTGCTTCTCCCTGACAACCGCCTAAACTGAGCTGGCGGCGGAGCGAGCCTCGCAGATTCGCCGCTCGGAGGCCGGGAAAAAGGGCCTCGGCTGAGGAAGAGGCGGCGCCGACGGCCCTCCCCTCCCCCCTCCCCCCTCCCTTCCCCTCGGAGGCAGCGGGCAGAGGCGAGCGAACGAGGGCGAAAGCGCCTCTCCGCCACCCGCGCTTGGAGGCGAGGCCTCGGGCGTCAACGGTCACCTCCGGGCCGGGCTCCCGTCGTGAAGGGCCGGGGAGGGCGCGCAGAGGCGGGAGTTTTAGAAGGAGGCGCTTTCGGTGGAGGAGGCCGCCGAGAGGCACCCTCGGCTTCAAGCCCAACCAGCCTCTCGCCCCTGTTTCCGACAGAAATGTGGAATACATAATCCTGCTCCCAGAGGGCTTCGGTTAAAATAAATACACACCCCTCAGAATGGGTATTTTTCTTTTCTTTTCTCTCTTCCCAGTTTATCAACTTCCCTCCTGTTGTCTCTGTCGTAAACTACTCGCTGCCTTGTTCTTTTTAAACTGAACTGTTACCAGAGGAAACAAGGACCCGAATTATCTTGTTTTCTCTTCAGGCAAAATTGGAAAGGTAAACAAAAGACAAAAGAACACGTGGCACCTGGGGGGGGCAAAAATTTGACACTTGAATCACATTAAGAACTAGGCATTTTTAACAAGGCATGCTCAAACACAAGGTATTGATGGATGGGGTTCAGTTTATACCATCAGAAGTGGAAATATTTTGAGGGTAAAAGCCCTCTTCAGAGTTGTACCAAAATTCAGACATGACAAAAGATGGACTTGTCAGGAATAAGTTAAAGTTCTTGGCATGGTGGAAATAATGCCAGGTAAATTGCTTGTAAAGGCCTGGAGCTGGGATGTAATGAAGCTGCATTTAGATTTGAGGTGTGTTTAGGTGCTGCCAAAACTCAAAGATCTTTTCCCCTCCACACAACTCTGTTTTGGCAACAATTCAACTTATTGCTCATGCTACTCATGACAGAAAGAAATGCAACTGGAATTTTAAGAGAAACTGGACTGCCAAGTGCTTCCCACCTCAACAGTTCGTGCCTTTGTACAATTCAGGAGGTAAAGCAAAAATGTGATGCCATAGTGCTTAAAGCCCTCTGTGTGGTTTACAAATAATGATGCAGGGTACACATTGCCCCCCTCCACCAGCAGTCTGGGTACTCATTTTACCAACCACAGAAGGATGGAAGGCTGAGTGAACCTTGAGCCTGCTGCCTGGAATTGAACCCCAGGTTGTGAGCAGATTTATAGCTGCAGTACAGCAATTTAACCACTGCACCATGAGCTTTGCACAGAAAAGTTTTCTATTTGACAGTGAAGTACTCCCTTTTGTTAAGACAGTGGTTCCCAATCTTTAGTCCCCAAATGTTCTTGGACTACACCCCCCAGAAATCTTGACCAATAAAGCTTGTAGTGAAGGATTCTGGGTGTTTTGAGTCCAAAGAACATTTGAAGAGCCAAGGTTGTGAACCATTGTGCTAAAGCCTGCCCTTCGGATGGCTGCTAAAGCTGATGCAAGAAGATGTCATTAAAGCAATTTTATAATCCATTAAAACTGCATATACTGAGAGAGTTGAATGGAGGAGCCACAATTTGGACACAGAAGCTTGCAGGGCGTGGTTAGTGCAGCAAAAGCAACAACATGTAATTTGGCAACTTAAAGACGAGCAGGTCTGCACATCAGTTACTCAAATGAATATGCCCTTTTCAGTCATTATTAAAGCAGACAGGCTCTCTTATCCAAAGTACTATACCTAGTTGGGTGGGTGGGTGAGTAGGGGGTGAGGAGATATGCACAGTTACAAGATGGAGCATACTTGGCTGTAGGGAGCCCACATGGAGGCTCTGAACCCCAAAATAACCTGGCAGCACTGAGGCAGCCATAAGCCCTGGACAAGCATGTCCAGAGAGCAGAGCAGGGAACCCAGTGTGGATAAGCCAAGACGGGAGTAGCTTTGAGATAACCCTGAGCTGGGCAGAGGTCAGCCCCCAACAGTCATGGCCTCAGGAGGCCAGGGGAAACATCTGGCCACTCAAGATATCAGGTAGGCGACATCTAGTCTGGAGGCATACGGAGGCAGCCCAAAGCCCCTTCCTCTCCCCTGTCAATGATTCCCCACTTAGATAAGGCTTCCCATGACCCCTGGCAAGTAGGCCTGTCTCCACCCATTGTGATCCTTGTTTACTGTAACCAATAATACCTTGAGCCCAGGTGAGAGAGACACGCAGAGAGAGACGCAGAACACGCCTGGGACTCAGAGATGCTTGCACCCAACTCATGTGTGTGTAGTTCATATGGTCACACTTGAGTCAGTAATACTATGAGAACTGGAATAGATCAAAAGATGAATATGGTCCAAAAGATGAATATGGTCCAATGTAACTGCAAAAAAGCAATTTTATTTTAGGAAACATTAACAGAAGTATATATATTCTCTGAATGGGATGATGTATGCAACACTGTGCATTCCATTGTTGCAAAACTTGTCCCGCAGTAAAATGTGGACATGCAGGCCATTGCCTATGAAAATAGCAGTATGTATTCAAAAGGGGCTTAATCACACTGTTGTTTTTTTCTGTTGTACTTCCATGGCTTTCCTCTCCTTCACTCATGTGAATTAATCTGTGTGAGATTATTTGGGATTATGTGTTCAGCAAATGCTCCCTGAGAGAAAGAGAGAGAGAGAGGAAGGAAGGAAGGAAGGAAGGAAGGAAGGAAGGAAGGAAGGAAGGAAGGAAGGAAGGAAGGAAGGAAGGAAGGAAGGAAGGAAGGAAGGAAGGAAGAGATAGATAGATTTTCAGCAGGAAGCCCAGGTTCATGCGGACCTTGCCCTCTTGCACGGTCTTGGGCTTAGCTTCCAGTGTTGTGGGTTTGCCAGGTGGAATCCAGACCACAGCCCTGGGCTTCCTCTGAATGTCTCACCCAGGCCTTTGTGCTCTGGATGCTCCACTCGAGCCTGTGGCATGCTGGACATTTGTGTGGAGCAGCATGCAGATTTGGTATCACACTCTCCATCTGACTTTTTTCCAGACGTTATATTTGAGGAGCTCCTGAATTTTGTATGCTAGGAAGGTGATTCTTTGACGGGAAGTGTGCCGAGGAGCTTCTTCGGGAGTTTCCTAGCAGAGGGAGTGATCCCGAAATGGCTAAAAAAAATTATTAAAATGAAATAACTAAAAAAGGTAAATTAAGGAAAACATTAAAACTTCTTTGACACTTTGATATATATTTTTTTTGGCATCCACTGGGTGCCTCAAAACTGATAGTACATGGATACTGTGGTCCTACTGTAGGTGGATAAAAATGAGAGGGTATCTGAGCAACGGTGTAGGGCAGCCCACTTTGACAGCTCAGCCCTGCAAACCCTGGCAAAGCACTGGATCAAGCGAAACAGCCCAAGGACTGAACTCACCCACACGAAGGGCAGGCCACTGTGTGGAAAGCCAGGCCTCCAGATGACCCTGAGAATAAGCCAAAACCAACAGGCTGACTCAGGAAGCGGCAGGGCAAAATAACAGGGCCTGGCACCAAGTGATTAGGAGAACTATCTGGAAGCCTACATGACCAGAGCCCCTTCCTCCCTACAGTAAGGCATTCTTCTACCAACTGGCTCAGATTTTAGTGCCACTTCAAAGAAAAATTTTGAGGAACGCATGGCTAGAAATATAAAGGGTAATAATAAAAGCTTCTTTAAATATGTTAGAAGTAGAAAACCTGCCAGAGAACTAGTTGACCCTCTGGGTGGTGAGGGAGGAAAAGGGAAGGATAAGGAGGACTTGGAAATTGCAGAGAAATTAAATGAGTTATTTGCATCTGTCTTCACGACAGAAGACCTTGAGCAGATTCCGCTGCCTGAACGCTTGACTAAAGAATTAAATCAAATACAGGTTAAAAGAGAGGATGTTTTAGGACTAAGTGATAAATTGAAGATTAACAAGTCACCGGGCCCAGATGGCATCCACCCAAGGGTTATTAGGGAACTGAGAAATGAAATTGCAGATCTCTTAACGGTAATATGCAACTTGTCTCTTAAAACGGCCACAGTGCCGGAGGACTGGAGGATAGTGGATGTCACACCAATTTTTAAAAAAAGGAAGGAGGGGGTACCTGGGAAACTACAGGCCGGTAAGCCTTACATCTGTCCCAGGGAAGATGGTGGAAAGCCACATCCAAGAGAAAATCTTAAAACACATAGAAGAACAAACCTTGCTGAGAGAAAATCAGCATGATTTCTGTAAGGGTAAGTCTTGTCTGACAAATCTTTTAGAATTTTTTGAAAAAGTCAACAGGCATGTGGATTTGGGTGAACCGGTGGATATAGTCTATCTGGATTTTCAGAAGGCTTTTGACACAGTCCCTCACCAAAGGCTGTTGAGAAAATTGCACAGTCAGGGGATAAGAGGGCAGGTCCTCTTATGGATTAAGAACTGGTTGAGATCCAGGAAACAAAGAGTAGGTGTCAATGGGAAATTTTCACAATGGAGAGAGGTGAAAAGTGGTGTGCCCCAGGGCTCTGTCCTGGGACCGGTGCTTTTAAATCTGTTCATCAATGACCTGGAGACAGGGATAAACCGTGAGGTGGCCAAGTTTGCAGATGACACAAAAAATTTATCTGTGGTAAAAACCAGAGGAGATTGTGAAGAGCTGCAGAAGGATCTCTCCAAACTGGGGGAATGGGCTGTGAAATGACAAATGCGTTTTAATGTAGCCAAATGTAAAGTAATACATATAGGGGCAAAAAAAATATCAAAACTTTATCTATCAGCTCATGGGCTCTGAGTTATCCATGATGGATCAGGAAAGAGATCTTGATGTGCTGGTGGACAGCTCCATGAAGGTGTCTCCCCAATGTGTGGCAGCGGTGAAGAAGGCCAATTCCATGCTAGGGATCATCAAAAAGGGGACTGAAAATAAAACAGCCAACATTATAATGCCATTATACAAAACAATAGTAAGGCTGCACCTGGAGTATTGTGTACAATTCTGGTCACCGCATCTCAAGAAAGACATAGTGGAACTGGAAAAGGTGCAGAAGAGAGCGACTAAAATGATTACTGGGCTGGGGTACCTCCCTTATGAGGAAAGGCTAAAACATTTGGGGCTCTTTAGTCTAAGGGGGATATGATTGAGACGTACAAAATAATGCAGGGCATGAGTAAAGTCGATAGAGGAAAGCTCTTCTCCCTCTCACAAAATACCACAACTAGGGGACATACACTCAAATTGAGGGCTGGGAGAGTAAGAACAGACAAAAGAAAATATTTTTTCACCCAGCGCGTTGTTAGTCTGTGGAACTCCCTGCCACAGGATGTGGTGATGGCATCTGGCCTGGATGCCTTCAGAAGGGGATTGGACAGATTTCTTCCATCACAGGTTACAAACCATGAGGGTGGAGAAGCAGAATCTATGAATGTGGCGGGTGTTGGTTATTTACCGTTTTTGTATGGTATTTGTTTTTAATACATGTACATTTACTGTTTTTAGCATTTAAAATATCATCTCACAATTGTGCAAATCACCTCAGCTTCTTTTTAAGAAGAAAGTCAGGGTAAAAATATTTTAAACCAATCGATCTATTAATTTGTCACCCTCAGGCGAACTTAGCAAGAGCCAGAGGTAATACTGTACAGTGTTAGGGATGGTGCTTTTACAATTAAAGGTGTCCACGCCCATAATTCAGCGAGAATCCCTCGGGCTGAACTGGAGGATCGAGCAACCCTCTTCGCCTCCTCTGCTATCCCTCTGTCACCGAGCAGGAAGAAAAGCATCCCGGAGCGGTACACTGATTTTTATTTTTTTTCGGGGGGGGGGGGGGTGCACAAGGATTCACCGCGACTCGCAATGGTACCTGAGAGGCAAGAGGCAAATGCAGGCAGTCTTGTTGATCGGGGCGGTCACTTTTCGTTTCGAGACGACGGCACGCTCCATACAAAGCGGCGAGGGCGGGATGCAGTGCCTCGGCGGAAGTGCTGGCCGCATTAGGGAAGTGAAGGCGGATACCAGCGGGAGCGGTGTCGTTGCGTCGAGCCTCGTGGGAACCCAGTTCTGGTTTGTTTTTGTTTTTGTTTTAAAGCCTCGTTCCTTCGAAGTATGTTTACTGGGAAGTAAATCTCCCTGCCTGGAATGGGACTTCTACAAAGAACTGCAGTTGTATTTAGATCTGTTTACAGGGAAGTAAGTCACGGCGTGACCGTTCCAATTCGAGCGATTTTAGTGTGGTTATATGGGATTTAAGGAGATTTGGAGCGGCGGCAGCTCGTGATCCGGGCAGGGGCGAAGGTCTCTGCCCAAATTTTGTGTTAAGCCCAAAATTGAACCCGGAGGGATTTCCTGGTGGTCGTCCGTTATGCTGCTACGAGGCAATCCCTCAACAGTTTCATTCTTGAAATCATGCGGGACATCGGAGTTTGCAGTCGCCTGGACGCTGCGCTACGGGGGGCGAGCACTTGGCAACCCGAGATTACGCCCCCCCCCCCCAGTAAACCTGTGCGGGAGGGGGAGATAGTGAGCGACAGCCTCGATTTAGGGAACTGAGCTTTGCTTCTCAGTATCACTCTTGCGTTTAGTTCCGTATTCAGAATCAAGGCTGAATACAGCTGGCTTTTCTGTTTTGCATAGTTTGGGTGACCTTTTTTTCAGATGATTTCTCTGCTTAAAACAAATGAGAAGAGAAGGCTTAAAGATGGTAGGTAGCCTACTCACCTTTCTGTTCCTCCGTTCTCCGCTGGAATTCAAAGCGATTCCCTTAATGTTCCAGGCATTCTGTTGTTTAGATTCCAATGGGATCTGGGCAGGATTAGATTTGGTGAGATTGTTGGGCCCCTGGTTCCTTTACCAGAGGGTTTCTTTGCCCTTGAGTGAAAGGGAGGGATTGGGGTGGGGGTGGGGGTGGGGGTGGGGTGGGAGCAGTAGGTTATGCACACAACAGTTAGGTTTTTTCTGTAAAGGCAAAAACATTGTGTCACAACTAACTGCTATATAGACTAACTGCTATATTTTAATGTGAGTTTATATGGATGAAGTCTACTTTCTTAAACATAAGAGTAAGACTATATGACAGTATATGCTATTTATGTATGGGCCCATGGCCAAGGTAGGGATACCAGTAATGAACAACTTGACTGTGGTTTGTTAGTAAAGGAATCAGGCTATGAATAGCACTGTTGACACAAGTGACAAACTCAGTGAATTGATAAGGCATCTCACACGTTAGTAAGTCCAGAAGATACCCCATGTAGTATCCCAATGAAGACTTGGGAGCCCTGCTCAAATTCCTGCTCAGCTATGGAAATTCCCTGAGGGTGTAGAATTGGAGAGCCACCCCTTAAATATCTCACTCGCCCTATTAGGGTTACTGTAAGTTGGTTCTGACTTGACAACACATAACAGGAACATCTTAAGAACCTTTGTTTGATATTCTGTCCTTTAAAATGAAATGCCACACTGATTCACACAGTTTGTTACCTGAATCAGCTAGGTTATTCACAGCCTGATTGTCTATTCATTACTATTAAATCTTTATCCGTGTTAATTATCTGTATCCCCATCTGGTCATGGGGTCATGTATCAATATGGCAGTCACATAGTTTCAACCTCATATTTGAGGTAGTTGACTTGATCCATACATGCTCACATTAAAATACAGTGGTACCCTGACTTAACAGCAGCTCGACTTAAGAACAGGAAACTGTTGCTGTTTTAACTGCCACCTTACAAATTTTAGATGTGGTCTGCTCGACTTACAAATACTTATTTTTCATATCTTTTCAAATTTTAGATAGGTACCTCAACTTAAGAGTAGTTCGACTTAAGAGCATGCGGTCAGAACAGATTAAATTCGTAAATTGAGGTACCACTGTATTAGTGTTTAAGGCACTACAATGTTTTTGTCTTGTGTTTTTATTTTGTTTTGTGTGCGCTATGTGGAAATCGAGAAAAGGCAACTGGACTTCTTGAGAGATTGCAAAGTTTTGCTACCCATCCAAGCAGCTTCCTCAGAAAAGAAGTCCAGTTGCCATTGCCTCAACTTCCAGATAAACTCACCAGGTTGACTGAGAATCTTCACAGACATGTGTCTACTATGCTTAGAATCATAGAATCATAGAGTTGGAAGAGACCTCAAGAGCAATCCGGTCCAACCCCCTGCCATGCAGGAACCCCCATCACAGTATTTCCAACAGATGGCCATCCAGCCTCTGCTTAAAAACCTCCAAAGAAGGAGACTCCACCACCATCTGTGACAGCATATTCCACTGCCAAACAGCTCTAACTGTCATAAAGTTCTTCCTAATGTTCAAATGGAATCTCTTTTCCTGCAGTTTGAAATCATTGTCCCGAGTCCTAGTCTCTGAAGCCATGGAAAACAAACCTGATCCCTCTTCAATATGACATCCTTTCAAATATTTAAACATAACTATCATATCCCCTCTTAGCCTTCTTTTTGAAAGGCTAAACATTCCCAGTTCCCTAAGCCATTCCTCATAAGACATTTCGTCCAGACCTTCAAACATCCTGGTCACCTCCCATGTGCCTGCTCGAAGTTGTCAACATCCTTATTAAATTGAGGTGCACAGAACTGGACACAGTACTGCAGGTGGGGTCTGACCAGAGCAGAATAGAGCGGTACTATCACTTCCTTTGATCTAGACACTATGCTTCTGTTGATGCAACCAAGAATCACATTGACTTTCCTGGCTGCCACATCACACTGCTGACTCATGTTCAATTTGTGGTCCACCAAGACTCCCAGATCCCTTTCACAGGTACTATTTTCCAGCCAGGTATCTCCCATCCTATATCTGTGCAATTCATTCTTTTTCCTACAATTCCCTCTGTTGAAACTCATTTCCCTACAATTCCCTCTGTTGAAACTCATTTAGCTTTGGCCCAGCACCTAATCTGTCAAGGTCTTTTTGGATTTTCATCCTATCCTCTGAGTCTAGGGAATTAGCAACCCCTCCCAATTTGGTATCATCTGCAAATTTAATTAGCATACTCTCTATTCCTTCCTCCAAGTCATTAATAAAGATATTGAACAGCACTGGACCCAGAACAGAACCCTGGGGCACCCCACTGGCCACGTCTCTCCAAGCCGAAGAGAGGGCATTTATGATCACCCTTTGGGTACGATCAGTCACATAGTTTTCATTCGATACCATGGTGTTTTCTACAAAAGCTACAATTCATTTAATCTTTGGACAGTTCTGGACAACCCAGAGGAAAATCAATGACAATTGAAGTTCCATGATTACACAATGATGAATAATATTCAGGCTGAAATTAATAGGAAAATAAATGCCCAAATGCTAACAACAATGTCTGGTGAAGATACCTTGGAGACTTTTCTGAGTGTAGCACGACATCATTTTTAGTGCCAATATCTTCAAACATTGGATATTCATGATGTCATATATTCTTCATAGGAGAGGAAGTCCCTACCAGAGTAAACCCATTGAGTCCAGGATTTTTATAAATATTGATTTTGTCATTCAGTGGATTGCCTGTCAGTCACCAAAATGTTTATCTGAACAGGCTGTCAATTAAACCAAAATATTCTGTATTTAAGCTTTATAGTTCTGTTAGAATCTAGTCGCCTTACAGAAAAACAACTCTGAGCAGATTATATGTCAAAATACAATTATCTTCAAGCACAATGAAAATTATAAATCCAGAAAAAGCCTTATGTTCTAGACAGAGCTTTTATTCTGCCTCCTTCCCTATGTTAGTGCTATATCAGTACCTGCTTTGCATTTTTCTCAGTTTCCTATTAACATGGTGCTCTAGCAGCTGCACTTTTTTTCTACAATGTTGTTTCAAAACGGTTGGCAACTTTCATGAGTAAAAACAAATTTTTATTTCCTGTAATGCAAGCAGAGTTTTAAGTGACTGTCCTAACTTTAACAGTAGAGGACGATGCTATTTTAAAGGTGTCATACTCCATTTGATTGTGGTAAGACTTGAAAAAGCTCTGCATGTTGGTTAACAACTTTATGATTCTAGGTTCCAGGATGCATTACAACCCAGTGGCTTGTGGGTTGCACAAGGCACTGGGTGTGGATGTGTGGAAGGAGTTGGCAGTGACTTTTCCAGTGATTTCCAGTGATTTTTTTAAAAAAAAAATTGTTTGTAAAAGTTTGATAATGTTATGTTCTGTATTGTACTGTAGAAGTATAGAACAGTTTGCCATGGTTTAAAAGTTGCTGTGTGATGTTTTAAATCTTGCAGATATATGCTTGAAATGTCACTGAAGTGTACTACGGTGGTCCCCTGCCATTTCGCAGTTCATATACAGTGGTACCTTGTATAAAGGAATTAATTCGTTCCAAATGAAATTATGTTAAGCAAATTTTCCTTTATACAAATTGCCCATAGGAATGCATTGAAAACGGAGTAATCCCATTTTTATCTTTTACGGATTCTCCCCATAGGCAATTATGTTATGCAAATTTCCCCTATCTCCGGAATTGTTTTTGTTGTACAGATTTTATGTTATACAAACTGTTTGTTATACAAGGGTCCACTGTACTGCGGTCCCGATATATTGCAGGACTGCAGTATACGAAAGGCAAGGCTCCCTGGGGTAAGCTGCTTGGGCCTGTTTGAAGCCTCCTGCACTTACCTCAGGCCTGGTGCTGCTCCAAACGGGCCTCCAACAGGCTTCCCGGGCTTGTTGGAGGCCCCAGGAGTGCTTTCCGGAGAACCAGAAGTCACTTCTGGCAAACTGGAAGTCACTTCTGGATCACCTGAAACCACTTCTGGGGCCTACAACAGGCCTAGGAAGCCTGTCAGAGGCCCGTTGGGATGGCAACAGGCCTCAGGTAAGTGTAGGTGTCCTCACAGAAGCCCCTAACCCTAAGCATCCGCCTATCGCAGATTTTCCATTATCATGGGTTGGGTCGGGTCCCTAACCTCTGCAATAGGTGGGGGATTACTGCATACTCTAGCATGTTTGAAAAATCAATGAGTGATGTTTGGAATGTTTATTCTTGATTACTAATGTCCTTGCACAATGTTCATGTCTTTAAAGTGCACTTTATAAAGACTTTTTTTTTTACAAAAAATAATGGGTGTTTCTGTCTTTTTTACCTAGGCTTTGGAAAAAATTAATCGGTTTCCAGTTCATTCCTATGGAAAAACACATTTCACGAGATGAATTTTTCATAAAATGAAACAACTCATAGAACGAATTAAATTCGTCTTAAGAGGTATTACTTTATTTGTACTTTAAACAATATTGATGCATAGAATATATCCATCAATAAACGTGATATTTGCTGCACGTGGAGCAAATTGCTTGACAAAGATGCGAATAAGCAAATGCAGTGTGTTGACATGTTTCTTTTGCCTTCACAGATACAAAACAAATAAAAATGCAACCTATAACCCAATTCTACTTGTTGGCTGGGTACTTCTGGCTTGCAGTTCTGTGTGGAACGGCTAAATGTACACTGGCCCCTAGGTAAGTCTGTAAAAACTTAGTACTGTACTTATTTTGTTGTGATTGCTGGATAGAGCAGAATCCAAAAAGATTAGTGTTATGGTCATCCTTACCTATGAATATGTATTACTTAGAACAGTGGTCCTCAACCTTCCTAATGCCTTGACCCTTGGAGAGGGGCACCGTGCCCCTCCCGCCCCCCCAGCCTCACCCCACAGATTAAAAAAACAACCATCACAACCTGCCTGTACAACAGGCAGAGTAAATCATGCTTTCAGCACATGTACAGTCTTTGCTGAATGCAGTCAGAAAGAGGTGCCTATCCATTTTGCTTTATGTAGGAATACAACAAACTACACACAACCTTTGGAAATGACTAAATTCTCTATACAAGGAAAATTTTACTGTTGAATTGCAAGTATTAAGTTTGTGAAGTTTAAGAGTTTGAGAAATGAGCCGTAAAACATTCGTGATTATTCAGTATTTTACTGGTTCTGTTCTGTTTTTGAACGTGCTGAATATACTGTATACATTTTTGTGTTTTCCAGTGATCACCCTCATAAGTGGGAAAAGTTATACTTGGTTCTTGAATGGCCAGTGACTATATGTAAGGTGAGTTTTTCTTAAAATAATATATTCATTCAAATTTATGCTTTGACATTTTTCCTCTCTATACAGCCCTTAAATCACAAGACTTCCACAGGTACAAACCATCCACAGGTCTTGAGAAGACCAACACAGACTTCTCAGAAAACATTTCCAGGCCATCAATAAGATTTCACAGATGTTCAGGATATTTTGGTCCAATCACCCAAACATACCTTCCTCGTTAGCTGAGTTCAAGCAGTTTTAATATTTTGCAAAAAATAGAAAGGATGATTAGCCCTGTTTTTGCTGGTTTTATAACACTCCTGAGTATGATAAGGGGATAGATAGATACATGGTGAATTTTACAATGGCTCCCATAAAGGACATTGAAAATCTCGGAGGTTCTCCACATGGTAGTATTTGTTTATAGTAATAAAAATAGGAAAATAAATTAATCAAATGAGGAATCATAGAATAATTGAGTTGGAAGGGGCCTGTAAGAACATCAAGTCCCATGCAGGAATCCAAATCAAAGTAGATCTGACAGATGGTTATCTAATTTTCTCTTGAATGGCTTCAGCATTGGAGCTGTCACCATCTCCCAAGGTAATTGGTTCCATTGTTGTATTGCTCTAACAATTAAGATTTTTCTGATATTCAGCTGAAACCTGGCTTCCTATAGCTTGAGTCCATTATCAGGTCTCCTGCACTCTGAGAGAGGAGGAACAGGTCGCGCCCCTTGTCTTTATCACTAGTTTTCAAGTACATTGGTACCTTGTATAAAGGAATTAATTTGTTCCAAATGAAATTATGTTAAGCCAATTTTCCTTTATACAAATTTCCCATAGGAATGCATTGAAAATGGAGTAATACCTGATCGCGACCATTTTTATGTTGTACGGATTCGCCCCATAGACGATTCTGTTAAGCAAATTTCCCCATCTCCAGAATTTTTTATGTTGTACAGATTTTATATTATACAAACCGTTTGTTATACAAGGGTCCACTGTATTTGACAAGTGCTATGTTATCTCCCTTTAGTAATATTTTCTCAAAGCTAAATGTGGTCAGTTCTTTCAGTCTTTCCTCGTAGGGCGTGGTTTCCGGTTCCCCAATCATTCCTGTTGCCCTCTTTTGAACTTGTTCCTCTTTGTCAGTATCCTTCTTAAAATGTGGTGCCTGGGTAGAAAGGAGCTACAGGAACACAGAGCAGAGATAGAGATAAGATGGTAGACTTCAAGTGCATTTTGTCCTTGTTTGCTCTAATTCTTCAGCCAAATTGAAATAGAAGGTGAACTACAAAATGATATGAGACTAAAGCAGGCCCTTTGTAGTAGTGAAACCACACTCATATCTTTCTCACAATATGAGAAATCTTGATTTGTTTATTAAGTGCGAACAGATTGTTCCATTCCTTTGCTGTGATGTCATCCAAGATATGGAAATCAAAGTTATGTAGTCCTCTGAGTCTTAATCTTCTTCTTTTAAAAAGTAGTACTTTAATCTTTCTCTTCAGACTTCTGTCTTATTTCCTCTTCATTTTGGTTTGGGGGGGAAATCTGTCAGTCACGGTCACAAATTTAGAATGATTTCTACTAGACATGGGCACGGAGCGGTGAAGTCTTCGTTTCCGTTTTTGGTTTTTGGTTTCCGGAAGTAACGGAAATGGTAACGGTAATTAAGCCGTTACAACTCGAACCCGAACAGAAAAAAGAAAAATTTGGTTGGGTTTTTCGTTTCCGTTTGTGGCATTGTGGCGATAGCGCGATGCGAAGCACAGAAAAAGTTTTTAAAAGTTAAAAAAGCCCCCCGACTCCCAGCCGAAAAAGCAGGTGAAAATATGCCTGCCTGAGGCTTTGCCACCAACCAGAGGGGTGGTTTCTGGGGGGTCCTTGGCCTTCCCCCCTTCCTCTCCTGTCCTGGGCTGCTTGCACCAGGCTGGGGGGGTCATCCTCATCTCGCCAATGCCATGCGGTGGGGGGGGGGATCCAAAATGGCGACCGCAATTTTTCTTTTGAAATTGTCAAAAAACACACCAAAGCACAACAGAAGCATGTGAAATTTATTTATTTTAAATGCCTGAATTTTATAGTAGCAGCAGTGGTTTTTTTATAGCAATAAAACATCGCATTGATTTATTATTATTATTATTATTATTATTATTATTATTATTATTATTATTATTATTATTATTATTAAACCTGCCCATTTGGGCTGGGCATGGGATGGGACCATGTAAATTTTTTGAACAATTGCACTAATGGCATGGCCAGGTTTTGACTGACACTTCTGGATGTCTCGGAGGGCATAAAAAGCCGAGGCACCTTCCAGAAATCGCAGTCGGGTCTTGGATGTGGTTGAGGGAGGACTGTGGCTGCTGCTGCTGGCTATCCGATCGAGATTAATATTGGAGGAGGGAGGCCTGGGTGGAGGCTTTAGGCTTTTAAGTTAGGCAGGCAGGGAGGGAATTGATTGTATTAGAAAATAATGCCTTTGATTCCCTGCAGCTTTGTCTGGCTAAGGGAAGCAGTTAGATTTTTTTCTTTGTTCTCTTCTCTTGCTGTTTGTGGGGAGAGGATTTTTCTGATATTGGATAAAGGGGGAGGGTCGACTGGCAGTGGGAGGTGTGGATTTATTTTAAAATATATTATATACTACCATTTATTTTCTATTTTTCCCAACTTCAGTTTGCTTGCACACACACACACATTTGGGGTGCAAGCCAAGAACAGAACCTCTATCCTAAGTGGAGAATATTTTACAATATTATTTAGTTTACTAATTACTTACTTCATTGTTTGTTTTTAAACTTGTTGTGTTGTGTGTGCACTTGAACACACAGACACATTCCATTTAAGTGGATCAGAAGAATTTAGAAAATTATTTTTATTTTATTCCCTGACTACAACTACTAAGCTATATTGTATTTATTTATACCCCAATATCTTTTTTGGGAGGCATAATACCACTACTCTCTTTTCACTTCAGGCTTATTTTTGGAGTGTGGCTGAAGCCACCTGTCCAGCTGCTGCTGCTGCTGCTGCTGCTCCTTACATTGATATCAGCCTAATCTGGGGGGGGGGGCATTCACCCTATTTACCCCTACCAATTCAAGATCATTCATTGGGGGGGCTGATTAAATAATAAGGCAACCAATTGCATTTGCTGCTGCTGCTGCTGCTGCTGCTGTATTTGGGGGGGGGGGGGTGGAATACAACACTACCGTACCTCATTGTACAAATTCCAGTGACACACCACCAGTTCAATTACAGGCAGGGAGAGCCTAATTTGCTTGCACACACCCACAATTGGGGGGGGTGCAAGAAACTGAACCTCCTCCAAAAGGGGACAATATAAATCTTTTACAATATTATTTATTCATTACTCCAGCTCTTTGTTTGTTTGTTTACATACATACACTTGTTGTGTTGTGTGTGCACTTGCACACACAGGCAGGCACATTCCATTTCAGTGGATCAAGTTGAATTCAGAATTTAGAAAACTATTTTTATTATATTCTCTGACTGTGCCTGCATGCACTGCAGTTTTGCTGACTGAGTGCTGAAGAAGGGAAGAACAGTTCTTCTGGAGTTCGGGTCTGGATTTAGTTTCATTTCAAATACTACCATTTGTTTTCTAGGTTTTCCTCCATTTCAGTGGATCAAGTTGAAATCCAAATTTAGGAAATTATACAAAGGGCCAGCAGGGCAACATTAAAAGCTTGTACAAAAGAACACAGTGTGAGAGTAAGCTTGTGGGTCAAAAGGATAAGTTTATTAGAATAGTTTGTTACTTAACACAAATATAATAAGAAAATATATTTCTAATACTTTTGAGAAATAAAAAAAATGAGGAGGGGTGGCAGAGCCAGAGGGAAGGGAAGGGGGACCCCCACTAAAATAAATAGGGGCACATTTCTGAAGGAAGGCACAGGAAGTAGTGCAGATAGTGATAGTGCTGCCACTCCCTCTCCAAGCAGCAGCTGCACAACCAGCACCCCCAGACCATCTTCTGTCACTGAGGGAAGCATGGATGACTGCATGTGATACCCATTGCCACCATGCTTTGACATGGACACACACCCCGTTTATCAGGAGGAAGACGAGTACTCGGAATCAGAAACGGGTTCTTTGCATCTACATATGCCGGATTCTGAGGACCTGTTGGCAGGAACAGACGAAAGGCAGGCTTCAGGCAGTGATGGAAGGAGCAGCCCTCTTTCCACCCAGGACCAGAGTACCACCAGTGACAGCAGCAGTCAATTGTCCCAGCACGGCACAAGCCACACCACCACCAGCACAGCAGCGGCAGGCAGTACCAGAGGGGGCAGTACTTTCCATAAGCCTCGCGGGGCTCTCTGGGAGCATTTTGAGAACAGCACGGAAGACTCAAGGCTTGTGGTGTGCAACAAAAGCGGGGTGGTTGTGCGCAGGGGGAATGACCCCAAACACCTCTCCTCAAGTGCCTTGCATAGCTACCTCATGCGAAAGCACCCTGGGACTCTGCCTGGGACAGTGTCAGGCCCTGGTTCCTCAGGGAGGAAGAGGGGGGAAGCAGGCATGGGGAAGGACTCCAGAGACAGCTCCGCTGAGAGTGGGAAGAGGCAGGCCACTCTGCAGGAAGTGGTGCCACTGTGGGAGCTTTGTCAGCCAACGTAATAGGGCCATGGCACAGGAGACCACCACTCGTGTGGTTGGTGAAATGGTGGCCATGAATGGGTTGCCCCTCTCCTTTGTGGAGTCATCGGGATTCAGGCACCTGATGAAGCATGTGGCTCCATGGTATGAGCCTCCATCCCGTCAGACCTTCAGCAGGCGGGTGATTTCCTCCCTTTATGAGTCCGTCAGGGACATGGTCCGGGCCCTGCTGCAGGCAGCCAGAGGAAGGAAGATCCATTTATCTTCCAACCTCTGGACCGGTGGGCACCACAGATACCTCTCTCTGACGGCTCATTGGTGGCAACCCAAGGAGGTCCTTGACACTAGGGCATCCCAAGAAGAGCTGCAGGGGGATCCACAAGGGAGCACCCCAAGAGGGTACAGGGTGGTGCTTCTCCAGGCACAAAGCATGGAGGACAGTGCCAAAGGCATCCACATTGCTGAGGTCCTCAAGACGGCACTGTGAGAGTGGGCACCCGAGGGGCAGGTCAATCGCGGATTCATGGTTACTGACACAGGCCGTAACATGATCAATACGGTTGATAGGGCAGTGCTCCAGGGCATCGTGTGCACAGGACACAAACTGCACCTAGTGGTGAGTGATGCCATTGGGCTGGGAGCACCAAAGGACTCCTGGGATGAGGGGACCCTGGAGACCAAGGCCTTGCTGGACAAGTGTAGGAAAATAGTCAGGCACTTCTCACGCAGCGTCAAGGCATCCAGGATGATGCGTGAGAGGCAGGCGGAGACGGGCCGACCAGAGCACGTCCTGATCCAGGACGTGACCACCCGGTGGAACTCCACCTACGAAATGGTCAAGCGCCTGGTGGAGGAGAGGCAAGTGGTGGAATACGTCATGTCAACCACCCCCCGTCCTGCCTGGGGGAATGGTGTTGGGCATTGGTGCTACCGAGTGGCTCGCCCTCTCCCAGATGGGTATCCTGCAGTCTTTTGAGGAGACCACCCACGTCCTCAGCAGCTACAACGCCAGCCTGGGCCACGTACTCCCCCTGGTAAATGCCCTTCTCCAACGCCTAGAGGCCAGTATCCGGGAAGAAGCCGATCTTCTCCCAAAGAGCAGGGCTTTGGCAGACAGGCTGCTGACCGGTGTGGATACCCGCCTTAGCCCACTGAGGAGGGAAAAGGTGTACCAGATGGCATGCCTGTGCGACCCTCGCGTCAAGGGTTCCCTGGCGGGCAGCGCTGCCGACCTAAACTCCTGGAAGACGGAGCTATGCCGTCAGCTCCACATGGCTGCCTCAAATCAGGCCCACACGTTCCCGAGGGCGCACGGAAGCCAGAGCGATGCAGAAGAGGAATCCTCGCAAGGGTCCTCTTCCTCCTCTACTGGAGGAGTGTACACCCAGAGACCAGGTTCCTTACCAGCAGCCAACTACCTGGCCTCTGCCCTAGCCATGGCAGTCTCCTCCTCAGTGGAGGCAAGGGAGGAAGAAGAACCGGACCCCGCTTGGACCATGGTGAGGGAGTACATGGCCGAGCCCCTACAACCCCTCACCTTGGACCCACTCCACTACTGGGCCAGAAAGGCAAACATCTAGCCCGCTCTTTCGACTCTGGCGTTGGACTTCCTGTCCATCCCACCCACCAGTGTCCAGAGTGAGCGTGTCTTCTCCCACATGGGAAATGTCCTGAGGGCGCGCCACTCTCGACTGGACCTGGAGACCGTGCAAAGGTTGACTTTCATCCGCTTCAACCTTTCCAAGTTGGGATTACCCCAACACTCCAAGACCTAGGCCCACAGTCGTTCTTCCACCGGTTCCTTCCAAACAGGCCTCCCTTGCTCTAACATGCACTACCAGAGCAACACTTATGCCTGCCTGCCTGCCTGCCTGCCAGCCTACCTGCCTGGCTGGCCCTGTGCCTACCTGCCTAACTGCCTGCTTGCCTGCCTGCCTGCCTGCCTGCATTCCCACTCAATTTGAAGGGTTCGATTATTGCCCAATTTTTCTAGGCCTTGCCTGGCTCAAAACCAGGGAGGACCACTCAATGTGTCATTTGAAGGGAATCATACTCTATCTGTAGGCCCAATTTTTCTAGCCCTTACCTGGCTCCAAACCAGGGAGGACCACTCAACGTGTCATTTGAAGGGAATCTCTATCTTTAGGGCCAATTTCTCTAGCCCTTGCTTGGCTCCGAACCAGGGAGGACCACTCAATGTTTATAATTTTGAACCGGACAAGACTGTTGGGGTTGCAGCCGTGCAACTTCCCCTAACCCTAACCCTAACCCTATCTAACCAATGCCTGTATGCTTCTCATCCTAACATTTCACCAGCGCAACACAGTTATGCATGGCTGTCTGCTCTGTCTATATGACTGCCTGCCTGAATGCTTCGCCTGCCTGCCTGCCTTCCACCTTTGTCTGCCTGAATGCCTGTAATTCCGCTGCATGTATGGATCTAATAAGGGCTACATAATTAGCCCTGTTTTTATAGGGCTTCCCTGGACTTTATAGCAGCCCAGGACTATTTTTTTCTAGGGTCAGTGTAGGCCCAATATTTCCCCGTTGGCCATGGCTGGTCTGAGTGTGGTACACCCTAATACCTGCCATCCCCGATGCGTTCCTCCCTTCCCTATCAGCGGTTCAGTGCTTCAAGTTCAGCCTCCGAGCCGACATGCGCCCTGTCAGCTACTCTCCTTGACTTCCCCAGGCAGCAACCCCGCCTGCCCCCGCCTCTAGGCGGAAAATCACTTGAGGAGACCAACTTTAACAGGCACAGTCATCATCAACTATTTTGTTTAGAATTGGGGTACTCTGTCCTCCAACACGGGGGGGGGGTTCACTCCCACCAGTTACAGTCCAGGTTGGGAAATCCCTTTGCAGAAGGAGGGGAGATTCCTTCCAACTAGCATTCTGGCTTCCAAAGGCGGAAGAAACAATCCCTCCCTAACATTTGCACTCTGGTTTCGTGGCTTTCCTGGGTGGACTGTGTCTCCACTGGGTAGGCAAAACTCTGGCCTAGTGGCCTCCAAAACTCTGGCCTAGTGACCTCCAAAACTCTGGCTTTATGGCCTCCAAAACTCTGGCTATGTTCCTGAAAGCTTTGTTGAGAAAGTACCAGGCCGGAAACAATCCCTCCCTCAAGTTCCCTGGTGCTCTGGTTTCGTGGCTTTCCTGGGTGGACTGTCTCCACTGGGCAGTCAAAACTCTGGCTTGGTGGCCTCCAAAGTAGGCAGCTGAAAGATTCCCTCCCCGAACTTCCCTGCCGTTCTGGCTTTGTGGCTTTGCTGTGTGTGTGCGTAGACTGTGTCTCCACTAGGCAGTCAAAACTCTGGCTTGGTGGCCTCCAAAGTAGGCGGCTGAAAGAATCCCTCCCCAAACTTCCCTGCCATTCTGGCTTCGTGACTTTGCTGCGTGCGTGCGTAGACTGTGTCTCCCCTGGGTTGGTGGAACTGGTCTTCTGGTTTGGAAAAACTGGCCTCCAAAGTAGGCAGCTGAAAATATCCCTCCACGAACTTCCCTGCCATTCTGGCTTTGTGGCTTTGCTGCGTGCGTGCGTAGACTGTGTCTCCACTGGGCAGTCAAAACTCTGGCTTTGTGGCCTCCAAAACTCTGGCTTCGTGGCCTCCAAAGCTCTGGCTTCGTGGCTTTCCTGGGTGGACTGTGTCTCCACTTGGCAGGCAAAACTCTGGCTTGGTGGCCTCCAAAGTAGGCGGCTGAAAGAATTATTCCCCAAACTTCCCTGCTGTTCTGGTTTCGTGGCTTTCCTGCGTGGACTGTGTCTCCACTGGGTTGGCAGAACTCTGGCCTTGTGGCCTCCAAAGGAGGCCGCTGAAACAATCCCTCCCCAACCAAGAAAAATTTCCTGGCACTCTGGCTTCGTGGCTTTGCTGCGTGGACTGTCACGAATCGGGCTCAGCTGCCTGCACCCCAACCGTTCAAGGCAGCAGGTCCAACCCCACCACCTGTCCTTCCTGCTCTCTGAATGGCTGCCTTTGTCGTTCTGTTCTTGAAAAACCAGTGGTCCCTTTTGCTGGCAGTCCCGGGGGGGGGGGTTCCTTTTCTTCCCAGGCGGACCTTCTTGCAAGTCGGCCCCCAATGAAAACAGTTACAGGGCAGAGGGGAGCTGGGGTGGTCCGCTGAAAGCAGACAAGAGCAGCTGAAGGTGGGCCCACATGTCTGGATCATGCTGAGCGGGAGGGAAGCCTCCGCCCGCGGCCGCCTGAGACAACACCGAGGCCACTTCCAGCGACACGGCAGGGAAGCCGGACGGGGTGGAGGGCAGTGGAGGGTCTCTGCCCTGGAAATGGTCATGGAACTGCACCACCTGGTCAAGGAGGGAGAAGGTCTGCTCCATGAGCGAACCAGGCTCCTCCGTCGTCGCACTAGGGCCAAGAATCTGAGGCAAAGGCCAAACCTGCCCAGGCAAAGGCTGGGCAGGCGGCTCGGCTGGGCCGCGCTGGTATGCCGTTTCCAGGGTGTTCCCACCGGGCGCTCCCTCTGCTCTGTCCTGAATTTGATCCTTGGGGATTCTGCCAGTCAGCTCCTTTGGATACTCCAGCTGGCGATGATTCCCCAAGAGCTTGAGGGGCACTCAACAAGATGAGTGGGGGGGGCACAACTCTCATGCCGCTACCAGACTGAATCTCTGACCGCTAGTTGACCAGGGTGGCATTTGCTTGGCTTTACAAGGAGTGTCATGGGGAGGGGACATGAGAGGAGTAGAGTAGACCCTCATCCAGATTTGGGGGAGGAACGGAATGCTGTGTCTCCTGCTGCCTCTGAGAGGTGGAGGGGAAATGGGATGGATAAAGGCTTCACAACAAAACAAAACAAAAGTATAACAGGCAGCCAGACCAAGTAGGGTGGCCGGTTCAGTCAGCGTTGACCAAGAGAAAAAAAGAGTATTGCATTCTGCCCACTTTGTTTGCTTTATTGCATAGGATGCAGTCTTATGCTATGATATATTTATTAAATATATTATTCATCACCCAGTTCAAAGTGTTTTTTCCGCCTGCTCTGGGTTATTATGGGACGCCCCCATGCTCTGGGAAGTCAAATCGCACTAAATCGCGGTAGAAACGACAAATGACGAACGAAACGTCAAACCGAATTTTTTTTGAAAAAATTCATGACAAATGGAAACGGAACGAAATGGACCCGTTCCGACAAACGAAAAATTGAAACTTCATTTTTTCTGGTCGTGCCCATCTCTAATTTCTACCAGGCTGCTTCAGTGACTTGACTACATAATAATGAAAGCTAACTAGAGTGTTAACATCAGCCTTTTCCCACAACAACATTACTTATTTAGTGGGAAAATGCAATTTACGTGTCTGCCTACTTAAGCACTGTGGTTGCTGTAAGGCAATAAGATATGAGTTCATATTGGGAATGTGAATGGAGAATAAGGGAAAGTTGTGTGTTTGTACCATTTACCTCTAAAAGTAAGTGGGATTTTTTTCAGCATAAAGATTAGCTTTTTCAGATGCATCTGTTTTCTCTAGATGAGTGCCAATGACTGCAGTGATCCACTAATGTACTGGACAATTCATGGGCTCTGGTAAGATTTAAAATCTGAAAAATGATCTCATTTGTTCATTTATTTCATTTCTAGTCCACCTTTGTGCCAGCACAGAGACCGTAAATTGCTTACAAAATGATTTTTTTAAAAAGATACTACTAAAACACAGTCAGGTATAATATTAAAATGCAATTATAATGATATTAGAGATTACTAAGTTAAAAACAATGTGTAAAAAAATGAGAAAGCAGTAAAAAGTAGAGCATCCCCCTCCCTTAAAATTCCTTTGTCAGTGTCTGTTCCGTTGCTAAAAGGAAAAAAGCATTTCTTTGCCAGCTGCTTGGAGGGCTCAGCCTAGGAACAAGAGAATGTCTTCCCATTATCTGAAAAAATGGAGATGCAGCCATGGACTCATGTTGCAGTCCCATCTCTTCCAATTGCTTTATTTCTGAATAGTAACTCTAAACCTGTCCAGATGGGTGTTGTTAGCACTTTCTGTTCATCCCACTTCTCCTTCACTTGCATCAGAAGCCATCAAATGGTACTTTGCAAGTACCTGTTTAGAAGGCTCACCTGACAGAATGCTGCCATTGCCCAGATAATACCCAAATGTGTTCACAGTCCTTCGAAGTCTTCACCAAAGCTCCTCCCTCATCCTTTCTTCCACAACATGGGAAGTTTTTCTGAATAGAGTTTAATACCGCAGTTTAATAGCATGACAAACTTAAAAAACAAGAAGTGGTCACTCATTGTGTAACTTACTGTGAACTTCCATTGTTTCACAATAATTAGAGCTGTTTCCATGTGGTATCCCTGTTAGCTTGTTGTAACTTAGTAGCAAAGTGTTGTGTGGCCTCTTTAAGTCTATCTAATTTATTATAGCCTCAAGTTTTGTAGGCCCACATCCCCTAAATCTGAGAAAGTTGGCTGCATTTTCTGTAGAAATGCACTTGGTGATAAATTCCTAGAATGGCTTTTTGAAGATGGTTTGTCCCTTGGCTGCATGACATAAAGGAAAGCATATTGTCACTGAGTCTTCTAGAAAGGGTGTTGAAAACGACTTTAATAAAAATATAACTATAAAGAAAAATAAAACCCTAAACTGCCCTCCCCTTTGAAAATGTTCCTGGCTGCTGTAAGGGAGACTTCCAGTCTTCTCTGCTCCCTCTGCTTTTGAGGCGGCCTGAGACGGAACGTTCCAGCCAATCCCCCACAATCCAGCAAGGGGAGGGAGAGCCACCATTGGCTCACTTGTGATCATGTGACCTGCTCCAGTGCTTGTATTGCAAGACATTGCTTGTTGATCAAGGCAAAATATAGAAGAAATGTTTGCTTGGATTGCAAAATGCTCTCAAACCAATGTATAGTACTCTTAAGACAAGGTATTACTGGACTAAGATTTTATTTATTTTAAAGTTAGGGTTTTGAAGGAGTCTGGATTTCTTTATAAAAATCTTTCCCCCCCCTACCTATTGCTGTTTTGAAGGAAATAAGCCCACTGAAGATTCTTGTAGCCTAAACAAGGGATGTGCATTTAAATTCAGAAATATTCAGAATTCGTTGTATAATGCCATAGTCAGATATAATGCCTTATACAGTAAGGTTGTGGTATCAGTAGAACATTAGTTCTAAGCCACCCACATGCTGGAAAGCATGGCTATATCATAGTCTTGTGTTCTCTTTTTTGGCCAGTTCTGGTAATGTATCTTGGAAACACATTTCTGGGGCATTATTTAGTATTTTCAGGCAATGATTAAGTAAATCTTAGGTACTAATGTCACAGATATGACAGCCTTTCTGTAGTTCCAAATAAATCTGAAGCAGAATTTGACACTTCCAAATATTTGTAAAAATTACTATTATTCAGAGTCCCATTTTCAACTATAGATTAGAAAGCAAAAGGCTAGGTTTCAGCTTGTTAAAGGAAGAAGTGAAAGTAAAACCAATTTCTTGGGTGTCATGGAGTGATTTCTTGAAAAACAAAACTTATATTCTGGGACTCAGTGGTGTGGGGGCAAAGAACTCAGTGTCTCCTGAATGGAGTTGGCATGGCTTTCCCGAGGGAGGGGGCTGGGTGAGAGCAAAACCTGTAAATGATGAAGCAGGAACAGACATCACAAGTTTGTTCTTTCCAACTGAGAGGTGGGCTTAGCTGCATATAAATCCCCCGAGTATTTGCTATTTAGATTTGCTCTGCCACAAGCCTATACTGTAACCGTTTTCTCTGTCTCCTTTTCTGAACCCTCAATGTATAATTCTCTACATCTCATAGTACATTGGGTTTGTAGATATATATTATGAGTGGGTTCATAGATTAAACACACTATAAATCAACAGAGAAAGTGTATATTAGATTTACGCCCCTTTGGGGTGTATCAGGCAGAGGAATAAAATGTTGTTATATGGAGGCAGATATATTAAGTCAACATATGTGTCTATGGCTTCATGTATGATTTTTACTGAAAGGACTGGTGTTCTGCTGTAGCACAACCTGATACTATTCTTCTTTGGGTAGAGTCTGCAGGCAAGGTAAGAAGCATTTTATATGCTGCTCTCAGGATATGTTCTAAATTGTATTTATTTGGACCTTTTGCTCTTCTTTTTCTATAGGCCAGATAAAGCAGATGAGTGTAATAGAACGTGGCATTTCAATATATCTGAAATTAAGGTATGACTCAAAATGTAGGTTCTGAGCAAGTTTATGTTTGATTTTTCATAGTTCATTTGAGTTTGTTTAAAGATAAACCTTACATAAGATGAATATTATTTTCTTTTAAAAAATCTGTCTTGTTCCATACAGAAGGTTTGACGTACGTAAAGGCACATGAAATATTTTACTTTGAAAAGTGCACATTTTTGTGATTTTTATTGGGATAGCACATATGATACAAAAATATGTCATATATTTTACAATTAGTAGATAATTCATGAGGACCCACTGTTTTACAGAGTAGGCAGTGATGTGCAGATTCTATTTAAATGTATTCTAAAATGTTATAAGACTTCTTTCAGTGCCCTCCAAAGCTGTGTAATAGTCTTTCTACATCAGTATGATGTCTTAAGGCACATATTATGGTATAGTCCAGACATTATATTTATCTGTATGGATTGTTTCTTGGTGGCCTAAAAGCATGAATCTCTAAGCGCCTTACAATGTGGAGCAAAACATTAGAATCACATTTACAGTTTTAAAAATTAATGTCATAGATAATAATACAGTAGGACTGTTATATCCATGGGGGATCAGTTCCAGGACCCCCTGTGGATAGCAAAATTCATGGATAAGAGCTAACACTCTTATCTAGGTTGACGGTTGTGACAGGGGTGCTGGGGTGCCGGGGCAAAAGCTTTCACACCCAACAGTCCCCAAACGCTGGGTAATGCAGCGTCGGTGGCGAGGAGGAAATAAAGTTTTTCTTTTTTTTCTTTCTCCTCACCGTTGCCCTCCTCACCGCCGGGCTGGGTGGATGGCCTGTGGGGGTGGCGGTGGCAGCAGCGAGGATGTGTGTGTGTGTGGGGGGGAATCTTAAGAGGACCCACCTGGCCAACCGGCCTTTGAACTATCCACTTTGGTCCCGGGTGGGGAACCAAAAGTTTGAGCTTGAGCGGGAAGTTCAAAACTTCCAGGCCACTGCCCGGGACCCGAATGGGAAGTTCAAAGGCTGGTTAACCAGGAAGGTCATCTTAAGTTCCCACCCCACCCCTCTGGAGGGCAGCCAGTGTGGGGCAGCGGCAGTGAGGAGGGTGGCTGGGTGACAGCGGTGGTGGTGAGGCGGGTGGCTGGCCGGCATCAGCGTCAGTAAGTTTCTTTCTTTTTTTCTGCTGGGCTTGGACCTCCTCTGCACCTGCTGATCACCAACCGCCGATAACTAAATCTGCGGTTGGTGAATCAGTGAATATGGAGATCGTACTGTAATCTTAGAACTGCGGAGCTGGAGACAACTCTATGGATCATCAAGTCCAGCTTCTGTTAAGGGGATTAAAACTCTGACCTCTGCTTCCGCAACCACATACCTAAAGCACTGAGCTATCTAGCATACTGAAACACTAAAATAGTATAGATTGTAAATACAACGTAACTCTCATGTACTAGATGGGGCTTTGGGGAAGCAAAATATCTCATTTTGTTTCAAAATTCACAATACCTACAATGTAGGCATTTTGCACTATCATAAGTGAATACTTTGTATATAATATCCCCATGTAAAATTAATGTTTTTAACAAAATATACAAAAAACAGCCAGAACAAAAGATGCTGCAGCAAATCTCTAGCTTTCTCTTATCAATGGCATTTCTTGCTCCTAGCTAACATAATGTGTGTGCATGTGTGCATTAAGTCGGAACCAGCTTACAGTGATCCTAATAGGACCTTCAAGGTAATGTAACATATTGGCTGCATTGTTTTCTATGTGGACTGGTTGCCTGACTGTCCAAAGTGTTTCGCCAGCCAAAATGTTTTCAATTTGGTTGATGGAAAAAGATGATATGACTTGCTACCCTTGGACACATTGCTGGACAATGCAAAATGTATAATGCTGCCATGGTTTTCAAAAAGCCTTTTAGCATTGCTAGAGGTGCATGGATCACAGGTGCAGAGGAAACTTAAGCATAGCAGAAAAATATTTTGCAAAGAGTTCCCCCCTCCAAAAAAATAAGGGGAAGATAAAATTGAAAGATTCGCTCCTTAGTCTTTATAGCAATGAGCAGAGCAGAGCAGCTCTAGTCTGTAGTATAGCCTTCATGCTGCTTTATTGTTTTGTAAGGTTTCTTTTGTTGTTGTTGTTGTTGTTGTTGTTAGGATATCTTAGGCGACATGGAGCAGTACTGGCCAGACGTGATACATCCAAATCGCACAGTTTTCTGGTGAGTTGTGCAACTTCTAACTGGAGGTACCAACAGGAGCTGTGTGGAATGAAATATAGTAGAGCTTCTAGGAATTATTCTGTTTTTGTCCAAAGCTGAAGTTAAAGCCTCTGTGCTTATGTTTGTGGGATAGCAATTTTATTCCCTTGAAGGAATTTGTGTGCTAGATATGAGTACCAATGCCTTTCATCACTGATATTCACAGGAAGAATTTTATACATTTGAAACCTTAAATGTTATATTTTGGGGCCTTTAAAAAATTCTCATACAGTCTCACATACATTTATTTCTCAGAGGAAGTCATGTTCCACACGTGTGAGCTCTCTCTTGTTCATTTCTAATCATAAGGTGATCAATGCTGTCCATGACTTCAAAACACACACACAGATTTATATAGATATACAGTGCTACCTCGGTTGACAAGTGCCTCGGTTAACATAATTTCTGGTTTACAAATGAAAATCCATTGAAAATAATGGCTCGGGGGGAGGTCCACAGTGCTTTGGTTTACAAAAGTAGTTTTTATAGCATTGCTCCCATGCATGCTGGAGTCTGCGTTTCAGTTTAAGAATTTTTTGCAATACAAAACATCCTGGAGAACGCATTAAATTCGTAAACTGAGGTACCACTTATTTAGGGCCCTCAGTAGGGCAGCCACCAGATAGCATCACCATACAAGCCCAATTTACCTACACCTCACCACTTTACTTTCATTGTGAAAATGGCTCTCATTCATTTCATTTGAGACTGAACTGAATTATAGGTCCAGACTAAACAATGTAAAGGTACACCATTCTTACCAATGATAGTTTATTATATAACTGTATACTACCATATAATAACAGAATATACAGTTATATCTGATATAGAATCATAGAATTATAGAGTTGGAAGACCCCTGCCATGCTGGAACCCCCATCACAGTATTTCCGACAAATGGTCATCCGGCCTCTGCTTAAAAATCTCCAAAGAAGGAGACCCCACCACCCTCCATGGCAGCATATTCCACTGCCAAACTGCTCTGTCATGAAGTTCTTCCCAATGATCAAATGGAATCTCTTTTCCTATAATTCGAAACCATTGTCCCACCCCACGTCCTAGCCTCTGAAGCCATGGAAAACCAACCTGTTCCCTCTTCAATATGACATCCTTTCAGATATTTAAACATGACTACCATATCCCCTCTCAGCCTTCTTTTTGAAAGGCTAAACATTCCCAGCTCCCTAAGCCATTCCTCATAAGACATTTCTTCCAGACGTTCAACTATCCTGTGGGGGGGATCCGGATGAAAGAACGCAGACTCGAGTCTAGTTGTCCGACCAGCAGAGCGATGATGATCCTCTCAGCCCTTGCCATTCGGCACATTTTATTACATATCATTTACATTTCACAGTATGCACAGAATCAGTGATTTGTCACAAGGGAAACATTACATACGTTACATATGCTGGTTGGCTAGGTTTGCCTCGTGACTGCCTCGTGAACAGAGCATGCCTAGCCCAGTTATTGATTGCCATAACCCATGCCCTAGCTGTTTGCAGATGGAAGTGAGTTAATGAGACAGAGGAAGGTGAGTTAATGAGGAGACAAGGAGACAAGAATAGGTAAAGGGAAATGGAAGGCAAACAGAATTTAGCTGAGAGATGAGCAGGGCAGGGTCCACAAGCTGAGTAATGAAAAGTAAGTAGAATTAACCAGGAGTAAATAAGTGGAGATGGGCAGGCAGCTCCAAGTCAGGAATAAACAAGCTGAGTAAATTAAAGGCAAATAATAGGTTACCCAGGCTGGTTTTGATTCCAAGGTCTGGAGTCTGGAACATGTGGATTCAGCAGAGAGCATCAGGAGTGGTTTCACTCTCTTGGAATGCATACTCTGGACTTCCTTCCATGGATCAGACTACAGTCACCCTCTGCCATTTCGCGGTTCAGGTACTGCGGTCCCACTACATTGTGGGATCGCAGTACCTGCACCTCGGAGCCGCGCGGGGGCGATCGGGTCACTCCACGCCACCCACCACGCTCCTCCGAGAAGCCTCGGAGCCGCGCCGGGGGGCGGCGGAGGGCGATCGGGTCGCTCCACGCCCCCCCACGCCCCCGAGAAGTCTTGGACAGGCGCACGATTCCCCCCCCCGCCCCCAGGCCCCCCACCCACTTTCGCATATCGCGGATTTTCATGCATCGTGGGTGAGATGGGTCCTAAACCCCCACGATCGGCGGCGGGTGACTGTACTACAATCCTGGTCGCCCTCCTCCGGACCTGCTCAAGGTTGTCAACATCCTTATTAAATTGAGGTGTGCAGAACTGGACACAGTACTCGAGGTGGGGTCTGACCAGAGCAGAATAGAGTGGTACTATGTCCTTTGCTTGAGCAAGTGGTTGGCCTGAGGTAAATGAGTGCCATGATGTTACATGTTATATGTGTTGCTGTTTAACCAATGTTATTTGGGAGCTGTGATCTGGAAGGATCCGGACATCTACTGCAATGGCAAGTTTGAGCCACAGCTGCAACAGTAGAACCATTCCTTATTCATATATTATTTTTGGTGCCCAAGCTGTAAAATATGGTCACAGTTGAAAGCAGAGTATCAAGGACTGAGAGGTGGAGAATGCAGTTTGCTTTAATATGCTTTTTATCTTATGTTCCGAATGCCTCATGAATGTTTCTGGAATGCACTCTTTTGAAAAAAAAAAGATGCATTGAGTGTTGGATATACAGACTTGTCTCTCTTCCATTAGCTACCAGAGTTGCTCTTATTTTTCTAACTTGGTAGCCTTGGAAGTCAAGACAGAAGCTCAGTGCTGATGTTTGCTGCTGAAAGAAAATCTCTCGCAATTAGCCTTTGTGATGCATTCAAGCTGATGACACCATCCTGGATGTGCTACAGATAAAAATGTCCTAGGAGCAAGGACAAGATTGTTTTGTTTTCAGCTGCCTAATGCGAACAAAGCTAGTTTTTCTTTACCCTGGAGCTTTCAGGCTTTGTGGTTTCCATAGTTTCCAATCTCATATGAAGCAGAAGCAACAGAGATGTTATGTCTCTGTGCTGAAGCACCGGGAAAGTTTCTCTCCTTTTGAAGCTGAGCTACCATGCACCTCTCGAGCTGGAGATGGATATTAATCAGCATCAGAGCACATTAAGAAATTGCCAGTAATGCAAAACATATTTTATGACAAACAAGCAGAAGATCTTAAAATGTTTTAGACATACATTGGGTCTTCATCATTGGGGGGGACTTGAACACTCTTTTCATTGAGTAGAGTGCCAGGGTTGTATCTTAGATAAACTGAAGAGGCCGGCGGAGCTTTCCAGCATCTCTTCCTTCTCCGTCCAGCTGGCAGCAACCCATAGATGAGAAGAGCCCACCCTATGTGTGGAGGCTCTTCTCCTCAATTGAGGATTATAGGGCATAGGGCCGCCAGAAGAAGGGGAAATCTCTCCAAACCAACCACTGTAGCTGAATATGGGCAATTCTCTCATTCCTGTATCAGCCTCTATGTCTCATGTGGCATGTTGTACAGGAGGAATCATCAGCACCACCACCACCATCATCATGTGCTGTCAAGTCAATTCTGACCTATGGCAACCCTTTTTCCTGCCATTGTCTAGGTCAGGCATGCCCAAACTTCGGCCCTCCAGATGTTTTGGACCACAACTCCCACAGTCCTTTGTCACTGGCAAGCTAAGCTTAGAATTCTGGGAGTTGTGGTCCAAAACATTTGGAGGGCTGAAGTTTGGACATGCCTGGTCTAGGTAGAGAGTACTCAGAAGTTGTTTATCATTCCCTTCTTCTTTGGATGCCCTAGGATAATACTGCTTGCCCAAGGCTACACAGGCTGGCTCTTCTCCCCGGAAGCAAGGGGAAACTGGATGCCCAACCACTGCCTCCATAGCCAGATACCTAGCTCACTGAGCTGTCAAGATAACTAACCCTCTCTTAGTCCTCCAAATATATTATAAGATATACAGGCATTTTCCTATAAATAAATCCATGTCAAAGAAATTAACTGCAGTAAAGTTTCCCTTCTTTTCTTCTCTGCTTTCCCCTGAAAACTAGGGAAACTTTACTGCAGTTAATTTCTTTGACATGGATTTATTTATAGGAACGTACCTGTATATCTTATAGGTATTGTTTAGTCTTTCAAGGGATTCTTATAAGGTAAAGTATGCTACTTAACATACATCAAACAAATATTATCCTACAAGTGATGGCCATAATGTTTGCCTGAAATTTTACATTCTCCCTAGCCTGACTCTGTCCTAAGATGAGGAGGCAGAATAAAGAGCATGTGAAATTTCAGCACACCGAGAGATATTGTAGTCTAGGCAGGAGGAAATGGTGTGGCAAGATCTGCTCGAAGAAGAGCACTACAACAAACGTGGATGTCTTCTAGAACTGCTTTTGGAAAATGTTGTTGCAGATACCTTGGTGCATTTAGATACATTTATCTTTCTCATATTTTTTTTATTCAAGGAGTATTCTTTTCGTGCTAATTTCTGTTGAACCATATTTATTAGCTTAAATGATTTAACAACAATAGCACATGGTTTTTTTTCCAATGCAGAAAGGAATCTATAAACCCAATTCGTGCGTAATAACAGAGACTTTATAAAGGATGAATTCTAAATACATAGATAGATCTGAGGCTTCCGCAGATGAATCACAAGATGTAAATCAAAATGTTCCGTGTTTTGACACTTCACATATCCTACCTGTTGATGCATGAGTCACCCTCTATCTCCTGTTTCCCAAATATTGGGTTAACATGTGTATTCTTCGTACATGATGTATATGGTTTTCTGGGTGTTGTGGGATTTGATAAGCAAACTTGTTTATGGATAAAATGTTTGGGGCTTAATTGGGCACACAATTGAGATACCGTATTTTTTGCCCTATAAGGTGCACCGGGCCATAAGACACACCTAGTTTTTAGAGGAGAAAAACAAGAAAAATGTTTAGCCTAAGGTTTTATGGGGGGAAGGGGAGGCTTGCAAATGAGGTAATTGGAGCTGTGGAATCCAAGCTGCAAAAGGGGAGGCTTGCAAACTAGGTAATTGGAATGTTGAATCCAGGCTTCTGAAGGGAAGGGAAGAGGCTCCGTGGAGACCTCTTTGCAAACAAGGTGATTTTTGACTGGGAAATCCTGGCTGCAGAAGGGGAGGGGTGGGGATAGGATTCCCTGGAGGAAGCCTCTTTGCAAACTGGGTGATTGGAACTGCAGAATCCCAGCTGCAGCATGAGATGGGAGAGGCTCTGTGCAGGAATCTTATCTCTAAATGAAAATCTGTGGTATATATGTAGCGGGGGACTGCTGTATTTGCTACATAAAACACACAGACGTTTCCCCTTACTTTTGAGGGTGGGAAAAGTGCGTCTTATAGGGCAAAAAATGCAGTATTTTTCTGAAAATTTTATATTACACATAATTTTTTCCATCCCTCTGAATGCCTCTCTGCTTAAACAACTAACCTATTTTTTTCTCTTTCTTCATGTAGGAGGCATGAATGGGAAAAACACGGGACTTGTGCAGCTACGCTAGAAGCTCTTAATTCTCAGAAAAAGTACTTCAGTAAAGCCCTGGAACTGTATAAAGAAATTGACCTTAACAGGTGCAACATACAGACCTTCCAGAGATAATGTTAAGGGAGCTATCTTCATCAAGTAGATAAAAGTGGAAAGAGTTCCCTACATGTTAGGAGTTAGTTTTTGCACAATTACTCAAGAAGAGAAAAAATACAGAACATCATCTTTGCATTATTGAAGCGCATGTTTCTAAGTCCCAAACTGTTGATGTTGATCCTTCCTTCCTGTTGATTTTGTGTGTAGTGGCAGGGAGCTTGGTGCGTACTGGATGTTGCACACAGTAATGCAGGAGCACATTCTTATGAAAAGAGCCTCTCTTTTTTTTGTATGGCAAGGAAAGTAGCTGATAAGCACAAAAAAAGCTTTAAATATAGTTGACTAATAAATGAAATGTCATTTCTCAATAAAACCAAATGAAATATAAATGAAGAAGCATTTGTACTTGCTTGGACCAGTTAGAGGACAGTTGAAAATGTGAAATGGCGGCCTATAGAATAAAGTCTCAACAGACAGAATCTCCTCTTGCTACTACTACTCCTCATCACCCCATGCAAGCAGGCGTACACATAACTCCTTGCGCTCCATGCGAGGAACAGAAGAGATGGAGCTTCTTGTCTGCCGTGACATGAACTTCTCATTGAAGAATCAATGATAAGCTTCCAAGGAACGTTAGGGTTTGCGTAACCTCTTTGAAATTATTGCCCCATGTAACTAGTTACGTAACAGTTATATTTGTGGCACATAAAGAGCCACAAATACAGGCAACCCTAAAATTTATGCCTTGGTGAGTACATTCCAAATATTATTAGTTTTTGTTTTGCTTTATTTTATTGAGAAATGACATTTCGTTCATTTCAGCCTAGTTAGATCTGGTGCTTGTATTGCAGTACTGTTGCTACAAGCTTGCTGGTTTATTTATTTATTTATTCATTATATTTATTTATTATATTTATACCCCGCCCATCTTCCCGTAGGAACTCTGGGCGGCTTACAATGATTAACAAAGCAACTAAAGCACAGTAAGAAACAAGAACAACATAATGAAACAATAACACAACAATTTTAACAAGTTTAAAACAGCTTAGCACCCTGGCATCGCGTACAAACCCAGCAACGAGACTACTCGGTGGGGGCGAAATGTGGATGGCGGGGGGGAAAAAAACCAATCATACAATGTGTGATGCAGAAGACACTGTGTCCAAGCTATCATGTTTTTTAAAAAAAAGGTAAAGGTTCCCCCCCGCAAATCTGTGCTAGTCATGTCCAACTCTTGGGGCAGTGCTCATCTCTGGTTTTAAGCCAAAGAGCCAGTGTTGTGCAAGTCTGGCCATATGGCTGGCATGACTGAACGCATACCTGTGTATGGAACACTGTTTACCTTCCTGCTTTTTATTGCATTTACATGCTTTCGAACTGGTAGGTTGGCAGAGCTGGGGTTATCAGCAGGAGTTCACTCCGCTTCCTGGAACCCGGGATTTGAACTGCCGAGCTGCCAACTTTGCAGCTGAAAGTTTCAGCACTCTAGCCCACTGAGCCACCACGCCCTCCTCAGCTATCATGTACACAGCCACTAACATTGAGTCATTAGTGAGGGGATATCAGCTATAGAAAGTAAATACATAGGGTGTTACTCACCACGCATGACAATTATGCCAAACCATGCCTCTTCGTGTTTTTTATACTTCTTCTACTCAACTTTAGTTTGTTCCGTCTCAACATGATGATTATTGGCTAACTAATCTATAATGGCCTCTAGTGAATTCCATCTTTTCAATATTAGATGATCATATTCTCTTTCAGTTACCTTATGAAACTGGGGATAAAGCCAGGACGTACATACCAGGTAAGAGTACAGAAGGATTTGTGTTGGAGAAACTGTAACAATATATTTATGCTGGGTTCCTGCTTCTTGTCTGTAGCTTCATGCACACATTATATAAGGATTTTTTAGTATGAAACCACCACCACAAAGGGTCTTCTAAGCAGCTGCCCCCAGACTATGGAACACCGTCCCAAGTGAGATTTGTCTGGCATCGATGTTGATGACATTTCAGTGCAAGGTCAAAACCTTCCTGTTCCCAGAAGCTTTTTAATTTAAATAATACAGATTGTGGATCCTGATGACAGCTTCCTAGGATGCATATTTTAACTGTGTTTTTTTGTTGAATTTTAAAATATTGTAAGCTGCCTAGAGGCCTTTGGGTAGTGTGTGGGGCCTATAAGCTGAATAAATGAATAAATAGTGTTTTGCACATTTCAACCATTTCCTGTTTCAACCTCCAGATGGCAGCCATCAGAGAAGCCCTTGAAAGCATTTACCAAGTAACACCAAAAATTCAGTGTCTTCCTCCAGATGAGGTACTGTACCTTTTTCGTTATTGATTTTCTACTTAATATTTGTTCTCTTTTAGAAAAGCTTGCATTCAGTGTTTGGAAGCTAGAAGGCAGAGGATCCCCATTTATGAATACAAACTCGCCTTGTAAATTTGTATATATAGTATTAGCATTCCTATCAACCTTTTAATCATTTCTCAGCTATGTGAGAGGACTGTCCTCTCTCAGTTTCGTAAGTTCCATGTTTTCTCCCCTGAATATACATCATATATACCCTGATTCTGAACGCTCCCAACTGATAGACTGGAACAGGATATTTTTGATCATAATCTACTACCTTCAACAGTTATCAGTTTATTTCTAGGTCTAAATCAAAGTCCTAATATTAACCTATGAGGTTCTTCACATCTTGTAGTCACATAATGCAAAGGAATACTGTACCTCTTTCCATATATTCCTCTCTCAGCCCAAAACTCATCATTGAAATCATTATTGAAGGGCCTTCTCCAAGTGTCCTTACATGCTGACACAGGGTAGAGAGTTATGTAGGGCTTTTTAGAAGCAGCCTCACTACCCTCACGGGGGAAACACCCTCCTCAGAGGTCCATCTGATAACTTATCTTTATAATGCCAGGCAAAGACCTTTTTGATTTCCCAATTAATATTTTTAATTACCCTGTGTTCCTACTGCTATAATCTGTAGATTTATCTCTACTATATTATGAAAAAATACCCAGAATGCATTGCACCCCATGCAGTTCCGGGTTACAAAATTTCCAGATTACAGAGTATCGCGGGAAACGGATCAACTTTGTAACCTGAGGTACCACTGTAATTTATTTATTTATATTGATTTAATTTTGTTGCATGTCATCATGACGGCTACTTAAATATAAATGATAAATAATTTTTTAAAAAAATATAAAAATGATGAATAGTCAGTTCTGTTTTATAACCATCAAGAAGGTTTCTTCTAATAAATATTTCCCTTTATGTTACTTCATGGAATATCTTCAGTAAAAATTAGTGTGCCCGTACTAAACACAGAGACAGAAATTTGTCTTTTTGTTTTCATTTGTTGAATTATTTGTAGATTACTTATTTGCATTTATGTAAACCGCCCAGATTCCCTTCCGGGAAATTGGCGCAGTATAAAAATGCAATAAATAAATAAATAAATAAATAAATAAATAAATAAATAAAAAATCATTTTTTTCTCTTTTTAGTTAAAGGTTGACTGTGTCTGTTAGTTAAAGCAAAGCAAAGTGTTCTGCTTATATACCGCCCCATACCACTACAAGTAGTCTCTGGGCAGTTTACAATTTTGATTACAGTGTGCAGGCTACACATTGCCCCCCCCAGCAAGCTGGGTACTCATCAAATTGGTGACTCAGTCAATATTCAAGTGTGAAGTACATACTATAGCACAGATGCTGTTTTCCTAGCTTTTGCCTATGATCTGCTGCTCCTGTTGTAGAACATTTCGTAATGATAGCTGCTCTTTTTATCTGCGTTCCATGATCTCATTCTGTTAGGTGTCTAACTGTTACTCCTCCTTCATGGAAAAATTAAGATTAAAAGCGCATTCAGAGTTTAATATTATCTGTGCTGTTGAACTTCCCAGCAACAGGTGTTAAGCTCTTCATATTGACAGTAGAGTTTGCACAACCGTGATGCAATTTAAAGCCCTTGGACTGACTCTGAAAGTATGAGTCCTAGTCCTCAAAACTAGTTCAAGTTATATGAAAGAGCCTGCATTTGCATTCTGGAATGCCTGGCTTTTTTATTTCTTTGACCAAGTGGCCCAGATTGTTTAGAGCTGCCCATTATTGCTCTGTATCAGTGATTACAAACCTTTTAAAGACCGAGTGCCCAAACTGAGATTCAAAACCCACTTATTTTTCATAAAGTGCCAATACGGCAATTTAAGTTGAATACAGTGGTACCCAGGGTTAAAAATGCTTTGGGTGCTACCCTTTGGGAAAGCGAAGACCGAAGAGCAGGCTTTTGAATTTCTCACAGCCACAGCACCCTCGCTACGGCCGCGGGAAATTCAAAAATCTGCTCTTCGATCCTCGCTTTCCCGATGGGTGCTACCCTTTGGGAAACCGAGGATCGAAGAGCAGATTTTTGAATTTTCTGCAGCCACAGCACCCTCGCTGTGGCCATGGGAAATTCAAAAGCCTGCTCTTTGATCTAAGGGTAGCACCCTTGCTCTTGAATGTAGAACGTTACATTTATCTGCTGAAATTTAATTTGCCCTTGACTTCCACCCTTGAGCACCAATTCTGGGGGTTTTGAGACAAATTTGAAGAGCATGTCAGAAAATTCATAGGGCAAGTACAATGGAAGCTACTGCATTAATGAAATTAATGAAATAATATACTGGAAGAATTGGTATGATGTGTTTGTGTCTCTAGTGGAAGCTAGTGTACAGATTATTAATGAAATAATGTACTGGAAGAATTGGTATGATGTGTTTATGTGTCTTCCGTGTAAGATTCTTGTGCCCACAATTAGGAGTCCAGACTTCACACCCTAGAATTAAACTTTCCCCTTTATTTAACATTTTACAGTGGAAATCTGCAGTTAATACAGGTTTGCATAGGAGGCACATCCCACCCAACTATCCTTTGCATTGCCTGCCACCTGTAGGGGAGTGTGAGAATGAGCTTGGATTCCAGGAAGCAGATCTTTGGCCACGTCTAATCACGCCCAATCCTATTTCAGTGGAATAGAAAGGTCCGCTCCCATGTGTCTCAAATGAGCACAGGCTACAGGGGGCGTCCTTTCCCTACTCATGGGTTTCAAGGGCTTGAGCTGGTTTTTGAGCTTATTCCTGTGGCCACAGGGGAAATTCAAAAACCTGCTCTCCAAGCCTTGCTTTCCCAAAGGGTAGCACCCTTCGGGAAGCAGGAATCAAAGAGCATGTTTTTGAATTTCCCCTGTCCACAGCACCCTTGCTGTGGCCACGGGAAATTTTAAAAACTGCTCTTTGACCCTCACTTTCCTGAAGAGTAGGATCCCATCCAACTCTCTGCCGGGGGGGGTGACAGCTTGTGAGCCCATTTGTAGCCCCAGTTTACTATCCAGCCACGCCACTCTGGGCATCCCGAAAGCGTTGTGGCTGGAGAGTAAACTGGGACTACAAATAAGCCCACAAACCACTGGCTCCCCTTTGCCAGGTTCTCTACATGGAGACATTTCAGCTGTGCAGAATGCCGGGCAAAGGGGAGGCAGTGGATTGTGGGCTCCTCTGTAGACCCCATTTACTCTCCAGCCACATAGCTTTTAGGATGCCCATAGTGGCCTGGTTGGAGGGTAAAATGAAGCTACGAATGAGCCCACAAGTCGCTGCCTCTCTGTTACCTGGCTCTCTGTACGGAGCAGAGTGGCGTGCTCTGAGCAGAGGTGGATGTACCGTGGTTATGAGGGGGTGATGTCGCGTGAACACAGAAAGGGCTCCATGTGCCATCTCTGGCACCGATGCCATAGATTTGCCAACAATGCTCTATATCATATGGGGCTACTGTGTGAAAACCACGTTTTCGAAACCTTGCTGGATACGAGATTCATCATGGAGTTTTCTGATTATGCAGTTAGCTTTCTTTGTGTGTTGCGTCGTTACAGTCATGACTGACTCTCCGTGACCGCATGTCCATGGAGTTTTCTTGGCAGGAATACTGCAGTGGTTTGCCAGTTCCTACTCCAGGCGCCTACAGCACCTGGTATTCCCTGGTGGTCTCCCATCCAAGTACTAACCAGGGCTGACCCTGCTTAGCTTCCGAAATCAGGCGAGATCGGATGTGCTTAGGGCATCTAGGCAGCTTAGCTTTCTTTAGACATGATTAAAAATAATTCCTTTTCAATACTTGAGCATATTCTCCTGCTACTCCTTACAATAAAATATGGATTTTGCTTCCCAGCTGGTGGGCACATGAGAATACAGGTTAATCACTTCCTTTAAAATATGGTTCTGTTCTGTCAACTATTGTTTTTAACCGAATGTAATGCATATATTAACTCATGGCACAGTGGTTAAATGCCTGTACTGCAGCTAAAACTGTGCTTATGATCTGGGTTTCAATCCCAGGTAGCAGGCTCATGGTCGACTCAGCTTTCCATCCTTTCGAGGCTGGTAAAATGAGTACCCAGCTTGCTGGGGTGGGGGTGGGGATGTATAGCCTGCATACTGTAATTAAAACTGTAAACCGCCCAGAGACTACTTGAAGTGGTACCGGGCGGTATGTAAGCAGAACACTTTTTGCTTTGCCTTAAAATTTATCCATTTGCAACAAGTTCATCAGTAGCATTTCTCAATAAAGTGTGTTTGTGAATATATGTTTCCTTTCTCTTAGCTACAAATGCCTACAGTGGAATCCTAAACTTGAAGCTCTAAAAATTTTTTGCCTTTTTTTTCTCCTCAGGGACAACTGCAAGTAATTGGCCAAATTAAATTCTGCCTTAGCAAGGAGTTTGCCCTAATTAATTGTACACAGTCGAAGTCGGGTTCCTCTTCTGCCCATGAAAATAATCTCTTCAGAACAGAAGACCTGTCCAAGTGCAGTGATACCCTGACAGAATATCCTGCACATATGCATACATGGAAGCACTTCTTGGCCAACACAGTTGACATTCAGTGAAAAATGAAGTCTTGTTCAAAGAAAGAATAACAGTTTTTGCCTTAAAAAAGGATAATGAAATGCTTAAGTCCTTGCTTTGGTTAGTGAAGTACAAATGACAACTGTGTAGATGGAGAAGATTGATTTCTGTAGAAAAACTCTTTTTTTAACTTCTGCTACTAAATGCCATTATATGTGTGTGTTTAAGGTAAACCTCATTTCTGAATTTTGATTCATTGCATATATATCAGTGAATAGTGTAAAATGGTCACTTTTTTTTAGTTGTAGCCTTGTGTTTGTATCAGAAAGGATGTGGAGCATTTTCCTCACAGAACTTGATCATTTGTGAAGTTACTCCTCTTTCCTTCAAGGGAAAATGTTTTTCTCAGAGCTGCAATGCAGAATTCCACCTTTGGTGGACCAGTACTTCAGTGAAAGGCCAGTAAATTCCCTTAATGCACACAATGCTAAGGAGAGTGAGTTAATACATTGGCTTCCTAATAACGATCGCTATAGAAAAAGCAGTAATGCACTGATTATTTGTTCTAAAGTAGTATCAATGATTTGTCAGAGTTGCTCTAGAATAAGCAAGTTGCTGCCACCTAAAATTCATATAATAAATAAATAAATAAATAAATAAATACTTTTGAATTTGATCCTCCTTTCTTTTGGATAGAACTATTTCTGGATTCATTCTTTGCTGAACTCTTTGTTATCCCTCAGGATGTTTAGTGGTTTTTCTTTTGTATGATGTACCCAATGTGTTTTAACTTCAATTGATTTAATTTTTAAGACCTGGGCAGCATGGCATTTCTTCTGATTTCTCTTTCTTAACTTTAAACAGTATTCTGCTCCATACTTTATGTTCTATGGAAGCAGTTAGCCACATTGTACAATATCACTATTATTCCTTCGTTTTTGTGACTATTTTAGGCTTAATAACTGAACTGTGTTTACATTGCTGACTTGCTGTTGGCTTGGCCGGAGTAAGAGAAAACAGCTATTGCTCTTCAACACTGAACCTGCTACCTACTCTAGCTCTAGTTCCCCATCCTAGATTTAAAAAGGTTCTCCACTGCCAGTATAAATTGCAAATACGGCATTTTTACAAAGCAAACCTTGAATCTTGAAGACTTTTCCCCCTACTTTCAAGATACAGCATAAATATGTGTGTTTTTAAAAATCAGCTGGATTTTATCTGTGGAACATAATGTTTACCAGCAAAACTTATTGGAAAAGACTGTGGGTATATTTTTCTTGAACAGAATTCAGGATATGATAGCTGTTCTGAGTACTTAAAAACCCCACATTCTCACTCACTCTACACCCCAGAGCACAGAGAGAACTCCTAGTTCCCTGAGCTAAGTGCCCTCTGAAGATTCCATCCACAGAGTCTGGCGAAATGTCAGGAAGAAAAACTTTCAGAACATGGCCAAACAGCCTGAAAAACTCACAAAAATTCTCAGATCCCAGCCATTTGATAATACACAGAATTCATGGCATTCAGAGAATGGAGAGAGGTGCCCTGATGCATCTCAAGAACCACTGTATATGAACATCACACAATTTCAGACCGTCTTCATTGTGGTCATTGGTGTGTCACTTTTAAAAAAATGAACTAGTGCTAGTTATGAGTAATTTGCCAGAGAAATTGCTTCTGTAAGCAGGTACAGCATGCCTTAATAGTATCCTTCACAGAAACCCAGGTACTGCTTTACTTAGATGAGTGACTATTTTTATGAATAAATAGCTAGGCAAATATGCTTTATTCTGTCCCCCCCCAAATAAAGTGTATGCTTCCTTCAAAGTTTTCTTCCCTATGTTATTTGTGGATTCCTGTTTTTCCAATTTACAGCAATTATAGGTTATCACAGACTTTCCAACTGAAGATATTTGTCCAGGTCCTTTTGTGCGCAGTGTTCATTCTCTGGGGCTTTGCTGTTATGTGCTGTCAAGTCACTTCCAAGTTATTCTGATGCTGCTGCCAATTTGTAGATTGTTGTGTCCCCAAAGTTTTCATGATCATGGAGACTCCAGGTGGCCATAGCTACCCCATGTTGAGGTGGCAGCGGTAAAATGGCTCATTAAGTATCTCACAACTTTGGAAGCACTGCTGGCACCTGATGTCACAAAAGGCACCATCAGCAGTCTACTGATCCATAGCTGTCCAACGCTTGGATGAGTTCATGCAATCGATTAACAAATGTTAAGAAGGATGGTGAAATGGAACTATTTGAGACCTCAAGGTACAAACGCAAAGAAATTAAGAACTCCAGTGCTACTTTCTAGAAGAAATATTTCTCTGGACGGGGTTTGGTGCTGATGTTGCTTGGTATTAATTGATTATTACACTTTCCACCAATGGGTGTTTTGATTCAGGGCCCACCCACACTGCATTTCTCCTGTTTTGTCTATAGCCCTGCATGCATCATATCACTATTATCTGGATGGCATTTTGTTTATACCAATTAATTATAGTCAATTGTTTTTTGTGACTTTCTGGTAGTGGGCTGGTATAGTGACACAGTTTTGCATGTTGTGCATCAACAGAGCAGATCTTTTATGGGTGTATATTTTATGATCTTTCAGTAATGCAAGGTATAGGAGTATCTGACCTCTTGCTTCTTAAATAACAAATAAAAAAACACACTTTTTAAATATAACCACTCAGAGTGGCTTCGGTGCTAGATGGGTGGTATAAAAATCCAGTAAATAAATAAACAATAGTGATACTTTTTTAAAAAAAAATCTGCAATGAGATTAGCACTAGATACCAAAGAGCAACATGGCTTAGCAATGAACTGTACCAACCATTTTTAGCCTTTTTTTTGCCACAGCCATAAATGCAGTATAAAAGAAACAGAGGTGGAACCAGGATAGTATAAGTTGCGTAACATAGTGTATAAACTGGTATGTGCAGAATTGTTTCCCGTCTATTTCCTCCTCCAGATGTGCCAAGCCCCCCCCCAAGGCGGCCTTATGGCCTCTGTTGAAAATGGCTGTTGTAGAGGATCACATGTTGGATTCCCCCCCCCATCTCCGTAAACTCGAGAAACAATCCAAAAACTTATTTATTGAGGGTGTGGAAGTAAATTTGCCAAACAGAACAGAGTAAAAGTGACAACTTTGGCTTAGGATACAACCCAGTGAGCTTCCTTGCCACTACTAGTAAGTTTTGTGCTAACCTAAGAGACTGCAAAGAATTGCATATTTCACTTCATTTTTTTTTTTAATTTTTCTGCATAATGCATTTTTAAAAAGGATTTTCTACAAACAGATATGCAAAAATGTACTGGTTGTTCTAGCTTGGCATGACTTTGGCATCAGGATGATAAATCTGTTCGGAACCTGAGAAGGGTGGAGCACCAGGAAACAGTGTTAGGAGAAAATGATTCTTTTTTCCATCCTCTTTGTGAACAGGGGCACCAGAACACCCTAGAAATGAGAAGCCTTGGGTGTGTGGATATACAGTGAGCAGTGTCACTATGAATTGTGAAGAAGTAGTATAAAAATTGTGCAATGAGGCACTTCTGTTGCTCAATCTGGATGAATCCACATTTGTGCAGTTTAGAGAAGAGATACTTTGGAGGACAGGATTTTATGCTGGGCCTCTTTGTGGCCTGGCTTGGTATTACTTGACAATTTAAGCCAAGCCAATAAGGATCTGAAAGCTCTCCGTCAAACAGGCATTTGTCATGGTGTGCTACAGGGGTGGATTGGTTCACTCTTTTGTCCAGAATTTACGTGGCATAATCGTTAGAGCAGACCGGTTTGCACCTAGAGCATTCCAACTCTCACCTTTTAAAGCTTCTACTTTTTTAGTGGAGATGGGGTGCTTTAGCTTAGTGTGATCTCACAGCATGCAATTGCTAGGAACCGTTTTAAGTTGAGCCTGTCACCTGTCACAGCTGCCAAGGCTCCTTCCACTTTCCATTCCCAGTATAATGAAGTGGCTTAATAAGCGAGCCACTTGAGGATACCAGAAAGGAGGTGTAGAAGAAGAAACCATTAACCTTCTGGGTTTCTTTTTTGTGTTTTTTGTTTTGATTTTTGTTGTTGCATTTCTTTCCCAAAGTTCCATTCAGAATTGCATGTTGTTTTTGCAAAGCATTTTCCTCAGTCGTGTAATTTAGTTCACACTGTGCAGAATATTACTTTGAAGACGTTTAATTAATCCTGTACTATTCAACTTTGTTCCCTTGCTGTCATATTAAATTACTAGGCATCACATATATAACTGAGCAAAGGGTAATGGCATTTTCCAGGGGAAAAATTAATCCCCATGGCAATTCTTCCCCTGATTCTCCCCTCTTTCTCTTCATTACAAGAACTTTTCGTGCAATTTTCTTCTTTCACAAGATGCAAAGTGTGGGACTCTAATAGAAAGTTTTTGACTCAGGAATTGCTGCACAATTTGGGACCTGAGTGTTTGAAAGGCAGCATTCTTTTGTACAAGGCTGGCCACTTGATTAGACGCTCTAGAAAAGCCTTTCCTTTTGTCCTGACATTACCATACCTTTGGTGGGCAAAAAGGAGAGGTCCTCCTCAGTGTCTGCTCCCATCTTTTCATGGAATTTTCCATTTTAGGAGTCCAGCTCCATTTCTGTGTGGTCAGGCAAGAACAGTCCGTCTTTTGTTTTGTTTTTTATCTGATAAGTGTTTTCCAGGATCCTGTTTCTAACTACCACTCTGATTCCTCCTCCTCCCCCCTCCTCCTTTTTTTCCTTTGAAATTGTGGTGGTGGCGGCAGTCCTGCCTCAAAAAAAAAAGGCTCATACATTCTGCCAGGTTATTTGAGCCTCCCTTCCCCCTTCCTTCAGTTCATCCCGCTGTGAGTTGAACCAGTTAGAATCTGCCTTTGAGGGCTGTGTCACCCACAATGGCCAACAGGTGGCCTTCTCATCACTCTGGTACCCTTATGGGCTCATGGGTGAAGAACATCTTTCACTATGTCTGAACTTCTGGGACCTGCTTTGAAGAAGGGTGATTTACTGCACTCGAAAGCTTGCAATGTTCCTTTTTTATTTTTAATAGTGGCCTACGAAGGTATCGCCTGTAACGTATTTTTGCAATTGTGTTTTGTATCGGCCACACGGCTCAACTCCTTTTTGCCTTGATGGAATTATGGGCTCATGTGGCCCCAATTGTAATGTTTGATTGATTCTGCTCAGCTAAGGAAGAAGACTATTAATGGAGTACCTCTCGGCTGGAGCCTCAGTCAGCCTCCGTTCATGCTTTCCCTTTTAACCCAAGCAGCTCCATATTTGTTTGTTTTTTAAATAAGTTTCTACTTGTTGGGAGGGGCCAGCTTTGACATCCATAGAGTTGGCTGGCTGTGGAATTTTGTTACCTCTATTTTAGTGCAGAGAAAAGCATGGCTAGGTGTGTTCCATCCCACCCCTGTCCTTGGAAAAATGATCTCGCTGGATGTACCTTAGTAATGAAAAACACATTTATTTACAATTCTTGTTGTTTGTTTGCTTGTTTGTTTGTTTGTGTGTGTGTGTGTGTGTGTGTGTGTGTGTGTACATGCACACACGCACACATACATATATACAAAAATCCCCACACACCATGAATTGTAAATGTGTTTTTCATCACCTGTAATTATTTTTCCAAGGGCACATCCTCTCTCTATATAATGCAGCTACATCTCTACTATATCTTGTCTTCTTGCGGAGGTGGGGGATGGAGAAGGGAGAAGAACAGGTCATCTCAAGGACCTCTGTAGAAAGAATCCCTTTAAATTAGCAAGGTAAAAGGTAAAGGTTCCCTCTGCACATGCATGCTAGTTGTGTCCGACTCTAGGGGTAGTGCTGATCCTCGTTTCCAAGCCAAAGAGTCAATGTTGTGCAAGTCTGTGGCCATGTGGCCAGCATGGCTGCATGGAACACTGTTTACCTTGCTGCTTTTTATGGCGGTAACTATCTACTTGCATTTACATGCTTCTGAACTGGTAGGTTGGCAGGAGCTGAGGTTAACACCGGGAGCTCACTCTGCTGCGTGGCACCTGGGATTCAAACCAACGAGCTGCCTACTTTGTTTTCTGCTGGCACTAAGTGTTTTTAAAAAAAGTATCTAAGGTTATATTTTCCAAAACAATGGGCCTGAGGTTACTTCCTTCTTATGGCTGTGATTATTTTACAGGAATATGGTGTTAATGTGTTGAGTTTTCACAAATAATTACAATATCTTATTATTAGTGTGTGATTGTTGAACAGTAACAGTGATGTTAGTAAACGTTTGGATTAATGAGTTGTGGATTTTCTTCTTGTGCTCCAGGCTATGTGGACCTCATCGTGGCCCCCACAACCTTTAGATTAGGACACAATGTTCCATTATTAGTGCTACAAGTATTTGAATTCCTTGCTTAAACTTCAGAGATTTTTGTAGCATAAGCATGTAAATGTGTCTGTTTGTAGTTTTATTCCGCCTTTCCACTGATCATGCTGATAATAGAATTCACATCAATTAAAGAACAATAAAAACACCCTGTTGATCATTTTTACATTAATACATAAAATATCAAGCAATGCAGCATTGAATCAAAATACAAATAAGCCAACTTTATCCAGCAGTTTACTTACACAGAGCAGGAGGAAGGGTAAAATTGAACATGGATAGGTGTAACAGAGAAAAAGCCAGAGAAATTGTATAAAAAAGCTAATATAAAGCTCTCTACAATTAGTATCCAGACTTTGGTTGGCAGCCACTGCTCTCACTTGGGACAGCCTTTTCCCCGCTGCCATCTGGTTCTCCTCTCTCAATCCCATCCTTGTTTTACACACAAGGAAGTGAAGATGCCAAGTCCTCTTTCAAGCTCCATTTGTTCACAAATCATTTGGCATTCTTCTTACCATAAAGTGTTATGCTTTAGTGGCTGAAATCCTAACATGGAAGACCACATGAATTACAGCCAAGTTGTCTACACGGTGTGCCTGGTTGCATAAGTGTACCTGTGGAACTGCTTGCCAGGTATGACTTGGCAATGTATTTTGCAACTGCTTGCACAACTATGCAGGTGTAGCTGTGCCATGGGACTCTGGCCAATTAACTAATTTTAAAACGAGGAGATGATTTAAAATTGATTGGGGAGGAGCATTAGGGTAGCATTACATATACAGCTGCAAGAAAAAGAACAGTGTTTGGACAGGCTGAATCAGAGTAGAAGAAATACAAATGGAAAAAAGCTATTTAACTCTTTCCATTTTCTTATTTATCAGATTAAAATCTTCCCAGTCGGTCTGGAAGTTGAGTAATGGCAATTGTGCTTCTTTTTATTAAGAGACTGAAACATTTCGCTGTTCATCCAAACAGCGTTGTCAATCTGAAGAAAGCTAGTTGTGAGTCCTCCACTTTACAGTTCAATTTAACCTCTTGTCACTCTAGTCTGAAATACGCTCATAAAATGGAACAACGGCCTGAATAGGCTCGTTAGGTAGACAACAGTCTCACTAGCCTTAAGGTGAACAATAGCCTAAAGAGCTGAAACCCATAAAGTACGGAGCATTAGTTATGTTCTTAGTGGTGAAGGCATGAAGTATTTTTGCACTCATTCAAAGATGAGGATGTGCACATATTAGACAGAGAAGATAGGTGGTTAGAAAGAGGGGTCAGGGAAGCCATTCATGTGAGCATTGAAAACCCCTCTCTCAACAGAGGTGGGGGGCTCAGGCACAGTCTATTTGCCACTTATCAGGCTGTGATTTCAACAATAGCTAGACAAATCAAAAATACTTCACGGCTTCACCACCAAGGCTATAGCTAACACCCCATACTTTATGGGTTTCAGCACCTTAGGCCATGTTTGGAGACAAAGCATGCAATTAGATACAGAAACAATTCATGTTTCAGACTGCTTGTCCAGTTCAAGCTGTTTTTTTAATGGTCAGACAACATACAGGGGATGGCAAACCATCCCGACTGCTCTGTGCCCTGGTCATACTGTTTTGGCCCAGTTGCAAGGCTGCTTAAAAAAAAAAGAGCTCTGCACACAAGAAGACCCCTTTAAGGTAAATCACATCATTGAAGAGAACCTTTCCAACAAGCAGGGTTGGACATGATCCTTTCTCCACCAGCTGATTCTACACTTACTGCTTATTTTTACATACCCACCAGCTTCTACATAAGCACATTCGCTGTCTGTTCCCTGTGTGTCAGTCACTGTAATAATATAATATATATCATTTGCAACATGTTAATGACTAAGTATTCAATTTGCTAGACACCTGGGGACCTAATGATAGGCAGAAAATTGCCTTTACTTGAACTGCAGGTGTTTATCATGGAGCAGATAAGGCTTGGAGTAGTTACAAATCTTTAACTCCCTTACTGTCAAAGGCAGGCTTTTTATTTCAGTGATTATTGAAATAATGTTAGTCACCACTGAATGCTGGAAATCTCCTTGTCCAAGTCAGGCAATATATTTTTATAACAGAGATATGGCACAGCCAGCTTCCTGCTAAAATATTCTGGTTATAAAATATAATTTTGATTGCATTAGAACATGATGAAAGGTAGTAAAGTTACGTTATTAGAAGATTAATTAGCAGTAGTTTTCCAATTTGAAAAGTGGAAATGCTCCCATAAATGATACGAAACATTTCATCTCTTTCAGACTGCATACCATACCACTGGGTTGCGGGGAATCACAGGCTTTGATCATTAGCAATACAGCCTAGGAATTATGGGGGTTTATTGTGCAAAACATCTGGAGTGCCAAAGGTTTGTCACCCCTGGTTTAAATGTTACAGGGCACACACCGCTTTTTATCCCCAAAGGCCTCCCAGTTACTATTTCTTTAGCATTTGCTCCCACTCACCCAGTTGGTTACCACCATAACAGCAGGACTGGTGTTCATCTTGGGCTGCCAAGATGTGCTGTGCATGCAACTTCCAGGAATGAAAACGACCATGGCAACCTAATGGACCTCTCCCCCCCCCCACGCACTTGTTATTCTGCACATGACTCTTGCAATTAGGCATGTGGTGGCCATACGGAATCTCAGGAGGGAGACATGGGAAAAACCAATGTTGGGCTCAATAGCACAGTGCTATTGGGTTTTTCTGGGGCTGTTCCGCGTCATTCTATTGTAATCTTCACCACCACAACCATCTTAGATCTGCACAGGTGGAAAGGGCCCTATGGTTCATGGAGTCCAGCACCTGTTAAAGAGCCACAGTGAGAAGCTGAACTGTTATAATTGATGATACAGATTTGAATAGATCATCTCAGTACTGTATCTGGTTGCATGCATGGGGAGGGCATTTGTTGCTGGGTGTTCTGGGATGCAGGAGGTCATCCTTATACCACCTGGCCATACTCATCTGTGATGTCTTCCTCCCAAAAAATTTGCCCTCCCCTTTTTCCTTATCTTCTCAGACTTTCTTCCTTCACCTATGTTACTCTGTAATCCCTATGTTACTCTGGGGTGTGATAGGGTAGAGATTGACCAATAAAAATAATGGTCTATTATTCAGATGCACAGGTGTTCCCTCTGCAGACTCCTCTGGTGGGAGCTAACTCAAGAGGCATCAGCCCGGGCTTCACTGCCCAAACAACTCCTCTGAATCTGGGTGCCTACTGGAGGAGGTGTGGGGAGAGCAACCATGATGACTGTGGGACACCCGTGCATCTGAAGAAGGAACCATAACGAAACCCCAAGCCAGCAGATCATGCCCATCTCTAGGAAACATATTTAGACAACAGTGTACAGAGCAGCCTGGAACAATGCAGTACTAGGGTCCACTTAAGCAGAACCTTCTGTGCAGCAAATGAGGAAAAAATGTATATCACCACCTGGTAGTGGTGTAACAAAACCCAGAATGCAAGGTTTATCGTTCTCCTTGGATTCTGTTGACATTAGTTTCAGCCCTGCATTGTGTGGATACTACGGAGTGACTACATTGACCACGTATCCTGAAATTTGCAATGGATTAGGCACAGATGAATTCAAATTAAAATCCTGTGACTACATAATGTAAACCTAAATATGGGGATGCCCATTTTGGAATTCTGAGTGGGGAACCATTGGGGTGGTTTAAATAAATATGCTCCAACTGGGTTGAATTTGACATCATTTTGTCCACTTTGTGCCCGATATCATTACCTGATCGTACTATTACTGATCATACTGAGCTACCGTATTGCTAGATTGCATCAGAAAAAGGAAATCTAAAAAAGAATTGTTTGGTGTCTGGACAGGTCTTGTGACCCCACTCACAGAAGTCTGATTTTAAAAAATGTCACTTCTAGAAGATCCAAACATATTTTCCCTGCTGTGTAGTCACATCCACTTGAGATGTAGTACCGGTATCATGGGTGCAAGAAAAGTTGCTCTTTGTCTGATATTAAAGGTGGAGTTGTGGATAAGACTATTCAAGAGCACATTCTAAACTGATCCTGTGAAAGTAAAAGGCTTTTTGACTTACTCTTCTAGGTTCTTTGGTTTTCACCTGTAAGATGCGGTGGACCCTCGTATAACAAACAGTTTATATAACATAAAATCTGTACAACATAAAAAATTCTGAAGATAGGGGAAATTTGCTTAACAGAATCGCCTATGGGGTGAATCTGTACAACATAAAATGGTCGCTATTACGGATTATTCTGTTTTCAATGCATCCCTATGGGAAATTTGTACAAAGGAAAATTTGCGTAACAGAATTTTATTTTGAACGAATTAATTCCTTTATACAAGGTATGACTGTATTCGTTTTTAAAATGTATGCATAGAAGTACATTTTTGTTTTGTGTGGATGAAGAGTGCATTACCTACAATAATTTCCACACAATACTTTACTTGCAACAATCAGCTGGAAAGTGCCTTATGTCTCTTTACTTATTTCCTGTTTTGATCACTCACCCCCCACACAATACATTCTTCAGTTATGTTCTTGTTTGCAATTCTTTAATGACATTTTAATGTGGTGTGGTTTTTTTAAAAAAAATCTTTAACTATTGTAATTGAACAAATGATTATACATCATGTCACTTCCTACACATGGGAGTCAAGAGATCCTCTTTTAAATACAATTATTTCCAAATTACAGATGAAATGTAACAACCTTAATGCAACCTTTAAAAATGTATTAAATGTGAGTAGTAGCACAATAACATACAATCTCTTTCTACAATGTGAATCTCACTGCACTGAATATCTTGTTGACACTGACACGTACGGGCAGATATTATTCCTTATATTGTTCAAATATTTTGGATTTTAGTGTTTATAAAGTAGGTTTACTCCCTGCACACACACCCATGTCAACTGGGTACCATATTTCTGTTTTTACTTATAGCGAATCAACAGGTTAATGTGTGGGGGAGATAGAAAGAAGAAAGAAGAGCCAGTCTACAGCTATATCCCTGTCTCATACTGTACTCCCAAAGGTACATCACAGAGACCCACATGCACTGGAAATACTCATGCAAACACACAGCTTATGAGGCCACAGCATCACATTGTGAATTTCCTCAAGACAAGACAAGTTGTTCTTCATAAGTGGCAGCTGCTCACAGCATGATGGCACATCATCGCATAGGACGTACAGCACTGCAATATCTCTCATCCCATCTCTCATAAGCTTTGGCGTTGCCACATTCAGACCTGGAGAAGATTAGTTTCTCTACAAGTGCAGAAGGAAATTTTCAGTAGCGGTGACTTCTAATGGGGAAAAAAGTGTTGCTATAAGAGAAGCCACATACTGTATAATGAAAATTGCTTTCTTTGAAGTTCAATAAGGCATATCAACCTTCTAATAAATGAGACTTTCCAACACATGCCCTCAGCATCCTAAGAGAGGAAGAGTGATTCTAAGGGATTCATCAATTGACTGGATTATTGAACCTGCACAATAAAACTTGATATAATCAAGAGCTTGCTTGTATAATAATAAATGCAAATGGCCTCTGTAGAGATTAACTGGAAATCCACCAAGACCTCTAATCACAAAAATATGTGCAAATTCTGATTTCTCAGAAAAACCTTTTTAAAAAACATCTCTGTATGAAACTATGAAAAATTCCAGCAACTCGGGATAACCTGGATTCTTTTGTGGCTATTCAGTCTCTATTGGATACCTTGCACTGTGAACCCTGGAAGCTGGCATTCTTGTATATTTATCAATATACTGTAGATACAAATGTAGAATAATTAACATGCTTAACAGTATATGCCCCACTAACCCTTGCAGCAGTCAGCAGCCCCCCTCCCACCCCACCCTAGCTTCTTAGACTGCCACTTAGGCAAAATGTGGGCAGTCAAGGGAGCTGCAGAGTGGTAAAATCATATATAATGTGGAAATGGAGGGGGTGGGTTCTCCCCACTGCACTTTTGACATCCTTATAGAATTATAGTACAAAAATATAATCAGAGTCAACTCTGAAGGACCCTAGGAGTGAAGGAGAAAAATGGAAATTAAACTTTGGGGGAGATTGAGGGGGAAAATTGTGGTGCACCATTAGTTTCATCTTCCTTACTCCTGCTTCAGGGCTTAAAGGAAACAATTTGTATTATAAGCTTCTCCAGAAAGGACAAAATATATCTACAAAATGTCAACATTTCAGAAACTCTACAATGGTGCTTGACTCTGAAGGACCAGTGTTGAGTTCAAATTTCTATTAAAGAAAAATTTTGAGATTTGCTTTTTTTCTTACTTTTCTAGAAAGCGAAAGCCACTTGGCAGAGTTGTATTTTTTAAAAAGACTTTCATGGTCACCTACATGCTGTCTAGTGTCTTCGAGCAGTACTTCCCAATCCTGGGGAATCCCATTGATTTTGGTCTCCAAATGGCAAATATCACAGCCAACACAGCTAATACTAAAGGGTTCTGGGAAATGAAATTCAACAACACATTGGTTACCCATGGTGGGAAATCAGATAAAATGTTGCTGTTGTCCCCAATTTCAGTGACAAGGCAAATAACAAAACATATTTTCAGGGCAGGGAAAGGACAAACCATTGATACAACTTCTGCTTATGTTGAATACCATGTCAGAGAAAGTGTTGGATAATTTCTCCTTTCCCTGGAGAAAATGAATGGTTTTGCCGTCCACATTTCTTTCCCCAGAAGTCAGATGGAGATTTTCAAAAGAATATTTGTATACAGCCACATTGTTTGTCCTGTGCTGTTAGGTCACATTCAGTTTTTAGTTAGATCCTAATACATTTTTCAAGACATGTGTGTTATTTGAGCTATGTTTATCATTGCCATCTCTCTAGTGAGTTTCTATGGCCAAGTATGAATTCAAACCCAGGATTTCTCAGTGCTAGCCTGACATTCTGTCCATGACATTGCTGTCAATCCAGGAAAACACTCCATGAACCTCACAAAGTGAACCGTAGTACACAAAATATCCTGCCACGATAAATCAGTAGGGTACTAGGAGACTTTAGTTTGCTTTGTATAGTTTCCCCTCTAGGAGAACACACATTATAGTATAATTCCTAGAATAGAAGGGGCAATTTAGAAATTCATATTTAATTTATTGTACATTAACTTTCCATAAGCATGACACAGCAGAGAAGGGAACCACTTAATCCTTCCATCCATACTCTACACTCAGCAGTCAGTAAGTAATGTAATGATGATGTAAGGAAAGACCTGGCAAAGCTCTCTCTCTCTCTCTCTCTCTCTCTCTCTCTCTCTCTCTCTCTCTCTCTCTCTCTCTCTCTCTCTCTGTATGTGTGTGTAGATAGATAGATAGATAGATAGATAGATAGATAGATAGATAGATAGATAGATACACAGACAGACAGACAGACAGACAGACAGACAGACAGACAGACAGACACACACACACACACACACACACACACACACACACACACACACTGTATTGCTACTTCAAGGTTAAAAACAGTTGGAGTAGAAGGTACAGATAATTGGAGAGGCATTAGTTAAAATCAGCTACATCTCAAGTTATGTGAACTTCTTAATGTTCCAACTTTAGAGAAAGCAAAATGTGAGTCCTATGACAATAATTTTGCATGTCTCTACAAATTCCAGCACCAAGCCAGCTTCTCGGGTAAACAATTATTGGAAATTATTTTACGTCTTCTTCGTTAAGCCCAACTCCCAACCTACTACACTTGACTCACCTGCATATACAGTGCTTCAGTAATGCTAGGTGTAGGGGTACCAGTTGTCTGTACAGTTCAAAATCTTTGTGTGTCTCACTGTGCACCACTGTGATCTCCTTTGAGCTATCCCAGCCTCCAATATGTCCCTGCACCCTTCCCAGGTGCCACATAGATCTGTCATGCCAGACTTGGGGCCCAGCTGGACCAGCGCAATCAGACCAGAACTGCCACACCACCAACATCATTCCCCCTCCCCTACCCACCGGCCCAAGACCCATCTTTCTTGGGCCACTTCCTGGAGACAAATATCAGCACGCTATTTATCAATTATTTATTTATTTATTGGAAAATCATACTGTATAGCCTCAACCATCCAATTCAAGGGAAAAGAGGACTTGCATTCTGCAAGTATAAAATATCTACAGTACTGCATATTTCTGCTTCACTTACACGTTTTTCATTAGGTATAGAAAGGTATTTAAAAATCCTCTTTGTACTGTGCAATCAGAGTCTCAGTGCCACTAGACATATTAGATATAACTCATTCAAAGACTGTTATTAATGTAGAAGAACTGAACAAATGTAGGAATTAATAGCTTTATAATGGCTTGTTCTCCTCTCTGAATAATTATAAACAGAGGTACACAAGCTTACTAAATGCTTATGAGACACTAAGGGAAGTATTTTGCAGAGAGCTCAACAAATAAAGCTTCTTGTGGCACCCACTAGGCAATTATGAAGTTCCTGATCTTTTTAAAGCCCATTAAAACCACAGGACATGTCCTCAAGTACACAATGAATAACATTACTCGGTTGTTTTTAAAGCTGTTCTTCAAAGTTATGAATCAATAACATCTAAGTCAGAAATAACAAACAGCAGCTAAGTTGACTTGTGTTTTCTTGAACCTTTACCCTTGTTTTTTAAAGTCACATTTCTCATCTGGTTTAATTGTCTAAAACTTCATTGGTTTTATTATTCTGTTTTACCAAACACAAGCTTTTAAAGTTGACAGGTTTAAATAAAATCTAGTGATGATCTAATGATGATCCAGTTTAATGCAGTCTGGTGACACTGATGAATTGTCATCTATGGTGACCTCATATAGTATGTAATAGGAAGTGGTCTTCATATTTATTTGGTAAGTTTGTGAGATATAAGATTGGTTCCATATGTAATCAGGTTAGAGGAGTCCCACTAAAACCTACAGGGCTTAAGTTAACTAACCTAGCAGTTTGAAAGCATATAAATGCAAGTAGATAAATAGGTACCGCCATATAAAGTGGGAAGATAAACAGTGTTCAGTGTGCAGAAATGCATTCAGCCATCAGAATCAGAATCCTTTTACTGGCCAAGTGTGGTTGGACACACCCAGAATTTGTTTTGATAAAATATGCTCTCCATATATAAAAGGAAATACATGACCACAGACTTGCACAACACTGTCTCTGTGGCTTGAAAACAGAGATGAGCACCACCCCTAGGGTCAGACACGAGTAGTATGCATGTGCAGAGGGAAACATTACCTTTACTATACAGTATACTTCAACATCTTACCCCCTTGATTTTCAACTGTACTTTAGGCCTATCTATGTCTGAATCCATCCCATACTACAGTGATGGCGAACCTTTTAGAGACCGAGTGCCCAAACTGCAATTCAAAGCCCACTAATTTTTTTTTGCAAAGTGCCAATACAGTAATTTAACCTGTATACAGGTGGCTATGAAGGGGCGATGTCGGGCGCCCACAGAAAGGGCTCCGAGTGCCATCACTGCCATACTATAACCATCCCTGCAGATTCCACTGTTCACATACTTGGGTGATGGGGTGACCAACTACCCTGTTTGTTTAGCTCATGTGAGAGAACACTTGTCTATTCCATTATAAAGCAAAGCAAAGTGTTAGTTCTTTATTTTTTTCATCTGTTCTTATTTTGAATTGTTAAATTGTTTTGATTTATCATATTTGTGATTATTTGCTTATTTGTTCTTTTTATTATGATGATTTGATTATTTACCTCATGTTGGTCTGGTTGACTAGTTTATTTACTATATTAAGTTGTTTAATCTGTTTTTGTATTTGCTTATGTATGTATACTGCCCAGAGTAGCTTTTTTGCTAGATGTTTGTGGTAAATAAATAAATAAATAAATAAATAAATAAATAAATAAATAAATAAATAAATAAACCGCCCCATAGCACTTAAAGCACTCTCTGGGCGGTTTACAATTTACTTATGCAGGTTACACATTCCACACACACACACACACACACACACACACACACACACACACACACACACACACACACACACACACACACACACGCAACACACACACACACACACACAAACACAGAATGAGCTGGGTACTCATTTTCCTGACCTTGTAAAGATAGAAGGCTGAGTCAACCAGGAGCTGGCTACCTGGGAATGAACCCCAGGTTATGAACACAGTTCTAGCTGCAGTACAGCTGTTTAACCACTGTGCCCTGAGGCTCTTATATTCCATTATAAACTCTTGAAATTGGAGTGGCCAGCCTTGGGGAATCTGGGGGCTAATTTTCTCTCCCTAAGGACTTTCCAGGTACTACAAACCATCCAAAATGGAAAAAAAAAAAAAAAAAATAAAAAGGAGGCAGGGATTAATTTTCAAAATGCTGACATTTTTATTTATTCATATATTTATTGGTGTTCAACTACAAAAAAGTGAGTCCTAGAGATTTCAAAGATTGCAATGTAAAGTGTTCTGCTTATATATATATATATACCATCCCATACCACTTCAACTAGTCTCTGGGCGGTTTACAGTTTAATAACAGTATGAAGGCTACACACGTAGCTTCTTCGCTCATCCCTCTGAGGAAAGGAGCAGGCTACGAAGGACTAGAGAGCTATAAAAAGAGCCTTGGGGAAAACATACAGATCCAGAAATGTTAAACACAAAGATAAATATTACTGAAGGTTTTTCTTTACTCCATCTCCACTCCATATCTCAAATATGCTCTTTTAAAAGTAGAGAGCACACTCACTTGTTACATGAATTAATACTCAAATACTTCATGGTAGTTATGCAGAGATTTGGTTCTACTGTATAGCAAAGGTCTTATTCCAAATGAAAGGAGACCTATGCTGTTGTTATACTGTATATCATTAAGACTTTTCCAATTAGTGGCAACCCTGGAGACCTTCCAAACTGAGACTTTCCCGAGACTTTCCAACTCTAAGACTTTCCTGAGACTAACCCTAATAGCCCTGCTACTCAGGTCCTGTAGACCAAGGACGGTGTTGGATCTCCCTCTTTTCCTCCTTGAAAGCACTTTCTGACTGTTTCATCTTTTCCAGTGAGTCTTCCCTTCTCACAATGAGTCCAAAGTGTCATAACTTCGGTTTCATCATTTTCACTTCTGGAGATAATTCAGGCTTGATTTGTTCTAGCAATCTCTTATTTCTCTTGCTGGTTGTCCATGGCATCTCTCTTCCAGTATAAAATTTGGGATCAATTATTTTCTCCTGACAGCTTTTCCCCCTCTCCAAAATCTCTCACTTGTATACCATGATTGGGAATACCATGCTGTGATCTTGGCCTTGATCTCCAGGGACGCATCCCTATTGTTAAGGGTCCTTCTAGTAGCTTCATAACTGGCCTTCCAAGCCTTAGTCTTTATCTGATTTCGTAGCTGCAGTCTCCATTTGGATTGATGGTGGAACCATCACATACAAAACCATTACAAACCTTAAGCTCTTCATTCCCTGTCTTAAATGTATGCGATTTGACACTGTTCTGTGCTGTCAAGTCACTTCCAATTTATGGTGATAGTGATCTTTAAAAGGTCCTATCATTAACAGCCTTGTCCATGCTTACATGCTCAAGGTCATGACCTTAGTTTCTTGAGTCAGTCTATCTCATGTTTGATCTTCCTTTTCTCTGGCTGCCTTCAACTTTCCCTGGTGTTATTATCTGAATCTGTACAAATTGTTTTCAAGACATTATTTTCTTCTCTTCTGAACGTTGTACTGTAGTCCTGCTTTTTGTATTTTCTTCTTTAATCTTCATCAGTCTGTTTAAAGGCATGGCTATTTCTACCAATAATACGCAATGATCTGAATATCTTAAATCACATATGTTTGTTACACCAATGTTTATTCCACTATCAGAATTTGATTCAGCTTTTCATAAGACATGTTCTGAATACAGATGTTGTGCACATAAAACAGAGGGATGGAATGCACCTTTGCCTATCAAAACCCATTCTGTTTCTTCATGTTCTCTTCTAACAGCAGCACCTACTCCAGACTATAGGTTTTGCATCTCAACAACAAAATGGTGTGGCATATCCTTCTAGAACCATCTGGAGCTCATCCTAATGAGATCCTTAGTGTTTTGGAATGACTTCAGGGGATGTGAGCAGGTAAAAACACAATGAGGCAAAAGTGAATGAACAATCACCCATGCTCTGATAGTCAAGCAGAATGTGTATTGCAGCCTAAAGGAAAAAAATAACTTGGTTATCAGTCCTACAGGGAAGCCTACTGGACTAGTAGCCAAATCATAATTCAATCCTAGCTACTTAACAGAGCATTCTCAGTTCTAGTTCTGGTTACCCCGTGGCGTGGCGAGACAACTTGATACGTTCTACAGCTTATCAAGTTGAATTCCTCCAGATAAAAGGGACCCTAATAACCTAATAAGGGTAAAGTTTCCTTGGAGGGGAAACAAGAGGCAGTGCCTGTAGACCACAAAGGGAGTGGCAGTGAATTTTATAAAAGCCCATAAAGTACTAACTTGAGTTAGGAAACACTTTTGAAATTAGGTATTTTTAGAAGAATAGGAAAATATACCCTGTTGATGACATTTATGATACATTATAGTTAGCTAATTGAAGAATTAAATATCAAGATTAAATATACTGTTGAGATTAGACAGGCTTTATCTTTTGTATTAGAAAATAGATGAGATAGTAAGGAAACTAAGTGTGAAAGTATGTTCTTTTAAGTTGGGAAAGGAGATATGAAATATACTGGGCTGGAATGTTGAGATAATTGTTATTGAATCTGTAACAGGACAGGAGACAAGCAACATATTTGTTTTATTTCGTTTAGTGTGGGAAAAAGAAACAGAATGAAATGTTGAATGAAATTTCAGTGAATCAAATAAAGCATTCTAAATATCCATTGGCTCTTGGTATGGCACAACTACATTGGGTGATTTATGTTGTTTTATGCAGAATGGTATAAATTGTCCTCCAGGAAACAGAGAACAGACACTAGGCTTGAGAAAAGATGAGGGGGGGGGAGAGAAGGTTTTTTTTTTTTTTTTTTTTGCTAGACTGGGGATTAGGGTTAGGCAGAGTTTAGAAGATTTAGAGCAGGCTCTATGTAGCAGACATCAAAAGTGTAAAAAAGGGTGCTCTGACTACACCTGCTGCCTTCTCAACCGTTTTCTGCCCGTGTAGAGCCTTGCAGGGCCGTTTCAGGGTTTCAAGACATGCCTGCAGGCCATGCCCTTTCAAAACCCAAGTACTGTAACCGTATCCTCCTCAAAGGTCAACTGCTGAAGGAGTCGACATTTGGTCTGAAGTCCAGAGAGAGAGGAGCTTTTTCCCCTCGGGGCCACGGTGGCTACCCACTCCGCTCCCTTTTTCTTCCCCCCCCCCACAGAACCCCCTTGCAAAAGGCACCGGGCCGGTGAGGGCGGGTGTGTGTGGGGGTGGGCTGGGGCATCTGCCGGCCTCCATCCTCGAAGCCCGCTCGGCATAGCCCCTTCCTGGGCGCGCGCGCTCCGCTCCAGGCTGCCGCAAGCGCGCCGGTCCCGCCAAGCAGCCCTTCGGGGCCGGAGCGAGCAGCGAGGAGGCGGTTGCTATAGCAGCCTCTCTGCCGCGCCATCCCCGCAACTTTCTCGTCGCTGCAAATCCCGCTCGGGGTTTCTTCTTGCGGTTGTTTTCAAAGCCGCAAGGAGAGTTTGGGTGGGGGGGGGGAGAGAGAGAGAGAGAGAGAGAGAGAGAGAGAGAGAGGACGTTCAAGAGTGCTCGAGAGGAAGCCTTTTTTCTCCTGCCCACCAAGTCAATGGGCAGCGCCAAGCAGTCATCCTTATTATTACCTCTCCCCTCCATACGCGCGCCGTGAAGCAGCGGCGGCGGCCCCGCGCCGACTCCCTCCCCCCGCGCCCCTCCCCTCCCCCCCTCGGCGGCTGGTGGTCGTTCAGGCGAGGAAGCCATTTCGTCCAGACCCCCCCTCACAGGCATCTCCCTCAGTCGCCCCGACGACTCTTCTCTGCGCCGGACCTCTTCCTCCCTCGTCTCCCTCACACGCCTCCCGCCCGTCCCCGTCCCCCTCCATCCCACACAGGCACACACAACCCCAACACCAACACCCGACCCGCTCTCGGGTTCCAGCAGGTCGCCTCGGGCAAGAAGAGCCCCCTCTCCCCAAGATGCCCATCGCCCATTTGCTGGAGCTATGGAAGAAAATCGAGGTGCAAGTGGAGCCGATGGAAACCGAGGTGAGCCTTCGCCCGCCCTGCCCCGGGCAGCGCCACGAGGTCCTCGCGCCCTGGCTCGCCTGGCGAAGGGAGGCGCGCGGGAGGCTCCGTGGGGGTTCCTGGGCGCCCACCTGTGGCTCTCGCTCCGCGACGGGCCAAGGGCGCTTTCGGGGGGGGGGGGCGGGTACGGGGGTGGGAAGAGGAGGAGGAGGAGGAGGAGGCGGCGGCTCCGGAAGCCTCCCGAGGGGTTCGCCGGGGACAAAGGTGGGTCTCCGGTCCCCAGTCATCCAGGTGAGGTTATCCAGGCGTTGAGTCATGGCAACCGGAGTTCTTTTCTGGCGCGCCCGATACAGGTGAGCGCACTCATCCAAGTAGCTTCTTCAGGCCATTGTCCACCTAAACAGCCCGTTCTGACCAGGGTGAGCGGGGGTGGGGGGTTGAAGCCAAGCTGAACTATACATTGGAAGCCTCTGGCCCAACTTTTCTCAGACTGAAGAAGCTGATCAGATGAGTAGTGAAACCTTGCCATCCCACAAGAAAAGAAGTCCACCTGCCATGACTCAACTCCCAAATACCCAATATGGTGTAGTGGTTAGAAGGCATGTCCAAACTTTGGCCCTCCAGATGTTTTGGACCGCAACTCCCAGAATTCTAAGCTTGGATTGCCAATGGCAAAGGACTGGAGGAGTTGCGGTCCAAAACATCTGGAGGACCAAAGTTTGGACATGCCTGTACTGGGCTGGGACTTTGAAGGCTTGGGTTTGAATCCCCGCTCAACCGAGGAAAGGCATGGGTTAGGTGGAAGGGGTTAAAGTCATTCCTGAAATATCTCATTTACCTTGAAAGCCCTTATGGAGTCATTCCACCTTGATGGCACATAAGGACAGGAGTAGGAAAGGGTTGTCTTTCCCCCAAACCAAGACCCTCAGAGTTTAGAAGTGTTGCTTTTTTTTTTTTACTTTTTTCACTAAACTCCCTGAATACCTAGCCATCATGCCCATAGCTGGGGTGTGTGGGAGTTCTAGTCCAAAAGAGCAAACATTTCCCAGGTTATTTGCTCTTGCACTGAAGTGGAACAATAGAAGGGAGATGTTTCAGTTACCTATCCTATGCAAACAAATAGCCCAGGACACTTTCTATCCTTGATACTTTCCTCTGTGCCCTGCAGCATCGAAAAGGGTGATGGGCAGATGCCATGCAGGTGTGGCCTGTCTCTGCTCTTTCAGGGAGTTGTAAAGAATTTCTTGCTGTGATTGTGAAAATCATGAGCTTGTGTAGAAAAGAACCAGAGCTAAAGTTTAATTTTGTTATTCAACAAGTGTTCTCTCCTCCCTGTAAACCATCAGGCAGTGCTTTAGCTTTTTTTAATGCAAGTTATTTGAATTTAGGTACTGCCATGTTTTGGTGACTCTGTAAAATAACAACCCTGTATCAAAGAGTTCAGGGTTCTGTGCATTCAGTTGCATGGATGGATAACTGTGTAATAGTCTGTGTGAAATTTTTCCTTCTCCTTTACTTACCCAGTCAGTAATCAATAAGCATGTAGCTTAACAGAGTGAAAAAGCCTGGTAGCAATTGCAATTCTTTATATGGATTCATATAAACATTTAATGAAAGCTGTCATCCTGAGCACACTCATGAGGAAATCCCATTGATCTCAAGAAGTGCAATTTTTGTAACATGGAGAATTTCTTCATTGCAGATGAAGAAAATGTACTGCATTCTTAGGCATGTTCTACTACAAACAGAAGTCAAAACACAAGTTGCTCTGTTGCTCTAAAGAACAAAGTAGCATATACTTAAGTAACAAGTATAATTAAGGATTACGCCTTCATGGAGTACAAGTCATCACAATCTATTATAGCCATAATGAAACACAAGGGTCACCAGCTATTCAGTTTTTGTATTTTCCAGGCTAGCAAGATGTATTTGTCCTGGGTAAGGTGTAGAAATGGCATGCTGTGTTGTCTTGGTGAGTCACAGGTCATACTGGTCCATGCCGCGATGTTATGACTGTGGAGCCGCTAGTACATGCATTAGTTGAAATGTTCCTGTAGGAAATGGACAGGTCTGAGGTTCCTAACCTCCTTAACTCTGAGATCAGTTGTATAATAAATGACTTTGCCTGCTAGCCTCATGGTTGTAAATCACATTGTATTGCGTAAGCAAGTAACGGTCCATAGTCTGAAGTTTTAGTGAGGCTGTCAGAAGCAGAAGTGATTTGAGAATCATAAGATACAATTGTTTTTTTATCCAACAGTAATCCAGATGAATGTAATGGTGGCGCTACAGAGGAAATAGGATGGCAGCCCAAGTGTCCTGAGTGTTACTTTACATGACTCATTCTTACCTTGCATGACTGAAGTGAGTTGTCACCAGCATTAGAACGTGTAGCATTTTCACTGGGTATCAATATAATGCTGACTCAAGTAAGCAGGTTATCCTCCCATTTAATAACCCCAGTTTTAATTAGTTAATTCATTGAATACCTTTGCAGACATCTCTGTCAGCATAAAATAAGAAATAAATATTCTAAGGATTGAACAAACATTTGTTGCCATAGAAATGTAAGGAGCATAAGACTGCAGCTTTTGGTTGTTATTCAAGAACCATGCCACATCAACTGGTTTAGGCACAGAATGGTCGTGCCCAAGGTTCTTTTGATGAGAAAGTGGGCATCCTTGCAAGAAGTTGTGTAATTTCTGAAAAGAAAAAAATTGGAGTTACATGAAAGCACATTATTGCAGTGTGTACATTATGCGATCCCATATGTATATTCCTTATGTGTGTACATATGTTTTATTGTCTAGACTTGAGTCACACTTTATATTTAGAAGAATTTAGCAGGATTTTTATTTATTTATTTATTTATTTATTTATTTATTTATTTATTTAATAAAGAGCATTTTGTATAAAATGCTGATTTGATTTTGGTGCTTTTAGTACAAATAACTAGACTAATCTATTTTATTTATTATTTATTAGATAAACTATTTATTATTTATCAGTTAAAATATTTTTACCTCACCTTGCTCCTTAAAACGGACACATGACAGCTTAAATAATTAAAAATCCAACATTTAAAAAGTAAAAACAATAAGTTCAAAATAATGCTTTTATTTCACATTGGATAATTTATTGTTTTCAGCTATTGTTTAAAATGATGATAATGTACCTTGTATCCTTTTATAGAGAAAGATGGGGTAAAATATTTTAAACAAGCAAACAAATAATAGATAAGACCAGCTTCTGGGCAAACTAAATATACAATTTGACCCAGCAAAATCTTTTTCTTGTTTTGAGAGTCACAAAATGGCTGTTAAATACAAGAATAATTCTCTGGGATCTTTCTCTATGTTTGTCTACATCAAGTTGTTGTGAATGGTTAAACTGCAGTACCGCAGCCTAAACTCTGCTCATGACCTGAGTTCAATCCCAGGTAGCTGATTCAAGGCTCACTCAATCTTCCATCCTTCCAAGGCCAGTAAAATGAGTGCCCAGCTTGCTGGGTGGGGGCACAGTGTATAATCTGCATAATTGTAACCCCCACCCCCTGAGAGTTCTTTAAGCACTATGGGGAGCATCTAAGCAGCATACTTTTGCTTTTTCATGTCTCTCTGTGTGTGAGCTGACCATTTGATTGAAGGGCAGTGTGAGTGGGGGGGGGGAATCTGGGGGAGAGAAGTCTAGGGTGTAGGAGACTTTAGACTTCTCATATATAAGAAGATAAGAGTGGGCGAGTCTTTCAAAAGTGATGAAAGATCTCAGGAATGCTGAGAGCTATTGCTTCCTAAGTGCCTCTTGGAGGTCAATAAAGTGAAGATGCCTCTCTTCTCACTGCTCAATATTTTTGTCCCAGAGTGTTGTCTTTTTGCATGAAGCGCAATCTGTCAATGGCAACAAATAGGCTGATGACTTCAGAGACTGAGCCGGATGCTTTGCTTTGATGCCACAAGATTCAGCAGACAATGTCATGTAGCTTTGCCCTAATAAAGCTCAGCTTGAAAATGTCATATTAAATAACTCTCACAGCTGTATATGATTTTAAACAAAAAGAAGTTATCATCTTCAGGAATGGCATGCCTGGTCCACTTGTGGGTGGTAGCCGTGGAAACTATGGGAAGTGTCTTTAGCAGAAGGGAAATAAATGATTATGCATGCTCAGGGCACTTTCATTGTTCACATCGCCCATCCTTTAGGTGTCATAATAATTTGCCTAATTTTAATTTTTGCACTACTAGTATTATAGAAAAGACATGCTTCAAAAATTACTTTGCATTTGGCTGTGCCATAGACAAGGTACCACCTTTTCTTGTACAATACAGGAAGTACTGCTTTTATGATGATGCCTTCCTCCTGCACATGTTTTGTAAGAAGCCCCATGTTAGAAGAGGTATTGCTTTTTGTAAAATAAATAAGGAAATGGCTTTTTTAAAAGATGGTGACATAGATCCACTCAGTGTTCCTGTGTGTGGATGTGCACATATGAACTAGGAGTGCTTTAAATATCTAAAACAAAACATACAAAGCTTCTTCAAAATGATTTTTGCCAGTTAATCCAATCACTAATTAATTGTTGCATCCTTAGTAGAACAGTATCTTGGATTAGATTGTTATATCAAGAAAGCCAGGCTAGTTCTAGATAAAGCTCATGCTATTTGGGCTTAACATTAACAGGACTGCCCTCCATAAGCTGAATTCTGCTTCTTAGATATGGGATACACTAAAGAATTTTGGATTGAAACAAAGTCCTCTTATTGTAAAGTATGCAATACAAACTAATGTTACAAATTAACATTGCATTGTATACTGATACCCAGTATACAAACACAAATGTTTCTGACTCTTGGCTGTGAAACACAGTTGCAAAACACACAAGTTTCCTACACACACACATGACTCTCACAAATTTTTACACTTTGTAGGCATTCTGGATGCTACTAATCCAATATTCTGTTCTACTAAGGATGCAACAATTTATTAGCGGTTGATGAGGTCTTATGTTCTTTTTTTCCTCGGAGAAAGATTTTGCTGTTTTTCCAGCTTTACAAAATACAGTATGTCTTGAATTCGTTTCAAAACATTATTCATAATATTAATTGAACAAGTCTGTTCTTGCTTATGCACCCATGGTTTTGAATAATAAAAGCAAACCATTCATTTTTATTCAGTGGAGAGGCAGTTCCCACCGAAATGATAGGCCTTCAGGTCAAACTTTCTATTATATTGCTTTTTTATTTTTATCCATTGCATGTCATCTGATTTGAACATTTGATGTTATAAGTATGTAAGTTTTACAAAATAAATTTAGCTATGTCAGAAGTAAGATCCCACAAATTCAGTGTGGATTCCTCCTAGTTTAAGTGTGTTTAAGGTTGCAGCCATACCCACACATATCTTATTAAGCTCCCATACAGCATGGCACATTTTGGGCAAAATCCCAGTACACATATGCTACTTGAGGTTACATACATGGTACTTGTGCAAGCATTGAGGTGAAAATGCTATCTCTTTGGACCACTTCCACAGGCACATTGCTCAGTTGGTTGTGCCACTGATACATGACTGATTGTCACCTTTGTCCATAGCCCAATTCTTTGTTGCTGCGTGTAACGGCTGACACATTTATATCAGCAGTACAGTCACGTGAAACTCTAGGAATCACCCATGGTTTCTCCATTTTGTCTTTATTTTTGTAAAAGAAACCATGACACAGTGCAATATGTCATGTATTGCTGTTCATCTGAGATTGTATTTACCTAATTTTCAGACTTGCTAAGGACCAGATGATTTTTATTGTGTCCTAATACATAAAATGTATAGAATTCAAAGAAGCTAGACATTCTTTTTCATATGACTATATGTTACATTGATATGAACAGTACACTGGGTTTTATTATTCACAGAAGCACCATGGCACAAGTCTTTAGGCATGCCTTCGTATTTGTACAGCTGGGCATATGTGGGAATATTTGATTTTCATAGGAGGATTTCTTCTCTTTCTCTGAAATCAATGATTCTACATGCTTATCCTTGTCTGGATTTCAACCAGGACTCTTGTAATTAATAGATACCTCTGAGGTATAGATACCTCTTGTAATTAATAGATACCCTGAGATACCTCTTGCAATCCTATGAGTCATTGTCCTTACTCAATCAGTTACTCACTGTTGAGGGTCACTGCAATGAATTACACAAGCCCCCCTTTTTTAAAAATTTTAAACTCTACATACCCATCAAAACTGCTTACATGGGCCGATTACAACCATGTCTCACCTAAATCAACATCTCCTGCCAATTTATTTTAAGGATAAAATGGGATTGATGTATGTTGATTATTCTTTGTATGACTTGCCCAGAATACCGGATTTCCTCTAAGTGGGATAGTATTAAAATGTCATAGGTAGGCAAGCAGGCAGGCAGGCAATTTATAACCACATACACTATACTGTACTCCCAGGACTATGTATGGTGTGATAAATATAATAATACTGCTGTTATTAGTCACAGATTAAACTGTACTAGGATTAAACTGGCTGACTGACAATACAATTATAAAAGATATGCATAATAATGTAACAATTATTTTTTTTAAAAAAAATCTGTATATTTTGTGTGACATTTGTTTTCCAGATTTGTTCAGTCTCTTCATAACATTGATTTCCCTCTTTTTAATTACCAGCCGGCTGCAGAAGATGCCAGCCTGGATGAAGGTTTAGAAGGATCTGCAGATGAGGTAATTCCATGTGTTATTATCCTTTGGATCCTGGGAGAGAAAACCTTTCATGTCACTGTAACCCTGCACATGGCTTTGTGAGAAGAATTACGCTTTCAGATTTGCCAGAATGTCTGTAGTTCAAACTATGGCAATCTCTGATGACAGTGTATATATTTGTGTAGGTTATTTGGACAATGTAATAAAAGTAACTAGAAGCATCTGGGTATTGTACATGTGATGATTTCAAAAGTTTTTGCTTTTAAAATATTTGTTCTACTTTTAAAAAAAACCCTCCAAAGAGTTGACAAAATAACAAAAATAAAACAACAATAATTCAAAACAAGAGAACGAGAACCCTGTACAAATGTAAAGGGATATTAAAATCCCAAACAAATAATATATCCCCCCAAGAAAGGGCTGAAATAGATGTAGGTTTACTCGTGGCCAGATTGTGAGCAGTGGTGAGACCACAAAGGCATTTCTGTGAGGCCATTCCATGGCTTTATTGATGGAAAGTGAAGTGCACCATGATATATCATTATAGTGTCTATATGTGAAGCACATACCTGTGAACATTATTGGGTACGTCCCTTGTGTATTCATACATGCATTCTTGCTTAGAATGACATTGCACATGGCATCTACTGCAGTTACACACTCCTAAGGTAGCTGATGTGTATAAAATAACCAGAGAGACGAAGAACAGACAAGATATGACCTGTAGTAGAGGAGGGCACTCTAGGGTCCTGAAAGAAAGGTGGGCAGTCTTTTAGATAATATCTATAGGTTATTTTCTACCACTGTGGCCTGTATCAGTCACATCTTCAAAGTATGTGTGTGTGAGAGAGAGACTTTGTTTTAGAGAAGAACTGCATTCCAGGAAGACTTCTGAAGATGTAATTCTCTGTCTTGGGGTGGTGGTGGAGCAGAATGGCAGTGGAATGGTTGTAGGGGTCTAAAGATTGAAAAAAATGACCATGGGAGGCTAAAGGTAGCCTGATGGTCACATGACATCCACCCTTGTTCTACAGTGATGTGTGGTCCACAACTTAACTTTGATGCCCGATCTTGTCTATCTATGAAATAAACAAAACAGAATTGACATCAATGCAGATATTTAGAGCTTGTTGAAATCCTGTTACAGAGCTACATGGGCATAACTTGACATTATGCCTGTGGTAGAAATTCTATCCATGAAGCACTTTTGCTGACACAATGTGCATTAAGCCACAACCATGCAACCAATTGGGCAGTTGAATTACACAATCTGCAGTGTTTGGGTGTAACACCTAGCAAACTTGATCTGCCTAACTTAATGCTGCATGGCAACAAACTGGATTCTCTCTATTGTTTTAGTAACTGAAAGGATAGACATGGATTATATCTAAATGAAAAAAAGACTTCACCTGGCTGCAAAAAAGCCCTAGTAAAGGCACCAGGCAACCTCCTTTGGGGAGGACATTTCATAACTGGGATGAACAAGTAAAAGGATCATTTTGGTGGCAGGCACCCTTTGGGAGGATCTCTTCATCTTCTAGCAATCTCATAGAGATGTCTATTACATATACTGTACTAACAGAAGTGGATTTAATTTCAGTTGTTCAAAGGACAAGGTTCAATGGATGTTAAAGTGATGAGAGGTTAGGTTTTGACTGACAATGAATAGGAACTGCTTGTGGGGAGTAACAGTATTTCAACAATGAACGAGTGGAGAGGGCACACTCTATTTCTGGAGGTTTTCAAGCAGAATTGGACAACCATCCTTTCAGGATGCTCTAGTTCCAGATTCAAGTTTCCTGCATTAATTTGGGAGATTGGACAAGATGCCTTACACAACTACCTGCCTCTGTTTTTGTTCTGTCATACGCCGTACTGAAAATGTCACTAAGATAGTTCTTAAGAGATAGTCCTTAAGATAGTTCTTAACGATCAAATATGTTTAAAACCACATGATTTTCTGTCAGAATACAGTATAATCTTTTTTTCTTCTTCCCCACTTTTCCCAGTATTGAGTGGCATGTATGTTTTCAGTGCTCTTTAATGACTGCATTTCAGCTCATGTGGTGTGCCTGCAGCCTCTTTGTCTTGAAGGTGTTGTCAGAAGATAAGCAGCAATTTACCATGCAAATTATGGGAGCCATTTCATCTGAAGAGCAGGGCAAAAATGCTTCAAATAAATTACATTTCATTTCTCATTGCTGTGTTTTAAAGAGGCTTTTTTTCACCTGAAACCATAACATGGGTAACAGTTCTGGGTGAGATACAAGTACCCACTGATTACACTAGTTCACAATGGGTCCTTCTACTTTATTTTGTAATATTACTTTTATCTCTGGGTTTTGTAATGTATCAATATGGAAGAGCATTTTTGTAGCCTTCATAGATCTTACAAAGGCATTTGATATGGTTAGTAGGGATGGACTCTTTAAAATACTCCTCCGGGTTGGATGCCCACCCAAGCTCCTTAACATCATTAGGTCTTTTCATGAGGATATGAAGGGCAATGTAGTTTTGATGGCCTAGTGTCAGATCCCTTCAACATCCGAAGCAGAGTGAAGCAGGGCTGTGTCCTTGCGTCAACCTTGTTTGGGATCTTCTTTGCTACCATGCTGAAGTATGCTTTTGGAACTTCAACAGAGGGTATCTATCTCCGGACCAGATCAGATGGAAAACTCTTCAATCTCTCTAGATTGAGAGCAAAGTCTAAGATACAGGTGAAATGTTTGCGGGATCTCCTCTTTGCTGATGACGCTGCCATTACTGCTCACTCTGCTGAAGATCTCCAACAACTCATGGATCATTTTAGTAATGCTTGCAAAGATTTTGGGCTAGAAATCAGCCTGAAAAAAACACAAATAATGGGCCAGAATGTGGACTGTCCTCCTCACATTACAATTTCTGCAAAAGATCTGGAAGTTGTCCATGACTTTGTGTATCTTGGCTCAACTATCTCAGATACACTCTCACTAGAGTGTGAGCTGAATAAATGTAAGATAAAGCATCTACTATGTTTTCCAGACTAACAAAGAGAGTATGGCTCAATAAGAAGCTAGGTAAAAGGACTGGAGCATCCACAGACAATCGCAGTGTGGGAGAGAACACTCTCAGGATGCTGATAGGAAGTTTATTAAAAGTTTATTAAAATAGCCCAACGCGTTTTGGCCCAAATGGCCTTCTTCAGGGACTTTTTCACTATAAAAAGGGGGGACATTTAAAGGACATAGAATCAGAGAATTTTACATATGAACAACAAACAGAAGCACTAATAATCAAATGCATGATAAACACTTAAAATGCTGAAACAGTGTGCATAATAGTCAACACTAAGTATTATGGGGATACTTTGTAAGCCGACTGACTTGCTGTCTCAGACCACTACTATCTGCACCCGTATCATTCTAGGCTTTTATTCAAATAGCTTTAAAAGGAAGGGTGATATTGACAGGTACATGAACCTTTTAGCTGTTTGTCCCATTGTTTTACATATGAGATAGCATGCATATGTTTGTATGTGTGTGGGTGTTATTCACAACTACTTCCAAACATACAGAAACACTTCATATCAAATACAGAAGAAACTTAGGATGCTGAAACAGTATATATGATGGTCAATATGCAACTCACTAAGTGTTACAGGTATACTTTAAAAGCAGTCTGGCCTGCTGTCTCAAACTCATAACTGACTTACATAATAACATTTTGGAGAACAACCATATAAGGCATGTGTATACAGTCTCAAAAATATATAGCTTCAAAAGAGAAGTGATGATAGCAGATACATGGGTATTTTACTGTTTACCCCACTATTTCCATATATAGGGTATCATACATCTGCTTGCATGTATGTGGGTGTTGTCCACAACTATTTCCAAACATCTTATCTGAAGCAGAATTTGCGGGCAACCTAGCTGACTTTTGAATCAGGAGTGAATTCAAAGAAGAAAAAAATCAGATAAAAGATAACATTCTCAAGACCAAAAAGCCACCTATTGGCCATCACCCATGTGGGCATTGTATTTATTGTAAACATACCACTAAAATGACTGATTTTACAGACATACAAAATAGGAAATATACTTTAATGCAATTCACAAACTGCAATACTCAGGGTGTAGTATATGTCATCAGCTGTCCTTGCCCTAAACTGTATGTAGGGAAGACTTCCAGACCCTTAAAAAAACGGATAGGGGAACATATTAGCAACATCAGAAATAAAAGGATAGGTACTCCTTTAGTAAACCACTTCATAAAATACAAGCATTCAGAAAAAGATCTTAAATTTTGGGCAATAGAAACTGTGAAAAACAATGAAAAAATCCTTCTAAAAAAGAAATAGACTGGATCATTAGGCTAAATACCTTATCCCCTATGGGTTTGAATGAAGAAATAGACTTTTTACCATTATTATAAGTTTTGGTCTAGGCTACAGCTACAAATGGATTTCACTTGAATGCTACACCAGCTGGGTAACCTTACCAGCAATTATAAAAGTCCTCAGCTGTAACTAGCAGCAGACTGAGAAGCAAGACATTAAACTGTCTCCAGAGTTTCTTTGAGCACAGGTTAGTGGTGTGTATTGTAGTATAATATTGCAGTTATGTTGAATAAAAATAGTTCTTTTACCCTACTAAACAATGAAGTGAGAATACTAAGAAAGATAAGAGTATGTTTGGCAACAAGTGGGACACAGAGATAAATGCCCGCAAATTCCGCTTCAGATAAGATATTTGGAAATAGTTGTGGACAACACCCACATACATGCAAGCAGATGTATGATACCCTATATATGGAAATAGTGGGGTAAACAGTAAAATACCCATGTATCTGCTATCATCACTTCTCTTTTGAAGCTATATATTTTTGAGACTGTATACACATGCATACCACGCCTTATATGGTTGTTCTCCAAAATGTTATTATGTAAGTCAGTTATGAGTTTGAGACAGCAGGCCAGACTGCTTTTAAAGTATACCTGTAACACTTAGTGAGTTGCATATTGACCATCATATATACTGTTTTAGCATCCTAAGTTCCTTCTGTATTTGATATGAAGTGTTTCTGTATGTTTGGAAGTAGTTGTGAATAACACCCACACACATACAAACATATGCATGCTATCTCATATGTAAAACAATGGGACAAACAGCTAAAAGGTTCATGTACCTGTCAATATCACCCTTCCTTTTAAAGCTATTTGAATAAAAGCCTAGAATGATACGGGTGCAGATAGTAGTGGTCTGAGACAGCAAGTCAGTCGGCTTACAAAGTATCCCCACAATACTTAGTGTTGACTATTATGCACACTGTTTCAGCATTTTAAGTGTTTATCATGCATTTGATTATTAGTGCTTCTGTTTGTTGTTCATATGTAAAATTCTCTGATTCTATGTCCTTTAAATGTCCCCCTTTTTCATAGTGAAAAAGTCAATAAGAAGCTGACAGAACATACAAAGATACAGGTCTATAAAGCTTGTGTACTGAGCACACTTTTGTATTGTAGCGAGTCTTGGACCCTCCATGCCCGACAGGAAAGTAAACTTAATTACTTCCATATGCGCTGTCTTAGGCGAATATTCAACATTACCTGGCACGACAAAGTTCCAAATAGCATAGTCCTGAATCGAGCTGGAATCTCAAGCATGTACACTTTATTGAAATAGCGACGCCTACGCTGGCTTGGACACGTTGTGAGAATGGATGACGGTCGGATCCCAAAAGATCTTCTATACGGAGAACTAGTGCAGGGAAAGCGCTCCAGAGGGAGACCACAGCTGCAGTATAAGGATATCTGTAAGAGGGACCTGAAGGCCTTGGGAATGGACCTCAACAGATGGGAAACCCTGACCTCCGATTGCACTGTCTAGAGGCAAGAGATACATCATGGTCTACATAAATTTGAAGAGGCATTTGTCCAACAGGCAGAGGAAAAGAGGCAGGCACGGAAAGAACAAAACTCGAGGACCGGGCAAGACTGCCCCCAGTGTGGTAGAGACTGCCATTCCCGAATTGGTCTATTTAGTCACACTTGGTGTTGTTTTTAGAATCTCTACTCCAGGCATGATACCATAGTCTTTCAAGACTGAAGGATGCCAATGATTCAATGATGATGTATGTTTTGCCAGCAAGTTTGTCACAGAATCAACATTCCAGAACAGAACATTTTTGTAAGCAAGTTAAATGATGCTTCCTTGCCTTGTTGGCCTGTCCTTGTACTGTGAGTCTTGATTTAAACCATAAATTGGAAGTAATACATTAAAGTTGCTATAGTGTTTTTCAAGCAGTGAGTATTAGCACTGATTCAGCTGCATCTGAACTTTCTGCCAAAACATTATTATTTTACCATGCAAAGTACCACCGTTTGTGTTTTATTGTTATTTTTATCCCTCACCTTGATGTAAGTGCATCTTTTTTGATGTGTTTCTGATTGCACAACTTCTTCAGCAATAGTTCAGCTATGCCATTGTCAGCTTATTGAATCTAGCAGATCTAGGAGACTGAGATCTAGATTTTAAATAGAATTATATCCTTGACTATAATGCATGGGGTAGTAGAAGTTCCCATAAATTAATCCATTTAACGGATCCTTTCCATGCATTGTAGTCACAGAAGGAATTTTTTAAATATCCATCAGCTAGATCTTGATGGGCACATTGGATATTCCACCCTTACCACATCCAACAAATTCTAGGTCTCATGAGAGGAACTTAATAATGTAACCTGTCAGAAATGATTAATACACATTTAAACAATAATTTTATTACTGTTATGGATAGAGAGGTGAAGTGCATTATAGATTCTGTGCCATAGTATCCTATCTGTGTAAATGTAGGCGAGATTGGTGGGCCTTACTACTTCAACTTTGGCTGAGCCCCAGATAGTAAATGTTCCAACTGCACCTTGACTTTCTCCTTTGGACCTGGCCAAGGAGGGGGAACATCATGTAGGTGGCCTTGAAAAAGCAGGAATAGGTACTTTAAAATGCATGCCAATATATGAGGGAGAAATTGAAAGCTGGCTATTCTCCTGCTTGCTACTTTTCCATTCCAAAGAATAATCTTGTATTTTGTTTTCTATCCTTTGAAGCATTTTTTCCAAGGTGCAATACTGGAAATGGCCACTGGGAGCTGTACTTTTTCCTGTGTACACCCCTAGAGATTATGAATGATAGTATGACTAACTGTCACCTGCAAAGTCAGCAGCTTGGCAGTTCGCATCCCGGGTGCCACGCAGCAGAGCAAGCGCCCGCTGATAACCCCAGCTCCTGCCAATCTAGCATTTCCGTATTACGAATGCATGTAAAATGCAAGTAAATAAATAGGTACTGCCGTAAAAAGCAGGAAGGTAAAACAGTGTTTCCTTGCAGCCATGTTGGCCAGGTTGCCATGGACTTGCACAGCACTGGCTCTTCGGCTTGAATACGGAAATGAGCACTGCCCCAAGAGTCAGACACGACTAGCACGCATGTGTGGGGGGAACCTTTACCTTTTATGACCATAATTTATATAAGATTTAAAAGTGTTTTTTCTTCTTTGTCAAGCCCCGCACACAGAGCACACACACAAACAGGGTTCAGTTCTTTGCCAAGATCTTTAGTGGAAAGCTAGGCAAGTTCAAGTCCTTTGCAACAATCAAGTGCCAGATAAATAACAGAATCCAACTCCGAGCAATTAACAGTCCAAGTCAAAACCAGAATGTCTCACAGAAACCAGGTGCCAAACCCAAGAGTACTGATCAAGCCGTTGTCCAGGAAGCCAGTCCAAAATCAGGAAACAGAGCCAAGGTCACAGACAGGAACGTGGTTGCAAGTTCAAATGACGCGTTGCTCCCACAGAGAGCTCAAGGTGAGCTTACCAGCTTTATTCCAAAACAGGGAACACACCCTTACTTCTGGAAAGACTTCTGCTAGTACTCAGGGCTTCCCAACCTGATTCCCTGTTTAGCATCAAAGACCCTTTCCCTAGCTCTCCTGGTAGCACATCTTTGCACAATCCTGCTCATAGCCCTTCTAGGGGGAGAAGATACGTTTTCAGCTGAGTCATCAGACCCAGCTGCCTGCTGACTTGAGCTGCAAGGCTCCTCCAGCAGCTCTTCACCATTTAACCCCTCAGAGTCAGGTTCTGTGACAGGCAGGGTCCTGGCACTATCCCCCTCCCCATGATCCCCCTCTTCCGATGGGCCAGGCCTATCAGGGTAACTGTCATGGAATTGTTGAACCAACTCAGGAGCATGCAAGTTGGACGCAGGTTCCCATGACCGATCTTCAGGTCCATAACCTTCCCAGTCTACCAAATACTGCAATCATCCACGGTGTATTCGAGAATCCAAGATTTGATGGACTTCATATTCTTCTTCTTCTACTAAAATCGGAGGAGGAGGTTCAGGAGTCAGTGGTTGGTTGGGGTCAGGGTCTGCAGCTGGAACCAAGAGGGATCGGTGGAATACTGGATGAATATGAAGGGAATCAGGTAGTTGCAGACGAAAAGCAACTGGATTGATTTGTTCTAAGATGGGATAAGGACTGATGAACCGAGGATCTAGTTTTTGGGATCGCCCAGGATGTCTCAGGTATCAAGTAGATAGCAAAACTTTCATGCCTGGATTTAGCTGTGGCCCTTCCTGTCTTTTCTTGTCTGCTGCTTTCTTATATACTTCCTTAGCATGGTCAAGTTGCTCTTGCAATAATTCCTGAATGCCATGGAGTTCTTGAATGTATGCATTCGCAGCTGGCACAGAGGTGGAAGGAAGGGTAGTTGGAAAATACCAAGGATGATAACCATAATTAGCCATGAATGGGGTCTGGCAAGTGGAAGAATGTACAGCATTGTTATATGCAAATTCAGCTAAAGGTAACAAATCCGCCCAGTTATCTTGTTGGTAGCATGTATAACAGCGTAAATATTGTTCTAAGGTGGCATTAGTGCACTCAGTCTGACCATCTGACTGGGGGTGGGAAGCTGATGACAGGTGAACTTGTGTTCCTAGTGCCTTATGTATTGCTTGCCAGAAGCGGGAGGTGAATTGTGGCCCATGATCTGAAATGAGGTGTGCAGGTAAACCATGAAGTCTGAGGAGGTGTTGCAAGTAGTGATGAGCTGTTTCTGATGCGGTAGGGGATTTAGGACAAGGAACAAAGTGGGCCTTTTTGGTGAACAAATCCACGAAGACCAGGATGCAGGTAAACCCTTTTGAGCGAGGAAGATCCGTGATGAAATCTAAGGAGACAGCATTGCAAGGACCAGAGGGTGTTGGCAAAGGATGCAACAGACCCGAGGGTTTGGTCCCAACATCCTTTGCCCGCCGACAAACTTCACAGGAACCCACGTATCGGGCAATATCAGCACAGACATGTGGCCACCAGAACTCCCTTGTGAGAAGATGCAGGGTTTTGTAAAGTCCAAAGTGTCCAGCAGGTAAAGATTCATGTGAGAGATGCAAGACCTGGTTACGAAGAGGACCAGCAGGAACATATAACCGCCCTCGATGTAATAATAACCCTTGTTGTGCAGAAAACTCCATGAATCCCATTCTGGAGTTCCTGAAGACGTTGCTGAGTCCATGAATCGCGAGTTTGAGATTCACGGATTTCTTCTGCCAAGCTGAGACATGGCATATAGTCCGTTTTCCCGGAGACGCTGCAAGGCCTGACGAACATCTTGAACATGCTGAGCTGGATCAGCGGAATAAATCAGGATATCATCTAAATAAATGAGCACACAACAATCTAGTAGATCATGGAAAATGTCATTCATCATCTGCTGGAATACACTGGGTGTGTTTGTCAGTCCAAAAGGCATTACTAAATGTTCATATTGACCGTACCGGGTTCGAAACGCGGTTTTCCACTCATCTCCTTTATGGATACACACCAAATTATACACCCACGAAGGTCCAGCTTGGTATAACACTTTGCCCCTCTTAACAGGTCCAAAAGTTCAGAGATTAGGGGTAAAGGGTACCGATCCTGAATAGTGATCTTGTTTAATGCCCGGCAATCATTACAAGGACGAAGCTCCCCTAACTTCTTCTTTACAAAGATCACCAGTGCAGACAATGGTGATTTGGAAGGACGTATAAACCCACGTCGAAGGTTCTTGTCTAGGAAAGCCCTCAAAGCTTCTAACTCAGGTTCGGACATAGGATAGACTCATCCCACAGGGAGGGGTGCCCCAGGTATCAGATCAATGGCACAGTCATAGGGCCGATGCGGAGGTAACTTGTCAGCCCCCTTTTCCTCAAATACATCCACACAGTCTTGGTATACCTGGGGCAAGACAGGGTCATATGTAGCATGGGCAGCTGCCAGGATGGTAGAAGAATTTTTCTTTGAGCAAGGAACCTTGAAGTACAATTCCCCTTGCACCCAATCCACCAATGGGTTATGAGCTCGCAACCAGGAAAGTCCCAAGACAAGAGGAAACCGGGGCATCCGAGTTACATTAAAGCAAATCTGCTCATTGTGGTCCATTACCTGAAGAGTAAGTGGACAGGTTTCCTGAGCTATCGGCCCAGAACGAAGTTACTGACCCTCAATGGATTCTACCAGCAAAGGAGTTTCCTTGTTCTGTACTGGAATCCGATGGCACCGCACAAACCCAGCATCCACAAAGCAGTGAGCTGCCCCAGAGTCTACCATAGCATGCACAGGCACTTTCCAGCCATCAGGAAGCCCTAGAGTTACAGGTACCAGGAAAGGTCCTTGGGGTGTGATGGTATTGTCTGGGAACCCTTCGGTATGTTCCATTCCTGTGGGTTCCTTCAAGGATGGAGCTGCCCTTTTACTGCTGCAGAGGTAGCAGCACTTACTGAGGAGCGCTTCAAAGGGCAACTGGAAGCGAAATGTCCTCCTCCTCCACAGTACAGGCAGAGATTATGAGAGCGTCATCTTGCCTTTTCCTCTGGGGTGAGGCGTGGTCGAGCAGCTCCCAGTTGCATAGGTTCTGGATCCATTCTGCGGGCTTCACCGGATTGCAGATTAGGCACAGCTGGCAGAGGTTGCTGGTTGTAGTTCTTGTCTCGGGAGAGGCAACAGCTTTCCTGGCGTCCATCTATCCTGAGACACAGGGTAATGAGTTCCTGTAACGTGTTTGGTTGTTCCACCCTAGAGAGTTCATCAAGCACTTCCTCTGCCAATCCTTCCATATACTGAGAAATCAGTGCTGGTTCATTCCAATTCAGATCCTGTGCTATCAAACGGAACACGGTGGTGTAGTCAAACACTGAATCTTTGCCCTGTTTCAGAGCTCTGAGTCTCCTGTTGGCAGTAGCAGCCTGTACGGGGTTCTGAAAAGCTGAAGAAATGTGATTCAGGAAAGCCTGATAATTATCCAGTAGAGGTGAGGCACTGAGGAGTAAAGGAGTAGCCCATTTAGCCGCCTGTCCTTTCAACAAACTGATGATAAAGCAGACCTTAGACCTCTCAGTAGGAAATTCTTGAGCAGGCACCTCAATAAACAGCTGGCATTGAGCCAAGAATGCAGGGAATTCCTCTAACTTGCCTTCAAACCAGTCAGGAGGCAGCAAAGGGCAACGGGGCTGCAACCCAGCCGGTGCTGGAGCGTGTTGCAATTGAGTAATTGCCTGAACAAAAGCAGCACTTGGTTTTGCAAAGCTGCCAGTGGTGTCATCCCAACAGCCCCCTCCTCTTCCATTCTGCTTGAAGACGTTTGGGTGGGAGCAAACTGTCAATCCCCGCACACAGAGCACACACACAAACAGGGTTCAGTTCTTTGCCAAGATCTTTAGTGGAAAGCTAGGCAAGTTCAAGTCCTTTGCAACAATCAAGTGCCAGATAAATAACAGAATCAACTCCCAGCAATTAACAGTCCAAGTCAAAACCAGAATGTCTCACGGAAACCAGATGCCGAACCCAAGGGAACAGATCAAGCCGTGGTCCAGGAAGCCAGTCCGAAATCAGGAAACAGCCAAGGTCACAGACAGGAACGTGGTTGCAAGTTCAAATGACGCGTTGCTCCCACAGAGAGCTCAAGGTGAGCTTACCAGCTTTATCTCAAAACAGGGAACACACCCTTACTTCTGGAAAGGCTCCTGCTAGTCTCAGGGCTTCCCGACCTGATTCCCCGTCTAGCATCAAAGACCCTTTCCCTAGCTCTCCTGGTAGCACGTCTTTGCAGAATCCTGCTCATAGCCCTTCTAGGGGGAGAAGATATGTTTTCAGCTGAGTCATCAGACCCAGCTGCCTGCTGACTTGAGCTGCAAGGCTCCTCCAGCAGCTCTTCACAATTTAACCCCTCAGAGTCAGGTTGTGTGACAGGTGGGGTCCTGGCATTCTTCATATTTTGCAATAGTAACATTTATGCTGGATGTCAGCTGAGGAAGTTTAATAGATTTTTTTAAAGACTGCAGTCCTTTTGGGGTGTCTGAATCCATTCTGTACTCTGGAGCTTTTATCAGTTTCTCATGTTTTTGATCTTTTATGTTTGAATTTTTATTTCAAACAAGGTGCCCTACTACTGGTGTGCCTGAAAATTCTTTATGTTTGTGTGCACTTTTCCTAACATACAGTTTTGAAAGCTCTTTTACTAATATAGTGCATTTTCCAGGATATTCTCACTAATATATGCACTTTTCTCTAACATGTTATGCATTCTGAATATCATTTGATGGATGTGAAATTACGTAAATTTACAATAGAATCTATCATGGTTCTAAATCCTCTATAATTGAGCTTCCTTCTGAGTAGATATGTTTAGGAGTGCCCTGTTAATGTCATGTGCTGAAATGCCCATTGATGGTGGAAATGGTTTAAACTGGGATATTTAATGCCTCAGACATGGCCATATTTGTTTCTGAGATTTATCAGCCAAGTATTGATGGAGAGGAAGCACAATATTGTTGAATTTACATCATTTTAATGGGTTGTGCTGAAAATATCCTTAAAAGTACTGTGTTTGCCACAAAACATTAGGCAGTTCTAGAGTCAATAGTTCTGTTTTGTTCAGTACATTTTTATTTGGAAATATTGATTTATATTATGACTTTTGAACCGAAGCCTTGATGATGCACGCACTGGTCATATTCGGGCTCATAAAATATGTAAAATATGTACTTTTCTGACTGCTCTTGGAGACTTTCACATGTCTTTGGTAGGACAGTTTGATGTTTGGAACAGAAGGATGGCCCAGACAGTGAACAAATTTGGTCCTGGGCTTCCTTCCAACATGGTGGGGCTATACTAGCTTCCTGGTTTTCTAGAGACTTAGCAGTGATGAAACAAGTGGAATGCAGCTAAGGAAACACTGGTGGAAATTTTGGAATCATTAACTGATGAGGAACTGGAATCTATCTAACCATTTCCTCTGTACCAGTGCTGGAAGCAGAGAAATTAGTTTCTCTTCCACCATGGGATCTGAACAGAGTTGCCAATTGAACTGTTTTGGGTGGTCAAGGGGTATCACATTCTGCCCCACCTGATATACTTTTAAAAAAAACATGCTTTCTTCATACTTCTCTGATAAATCACTCATATCCATTCTGCCTTGGAGGCTGCACTTCATACAGATTCTGTGCATAGAATTATGGGCCCTGATTGCCCAGGAATAATGATTACTTTCAGTTTGTGCAGCCAAAAGGTATGGATGAAATCTTTGAAGAGATGGGAAACCACTCCATGTTTGCTTAACTCTTCTTTGGTGGTGGTGGTGGTGGTCTCTTCCAAAATGAGTAAAGAGATAGATGAATCTGCAGCAAAGTAGATTTCCCAGTTATTTTAACAAGGTGACAATGAGGCTTGAGTTTAAGAAAGCTTCCCTGAACTTCATTATATGGAGTAACTAATGGCCAATCCCCAGTATTGCATTATTGGCCAAATGCTGGAGCATGTAGTAGCATTTTAGATCCAGTGAGTTCTTGTATGATCTGGATTCATTTCAGGCTTGCTTCAGGCCTTATTTGGACGAATGTATATTTGGTCACTTTGATGAAAGATCTACAGTGAAAACTAAAAAGAGGAAGTTTAGTATGTCCATCTTCCCTCTTCTGGACACTTTGGTGACTTTTAGTACCATTGACCATGGTATCCTTCTGGTCCATCGCTCTGAGATGGGACTTGAAAGCCTTGTTATACACTAGCAATCCTGGGGTAGGGGTGCATGTTCAGTAGATAATGCTGGGTCTGACATTGTTCATTTTCTTGTAGAGTCCTTTAAGGGTCTGTGTTTTTCTCCACATTATTTAACATGTTCCTCAAATAATTGGGAGAGGTTGTCCAGAATTGTGGAGTTTGGTGGATACCCAGCATTCCTTTGCACATAAATTCATGGAAACTGTTCTAAACTAATATCTAATGAAGGGGAAGAAACAAACTGAAACTTAATCCAGGCAAAATGGAGGAGTTTCAAGCTAGTCGAAAGGTGGATAAGGGTTAAAGTCTGAATTTATGTTGGATTAGGTGACAGACTCCTTGAAAACTCAGAATGGCAGTTTGTACATATTACTGAGCTTAGCCTGGAACTCTGATGGCCATGTCTTTGACAGCAGTGGCTCATTGGCCAACAACACTTCATAAATGTCTCTGATCTGGCTATAGCAAAGCATGATTTAGTTGGATAAATGATTTTCAAAGCAATGTACAGTAGTAATTATCTAGTTTGCGGGCTTCTCAGGACCCTGATTGGTGGGAGGGAAACCATTTTGTTTTGGTTCCTTTGCTCGTACCGAATACTGCCAATTCCATCAACATTCTGGCGCTAGTCTTTACCCGCCTTGGCATCTCTTTTCCAATAGAGAGGGGGTCCGGTCCGCCTCTTTGCCTGGCTGGGAGGCCCCGACAGCCTTCGTAGGCTGCGGATCTGCCCCGCCGTCAGTCGCTGTTGTCGGCTGGTTTCCCCTCTCTCCCCCCTTCTCTTTTCCCCCTTCTCTTTCTCCTCTTTTTCCTTCTGTTTTTCCTTCTGTTTTTCTTCCTTCCTTTTCCTTCCCCCCTACTTTCCATTCAGCAGCCTACATGAGCCCAACATCTCTTACTTTCTATTTTATTGTTGTTATTTTATATTTCATTTGCCAGTGTATTATATTACGCCGCTGTATATTGTATTGTGCATTGTGTATTTTGCTGCATTCTGAATTGATTATTGTTTAGCTTTACATTTCTCCTTTCCCCCCCCCCCCATCATGCAGGCAGGGACCACCATACCAGTTGTGTCGGGTCGTGGTCGGTACGCTAGGGGCTGGCGGGTTAGTCGGATAAGAAGAACTTGGGCCAGGCATCTTGTGCCTGTCCCCCGTTCTGACCCCTCAGCTCACTGTCAAGAGCCTCGGAGCCACTCCGCCAGCGCCTCCGATCTTTCCTGCCTCCTGTTGAACGCCAGGTCGGTTCATAATAAAATACCCATCATCCGTGACACCATCGCTGATGGGAGGACCGACTTGGCGTATGTCACCGAGACCTGGGTGGGTGCAGAGGGGGGGCGTCCCTCGCCCTGCTGTGCCCCCCTGGGTTTCTGGTACAGGGGGTGGGAAGATCGGAGGGTCGTAAGGGGGGGTGGGGTGGCCATTGTTTACAGAGATACCATTCAAATCAGCAAGGCCTCGACGTTGGTGATTCCAGGTTTGGAATGTGTCCATCTGTTGGTTGGGCAGCGGGACAGGTTTGGCATTGTGCTCGGTTACCGTGCTCCCTGCAACCCAGCACAATCCCTACCAGAGCTCACCGAGTTCATCGCCGCAGCTCTGTTGAGAACCCCCCGCCTTTTGGTGGTGGGTGATCTCAACGTGCACGCTGGCGGTGACCTGTCTGGTGCTGCTCTGGATTTCATGAAGTCCATGACCTCCATGAATCTGTCCCAGCATGTTTTATGCCCAACTCACAGATCTGGACACACCCTGGATCTGGTATTTTCCTCCACGTCTGAGGATTCGTATCTGAGGGTCTGGGACATTGCTCCCACCCCCGTGTCATGGTCAGACCATCACCTGCTGTCTTTCTCTGTATCAATCACCGCCCCACCCCGCGGGGACCTCCGGCCATCTGTATGGGCCCGCCCCCAAAGACTCCTTGACCCTGATCAGTTTCGTGAAGTCTTCAGAGGCCCTCCTGGCGGACTGGCTGACGATCTGGTTGACTCCATGGTAGACCAATGGTTTGACGAAACATCCCGGGTTGTCGACCAGATCGCCCCTAGGCGCCTCATCCGCTGCCGAGCTCGTTCCTCACCGTGGTTCACGGAAGAGCTTCGAGCGATGAAGCAAGAACGGAAGAGGCTGGAACGCAGCTGGAGGAAGAACCGGTCGGCTACTAAGAAGGCTGCTGTCATTGCACAGTCCAGGCGCTATGTTCACGCAATCAGGGTGGCCAGAAGATCTCACAACACCCTGAGAATTAGTGAGGCCTCGAACCGTCAATCAGAGCTATTCCGTGTGGTTTGTGACCTCACTAATCCTGGACTGTCCAGGCCTCCTCCTACTGATTTCAGTAGTGAGCATTTCGCAGCCTTTTTTCGATCGAAAATTGAGGCCATCCGTACCGGTTTTGAATCCTGTTGCTCTAGCCCACTCTCGGCACCCCCGACGGCTGCACCCCCTCGGTCTCCTCGCATGGTTGAGTTTGGGCCTGTTACCTCACTTGAGGCCTCCAGGGCAATTGCCCACTGCCGGCCCGCGTCCACCCCCTTCGACCCTTGCCCATCTTGGCTCTTAAAAGCCGTTGGAGAGAGCATATCAGAATGGGCATCTATCATCACCACAACCTCCTTCAGGGAAGGGATTTTTCCCTCCCTCCTGAAGGAGACTGTGGTAAAGCCCATTCTAAAGAAACCCAACCTAGCATCGGGCGATTTATCCAACTATGGGCAAGGTGATCGAGAGGGTGGCTGCGATCCGGCTTCAAACACATCTGGAGGGTGAGCATATCCTGGGTCCATTCCAGTCTGGGTTCAGGCCCGGCCGGGGGACCGAGACAGTCTTGGTCGCTCTGCAAGATGACCTCCTCCGGGGGGCCGACAGGGGGTGTTCCTCCTTGTTGGTCCTTCTGGACTTGTCAGCGGCCTTTGATACCGTCGACCATGGTATCCTGCTGGATCGGCTCTCTGAGGCTGGGATCGGAAGTACTGTTCACAGCTGGTTCTGATCCTTCCTCGGAGACCATCCCCAGCAGGTACAGCATGGGGGCGAGGTGTCGGCTCCTTGGATACTCCCTTGTGGGGTTCCACAGGGGTCGTCTCTCTCTCTCCCATGCTGTTCAATATTTACATCAGGCCACTGGCAGAGGTCATTAGGGGACATGGAGTCTGCTTTCATCAGTACGCTGATGACACGCAGCTCTATGTCTCCTTTTCCACCGCTGCAGATGAGGCTGTCCGGACCCTCGATCGGTGCTTGGGTGCAGTTATGGAATGGACCCGGAATAACAGGCTCAAACTCAACCCCGATAAGACCGAGGTTATGTTCTTCGGGGCCACCCCATCCAACTACGGTGGCCCATTTCCTACCTTGGAGGGTGTTTCCCTCAGGCCATCGGACTCAGTCCGGAATCTGGGAGTAGTCCTGGACCCGGCGCTCACCATGGAGGCCCAGGTGTCCACCGTGTCCATGGCTGCCTTTTTCCACCTTCGTAGAATTGCCCAGATTCGCCCGTACCTGGATGGGGACTCCCTTAGAACAGTGGTCCAGGCGTTGGTGATCTCGAGACTGGACTATTGCAACGCGCTCTACATGGGGTTGCCCTTGAATCTGATTCGGCGTCTGCAGCGGGTCCAAAATGCGGCGGCCAGACTGGTGGCGGGTGTGCGTCGATTCGAGCACATCACCCCAGTTCTGGCTCGCCTGCATTGGTTACCCGTTGTGGCCCGAATCAGATTCAAGGTCCTGGTTTTGGTTTACAAAACACTCCATGGCCTTGGACCTGGCTACCTGACAGAGCGGATCGACCAGCGGTCAACTTCGGCCCGTCCAACTAGGTTGTCGCGGGCGCACATGCTGCGCGTGGCCACGCCCAGGGAGGCTCGGAGAACTTCCACCCATACCCGAGCCTTCTCTGTGGCCGGCCCGACGCTGTGGAACCACCTACCAGCAGAAGTGCGCCTAGCAGAGTCCCTGCCTGCCTTCCGGAAGGCTCTTAAAACCCTTCTCTTCCGGGAGGCATTTGGTTGATTTTTCTTTTTTCCTCTCCCGCCATCGCCATCTCCTGCACTTTACTGTTTTATCTGTTTAGTTTTTTATTACATTGTGGTATTTGCTGTTTTTTAATATGCTGTAAACCGCCCGGAGTTCCCCACCAGGAAGACGGTATATAAGTCCCACAATAAATAAATAAATAAATAAATAAATAAATAAATTAAGCATGTATAATTTTGGTATACAATATCTACAAGTATGCAACACACATACAAATACACATTACATGCAGTACTATGTGGTCTATCATAAATGCTAGGTTGTCTTATTTAGGGAAAGCCTGTGTAACGTATGTTTTCAACATATGTCCTAAACAAAACATTGTAGCTGCATATCAAATTTCTGAGGAAAGGATCTTCCATACAGCAGGAGCCACTGTGTTAAAGGCCCTTCTATGGACAATGATGGTATGGACCCAAGGAACATGTGGCACCACCAAAAGGGCCTTTCTGAATGACTTTATGTCTAAGTCTTTCTGCTCTCAGATGTATATATGGTGGAACTCTGACTGGGGTTTTGACTTTTCCCTTCTAGAATTCTGGTACGTTTAACACCCCCTCCTTGAAATCTCAGAGGAGTTTCAGGACACAAATCTGTTCTGTGCCAAGGCCTTATCTGTAGCACCAGCCATTAAAACATGGAGAATGACATGAGCAGAGATTTCAAAGCACCATGGGAACCATAAAGTGTTAAGGGGAAGTAGTTTTCTGTACATTCAGCTCTTTAAAGGATGCCTCTCAAAAAAAGAACCATCCCCTAATGCTTTGCCGTTCCCATAGACAGTTCTACCCATGTTCTTCTCTGCATTTTAATGTCTATGTTTAAATACTGTAGTTTTAAAAATATTTTATTTAGTACCTATTAATGCTAAATATGCTTAATTACTTTTTAATATTGTAAGTTTTAATATTTTAAAGTCTTTTAATGTATTCTTGAAGGCTTTCACAACCAGAATCTGATGGCTGTGGTGGGTTTGGGGGCTGTTTGGCTGTGTTCTGGAAGTTTTTCTTCCTGACATTTTGCCAGTCTCTGTGGCCAGCATGTTCAGAGAGCAGAAGCTCAGGGAGCTAGGATTCCTCTCTGTGCTCTCTACCCCAGAACACGAGAGAGCTCCTTGCTCCCTGAGCTCCTGCCCTCTGAAGATGCCAGCCACAGAGAGTGGCAAAACGTCAGGAAGAAAAACTTCCAGAACACAGCCAAACACCCCAAAAAGCCCACAAAAGCCATACAGCCAAACACCCCAAAAAGCCCACAAAAGCCATCTTTAATTTATTTAATTTATTTATTTTAGGGTATTTTTACCCCACCTTTCTCCTTGAAAAGGACCCAAGGTGTCTTACAGTAATGAGGAATAATATACAGACCAGTACAATTAAGACATATTCAAGTACTGAGAACTGCAGCATCTTACAGCATCAGAAGACATTATGTTAAAGCTACCAGAGAAAGCTGAGTTAAAAAGAGAGTAAAATTCCATGTAAAGTTATTAGGCAAAACTAACATTGAGAGCATAGTGTCAATGCAATCACAAAGCCTATAAACAAAAAGTCTGTGTTCTTGTCTGATAGATTCATGTAAAAGCCACATAATAGGTAGACCATCGTTCAGGGAAAGCTTGCCTGAAGAGAAAGGTCTTTGCCTGTTTCTGGAAAGAGATGGGGTAGTCCTGGCCTCTAGTGGGAGGGAGTTCCAGAGTCTAGGCACAGCAGCCGAGAAGGCCCTATCATGTGTTCCCACCAGACATGCCTGTGAGGGTGGCGGGATGAAGAGAAGGTCCTCTCCTGATGACCTTAACACCCAAGCCAGTTCATACTGTGAATTTGATCTTTAAGGTAGCTAGGACCCAGATTGTACACTGCTTTGTAGGTCAAGGTCAGCACCTTGAATTGTGCCTGATAGCTGATTGGCAGCCAGTGGAGATGCTATAGTAAGGATATAATGTGATCTCTGTACCCCACCCCAGTCAACAATCTGGCTGCTGCATTTTGGACCTATTGGAGTTTCCTGAGACTTTTCATTGGTAGTCCCACATAGAGCGCATTACAGTAGCCCAACCCGGACGTCACTAGGGCATGTGTCACCGTGGCCACAGCTGGTTTCTCAAGAAACCGGGCATAGCTTGTGTACTAGCCTTAATTGTGTAAATGCGCTCCTGGCCACATGTGTGACGTGGGCATCCAAGCTCAAGTATGAGTCCAAGAGCACCCCAAGCTGCAGAAGGATGTCATGGTCTATAGTGCTAAGACCATCTGAGAGGTCCACTAAAACCAAAAGGGACATAGATCCCCTATCCATTTCCCTGCCTAAGTCATCTACCAATGCAACCAGTGCCATCTCCGTCCCACAGTCAGGCCTGAAGACAGATTGAAATGGATCCAGGTAGTTTATCTCATCCAGAAACCTCTGGAGCTGCAAAGCCACAACCCACTCTAGGACTTTCCCCAAGAATGGGATATTTGATACCGGACAGTAATTGTTCAGTATTATTCGGCATAAGGTGGGCTTTTTTAACAGTGGTTTTACTATTGCCTCCTTTAAGCATGCTGGAATCCTACCCTGTTGTAAGGAGGCATTCACTACTCTTTCTAACTGGTCTGCCGTACCTTTTCTGGCCGCTTTTATGATCCATGAGTGGCAAGGATCCAACACACATGTGGTGGCCCTCATCTCCCCAAGGGTCTTGACCACATCATCCGGCTGTAGGAGCTGAAAGTCACCCATGAATACAGGACAAGCAGGATGGGGTGTTTTATTTACAGGCTCTGGGTCAATAGCAGCATCCAAGGTAGCCTAGATCTGTTCAATTTTTCCTGCAAAGTGTTGTGCAAATTCTTCACAGCGAGATACAGAGTGCTCTGTGTTACCCACCCTTGGGTCAGCATGTATCAGACTTTTGACTATTCTGAAAAGCTGCACTGGGCAATTTTGTGCCAAATCATTGATAGAAGAGAAAAAAATGATTTCTTTGCTGCCTCCACTGCCTTGGAGTAAGCTTTCCAAAGGCCTTTCACTGTTTCTTTGTCTTTTTCAATTTGGGTTTTCTGCCAACACCTTTGAGTTCTACAGGCTACCCGTTTCAATTTTGCCAGCTCCCCAGTAAACCAAGCAGCTGTTTTGAGGAAGGAGACATTTAGGAGCTATACAGTCAATGGCTTTGCTCATTTCCCCATTCCAGAGTTTAACCAAGGATTTAATAGATTCACCTATCGAAGAGGTAGGAAATTCCCAAGGGCGGTTAGAAAATCATCTGGATCCATCAACCTTCTGGGGTGTATTGCTTTTGTCTGACTTCCCCCACTGGCCAGGCTCTAAGTTACAGCGAACCTAAAGCACACCATATAGTGATCTGTTCAGGACAATGGGACTACAGAAAGTTCCTTTACCTTAATGTCCCCACTGTCCATATCAGGGCAGAAGACCAAGTCTGAGGTGCGGCCTGCAGGATGGGTTGAGGCTGACGTCATTTGGGCCAGACCCATTGTTGACATGGAGGTCATGAAGTTTTCGGACACCCCTGACAGAGCTGCCTCAGCATGGATGTTAATGTCCCCCAGAACGATGAGCCGAGGGGATTCCAACATGAGCCCTTTTATCAGTTCAGTAAGCTGAGGTAGAGAAGTTGTTGTGTCACGGGGAGGGTTATATACCAAGAGGATTCCTATTTTGTCCCTCTCTCCTTCTTTTAACTACATACATTCAAAACCAGGAAATTGGGGAACATGGTATCTAGCAAGAGGGATGGAGTTGTGATAGACTTTTGCCACTCCACCACCCTGTCGCCCTGGTCTGGCCTGTTGGTCCACAGAGAAACCTGGAGGACAGAGCTGAGTGAGGTTGACACCCTCAGATTCATCCAGCCAAGTCTCTGTGATGCAAGTGAGGTAAGCACGTTCTTGAATGATTGTTGATTTCCCATTCACTGATCTTGCATTGTCTCTGTGGCACCAGTTGGGGTGCTAAGTGTGCACCAGAGGTGCTATCTCTGGCAACCCTCACAGCTTAATGGTACCTGGGAAGAGAGGGGGGATGGGACGGTTGCCTCCTCCTGGTTCCAGCTGCTAGGGTTGTAAGTTTTCATCTTAGTCTCTCAGCAAGCATGGCTTTCTCCCATCTTCCTGCCTTCTCTGGCAGCCTCACAGTCTAATGGTACCTGGGAAGGGGGGGAGGGGATGATACACCTGGTTGCCTCCTCTTGGTTCCAGCTGCTATGGTTGTTAGTTTTCTTCTTAGTCTCCCAGCAACCATAGCTTTCTCCCATCTTCTTTAATATTTATGTTTTAAAATCCTTTGCAAGCCACACTGGGGTCCTTCACTGGAAGAAAGGTGGTGTAGAAATTTATTAAGAGTATAACTTAGAATTAGTAGTGCTATCTATCTATCTATCTATCTATCTATCTATCTATCTATCTATCTATCTATCTATCTATCTATCTATCTATCTATCTATCCTGCCCAATTAGTGGCAAAGGCACTGCTCAGAGTGTCACACAGGTCAGAATGATGCATAATAATATCTGATAGAGATGGGCACGACTAAAAAAAAATGGTGTTTTGTTTGTCGTTTGGTCGTTTAGGGGTCCGTTTCGGTTCGTTTTCGTTTTCGTGACGTTTTTCGCAAAAAAAATTCATTTTCGTTTCGTTAGGTAACGAAACGAAAAAACGAAAATGAAAACGAAAAATTGCTGTTTTGTTAGCATTCTTTTTAGTTCAATGCATCTGCTGCAACAAAAATGAAAAACACGGCAAATTTGGTCGTTTTGTTTTTGTTTTTGTTTTGTTTTTTTAAAAAAATTTGTTTCGTTTTCGTTGCGTAACAAAATGAAAAAACGAAAACGAAAACGAAAAATTGCTCGTTTCGTGCCCATCTCTAATATCTGATAGAGGCTCCAGGGAATAGCTTTAAAACTTGCTCAATGAACTCTTCCAGCTGGATCCACAAGGCTTCCGCTAGCTCATAGGATCGTTGAAAAGGAGCATAAATGTTAACAAGCAGTATTATGGATCCAGCAACTTTTAACACCAGTGCAGTGGCTATATTAATTAAAGAATCCCAAAACAACACAGTGGCCTGTAACTTGGTGGACAAGAATGTAACTAACCCCCCCGTGGCTCTTCCACCCCTAGAGCTCGGTAAGGCATTTAAAAAGTATGCCTCATATCCATTCAGCATTGGAGCATCCAGAGCCCAGAGGAAAGTGTAGAACATGTGCTTCTATTCTGCACCTATTATCAAGATCTACGCAAGGAGATTATCTCCCCAATTATAGGCAAATATCCTGGGAGGTCAATAGAATTCTATATACAGTTGCTCCTTTCTGATAACACTTACCAGGTAACTAGGCAAGTTGCCAAATTCTGTGCTGCTGCAATAAGGGTTCGTAAACAAATTTATAAAGAAACATAGTAGTTACTGATGACTCTTTTTATTGTAGTTAATGGCCACTTTTATTTCGGACCAGAATAAATTTTAAACTGTATTTTAAATTGTATTTAAAATTGTATTTATGATATATCTTGTAATAAGGCTTGATTCATGTGCTGTCTATTGGAATGCATATTTGAACATCCTTATTTTTATGATTTTATTTTTGGTTTATGGTCGTTGACCGTAAATAAAAAAAATTTCAATATCTGATAAAAGATATAGATTGAAATTTTAAAAATATACAATACAATTCAATAAAGTGGTAAAATAAGGAACACACATAATCAGGAGTGAAGGGGAAGCTCCATCAATCAGCAAGATGACTCCAGGATAAGGCTATAAAAGGCTTATGGGGGGAAAAACCCCCACAAAACAGGTCTTGACGTCTCCTAAAACCAAGGAGGGAAGGAGCTAACTGTACCCCAGGTGGACACGAGTTCCAAAGTGATGGAGCAACCACCAATAAGGCCCCATTTTGAGTGGCAGATTTTTGGGCCTCCTTTGAGGCTGCTACCTGCAGCATCCCAGTGTAGAAGGACAAGACGATGCTTTGAGGGAGAGGCACTCAGACAGGGGACATAACACAAGTACTATAAGTACTTACATGAGGGCAAGCATGGAATCAGCCAACATCATATAAAGCAGTCCAGTTGTGTGCTAACTCATACAACCAATCATGTCAGCAGATATGCAGCTAGACCTGTACTTAATGACAGCTGCTTCATCATTGCAGTATTTTGAACAGAATGCTGGCCTTTGAAATGTAGATTTATTGCAGGATACTTAGAATATCTTGACACTGAACAATGAAGCACGAGTGAAAATGAAGAAGCCATAGAATTGTAAGGAATTAACTCGGCCCTGGCTAGTTGTTTGGGGCAGCGCAAAACGCAAACAGGCAGATTGGGTCTTATTAACGAGGAAAGAGATTTTATTTAGCTGTTAACAGAGGGAACTCTACAGAGATAACTCTCCAAATAGAATTCCAAAGAACAATGGCTTTGCAAACAACTTTATACACTTTTGGTCACTCCTTTCGTTGCCCTCCCTTCTGGATGTCATCACTGCATCTGGCTAATACATTGTATCCAACATGACAGTTCCTCCGTGATTGATCCCTTCTTCTGGCGCCAATTATACAGCCTAATTGGTCTTGCAAGACGGCTGAGAACTTTTAGGGAGGATCCGCCATCCCAAACAGATAAGCAGAGAATAGATTCGGGCTCTCCTGGCAGATGGCTAGCTTCAAGCAGCTTCAAAGACATTGTTCAATTAAGTGTCATGAAAGAGTAATTGTCTCTTTACTCTAAACAAAGCTTCAAGGCTTATCTCGTCCTTGAGTATGCGCATGCGTGAGCTACCTGCCAGCTCAGAGCCGGAAATGCCTGGGGGCCTGTTAGCGGAAAGAATGAACCAAGGATTTTAACAGAACCAAAGTGTGCCCATTGATTATGCATAGCAAAGCGGGCTTAATGAATATATATTGCTTCTTAAGGCTAATTGTGCTCATTACACATAGTTTCCAAATGCCAATTGATTATAGAGAATACACAATACCCTTCAGAATTAGAAAAAGAAACACGGAAAGATGGAATATTTTGGTCACATAACAAGAAAGGAAAAATGCAGCCTGTCACAGCTGAGTATTCAAGGTAAAATAAATGTATAGGAAGGAAGATGTCTCAGCTGAAGAGTTTTGAGGGCTGTTTTGGATGTTGCATATCATCCTTGTTCAGAGCTGCCACACCCGAAATCAGAATACCTATAATGAGGAAAGAGAAGACGGATTAGAGGAGCAGAGAACAGATTAGGTAGTATGTGTAAGAAAACACGTCTTTCCCATATGAAGAAAGGCCTAGATTTTGCCTTTTAATTTCTGTTGCCATGCCAACAATAATCTATTCAAAACAAGTCTGTGCTTGAGTTCTACTGAAATCAATCAAAGGTACAAATATCCAGAGCATTTAGGCATGTTTGTATATGAAGTTAGGGGCATTCAGAAAGAAAATATCTGTTATATTTAAACATACAGTAATTTGATATAAGACCATTTTGAGGTATCTTTAAGGATTATACATGATATCAGCAACTGGTATCTTAAAATCATTCTGGTTTTCTCCTTCCTGCACACTCAGCTCAAGTAACTGATATAGTTTAGATTATAATAAACATCTACAGACACATGTCCACTTTCATTATAATATGAAATGCTGACATTTCCATTCCGTTCTCCTTTGGGTTTATGATAGTGAGATTACAGCATCTTAAACCAATATTTCCTTGGATTTTTTCTGTCCAGTTTCCTACAGAACATTAATCTGATTAATTTCATCTGGATGCGTATTTATTGTACATATTGACAGTACCATATGCACTTCTGGGACTCAGTAAAAACCTGGTAACTTTGAACTGAAGTTCATTGTGAATTATAGAACAAGATTACAGTATACAGTCATTCAAAAACTGGAGAAAGACAGATATTTATATTAACTCAGGAGACTGTTGTTTCTTCATTGTTGAGTGTGAGGATAGATGATGCAAGTATTTCTCTCTCTCTCTTTTTCCTGCCCCAGTCCTCTAAATTCTGAATTGAATTTGATACTACAATCTAAAAGAGGTGATTCTTGTGAAAAGAGAGTGGATTAGAATGAAACAGATATGCTAATTTGTGTGTATAGATTATTAAATAGAAATTCAGCTAATCTCAATAGATGTTTATGGGTAGGTTCTTCTGTTTCCCATACTTTTTTTTCTTAAAGCTGGACTTGGACTGAGCAGTTTTCTTCAAACAGAACAGATAGACCTTCATGAGCTTTTGTGTGGCCCTCTGTGAGTTGCCTTTCTATGGATGCCTTCCCAGAAGTGACTTCCGGATCACCAGAAAACACTTCTGGGGCCTCTGACAAGCCCGGGAAGGCCATTGGAGGCTTGTTCAGGATAGCACCAGGCCTCAGGTAAGTGTAGTGTGGCCCAGACAGGCCCCGCAGTCTGACCCAACCCAGCATCTGCATATCACAGATTTTCAGTTATCACAGGTCAGGTTAGGTCTCTAACCCCCGTGATAGGTGCGGGGTTGCTTTATGCTGGGTTCTGAAGTTCCAGGCCTTTCTGCAATATACTTTGTCACCTACATCTCTTTATTTGCTTGTTTTGAGGCTTGTGCTGCATGTGGTACTGCTGTTTGTAGTTTAAAGAATCCCACCCCAAACACACAGAACAGAAGGCCCCATGGAGAGCTGTAGTGGAAAGAGGAACCCATTGCTCAAGCAATCTGTAGCTCATTAGTGGCCATAGTTGGATACTGGCCATGGTTAGATGATGTTTATATAGGTTTATTGTTCAGCTTTAACAATGTCAGTAGCCAGTGTAACATATTTGTATTGTACCACATTAATATCTACAGGTATGGAGGATTATTTAAATGAATTATTATTAATGATTATAAATATTTTTACCACTCATGAAAACTCAGAAGGTCATAAACTACTCTTCTAATAGCATTTGCTTTTAATAATATTAGAAATGATCAGAATGAGATTCACAATGTTCTCAGTGGTTTAATTCATTTCACAGCCTGAGATTTCTAAAGGGTTTGAAGTTTAACTAAATTATTACAATTTAGCAACTCTAAGTGCATGTGGATTTTCTTTTCTTTTTTTGCTTTTATACATTTAATTTCTTTGGATGCCTGTTCGGTCATCTCATCTTTTCTCGTTAAAGCATTTGTGAGCGTTTACCTGAACACAAAAAGGGAGTTATCAACAGATTTGGGGAAACTGCAAAATTCGCAGCTTCAGATCTATGCTTGTCCTAGCCTCTAGTCAGAAATGCTGACCCACACATCTCCAGACTTTTCATTTCCAGGGATAACAAAAAGATCTTTCCATTTGTGCTTGTTTTGGCCACGTGGGCATTACTTGGGAATCAATTACCTTATTCTTTGAGTCCATTTGTTGACTGCTAAATGTACTACATGGCTGGCCAATCTTTTCTTTCAGTTGTAGGTGGCTCAAGCAATGTTTTGCACTCCAGCTGCAGCATTCTGAATGGGATCCCAGGGGCTCACTTAGCACATCCTGCTTTCCATAGCTATCTGGGCATATTTTCGTCCTCCTGATGGTATTCTATAACTTAGCACCACACATCTATTGCCAAAACAAATTTCAAAATATGATTTGTAAAAGTAAAAAAAAAACCTCCAACAATCATTCAGAAGACCTTTCTACATGAGAAGTAGAATGATTAGCTGTCTGTCAGGCATGGAGAACAGGCAATATGTCTGCAACATATTGTTACCAGTCACATTTGTGTATTTCCATTATTTGGAGGTGACAGCTAAGAGACCAGATTGTCAAATAAAAAGAAGTACTTTGCCTGGGGCATCTAGTAAAGGACAGTTTTAATAAGCAGTAGCTTCAACACTCAAGGAGGAAATCAAATCAAATAGAATTATAAAGATGTACTGGTCTGTAGCTCCAAATATTGATTTGGAAGCTAAATCAAAGCCTTGGGTTTATCATTATTAGAAGGCATGTTGTTCCAGTCTGCATAACAGATAATACTGATTTCATCTCATTCATGTCTGCTGCTAAGCCTGACATATGTTTTTCATTCACTGACAGCTGGTAAAACAGTGTTATGGTAACAAACTTAAAACATCTTCCCAGCATTTCAAACCAGTAGCTAAACAGCAACCTGTTACGTACAGTTCATTTATCAATAGGAATCTGCTGAACGTCAACTGGAAACAACGTTCAGTGCATTTTGGCACATCTTGGACCAAACAGGAAAGGCATGTCTACCTGGAATTTTGGGGAGAGTACCCTCACCATGGTTGTGAGCTGGTCGTGTACAATGCAGCTAATATACTATTTACAATACAAGCTGCAGTAACAAGGAGGTATTAATTAAAATTAGGTTAAAGGTGACAATGGCTGCATGTGTGTGCATTTATGTGCATTGTAATTAATGCAGTTACTAACAGGAGACAGGGAAAAGGCAGAACTACTCAACACCTTCTTTGTTTCCATTTTCTCCAGAAAGGAAAAAAAGTTCAGTTAGGTTGAAGAGTAAATGAGGTAGGGAGGAAATTGCAGCATAGAATAGGTAGGAAGGTAGTACAGGAACACCTGGAAACCCTAAATGAATTTAAGTGCCAGGAACTAGATGAATTACACCCAAGGATATTAAAAGAACTGGCAGAAGTAATTTCAGAATCATTGCCAGTAATCTTTGAGAATTCCTGGAGAGCAGGGGAAGTTCTCATAGATTGGAGGAGGGCAAATGTTGTCCCCATCTTCAAAAAAGGGGGGGGGGAAGAGGACCCAAATAATTACCACCCAGTCAGCTTGACATCTACTCCTGGAAAGATTCTAGAACAGATTATTAAGCAGACAGTATGTAATTATTTAACAAGCAATGCTGTCATTACTAGAAGTCAACACGGATTCCTCAAAAACAAGTCATGTCAGACTAATCTGATTTCTTTCTTTGATAGAGTTACATGCCTGGTGGATGACGGGAATGCTGTGGATGTTGTTTATCTTGATTTCAGTAAGGCCTTTGATAAGGTTCCCCATAACATACTTGCAAACAAGTTAGTAGAATGAAGGATAGATAATGCTAGTGTTAGGTGGATTTGTCATTGGTTAATTGATCCAATTACTACTATTAGACTCTACAACTCTACAATCTAACATGCTATTCATATGAGGTATATTGTTGTTTCTTTTCCTTTTTCACATTTAATTTTTATATCCAATGTTTATTGTGTATATTTGTATATTGGATTTTTAATTTTATTTTAATTTCTATTATCTATTTTTTCTTTCTCACTTTACACTTTTTTGCACCTACCCTTCTTTACTTGTTCTTTATATTGGAAGCTGTGTAACAAGTAAATTTTCCCAATATGGGATGGGGAAATATAGGTATAGGATGGGAGACACCTGGCTGGAGAATAGTACCTGTGAAAGCGATCTGGGAATCTGGGTGGACCACAAATTGAACATGAGTCAGCAGTGTGACACAGCGGCCAAGAAAGCCAATGTGAATCTTGTAGCATCAACAGAAGCATAGTTTCTAGAGCAAGGGAGGGGATAGTACCATTCTATTCTGTTCTTGTCAGACCCCACCTGGAGTACTAGTGTTCAGTTCTGCGCTCCTCAGTGTAAAAATGATGTTGACAACCTCAAACAGGTCACCAGGATGGTCTAAAGTCTGGGACATATGTCTTACAAGGATCTGGGAATGTTTAGTCTTACATAGAGATGTGAAAAAAAACCTGTGAAACAGTCCCCCCCCCCATTTTTACAGAGGCCTGTTGGTTTTTCCCCCAAAAAATTGGGAAAAAAGAAAAAAGAAAAAATATTATGGAAAGTTTTATTTTAACATGAATAATAATTCCTAAATCATTTCTAAAATATGCATAGTATCAGATTATTCTAATTTCTGTGCACTGAGGACAAGGAAGTCCTAGGTTACAAACTGAACTCTCCAATGCAAGAACAAGATGCATTTCTTCCTTTAGGTTAGGATGTGCTGCTATTGTCACAAGAAAAAGAAAAAGAAAAAGGTTTCACTTTTGTTTTTGCATGTGGGTGGGTGTGTTTGGTTCTGTTCTGTCCTCTTCACTAGGCCTCAAAGCACTATAAGAAAGTACAGAGCAACAAAAATAATTCTGATTAAATGTCATGCCTATTCATTGAAATTTAGTCCCACTTCCTTCTATGCATTTCCCTCTCTTCAATTCTTTTTACAAGAATGAGGTTTTTATTTTATTTTTATTTAATACTCTGGAGAGGAATTATGAATGGTTAATTCTGGATTTTTAAACATTGTTTTGTAGAGGGCTTTTCGTTCCACATAAACTAGTAAACAGTTCAGGAGATTTTTACTTACAATTACAAATAAATGTTATTTAAAAAGCAAATTCTGTTTGTAATAATTGTTTGGATAACTACGGTATATTTTGATATGCAAGTTGTGATAATTGTCCGTAGTCATTTTAACAGAATGACTTTCAAGCTGTAAAAGGGGTGTGGGGGTGGGTAGTGCTAATGTAGCATTTTTAAAAATTTTCTAAAAAATCCTCTCCCCCCCCAAAAAGGGAATTTTTTTTACACCTCTAGTCTTACAAAAAGAAGGTTGAGAGGGACTATGATAGCTATGTTTAAATATTTGAAAGGATGTCATATTGAAGAGGGAGCTGGCTTGTTTTCCATGACTTCAGAGACTAGGACTCGGACCAATGGTTTCAAACTGCAGGGAAAGATGTTCCATTTGAATGTTAGGAGGAACTTCCTGACAGAGCTCTCTGGCAGTGGAATATATTGCCATGGAGGGTGGTGGAGTCTCTTTCTTTGGAGGTTTGTAAGAAGAGGCTGGATGGCCATCTGGGTACTTTGATGGGGGTTCCAGCATGGCAGGAGGTTGGACTGGTTGGCCCTTGAGGTCTCTTTCAACTCTATGATTCTATGAAAATGACTTACAAAAATAAAATGCTTTATGGAGTATCCTTTCCTCCTTAAAGCAGTTCATGCTGCTTTATGGATGCCTTTCTTAGCACATTTGAGCATAGGTACAGCTTTTACAGAGTGACATTTATCAGGAATAGATGAAGTATGATAAGTAAAGCTGTATGATTGCTTAACGTGACATAAATTAATAATAAAGATAGACAAGTCATTCTGCAAGATGTTGGCAGGTTGGGCTTTGCAGCCGCAATTTTGTTGGTTCCAGTCCTGCCGAGAGGGTCAGTTCCTAACAATGGTGCAGGAGGATTCCTGCTCAAAACCTTTGGTGTTATAGGAAGGTGTTGAATAAAGGTTTGTCTTGTCCCCTAGACTAATTAAAATCAAATGATATTTCTTGGAGAAGCTGATGCAAAGTTTTGGAGTGTTTGCCATCAGTATGAAGATGGCACATAATTGTGATACAAGGTTGTCTCTACTAGCTGTCTAAATGTTAATAAAGAGGAGAGACTACCCTCAACTATTTGGAGAGGAACTTCCGAAGCTAGGCTAAATAAAAGATCCTGCCTTCCCAGCAATCTCCTCTCTTGGAGAAAGAAAAGGTAGGATTCATATGCAATTTTCAGGCAGGAACATATAAATTTCAGGTAGGGACATTATAAGCAGCACGTAAGAAGCAAACTAAAAGCTTGTGCAGCTGTTTTAAGGCCATCAGTACTAGAGATGGGCACGACTTAGCGGTATTCCCGTTTCCGTTTCCGTTACTCGGTTCCGTTACTCTACGGAAACGGTAACGGGAATTACTCCGCCAGACTTCGAGCTCGAACCGACGAACGAACAATTTTGGTCTGATTTGTCGTGCTCGTTACTTGCATCGCGAGATCGCGCGATGCCACACGCGGCACAGAAAAAAAGTTTTTAAAAGTTAAAAAAACCCGGTTCCCGGCCAAAAAGCAGGCGGGAAAATGCCTGCCGTGCCTCAGGGCACCTACCAGAGGGGTTGTTTCTGGAGGTCCCCGGCCTCCCCCCTCATCCCCCGTCCTGGGCTGCTCTGGTGGGACTCGCCGCAGGCTCGCAGCAGCAGCAAAAAGCCAGTCTCGCCGCCGGCCGCCCGCAATTAAAGCGCAAGCAAGCGGCACGGACGGCACAGGAAAAAACTTTTAAACTCTCCCCCCACCCATTCCCGGGCCAAAAAAGCAGGCGGAAAAATGCCTGCTTGACTAAGGGCGCAGGGCACCTACCGGAGGGGTGGTTTCTGGAGGGGGGGTCCCGCCTCCCCCCCGTCCTGGGCAGCCGGACTCGAGTTGCCATTTCGCCATGCCATGCGGTGCGGGCGGGGGATCCAAAATGGGGCGGCAAACGCAATATTGTTTTTGAAATCGTGGTCCAAAAACACACAAGCACAACAGAAACACGCGAAAATTTATAAACTGCCAGATTTTTCACAGTAGCAGTGGGTTTTTTCTTGCAACAAAATGTCTCTCCTCTCCTCCTCTGTCCTCCATTTATTTTATTTTATTTTATTTTATTTACACCTGCGCAATGATGGGCTGGCCGAGTGGCCAGCCATGTGGGAGTGGACAACCATGCAAATTTTTGGAGCCATCCCACCAGTCGCATGGCCACTTGGCCATGGAGACTTCTGGGATGTGCCAAAAAGCCCCCTAAAACCTGCCCTAGCCCTAACCCTAACCCTTGACTCCGTACCCATACGTCACAGACTGTCTTCTTAGTGGGTCAGAGAGGCACCCAGAGGTGCAACCCACTAGCCCACCGTAACCTTACCCGTCACTAGCCTAACCCTAGCTCTTGCACTAAGCCACCTTAAAGCCAGATCTACTTGCTTGCATTGCACTACACGCAGCAAGTACAATTCCCTTCTGTGTGAGACATGGTGGTGCGGGAGCCTTGTGCAGGGAAGGTATGACCCTATCACTCTCACACTGGTCTCACGTCTGCACATTATGTTATGCAATATCCATATGGCTATTGCATAGCATTTTGCAGCAGCAGCAGGTGAGGAAGGGAGACCCCCATGTAGAGGGGTGTCTCTTGGAGCCTGCTTCCCCTTCCTAGTGGCAGGAGGCACCCACGGGTGCCTCCAGGAGCCCACTTTCCCTTTATAGCGGGCCAGAGGAGGCACCCACCCCACAGAGGTGCCTCCAGGAGCCTGCTACCCCCCCCAAAAAAACCAGTACTAACGACAACGAAAAAACGAAAAAACGAACCGACTAATTTTTGCGAATTTTCGCGAAAACCCAAAACGACCCGAAATGGGACTGGCCCGACTAACGACAACTCGAAAAATTTTTTTTTCAAGTCGTGCCCATCTCTAATCAGTACATAGTCTGTAAAATGCACATTAGACGACAAATTGAGAAATGTTGCAGTTTATATTAGCTGACATTTCTGGACCTTCTGCAAGGCTAGCCCCAGATACAGCATGCTATCATAATTTTAAATGAGAAATGATCAAGGAGTGGATCACAGTAGCTGCCTGAAGCTGAGCAAAGGCACTCCTAGTCACCTTTGCCACCAGAACAACACTGGTTAATTAAAAATTAAGAATAATTTTTAAAATTATGATTCCATAAATTTTATTGACTGCAAAATACACAGAAAATACAAAACTAACAAATTAAAAACTTCAGACATACACAAGAGGCATCCTCTAAGACAGGTATGTCCAAAGTCAGGCCCGGGGGCCAAATGCAGCCCGTTTTCAAATTCTGAGTGGCCCATGGCCTCTTTTCCCTGCCGGCTCAGCCTGTCATGCATCCCTGCCAGCTGGCCTCTTCCCATACCGGATGGAGGCCTCAGCTTGCAGTTTTATGGTTTGCCTGCCCTCCCTGCCTCTGTCCACCCTACCAGCCACCTGCTCAACCTATCTGCCCCCAGCTCCGATTGCTGCAGCGTCCTCCCTTCCTCCTTGCATGTTATAGAGACTTCTCCAAAATCCGGCCCGGGGGCCAAATGTAACTGAATGCTTGGCCCCCACACATTTTCACCTTGACAAATCTGGCCCTCCTTGCAAAAAGTTTGGACTCTTTTTTTGTTCTTATTTGTATACAGTATAACAACCAAGTGTTCATTTAGTAGAAGGTCAATCCAAAATGGACCAAGTAAATAAATATTTCCCCTTTTAACCAATTTCTGAGAAACTGCTGGCACTCTCTGTATTAGTGCCTCAAAGAAATAACAGTGTGAATGATTGTAATCAAATGGGTTAATGTAGGAAAAAAGGACTCAGGAGAATAGTTAATTCTTGGATTCATTCTAACCCAAATAGGGTGGGTGGCCCTTGAAATATCCTGGGCCTGGTATTGCTTCTAGGTATTCAGGTAGCAACTGCAGCCAAGTGTGCTTTGTCCAGCTTGCACCTTGTGTGGCAGCAACTGCATACTAAAAAGGTTTGGACCCTCAGTTGGTTCAGCTGGGATACAAAAGATGATAACTGACTTTTAATCCTGGTTATAAATTTTCAGACAGCTGTTATAGTGCACATGTTGATAATATTAAGAGTCACTAGGTCAGCTCAATGTCCAAGTTTCTAAAGTAATTGTTTCTAATTTCAGGAAAGGATCTATTTTATCCCATTTCACTCTGTCCCAGTGTAGTAATTGTAGACATTTGAACAGAAGTCTGCAGCTTCAGTGCTGTACTCTGAGCATCTGAAGTTCATGCTAAAATAAAGCTGTTCATTATAGAATACTTTGTATTTGGTTTTTTTTGCTTCTATATTTAATGCATGTTATATGCCTGGATCCCCCTACATCAATAATCATGTGATATCACCACTGCCTCCCACCACATGTTATAGCTCTCCTGCAATGAATGAGTGGAGAATAGAGATGGGCACGACCAGAAAAAATTACTTTTCGAGTTATCGTTTGTCGGGACGGGTCCGTTTCAGGTTGTTTCCGTTTGTCGAGGAAATTTTCAAAAATTTGTCGTTTCCGTTTGTCGTTTATCGTTTGTCATTTCCACCGTGATTTAGCGTGATTTGACGTCCCAGGGAGCATGGGGGCGTCCCGCAATCAGGGCCGGCGCTACGTGGGCAGGCAGGCTGGTAGCCTGGAGGAAGGGGGAGAACCCTTGCAGTCCCTGGATCTGGGACTCTAGCGCTTGGTCCTTTTTTAAGGAGCTCCGAGGTGGCGGGAGAAGCGCGCCTTCCTTCCTGGAGAGACGAAGGGAGGTGGCACCTTTTATTCCCGGAGCGCTTCCTGATCCACCAGACACATACAGTCCTTCGGGGTGGGGGGTGGGGAGAGTCAGGAGGAGAAACGGGCCTTTTTCTTCCTCTCTACCGCTTCCCACCACAGAACCCACTCTTTCCGCTTCCCACGCTCGCCTTCTGTAAATGATCCCCGGCCGGGGAGCGATGGGGGTTTTACTGCTTTATTTCAACCCGCCGCTGCTCATTGCCTCCAATTCATTTCAAAATGTGCTTGCAGCAAGCCTCTTGAACTCGGCTGGCACTCATGCCGTGCCACGCGCGTGTGCCCGCTGCATGCGCATTTGGCGTCCCCTCCTCCGAGTTCCGTGCGGGTCTGTGCCTTCGGCATTGTCCCTCCACCAAGGGGCGTGTGTGTGTGTGTGTGTGTGTGTGTGTGTGTGTGTGTGTGTGTGTGTGTGTGTGTGAGAGAGAGAGAGTGTGAGAGAGAGAGTGTCAAGGCAACATAGTCCGGGCTCTGCGGGATGTAATCACGGCGCCTCTTCACCGCTGCCAGCGCTTACGAGGGGGAAATGTGACCCACAAGCATGTCATCCACCTGCTCCCCCGGCTGTGTAGTCCAGTCGGCGTGGAGCTGAACTGGGACTCTGTATGTGTCTGTGGATCAGGAAGTGTCCCGGGGACCCTTCTTTGCCGCACCGTCCCTCACACCCGCCCCCTCCCCCTACCCTGCACGCAGCCCAGTTTGGGGTCCTTCCTTTTCCAGGTTTCAGAATTCAGGGGGCTGAAGTCCCACAACAGGAACGCTCCCCAACTTCCTGTTGCATGTGCGGTTAGTTACTCCATATACCCAGGGCGGGTAGTTCATCCCTCTGGGCTTGGTTTACGTTTGGAGAGCAAGGCTTCCAAACCTCTGAAAGACAGCTTGATTTCCACAACATCGGACAAAAGGGGGGGGGGAGACAGATCCTTAACACAGACCTGGGCCGAGCTGATTTCCACAGTTTCCAGCATATCTTTGGGACTGGAGAGTAAGAGAAGACTCTCCCCGCTAAGAGACTAAAGACGAAATCACATTGCACCCCCCATTTTGCGCCCTAGGCGGCGGCGGGGGGCGGCGGCGGCGGGCGGGGAGGTGCGGGCGGGCGGCAGTGGCGGGGGGCCATGGGCGGGCGGCAACAGCCGCAGGGGGAGGCGCGAGTGGGCGAGCGGGTGGCCAGTGGCCGCAGGCGGGCGAGTGGGCGGGCGGCGGCGCGGGCCGCAGGCGGGTGGTGGCATGGGCGGGCGGGCGACATCCAGAAGTGTCAGTCAAAACCTGGCCATGCCATTGGTGGAATGGTTCAAAAAATTTGCATGGTCCCATCCCATGCCCAGCCCACATGGGCAGGTCTAAAAAAATATAAAATAAAATAAAATAAAATCAGTGCAACCTTTTACTGCTATAAAAAACCCACTGCTGCTACTATAAAAATTAGGCATTTAAAATACCTAATTTTCACATGCTTCTGTTGTGCTTTGGTGGGTTTTTGGACCACGATTTAAAAATAAATATTGTGGTCGCCATTTTGGATCCCCCCCCCCAACCGCATGGCATGGACTCGTCTGGAGACGATGAGGATGACCCCCCCCCCCAGCCTGGTGCAAGCAGCCCAGGACAGGAGAGGGGGGGAGGCGCCCCCCCCCCCAGAAACCACCCCTCAGGTAGGTGTCCTCAGGCAGGCATATGTTCGCCTGCTTTTTTGGCTGGGAGTCGGGTTTTTTTTTTTTAATTTTAAAAACTTTTTTTCTGTGCTGCTTGCTTGCCAATGGCCGTGATGCCATGAACGACAACGAAAAACCCGACCAAATTTTTCTTTTGTCGGTTCGAGTTCGAGTTCTGACGGCTTATTTATCGTTACCATTTCCGTTACGTAATGGAAACGACAACCGAAAACGGAAACGACAATTTTGCCGAGTCATGCCCATGTCTAGTGGAGAACCAAATGGACTTGCCAGTTAAACCCTCTCCATTACATTCTGTTTGGCTAGTCTCATTGTCTTTCACACCTTGGAGGGAGAAGACTGACACCCATTTTTTCCCATATAGTTGTTACTTGTCTGCAGTTAAATAACTAGATTGTGCAAAATTCTGTATCACATGTAAAGTGAGCTCTACAGGATGTGTAAAGTCAGTGTAGTGTGACCAGGCAGCAGTACTGCTGTTACAGACAAACAAACACACACCTACTTTCCTCCCATAGGATTCTAATGAGGTCTACCATGTCCAGGCATTAGTCCTCTTGTGTCCTAACGCACATTCCTGGTAAAGGCATTTAGACTGATTATTAGCCAGTCTGGCTAATAAAAGCTGCCAATGGGGTTATGGTGGATTTGGTCTTCTCTCCTGTGTAAAAGAGACTGTCATTTGATCCATTTTCAAATGCTCACAGCTGGCAATGGATGTGCCCATTTGGCATATGAAGAAAGAGGCAGCAATTCACATACATTGATATCAAATAAAAGCTTTAGGCCAGAGTTCTATTAGTATCATGAAGCTTACAACAGAAATTGTACAAGTAGTGTTTGTGATGTAGCTGGTGGTCCACTGGATGCTCTGATGTATCCATGTTGCACAACTGCTTATATACAGTCATGCCCCTGGGTGTAAAGCAGGTGGCTTCCAAAAGGTAAAAACCACTCACATGACTGGCCTTACACGCATAATACTGTATCATACAATAGGATTGTGGATTTATTTTTAAAGTGCCACCAAACTCTTAGTTGCAGGTTTTAATTTAAAGTGAGTAGTTGCTTGGAATCTGCCCTATGGGTCTCAGTGACCTTTGGAAGTATCATGGCTAGTTTGACATTAACTAACTTTCTCAGATCAATTCCTTCTCTTGTATGCAGAATGAAACAGTGCCATCAAGTGGCACTTCCTTTAAATGAACAACCTTTTTAAAAGGTGCCAGTTTTCCAGGTTGAGGACCAATTACCATGTCAAAAAAGATACAGGACTTCTTTTATAATGTATCAGTGGTGGTATGAGTAACTTTTTCGCTCTGTGTGCACATGCAAGAGAGTTATCCAATTCCTGCTGCATGCTCCAGAATCTTCTGACAGTCTTTCACCAAAGGTTGCTGAGAAAATTGCACAGTCAGGGCGTAAGAGGGCAGGTCCTCTAATGGATTGAGAACTGGTTGAGATCCAGGAAACAAAGAGTAGGTGTCAATGGGAAATTTTCAGGTGAAAAGTGCTGTGCCCCAGGGATATGTCCTAGGACCAGTGCTTTCCAATCTGTTCATAAAGGACGTGGAGACAGGTATAAACAATGAGGTGGGCAAGTTTGCAGATGACAACAAAACTTTTCTATGTGGTAAAAACCAGAGAAGATTGTGAAGAGCTCCAGAAGGATCTCTCCAAACTGGAGGAATGGGCTGCAAAATGGCAAATGTGTTTCAAATGTAGGAAAAGGTAAAGTAATGCATATTGGGGCAAAAAATCAAAACTTTAACTATCAACTCATGGGCTCTGTGCTATCCGTGACAGACCAGGAAAGAGATCTTGGTGTGCTGGTGGACAGCTCAATGAAGGTATCTAACCAATGTGTGGCAGCGGTGAAGAAGGCAAATTCCATGCTAGGGATTATCAACAAAGGGGATTGAAAATAAAACAGCCAACATTATAATGCCATTGTACAAGATGATAGTAAGGCCGTACCTGGAGTATTGTGTACAATTCTGGTCACCACATCTCAAAAGAGACATAGTGGAACTAGAAAAGGTGCAGAAGAGAGCGACTAAAATGATTACTGGGCTGGGTCACCTCCCTTATAAGGAAAGGCTAAAACATTTGGGGCTCTTTAATCTGGAAAAAAAGGCACCTGAGGGGGGGATATGATTGAGACGTATAAAATAATGCAGGGCATTAGTAAAGCAGATAGAGGAACACTCTTCTTCCTCTCACAAAATACCAGAACTAGGGGACATCCGTTCAGATTGAGGGTTGGTAGCATGAGGACAAAAGATTTTTTTTTACCCAGTGCGTTGTTAGTCTGTGGAACTCCCAACACAAGTTGTGGTGATGGCATCTGGCCCGGATGCCTTCAAAAGGGGATTGGACAGATTCTTGGAGGAAAAGTCCATCACAGGTTACAAACCATGATGGAGATGTGTAATCTCCAGGCTTAAAACCGGGATGCTTCAAGGACCAGAGGGAGTGCTATCAGGAGACAGATATCTAGTCTCATGTGCTCACAGACACATTTGGTGGGGCCCCTGTGACATACAGGAAGCTGGACTAGATGGGCCTTTGCCCTGATCCAGCATGGTTCTTCTTATGTTCTTATGCAAACTCAGAAGCAAGTCCAATTTTATTCAATGAGACTTAACTCTCAGGTAAGTTTGTACATAAGTATTTTATTTATTTATTTATGGGTAATTTTATTCTGCTTTTCTTGTTTGAAAAGGACAGAAGGTGGCTTACAGTAAGGAGAGACAATATACAGTCCATTACAAATAAGACACATTCAGTTTGAGAAACAGGGAATTGAGGGGTATCTTATAGCATTAGAAGGCAACATTAAAACTAACAATTGATAACATAGTGTCAGTGCAATCACACAAGGAGAGATATAAACACAAAGTTATAAGTAGTCATAAACACAAAGTCTGTGTATCCATGTATGGTAGATTCATACCTTGGAAGTTACCAATACCCTGCAGTCATCCCTTCTTATGTAGTGTTGAGGAATCATATGATTACAGCCTAAGCATCATTTGGGAAGACTTTCTAGAGTGCCATGTGATAAACTTCTTGTTGGCATTCTAGCAAAAAAATAACTAGAGCAGGTATTTCCTAGGGAAGGCCAATACCCTCCAATTATGTTTCTTTCTATCATTAGGTTGATTGATGCTGCTGCTGACTAAAGGAGGAGCTACAGGGAGGCAATGATAGCAACTAGAGATGGAGACAAATAAAACAAAACAGTGATATCAACACATATCACTGATTCATTAAATATCCATCCCTTAATATTCAGACCTGACAAATACAAAGGGACAAATGGCTGTCTAAAAACAAAAGCAAAACCCCACCACTTTCGCCCTATCCTTACCTTGTCTTTTCTGTCCTCTGGCAGGGATTTTTTTTGTTTTGTTTCTTCTTTTTTACTTGATTGGTCCCAGGGTCGACTTGGGACATCAGATGTTCCCTGCTGGGGCTGGCAAAGCAAAATGGAGGAGTTTTGGGGGGGTTGCTTTAATTTTGCCAGTTTGGGCCCTGCAGCAGTTGCAGTGGTGGAGGCAACAGCATCAAACAAGGTAGGAACAGGGAAAGTAGGAAAGGGGTGAGGACAGAGAGGTTTGGGGAATTTTTGTTGTTTTTAAGCCCCCATGACTTGTAGTTCATTGGTCGATGGGGTAAAATTTGTGGTTTGTAGTTTGTCAGTGGTGACAAACTATGAATCGGGATGAACCACCAGTTAGTTGGGCAGTTCATTCCCATCTCTTTTTTGCTTCAGCTTCTGCCAGTCATTTACCCCTGCTGAAAGAGACCTCTAAGTGCTACACAACCCATCCTGTTACTTTGTGTAATGGAGGATATTATCCTGTTATTAGTGTTTAAACTCAGGTTCAGATGAGGAATCGGGAAGCAGGTAGATGATCAGGTTTTGTCCTCTGTCTTGTACAGAAAAAAATATCTTGGCCAGCCCTCATACCTTGCCTTTGGGCACATTTCTAATATGATTTCCAGAAAGCAGCTATGATACTGAATAGCTGATATGGATGTTGGTCCACCTTCTATCTACTTAAATATCCAAATTATTTCAGGGGGTCTTTGGCTACATCCTAGGTTTAATTTTGAGACCTGCATTCACTTGTCATTATTTCTAATTTCACTATCTTGCTAGACATTTTGTTTTATTATGTTATGGTTTACATAATGGGGTTCACCTCAGCCAGCCAATCTTCAGTGGCCTTACTGTTTTGCTTTTGGGTTTTTTGGGGGGTCTATGCATTCCTTTGTTAAATTATTTGGTATATTTTGCTTAATTATATGAATAGTCCTGGTAGTATTTTACTAAGTCATGCAGTCTAGAAGATCAACTAACCAACAAACAAACACTCTATGAACAGATGGACATATTCTCTCACCCATTTGCATGAGTTTTCAAGCCCTGTGTTACATAGTCCTAACTGGCAATACCAATTAAAGATGCTGGCTTCATGATGTCCCTGGTCCTGCTGTCCAAAATTGTTTAAAGGGAATCCTTAGAATTCTTATGAATTCTTTCATAGAATGGAGATCTCAGATACAATGTGTTCTGTCACTGAGCTACATCAACAAAATTATACAGCTGCATTGCATTGCTGATCCATCTACCCAAGCAGTGTTTATTCTGATTAATAGGAGCTCTCTGGAATTTTACATGAAGGTTCCCCCCACCCCCGGCAATGTCACTCGTGTTAGTCGAGGCTGAAGACAGCAGTCGATGCATGAAAAACATTCTTTATTAAACAACCACAGAGTAGGTAGAAATCCTCCCCTTTGTTTAAGTATTGAATTGTGCTGGGCTAATAAGCTCACATTCAATGTAGTGTAGTGGATAGAGTGATAGACTGGGACTAAAGAGTTCAAATCCCTGCTCCTTAAATATTTTACTTACTTTGAAAGCTCTATCATGGACTTGACAGAACCTCACCTAACAACAAAACAAGAAGCTATGAAGGTGATGGTAAAATTATATAAAGCTACCTCAAAGTAAGCACAATTGAAAGCAACAGATTTTTTTCTATCTTAAATGCCACAGCTAAAATATGGCAAGCTGATATTTCAATTTATATGTTTCAGTTCGTTGTGTTTTTAAAATGTTTGGCATTTCTTAGTCTTTGGCTAAGCTATAACAGCTAGAAATACATTTTCCTGTGTTGCTTATTCTATCATTAGCAGATGATTTCATCACATAGCCATATCTTTGCTTGACAGTAGAGGTCTCTCTTGCTTATCAAAACATATTTCCCAAGTACCCAGGTTTATATAATTTTGGATTCAAAGGATGAACTGAGTTTTGCAAGTGCATTGTACGACCGACTACCCTTGCCCCGTAATCCTTCCCAATCTCTTTTCCAGTTTTCTGGATTTCAATCAAGCCAATACCTTTTGATTGAATGATTGATTGGTGATGCATCATACAAGCAAATATTTTGTAAGCAAAAAGACTGTACAAGTACAGAGTACATAATCTTCATCTGGTAGTCTATGCGGAGTTTCAAGAAAAAGAAAAAGAAAAAGAAAAAAGCTTTTATCCTGCCATCACTCTGCTTTGTTCAAAGAGTTTTTTTGCAGGGAATCCAGGCCATGTTCTCTCCTACTTCTAAGCCAGTTTGCATATTTTTTCAAAGAAGAAGAATTTTTTTTTACTGCTGCCTGTTCCCTTCTGCCATGTTGCCCCTCCCTGCCTCCCAGCTGGGGCTTTTTGACTTGCAGGGGTGTGGAGAGGAGGGCACCCCCCTCTCCACACCCTGATCTGTCAAAAAGCCCCAGATGGGAGGCAGGGAAGGGGCAACACGGCAGAAGGGAGCAGGATTTTTAATACTGCCTGCTCCCTTCTGCCATGTTGCCCCTCCCCTACCGCCCACGTGGTTTTTTTGACATGTTGGGGTGTGGGGAGCCAGGGAGCCCCCCCCCTCTCCACATCCCAACCTGTTGAAAAGAAAAGAAAAGAAAAACCACAAACAAAAATTGGGGGGGGGGGTGCATCAGTCTGAGAAGGTGAGTGCTGACATCAGCGCTCGCCATTTCAGATCCCTGCTGTGAATCGGAGAGTGGAGTAGGAAGGCTTTTGGGATGGGAAATTCATAAGCGTCTCTCCTCCACTCTCTGGTTCTCTGCACCGCCACCCAGCTGTTTTTTACATTTTGAACTGTCAAAAACAGCTGCGTGGCACTAAGTGAGCAGGGAAACAGCCGCAGGTTCTCGCTGCAGCCTCTTGCCTGAAGCAAGATCCGGTGGCAGTTCCCTGGTTCAGTTCCTTCAAATGGAAAACGTCATTTTGTTTCAGTTCTTGACGACATGCTGTATGCCGTTTCATTTTGAAACATTTCGAAACCTTACAAAATGACAAAACAGCATGTTTTTGTAAAGTGCCCATCCCTATGCAGCACTTGTAATGCTATTTGTATGAACTAGCATGGAACTGCAAACCAAAGTTTGTGCCCATCTCTAATCACCACTCTGGATATTGGCTCAGTTTTCTAATTTCTGCATACATTTAATAATAAAATATGAGACTTGAAATACAACTATTCCTTATTTGAAGAAATGTTTGCACCTGAATATTCAGAAAGCTGTAATATAGTGAATAGTAAAAATGTAATAATTATTATTTTCTTTACTCATGCTGCTAAGCAACAAGGAAGAAATGGCCACTAGCAGTAATATGAGTAAACTTTATTTTGAAAATAAATAGTGCAGCAGCCATCTACCAGTTTAAGTGACAATGCAAAATTAGAATGTGGTTATCTGTTCTGCTACATCTTATAAACATCCAGTTTCCAGTTTATGAAATTGTCTACAGATTTCTACATAATGGGCACTAAAGACTTCACTGTAAGAATAGTTTTAGCTCCACATTGTATCAAATTTCTATTGACTGGTAGTTCTCACTAACTTATGCAGAGAAGAAGTGTAGATAGGAAAATATTCCATTGTACCTGGCTGATTCATATGAAATGCTCACCCTTAACAGGTGTCCTGTGGCAGGCAGCAGGCAGCAGGTGTAGCTTGGTATCTTTTACAGCTTTGGATATGGAAATGGATTGCTCTGTTCCTTAGGCTTTTAAAGAGTAACCAGATGTTGAGAGGCATAGCCCATCTCTTGGTGTTTCCTTCTTTCTTTCGGCTTCCTTTCCCAGCAAATAACAAGGATTCCTTTAATAACTTCACAGTATCTCTTGGCACAGAGACATCTAGGAGGCTTCTTGGTTACCTTCCCTTTTCTTTTTGGTAGCCTCATCCAAAGACCACGCTGAGGCACTCGGCATTATATCAGAACTAAAGATTACATCTACTCCAGCCCTTTGCTTGTAATCTCCAGCTGCTGGAGATGAGATGTTATTTGTTATGACGTACAGGGTTAAGCAGCTACTGGGAGATAACCAGAGAAGATGAAAGGTGCCGGTCTCTGGCAAAATGGCATGATTTGTTTCAAAAAGCCCATCACTGGCCTCTTTCTAAATGCTGAACAAAAATGATAAAGCTGTCTCACCGGAAGCTCCAAAAATGGTTCCTTAAAAAGGTATGTGTCTCACTCTGTTGTCTTAATGCATTAAAACTTTTGACAACCACTTTCATTTAATGTTATCATGTGGATAGAAGCTTGGCTGTTTGTGAATGGGAATATATTGCAATTTTGTATAAAATAGCCCCACTTTGCAGTTAATTCTGATATAATTATGCTGTAATTCAGACAAGATCTGCAGTGTGTGACATCACACAGAGTGGGTAATTACATTACATTTTTTTCCTGTTCTGGTTGAGGTGTTTGAAAAGTGATAAGAATTGCAATTTATGTGCCATGTCCTTGTAGAACATTGGTGATCAGTAGCCTGAACTGGTTTAATTTAATTTCTTGTGAGTGTAATACTGTTATAAGATGGTACAAAATACCCAACTGAATCAATGGATCAAAACTTAAGAATACTTAGAAATCAGTAGGATTTAAATTCATCATGACTAATTTATACATTTGGATGTCATTGGGTAGACTATAATTAAACTTGCATTTCCAGCATGGTATAGTGAGGAGAGTGATGGTTTCTGAAGATCAGGGTTTGAATCCTCACCTAACCACAGAAACTCCAGAATGGACTCGTAAAGCCACTCCTTAAATATCTCACCTTGAAAGTCCCGTTAAGGTCACTATAAGTTGGTTCTAGCTTGACAGTACACAACAACTCTAAGTATGCCTCAGCCTGAAGCCGATCTATTTGTTAAAAGAAAAAGAAGCATATGTAAGAATTAGATCTGGGAGTTGCACAGAAGGTAATAAATAGTTCAGCATTATATGGGGGTGCCTGGTTGTGATAATAATAAATGTTAGTCTCAAACAAAATATGTAGCAGTTATTTCCACTTTTGACAAATGGTTACAAATTATATCATATCAAGACTTAATTATGCCTTACTAATGACCAAACATGAAAATTTGGTACTCCTATTATTGTCCTCTTTTAAAACATTTGTGAATTTAATATGTTCAGGAGTATGTACTAGAAATGTAACATGTTTTAAAAGTAGATATTTCTTAGCATTTGCTCTTCCTTTACAATTTATTATTTCCTATTATGTTTGAGCCATGACGAATCTGACAAGAGAGTGCAGAAACAAGGATCTGGTGAACTAAAACAACAAGATGGAAGTTGTGGCAGGTTGATTAAGGGCACTTTCAATAGGAAGCTGGAAAGCCTTGGAAATCTCTTTCACAATGACAGTCTGGGTCCTGCAATCTATGTTATGTGTTTATCTGTCACACTTCTTGACTTTCTGATAACGAAATTCTCTGTTGAGTGCTTCCTGTTGTTGTGAGCTGTCACCATGCCTAGGAGTTCTGGATGATCCTATGATTTAATGACCTCAAGAAAGCACTATCTTTAACATCCCTCTTCAGGTCTCGAAAGCTAAAAGCCACCTTCTTGGAGTTATTCCATCTTGTGTTTGGTGGTCCTCTTTTCATGACTTTCGTTTCACATATGATAGCCTTTGTTTAGTCATTTTAGCTTCTACTGGGATTTCAGGCTTAGTATGATCTAGAACCCATTTGTCGGTCCATAAAGTTCTCCTACGATACCACATTTCAAATGAATCAATTCTTATCCTATAAGCTTTCTTTATTTTCCAGTTATTACATCAGTATCTGACAAATCAGGAATGCTGTGGCCTGAGTGAGGGCCACTGTTGGGAATAAATTGGCAGGGGGACAATTTGCTTTGGATTTGGGCTAAAGTCATGTGGACTTGAGCTTGAGCCCAACATTTTGGTTTTGGTGCATGCGTCCTCATTTTTTGCCATCACTTGCATCTCCACCACTGTGGCTTCTGCCACCTCTACCGCTGCCTGTTTAAACAAGGTAAGTTATGGCTGGCAGGCAGGTGGAGGGGAAATGGTGGAGCAATCAGGTGTTGGGGACAGATATGCAAGTGAGAGGGAAAAGAGCTGGTGTGGGGGTATCAACAAGGAGACAAGCAAATGGACTGGCAGAGGGCAAGGGGTCTGAGTGAGGAGGCAGGGAGGTGTGGAAGTAGGCAGATGGGAGGGATCAGACAGGGAGCCAAGAGAGGGGGCATGGAGACAAGTAAGTAGATTGGCAGGAGGTTGATCAGGCAGGAAGAGCTAGAGGAGGCAGGGAGGCAAGCAAGCAAACGGGCTGGCTGGAGGGGTGGGTGGGAGGGCAAGTGAGAAGGCAGGGAGGCAAGTGAGTGAGCTCACAGGGAACAAGCAGGCAGCGAGGAGGACACGTTGTGAAATTCTATCTAGACAGTGACTCAGCACTGAGCCAAAATAAAAGGATGCTGCCAAGAGGAGGTTAAATAAGGCACTTTCAAAATGAATAACGTGAATCTGGGGTTGGGCTGAGGCAAGATCTACTGTGTATTATGTAGTCAACCCTTTTTTAAAAGCACTGATGTAATTGCAGCTAAATGCAATTCAAATACCAGTTCTTTAATCAGAATAATCAGGACCTGAATTTGGAGTAGTTTTTCAGTAACATATCCTTCCACTTGAAGATCTCTTATAGATCTTTCATAGCTGTCAAGTCTATTGTCTTTCCAGTTTCTTGGCTGCTGTCTGCATTCTCTTCGATGACTGAAGATAAAGAAAATGTGTACCATCAGCATAAAAGTTATCTAATTCTTCTGCAGTTATGATTTTTTTCTTCTTAATGGTGAGATGTAGTCTTGCTTTTGTACTTTATTGTTTAACCTTAATCAGCAGTTGTTTGAAATTATTGATTTTTTTCTGCCAGAAATATAGTATTCGCATATTTTTTTGACATTGCTTCCACCAATTTTCACTTCATCATCAGAATTTAATATTTCCATGTAATATGTTTTGCATACAGACAAAACACACACTTATATGATGGTTTTGCTCACTGGACCACATTTTATTCTGTCCTAAGGGTAAAAAAACTAGACTAGGTGATACATTTAGGCTACTAGTAAAAAAACAAAAAAAATGCTAATATTTTGAGGGCAACACCCTCTTCTTCAGAGCTATACCAAAAGTTCAAGCATGACAAAAGATGGAATTGACAGGAGTTAGTTCATGGATGTAGAGCTCTTGGCAAGATGAAAATAAATGCCAGGTAGTTTCTTAGTAGAGCTGCCTAGATGCCCTAAGCACATCCGATCTCTCCTGATTTCGGAAGCTAAGCAGGGTCAGCCCTGGCTAGTACTTGGATGGGAGACCACCAGGAAATACCAGGTGCTGTAGGCGCCTGGAGTAGGAACTGGCAAACCACTCCAGTATTCCTGCCAAGAAAACTCCATGGACATGGGGTCACGAAGAGTCGGTCACGACTGTAACGACACAACACACACACAGCTTCTTAGTAGAGTCCTGGAACAGAGATGTCGTGAAGCTGCATCTGAAGTTACAGGTTGTACTTACAGATCCAGTCCTTCAAACAATGTGACATAGATCACGTACACACATTCACACACACCTCCATGTGGCACTGTGAGGCTGATAGCCCCTGTTTGGCCAGAGAAGGTGGAGGGTTGGTACAGAGACCCATGCGTTTCATTTGGGGCCTGGGGGGGAATTAGGAAAATCCACTAGGTGTAGCCAATTGGGTCAAATAAAAAGAATAGATATTACCCAGTGGTTGCATTCTTGTGGTCCCGTTGATGGTCCATTTGCCTCCTTCTTGGCACGTATGGGGGTGTTTCTTTCTTGGTATCTCAGGATTTCTGATTGGAACAAAATAAGTTGTTAATATTTCGAGGGCTACCTAAAGGTAGTCTCATGTTCAATGTATCGGCTGTGCATCACTACAAGCAAATGTTGAGGAACACCCATTAAAAATAATAATCTATAGCTTTTCTTAATGCACACAGTCAAAATTTTTACTGTAAACACAATGAATTTTTCAGAAATATTAGTACATTCGAGTAGCCAATGTACATTTGCAAAATTTTCTTAGTGCCTTTTGCTTTTCAGAATACACCTTGAGCGTGGTATACTTCACTCCATATACAGGCAGGATGAACACCTCTGTTTACGTAATTTTCACTTCACAAAAGGAAATCCAGAGCTGTAAACACCTCTGCTTTTGATTTTTTTTTTTTTTTTGCTATATGTTGGTTTACGTAAGGCATTGCAAAAAAAAAGTACCCAGGATGCATTGCACCCCATGCGTTTCTGGTTTATAAATTTTCTGGAATACAAAATGTCTTGGAGAACGTATTAACTTCTTAAACCAAGGTATGCCTATATAATAAAACTCTTTGTTGTAAAATCTTGAACATCACTTTATTTGAATAGGAAATTAATACTGTGATCTAATTGTTACTATGATGTTTGGTTCCCTTACTTGGGGAATTGGAATGTATGTTGAGCATTTCCAAATTCCAATTTGTGGTCCATTGTTTTGTTTTCCAGTTTTTTTGCAATCCGCTTGGTAGGAACTTTATAGATGAGAGTCGTTTTAGCTTAAAACGGGTGTATTCATATAAAATCGATTCTGAATACAGTTGACCCTTGTATAACAAACAGCTTGTATAACATAAAATTTGTACATAAAAAATTCCAGAGATAGGGGAAATTTGCTTAACGTAATTGCCTATGGGGAGAATCCGTACAACATAAAAATGGGATCACTCTGTTTTCAATGCATTCCAATGGGAATTTGTATAAAGGAAAATTTGCTTAACATAATTTCATTTGGAACGAATTAATTCCTTTATACAAGGTACCACTGTACTTATTTGTACAAATTGTTTTCACAGACATTTTCACTTCACATTCTAAAACTACTTTTTCTTCATGGAAGCATTTCTTCTTTGAGGAAATTTGCTGTTCTTACATTTTTATGCATGACTTGCCTCTCCTGGGTATTTTATTCTGATCAACTAACAGATTCCCCTACTCTATCAATATTTCTTATTTGGGTTTAAATCTCCCCTTTATTTCTCTGAACTTATGGAGGAGGCCTTGTCGCCCCCCACCCCTTTTGTTCTTCTCTATTTCTTTTTAAAGATTATTATAATAGTTCTCCTTGTCCTTATGTGTAAGGCACTAAAAGTTTTTATTTAAGATTCTGAATCTATTTCTGAAGGGTTTTTTTGCATTTTTTCCTTATAGTAACTCTGATTTCAATCCAATAAATTTGTCATGAAATTGCATATAATAAAGCAAATCTATTCTTTACATGTTGTTTGAAGTTTCCAGGAATGTTATTTAAATTGTAATTTGGCCCTGTGTCTATTTTTGTGTTCTTCAGCTTTACTGCTAATTTAGATATTTAGATAGAGGCTCATGGTGCAATGGTGAAATTGAAGTACAGTAACCCCCCGCCGATTGTGGGGGTTAGGGACCCACCCCACTCGCGATGCAAGAAAATCTGCGATATGCGGAAGTGGGCGGGGGGCGGGGGGCATCTTACCTCCCACCACCGCCTGCCCGTGCAGCCCGAGCCTTCTCGGGGCAGCCTGGTTGAGCGGTGTGGAGTGACCCGATCGCTCTGCACCACCCCACCCAGCCACCCCGAGCCTTCTCAGTGGTGCGTAGGAGGCCGGCGCGGAGCAACCCGATCACCCTGCACCATCCTGAGGCTTCTCGGGGGTGCGGGGGAGGGCGGCACGGAACGACCCGGCTGCCCCCGCCACTCTCCCATGGTGCAGGTACTGTGATCCCGCGATGTAGCGGGGCTGCGGTACCTGAATCGCAAAATGGTGGGGGGTCACTGTACTGCATTCAAGCCTCTGCTCTCAACCTGAGTGTGATCTCAGTGAGTTCAGGTAGCTTGGCTGAGGTTGGCTGAGCCTTCCATCCCCTTTAGGTTGGTAAGATGGACATCCAGCTCACTGGGGGGCAAGTCATTGTTTATTTATGTTGTTAACTACCCAGAGAGTGCTCTAGCATTACAGAGTGGTATATAAGTCAAAACAACAATGTTTAATTTAGTCGTTAACATCCTTGGTCTGTATCACCATCTGCTCCTGGTTTTAGTTTTGCCAAGATAATAATACTCTTCTGCCTTCTGGTTTCAATTATATAGCCTATTTGATTTCTGTATTGGCCATCTGGAGACGTCCATCCGTACAACTGTCTGTTCGTTTGCCTGAAACATCTATTTGCACATTGTTGACTTAACAGAATTCTATGAGTCACTTTCCTGCTTCACTTCTGCCTCCCAGGCCAAATGTTCCAGTGATATTTTCTTCTTCATTATTTCCTACTTCTGCTTTACAGTCACCCATGATTATGAACATGTGTTGTTCATAATAAATTTCTTTCTTGACATGTGAAGAAAAGTATTCAATTTCTCCTTCAGCATCTTTAGTTGGATCCTAAACTTGACTAATAGTAATTGTTTTACTGATAAATTTTCCATGAAGTCTGATGGATAGTATACCACTGAGCTTTATATCCCATAGATATTCAATTTCTTGTTTCCAATACTGAGCTTATCTTGATTCACACATTCATAGATATCTACACCTGCTAACACTTTCCTCTTCAATGCAAGTATTAAAGGTACAGTCATCTTTTTCATCTGGACACCATACCAGTAAGTAGATGATACTGAGAAATCCAGATTTGGCCTCGATCATCCAGTGACATGATATATGAGGAGGCGGGAGTTTGAACCAGAGTAATCCTAGTTTCATATAAATGCCCTTTCGCAGCTATTAGCCCATGTTGGAGTCATCCACTTGTGCTAGGCTACAACACCCACAATCTCTCCGGCTGTGCTAGGCTAAAACACCCACAATCAAGTATATATGTGAGGACAGGAATTCTAATCCAACAAATCTGGAAAACATTAGGTTGAAAAAAGTTCTGGCCACAACATTGCCTTCTTTTAAAAAGTTGGCATTTTGACCTGCTAATATTCTTATGAATGTAGGTATATGTGCATTGCTATGTTTATTAATTAATTCATTGGCTTTTTAAAACCTAAAATATCTTTAAATTTCACACAATGTAATAACTTTCTGTTGTCATTTTAACTGTTATTTCCCTCTTATGAAATAAGGCAATATGCCCAAGATGGAACCATGATTGAGACTGGTATAAGGGTCTAAGGCTCTGAAGTACAAGGAACTTAGGTCTGTGCAACCTAAGGATGTCCCATTTATGATTATTCCTCAGCTATATGTAATGTAGATGCCTAGTATGTGTGCATTTGCCATTAAGCAACTCAGTCTTTTCCTACTGTTACTTTAAATATCTAGCTTCCTCAAGAATGTTTTTTAAATGTCCCCATCATTTGGTAGCTGACAGTGCAAACCTGTACACATGCCCACTCGGAAGTAATTCTCATTGATCATGGGCATTACTAGGTGTCTAAACCAGTGTTTTTCAACCTTTTTTGGGCAAAGGCACACTTGTTTCATGAAAAAAATCACGAGGCACACCACCATTAGAAAATGTTAAAATTTTTTTAACTCTGTGCCTATATCAGTCTCTAAAAGGTTCGCCATTGCTGGTGTAGGGAGAAGCAGGACAGAGGGGCCACAGATTGAGGCAGCCCACTCTCTAGCACCCAGTTCCCACTTACCTGTGTTGTTTTTTTAAAGACATTTTGCCCTGCATGGACTTCTGTGTCCAGTGGAGACCTGAGAAGGGGCACTGACTCTCCAGAAACACAAATAAGACCCAAAAGCCCATCTTGCTCTCCACACTGTGGCCAAGGCAGATGCCTTCAGCAAGTTCAGCGACAGGAGGGGAGGAGGATGAAGGAAGGCAGGAAGGAAAGAAGGCAGAAAGTGTTCTGCTTGTATACCACCCCATACCACTTCAAGGAGTCTCTGGGCGGTTTACAGTTTTAATTACAGTAGGCAGGCTGCTAGATACACACATATGCAGGCTAGAAATGAGCACGTTTCTATGAAGAGGGGAAAGGGTACGAATGGAAAGAGAGAGGTGGGGGGGAAAGAAAGAAAAGACACAGAGAGAGAAGAGGGCGACCCAAGACAGAAAGAAAGGGGTAAGACTTCAAGGAACCCATCGCGGGGCCCCTCAGAGACGGCTCTTCCCCTCCCGGACCCTCAAGGCCGGCCATCTGGCCGTCCAGCCGTGCCAGTAGCCCCCCCTGCCCGCCCACCTCCTCAGCCCAGGCCCGGCGGAGGCCTCCACCATCCCCTCCTCCTCGCAGCCCTGCCACGGTGCTCGTGGGGCAGCCGGGCGCCCCTCCTCCCCTTCCCCTCACCTGGTGGTTTGTTCTGGGCTGGGGCTCCCGGGCCGGCTCGTGTTGGCGGGCAGGCTGTCGGGTGGCTCAGTCCATTGGTAGCTCCCAGGAAAGTGGTGGTGGTGGTCCAGGGTAAAAAAAGGAGGGGGGGAGAGGGAAGCGAGCGAGTCGCGGCGGTGGCGGCAGGCACAGGGAAAACACTAAGAGAATGAGCGGGGCCAGGTCCAGCCGGGGAGGAAGTGACGCCAGCGCCGTGGGCCTCGGGGGGAGGAGCCAAGCTGGCCCTTGGACGCTATTTATAGCGCCTCCCAGCTGTGGGCCGCCCGCTGGCCCTGGGTTGGATTTCTTTAGAATTTTTCAATTTTTCCCACGGCACACCAGGCAACATCTCGCGGCACACTAGTGTGCCGCGGAACAGTGGTTGAAAAACGCTGGTCTAAACCATAATATCTTTCCGGTGAAATAGATACCTTATACTGTAATAAAATTTCTCATCTGTTATTTACTCCCTTTTATGGTGGTCCAAGCACCAGAGCAGATATGACTTCAAGAAGGTTTTATTCTCCACCCTTCATTATATCATTTTGTGCAGTCCCAGAGTATATGTTGTTAATATAGCTCGCTGCTGAGCCTCTGTTTTAGACTGATTAAGTGAAAGTGGGTGCAACATGGAGGGAAAAAAAACAGCATAATCTGGAATGAAGAAAGCAGTTACCTCATTGGTGAGACTTGGTGTCCCATAGCAACCTCTTCATTTGCAAAAAGGTGTATCTACATAATGTGCAAGCTTATATTAATGCATGCTTCTGCCCAGATATACTGTAGCTAATGGTACAACTACACCAGGCTACAGACTTTTGGGGCAGAACAGTTTCTGACCAGGGAACAACAGTATGCAAAGCTGAGTGCTGTATTTTGTTTGCTTTCCCTGTTTTTCTAGCTAGTAAGAGCAAAGCCCCAGTCTCTTCAGGAAACAGAGGGACTTCCTGAGGCAGGCACAGGGGACTGAGGGAGGTATTTTTAAAAGGCAATGATCATAGTCTGCTTTGATTCTGCTTTAGGAAATCAATGTGAGTTGTCTACTCTTCCTTCACACCACTTTGATTTAGACTTCCTTTATTCTTTGTTCCCCCTTTCAGCCAATTATTATCCCATCCAGCCAAACAGCAAGTACAGTAGGTTTATTCAGGAAAAATAAGTAAAAAGCTTGTTTCTTTTTGAAAAAGAATGGTGAAAGAAAGCTTGAAACCCCACTGCCCCTCTTTTTGTTGTTTCTCTCTCCTCTCCTTTCCAGATTCCTGTTTTTGCAGAATCTGACATTATTGGTGCAATAGCCCCCTTTTGCTGCAGCTGTGGATGTGAGGATGCCAACAGGACCTTGAAACACTGGACAAATAAATATATAAACAGTAAACTTTACTTATTTAATCAATGACTTTGCAGAGGAGAGGTAAAGATTTCTAAGATAAAGAGTGCACACGTTTCTCTTTTCCCACTTCCCACTTGTAATCCTAGAATCATAGAATCACCTGTCACTCACATCTCTTTAATTTTAATACCTTTATGCCCATCAGTGCTGGATTTAACATGGCTTCTTTTTTGCATTCTGTGGTTCTCCTCAGAGTACATGAATATTTGTGATTCTGCCCATTCATTCAAAGGTGATGCAGTCATCTCAGCAAATGTTTGACAGATAAAGAGAGTGCTAGTGGATTTCTGTTACGTTTTTCTGTCACACAGACAATGGCACGTGGGTGAACTTTGTATATTTAGACAAAATATTACCATATATTTCAGCAGTTCTTACAGCCATATTTTCTCCAGCCCAAGTCCTATTCAGCTCTTATGAGCATGCAAGAATTATGTAAGATGCCATTATTAACTAAGGAGGTGCCAGGTATATCTTTGGCAAATGCCCAGTCACAATCCTGGTCACACTCCTGGTCAGGAGGAAATTAAAAAGTTAACAAGGAGTGTCATCTGGAAGCATTTAAAGAAGAGCATATTTTCCTCTTTTGCAAATGGCATAGACATCTTGTGTGATTCTGGTTCAAAAAGTGAAAATGCATTTTAAACGTAAAGTAATGTGTTGGCTGTAAGGTCGTGTTTACATTTGTATGATGTAGATAATACTTTCATGTGTTTTTAAATATATATACATGTGCATATCTTTTTGGTGGTCATGGGGATGGGCTCTATTTTTCCTCCTCAAAGAGTAGGGTAAGGATTCATATGCCATGGATATTGCTTTCTGGTAGATTTGCAGGAAATATCTCCATCTGATCTGATTACTACCATCACTGGAAGTTTTTGTTCTTGGAGAACATATGCTTGAGTCATCACAGCAAGAAAAAAAATCCAGAGAGAGAGAGAGAGAGAGAGAGATGTCATTTTTTAATACCCCAGTTTTGTGCATCTCTTAGATGCCTCTAAACATTCCAATAGCATATGTGGATCGTATACATGGGCAAGGTATTTCTGTAATATTGAAAATAATCTGTTTTCCCTAATTGTATGAATGTAGTAAATGATTTTCCCCCATTCTGCTCTAATTGGTCATGTGCTTTCTTTTGCATATAGTTTTGCTGTTTGTCATTGCTTGCTTCTGTGTAATGGGTTTTATGAGGTTTTCATTGTGAAATTCTTTGTGTAATAATTTGAGAAATCAGAATGGATATAGACATCTTATGTGATTCTGATTCATTTTACCGACATCAAAGTAGTTAAGGTTTATTTGATATTCCAGGATGAATATGATACAGTATCTGTGAGCAATATTAGTTTTAAGCAGAGTTCATATGACTACATGTGTGCTTGTGAGGTTCGCATATATTCACGTTAATTTAAACAAATAGGAATATATTAAAATAGCTTTAGCTGATGCAAGATAAGAATGTTTGTTATCTGGCTACGTATTTTCCAACTGTACAATATTTCTAAATGCTTAATTTTTGAAGAATGATCCATGCTTTATGCAATTGCAAACATTTAAGAGTACAAACGGGTAAATGTGCAAATTGCTTAATTGGGCCCCTGCATGATGTTAGAACCTAACCCTTGAAGTAAACTGACCACCTACTTGCAGTGCCAGAATTCCAAGGTACCTTCCAAAGAAGTAAGTCTGTCTCAATATGTTGAAAAAACTGAAGGGGATAAGAAAAGGGGGGAAATGCAAAATATCATCAATCTTTAAGATTGACAGATGTACTTCAGTGTGGTCTTCCAGTGACCACAATCTACATCTAGTGCAAGTACGTGTCCACTACATTTACTGTCTCCATTGGTGGGTCACACTCTCACCACTCTAGGGATGTGTACAAATAGATATATATATATATCAAGTGGGGGGGGAGAGATTAACCTCAGCTTTTCCTATCAATTAATTCCTTTATAGTCAGTTTATATAGTCTCTTTCCCTTTCTTCTTTCCCCCCTTGATTTTGTCAAGATTCCAAGGGTATCTGCCTTAACTGCTGTCCTTTTCCCTATCGATCGCTGCCTCGCCCCGTGGGGAACCTTGGCCCATTGTTTGGGCTCACCCCCGGAGACTTCTGGACCCTGCTCAGTTCCAAGAGGCCTTCGGGGAGCTTCCTGGCAGTCTGGCTGACGATCCGGCCGAAGCCGTGGTAGACCAATGGTTTGATGATGTCTCCTGGGCTGTCAACTGGATCGCCCCTAGGTGCCTTCTCCACTGCAGAGCTTGCCTTTCACCGTGGTATACGGTGGAGCTGAGAGCAATGAAGCAAGAGCGGAGGAGGCTGGAGAGCAGCTGGAGGACGGACCGGACAGAGTTTAATAAGGCTGCAGTTAAAATCCAGACCAGGCGCTATGTCCGGGCGATCAGGGTGGCCAAAACATCATTTTACTCCCTGAGAATTAGTGAGGCCTCGAACCGCCAGGTGGAATTATTCTGCATGGTTCGCGACAGAGGGTCTGACTCCACCATAGAATCACTGTGGGTTAAACTACCAGGTCCAAGGAGTGATGTGATAGCTGGGGTATGCTATCGCCCACCAGATCAAAAACTTGAGGGGGACCTTGAAATGAAGAGACAAATCATGGAGGTGTCTCAGAAGCACAGGATAGTAATCGTGGGGGACTTCAATTATCCCCACATCGACTGGGCCAATGCGAGCTCCGGGCAAGAAAGAGAAACTGGGTTTCTTGACTTGCTGAATGACTGTGCCTTAGAGCAACTTGTCATGGAGCCCACCCGAGAACAGGCAACTCTGGATCTAATACTGTCTGATACTCAGGATCTGGTCAGGGATGTGAATGTCATTGAGCTTCTGGGGAACAGTGACCATGCTGCAATCTCCTTTCCCATGCATGTTGGAGGAAGAGTGTCAAGCAAATCAGACATAAAAATCCTTGATTTTCGAAGGGCAAACTTCCCTCAGATGAGGAAACTAGTTAGAAAGAAATTGAAGGGGAAGGTTGGAAGAATCCAATCTCTTCAGAGTGCATGGAACCTGTTTAAAACAACGGTAACAGAGGCCCAGCACATGTGCATACCACAAAGAAAGAAGAGCTCATTTAAGTCCAAGAGGGCACCAGCATGGTTAACGAGTGGAGTTAGAGAGGCTCTAAAGTGCAAGGAGAGGTCTTTCTGTAAATGGAAATCCTCCCCAAATGAGGAAAATAAAAAGGAACACAAACTCTGGCAAAAGAAATGTAAGAAGATGATAAGAGAGGCAAAGAAAGATTTTGAGGAACGCATGGCTAGCAATATAAAGGGTAATAATAAAAGCTTCTTTAAATATGTTAGAAGTAGAAAACCTGCCAGAGAACCAGTTGGCCCTCTGGATGGTGAGGGAGGAAAAGGGGAGATTAATGAGGACTTGGAAATTGCAGAGAAATTAAATGAGTTCTTTGCATCTGTCTTCACGACAGAAGACCTTGAGCAGATTCCGCTGCCTGAGCGGCCCCTCTTGACTAAAGAATTAAATCAAATACAGGTTAAAAGGGAAGATGCTTTAGGACTAATTGATAAATTGAAGATTAACAAGTCACCAGGCCCATATGGCATCCACCCAAGGGTTATTAGGGAACTGAGAAATGAAATTGCAGATCTCTTAACGATAATATGCAACTTGTCTCTTAAAATGGCCACAGTGCCGTGGGACTGGAGGATAGCAGATGTCACACCAATTTTTAAAAAAGGAAGGAGGGGGGACTCAGGAAACTACAGGCCAGTTAGCCTTACATCTGTCCCAGGGAAGATGGTGGAAAGCCTCATCCAAGAGAAAATCTTAAAACACATAGAAGAACAAACTTTGCTGAGAGAAAATCAGCATGGCTTCTGCAAGGGTAAGTCTTGTCTGACAAATCTTGTAGAATTTTTTGAAAAGGTCAGCAGGCATGTAGATTTGGGTGAACCGGTGGATATAGTCTATTTGGATTTTCAAAAGGCCTTTGACACAGTCCCTCACCAGAGGCTGCTGAGAAAATTGCACAGTCAGGGGATAAGAGGGCAGGTCCTCTTATGGATTGAGAACTAGTTGAGATCCAGGAAACAAAGAGTGGGTGTCAATGGGAAATTTTCACCCTGGAGACAGGGATAAACAGTGAGGTGGCCAAGTTTGCAGATGACACAAAACTTTTCTGTGTGGTAAAAACCAGAGAAGATTGTGAAGAGCTCCAGAAGGATCTCTCCAAACTGGGGGAATAGGCTACGAAATGGCAAATGCGTTTTAATGTAGCCAAATGTAAAGTAATGCATATTGGGGCGAAAAATCCAAAACTTTATCTATCAACTCATGGGCTCTGAGTTATCCGTGACGGATCAGGAAAGAGATCTTGGTGTGTTGGTGGACAGCTCCATGAAGGTGTCTACCCAATGTGTGGCAGCGGTGAAGAAGGCCAATTCCATGCTAGGGATTATCAAAAACGGGATTGAAAATAAAACAGCCAACATTATAATGCCATTATACAAAACAATAGTAAGGCCACATCTGGAGTATTGTGTACAATTCTGGTGACCGCATCTCAAGAAAGACATAGTGGCACTGGAAAAGGTGCAGAAGAGAGCGACCAAAATGATTACTGGGCTGGGGCACCTCCCTTATGAGGAAAGGCTAAAACATTTGGGGCTCTTTTGTATGGAAAAAAGGCGCCTGAGGGGGGATATGATTGAGACGTACAAAATAATGCAGGGCATGAGTAAAGTGGATAGAGGGAAGCTCTTTTCCCTCTCACAAAATACCAGAACTAGGGGACATGTACTCAAATTGAGGGTTGGGAGAGTAAGAACAGACAAAAGAAAATATTTTTTCACCCAGCGCGTTGTTAGTCTATGGAACTCCTTGCCACAGGATGTGGTGATGGCATCTGGCTTGGATGCCTTCAAAAGGGGATTGGACAGATTCCTGGAGGAAAAGTCCATCACAGGTTACAAACCATGATGGAGATGTGTAATCTCCAGGCTTAAAACCAGGGTACTTCAAGGGCCAGATGCAGGGGAGTGGTATCAGGAGACAGATATCTAGTCTCATGCGCTCCCAAACGCATCTGGTGGGGCCACTGTGAGATACAGGAAGCTGGACTAGATGGGCCTTTGGCCTGATCCAGCATGGCTCTTCTTATGTTCTTATGTTCTTATGACCTTACTAGTCCTGGTCTGGTAAGGCCTCCTCCTACTGAGTTCAGTAGTGAGACTTTTGCAGCCTTTTCCAGAACTAAATAGAGGCTATCCGTACCGGCCTTGACTCTGGTTGCCTTAGTTTGTCCTCAGTATCTCCCAATGCTGCACCCCCTCGGTCTCCTCGTTTGGTCAAATTTGGGCCTGTCTCCTCACTTCAGGCCTCCAGGGCCCTGGCCCACTGCCAGCCTGCGTCCTCCCCCTTCGATCCTTGCCCATCTTGGCTCATTAAAACTGCCGGAGGGAGCATGCCTGAGTGGGCTTCAATTATTTCCACTGCCTCCTTTAGGGAAGGGATTTTTCCCTCTTGCCTGAAGGAGACAGTGGTGAAGCCCATTCTGAAAAAAACTGGCCTGGATTCGGAAGAATTGGCAAACTACTGTTCGATCGCCAATGTTCCCTTCATGGGCAAGGGTATCGAGAGGGTGGCTGCTGTCCAGCTCCAGTCGTTCCTGGAGAGAGAACGGGTTCTTGATCCATTCCAGTCTGGGTTCAGGCCGGGTCAGGGGACTGAGACAGTCTTGGTCGCACTGCAAGATGACCTCCTCTGGGGGCCCGACAGGGGTTGCTCTACCTTGTTGGTCCTTCTGGATTTGTCAGCGGCCTTCGATCCTGTCGACCATGGTATCCTGCTGGACTGGCTCTCCGAGATAGGTGTCAGAGGCACTGCTCTCAGTTGATTCCGATCCTTCTTGGAGGACCGTCCCCAGCGTGTGCAGCATGGGGGGGGAGTTGTCTGCCCCATGGATACTCCCTTGTGGGGTTCCACAGGGGTCGTCCCTCTCTCCCATGCTGTTCAACATCTATGTGAGGCCGCTGGCAGAGGTCATAAGGAGATTTGGAGTCTGCAGCCATCAGTATGCTGATGACATGCAGCTCTATCTCTCCTTTTGCACCTCTGCAGTTGAGGCTGTCCAGACCCTTGACCAGTGGCTGGACGCAGTCATGGCATGGACCAAGACCAACAGACTCAAACTCAACCCCGAGAAGACCGAAGTTATGTTCGTTGGGACTTCCCCTTCCAGATATGGAGGCCCTCTCCCCAGTCTGGAGGGTGTTTCCCTCCACTTGGCAGACAGTGTCTGGAATCTGGGCGTGGTCCTGGACCCGGCTCTTACAATGGAGGCCCAGGTGGCCGCCGTGTCCAGGACTGCTTTTTTCCATCTTCGACAAATTGCCCAGATTCGTCCATACCTTGATGGGGACTCCGTGAGAACGGTTGTGTAAGCGTTGGTGATCTCGAGAATAGACTACTGCAATGCTCTCTACATGGGGTTGCCCTTATTTCTCCTTCGGCGACTTCAACGGGTGAAAAATGTGGCAGCCAGACTGGTGGTGGGTGTGCGTCAACATGACCACATCACCCCAGTACTGGCTTGCCTGCATTGGTTACCCGTTGCGTCCTGAATCAGATTCAAGGTCTTGGTTTTAATTTATAAAACCCTCCATGGCCTGGAACCTGACTACCTGGCAGAGCAGATCCCCCAGCGGTCAACTTCAGCCCGAACAACTAGAGTGTCACAAGCGCACTCGCTGCAGGTGGCCATGCCCAGGGAGGCTCGAAAAACGTCTACTCGTGGCCGAGTCTTCTCTGTGGCTGACCCCATACTATGGAACCATCTCCCAAGCGAATTGTGCCTTGCACAGTCCCAGCTGGACTTCCGGAAAGCTTTAAAGACCTTGCTTTTCTGGGAGGTGTTTGGAGACTCTTAATTATTATTTTCCTTTTTTTTAATCCGCCATCTGTCTCTATGCCTTTTTTTACTACGTGCTTTTAAATTGTTTTTATCTTTTAACGTGTTGAATTTAATTGTACACCGTTTTGCTTTGTTGTGAACCACCTGGAGTTCCTTCGGGAAGACGGGCGGTATACAAGCCTTAAAATAAATAAATAAATAAACAAACTGTTGTTTGGGGAATGGGAAGAGAGAAATTATACTATTCCAAAAGAAGATGGGATGCAATGTAGTAATTTTGATTAGGATAAAACAGCAGATAAACTGATAGCCTTCTGATCTCTTTTGGCCAGCAGGAAATAGACATTAAAATGAAAAAGGGAAACTTATATGTATGTGAACTATTAACCAATAATTTATTTATTTATTTAGATTATTCTTACCCCGCGTTTCTCCTTGAAAAAGGATCCAAGGTGGCTTGCAATACTGAGGGCAATGTAAAATCCAGAACATTGAAAACATATTGAAGTTTAAGAACAAGGAATTAGAAGAGGCATCTTACAATAAAAGGAAACATTAAAGCTAAAAAGAGCACACAAACAGTTAAAAGGAAAAAAAACCCATTATGAGGGATGGAAACTAACATAGAAAACACAGGTGTTTTAAGATCAATCAATGCAATCTTGCCTGGTAATCCGTCTAAAACTCACATCATTCAGGGAAAGTTTGCCTAAGTTGCCTGAAAAGGAAAGAATGGGTGATATGTTGAGGAGCAGAATGACAAATTGCAAAGGAATTTTTTTTAAAGTGGCGTTTTAATTAACTCACTGCAGGATTAACCTCAGCTTTCCCTACCAATTAATTCATTTATAGTCAGTTTATAAAGGTTTATGTTCCCTGACCTGTCCTTTAACACAGGAGCTCCACTTTGTTGGGTACAATGATCAAGTTTAGCTTCAAAAAAATAATAATCCATTTCTAGTCTTTGGTCATCACCACTTGTCTTTAGAGTGTGAAATCCTAATTCACATTCATTTCAAATGCAGTGCACAAGTAGGTAATACCTTTATTAGAACATTTTAAAAAAACTCCATACAATCCACTAGCTTTTGTGTATCAAAGTCAATTCACTCTCAGCTGAAAGGCACTCCCCCCCCCATGTGCTTCTACTGCTGCCAGGGCTTGTGCAACTAGAGGTCTCCATGAGTCATGATACAAGTGCTTCAGATGACACATTGGGCCCCTGTTTTTTGCTACTCAGTCTCCTCATGTTACTCTTGGCTTTCTGGTGCACAGTGCACTCCAGATTAGCCCCAAATACATGAAACACAATGCTGAACTAGTGAGTCCGAGGGTCAGCTGGGAATCAGTGGAGATGAATGTGTAGGCTTTGCAAAAATGAAAAACCCTCTTTTTCCATTCTCCTCCTGTTGCATCTAAAAAGTGGAGCCAAAACAGTTGCTCCACAGGGTTTCTCCACACTATTGAGAAGAGCGCCAAAGGAAAGGAAGGTTGCTGATTCTGACAGAAGCTGTGAAACGCACTGGGAGCAAACTTCTGGATTTGGCTTTCTGGATTTAGCAATTTGGATTCCTTTCTTCCTGTCCCAGATATGGAGTTAAGGATCAGCATTCAGCAACCTAACTAAATGGTACAGAAAGCTAATGAAAAGGGACATTCAGGGCCTTTCTAGACAGATAGGTAGATTGGTATTGTTGGTACCGTTTGGTTCAAACCAAATTGTGCCATTCATGCGTGTTTCTACTTAGCTAAACCTATCCTGTCCCTTTAAGAGCTGTCTTGCTCCTTTCTGGCAAAGGGTTTAGGGACTTTTTTGGGGGGGGGCTGATTCCACATGCTCCTCATTGCCCTGTAATGCAGCTTTTGCAGATGACTAATTCACACTCAAATGGAGCTGTGGGAGGCATTATCAGAGGTGACAGCTATGTGACATATTGTAGATGGGTTGTGATAAGGAAAAAGAGAATGGAGAAATCTCTATTTTCTTTTTAAAAACGTTTTCCTAACTGACACAGCATGATTCTGATACCATGCTAGGTTGATGCATTGCTTTTTCAACAAATAGATGGCACTGAAGAAATTACTTTTTAAGTGCAAGCCAGGCAGTTCCAAATTCTCCCATATGGACAGGCTAGGTCTTCATACTCCCTGATCATTTAAAGGCAGAATGTAAACAGTGTGATACACAGAGGTGGCAGTGTGGCTACTGATGAATATTGTGAAGCATTACAAAAAAGCATTAAAATGGGTGAAGGCCAATGGTGGTAGAACACCAGTTCCTGCTGTCAAAGCTGTGCATCCTGGTGCACAGGGCTGCAGGTCCTGAAGGCTGCATTTGCAATTGGCAGATTTATATGGGAATACCCCCCCCAACTATTAGCCTGTTATAAAATCAAACCTAATTTTGTTTGCACTGCCCTTGTGCCATTAGAAAAGCAGTCAGAAAAATCATGTCTCTTTGGCAGCATGTTTAATACAAGGCTGCTCAGTTTGTGTTAAAATGAGGAGGTGATCTTGAAGCAAGTTGTGTACCAAATTGATGGTGAAGAATGGTTTTCTTTATGTATAGGGGAATCAAGATTCCTTTTGTGGACAAGATACCTATAGCAGACTAGATACTAATTTCTGAATTGAGCAAGATAAAAATATAGTCAAGGCCATTTCCATAGGAAAAAGAAGCACACCAGCAGAGTGGACTCACCAAAGATTTCCAGGCTGGTAATTGAGCCCAATGTTCACAGAAGTAAAATCAACAAGGCTATGTGGACTCAGTGGCTGAAAACAAACATGAACAAAGTGTTGCTGTTTGTTAATGGAGTCCAATATGCAGGTGCTCCAAAACAAGTTAAGGGTCTTATTCCAACTGAGATAAAGTGTTCCGTCCATGTGAACTTGCTTTATTACACTGAGGCAGGGAGCACTGATTTTATCTGGTTTTTGTTGGCTATTCCATTTTATAAGCATTTGTGAGCCTTTTTGGTTTCTGCTTTTGTGTGGAAGATTAGAGAAGATATGTGAAATGCATTGCCACTGCCAGCATATCTATGCAGCATTCTAAAACAGATTTCCAAGAGCAAAAGGTTGCTTGCACATATCTAACAAATATGACAATACAGTATTTGTGTGTTCCCTGGCTGTTCTAGTTCTCCTTCAATCACCCATTTTTGTTAATGGAAAATGCAAACAGCGAGGATATATTATAGACTGAATAGGAGAGTCAGGGCAGAAAGGTATTGCTGGCAGCCTGCAGAGCATGGAGACCTGTTTTGTTTGCTGTTCTCCTGTTTTGAGCCACCAAGAGAAAATCCCAAACAGTTCCCCAAGGTAGTGAACAGAAGGGAGTGATTTTAAAGTGGAAACAGGCATGGTTGTCTTCCTAAAAGTACAATTTAGTGGATCTACTGTTCTACCCTTTCCATCCTCCTCACTTTTCCTGCTCATCTTTTATTTTTTTTTTGGCAAAGGGAAAACCACATTTAATACAAAGCAGACATGTGACTGTACTCAACTTAGAAAAGTACAGTACACGTACCCCACCCCCCAATTCAGGTCATATTTACATCTTTATCCAGAAACAAAGCATGGGCTCTTTTACACGACCTCTAAAATCCGCTGGCAACTTAAATTTCGACCAGAGATCATGGGTGTTTGTTCTGCTTCCTGTGTTCCCACCCCTTCACACTCCATTGATCCTGTCTGTGGTGAGGGGAGGGAGAGAAAAAAAGGAGAAAAGAATGCAGGCTCACCTCCGCTCACCTCCGTCTGCCATCGGAGCAGCCCCGTAGGGATTCCAGGCTGTTAAAGGGGTGGGAAGACAACAAAAAACAAACAGAAGGCGAGGAGAGCCCAGCATCCACAGCTTTATAATCCGCATCAGAATTTTTTTTACCTCCGGAGACCAGGTACTTGTAAAATGCGCTGGGGCGCGCTTAGGTGGGCATGGTCGTACTTAATTTTTTTTTAAAGTCTGCAGCTGGTGGGAAAATAAATTTAAGCTCCGCATCTGGGAGCCCTTTGCCTCAGATTTTAGGGGTCGTGTAAAAGCAGCCTATATGCTTAAAGGACACTATTTTTGAGTTGATGACCATATCAGATAAATTGACTTACCCTTTTATGACTTCAGTTTATTATCGGTAATCTGCTTTTTGTCACATATCCAGTATACACAGAGCTTGTAAAATTTAACAGTTTAACAGCTATAAATTTAACAGTTCTTTGCCTTTGAGAACTGGTTTTGAACAGGAACTCCTTGATGAATAAGGGGGAGTTTTGATTTCTCTTTTTCTCCGGACATTTCCAGCTCATTGTCTCCTGCCTTCTCATGGTTGTATGAATCTATTGTATTCAAACTGCAGTCACATATTTCTGCTCAATTTGGTTCTATTCACATAGCAGGTTTATAATAACCTGTCTTGGTGGGAAAATGTATCACTAACACAGCGACTGAGACACTTCTTCTATAAGAAGAAACTAAAGCCCAGTGTTCTGCTAGGATCTTTTCTCGTTGCGAGTGCATCCATCAGTCTTTTTTTTCATTTCTTTCCCCAGAGTACACAACACAGCTTTGAAACAGATTCCAGAAAGTTTCTCAATCTTTTGAAGTATGTTTTTACAGTACAGGAGGGTCACAGAAGGTGACAATACTGCACAATCCTAGCCCCCCCCCCGAATCAAAGCAACTATGAAAACATCATAGTGGATAAGAATCTTAATGTACAGTAACCCCCCACCGATTGCGGGGGTTAGGGACCCACCCCACCCGCAATCCATGAACATCCGCAATATGCAGAAGCGGGTGGGGGGGCGGGGGGCGATCACACGCATGTCCGAGAAGTCTTGGGGAGGCGCACGCCATCAGCAGCAGGGGGATCTGACCTCCTGCTGCCGCCCACCTGAGCAGCCTGAGACTTCTTGTCCGGGGCCGTCTCCATTCAAATGCATTGCCAATGCGTTTCAATGGAGAAAATTTTCCCCATTGGAAAACATTGGCTCAATGCTTTCCAATGGGGAAAATTTCTCCATTGAAACCCATTGACAATGCATTTCAATGGAGATTGCCGCCCCCCCCCCCCGCACGGCCCCGAGACTTCTCGGAGGGGCCCAGAGGGCGGCAGAGCAACCTGATCACCCCCCACTGCCCACTGCCCCTCCAGAAGCCTCGGAGCCGTGCAGGAGGATGGCAGGGGGGTGATCGCATCGCTCCCCACCCCCTGCACAGCTCCAAGCCTTTTTGGAGAGGCCCGGGGGGGGGCTGCGGGGAGCGATTCAATCACTCCCCAGTGCCCCCCTGTGCCCCCCGTGTGGCTCCGAACCTTTTCGGAGGGGCCCGGAGGGCTGTGGGGAGTGATTCAATCGCTCCCTGGCATCCCCCACCTGGCTCTGAGCCTTTTCGGAGGGGGCGGGGGGCAGCGCGGAGCAACCCAGTTACCCACCACCACCCTGCCACACACCCCCGAGGCTTCTCGGAGGGGACCAGGGGCGGCACAGAGCGACCAGATCGCCCCCCCCCACCCCCTGCAAGGCTCCGAGGCTTTTTGGAGGGGCGGGGGGGTGGCACGGAGTGACCAATCGCCCCACCCCCCAGCGGTGCAGGTACTGCGATCCTGTGATGTAGTGGGACTGCGGTACCTGAACCGCGAAATGGCGGGGGTGAGTATAAATTAATTTTGTCCCCTCACTTTTTCCCTTGAGTCCAGTGGTTCCCTTTGGGGGGGGTCAAATGACCATTTCACAGGGGTCACCATGAGCCGTTGAAGAGAAAGGCACAAATGGCTTGGGTCTGGAGGAGGAGGGGGAGGAAGGGGGGAAGGAGTGAGTTACAGCTTGATAGGTTGGAGGGGATGTCAGTCAATGGCACCGTAGCCTGCGATTGGCTGAAGGTGCCTGTAGAGGGAAGTTCTCTATGGCACCTGCAGCAGTGGCCTGCCAAAGGGGGCTTGTGGCCTCTTCCAAGGAGGGCAAGGGGTCACCACAACACGAGGAACTGTATTAAAGGGTTGCGGCATTAGGAAGGTTGGGAACCATTGCTTTAGTAGTACAAGTACTCTTAAGGGACCATTTTCTCATGTAGCCAATAGGAGAGTTTCCAGCCCAGCTCCATTGTTTAAGTTGTGTTACATACTGTGGGGCACCATATATTTGTTATAAGGATAATTTATTTACGGGAGAGGAAGTTTTTAAGCGAGAAAAATCAGAATTCTGTTGTATGGGATTTCATCGAGCTCATGTACAGTGGTACCTTGGATAACAACTGCCCCGGATAACGAATAATTCGGATAACAACTGCAAGTTTCCGGGTATAGGGCTGCCTCGGATAATGAATCGCAATTCCTAGGTATAGGTCTGCTTTGGAGAACGAATTTTCTCTATGGGCTGCCTCGGATAACGAATTTTCCCTATGGACTACCTCAGATAATAAATTTCCAGCATGCATCAGTAAAAAAGTTATCCCAGGTAAAATTGCATCTGTACCTTTAAAGCACACTTTTTACAGAGTTTTGAGCAAAAAACCAGGTGTCTGTGCCTTTTTCCTAGGCTCCAGAATGGATTAAATGGTTTCCCATTCATTCCTATGGGAAACTGCGTTTCGGATAACGGCGTGTTTCAGATAACAACTAACCTCGGAGAATGAATTACCGTCGTTATCCGAGGCACCACTGTACTTATTCTTCTACTATTCTGTAAGGGGGTCACCTTGAGTGTCCACAGCAAGCTCCCCCCACCCTATAAGCCCAGGGGAGTCCAAGAAAAAAGTGAGTCTCTTGGCTGCTAGTCTACAGCGATGTGTTGCTATGGGTGGAGGAAAAGTTACCACCTGCTTTGGGACAGTGGGAATAAAAGGGTGGCAGTTGCAAGGCTCAGGTTGTTGTCATCAACCACATCAGACCAGGGGAGATGTGGGAAGAGGCAGTGGAACACAGGGGCTTCATCCTCTGTGCCTCTAAAGAGGTCCAAACGGGGAAAGAAGAAAATTGGAGCCACCTCCTCCTTCCCCACCTTTTCGGCTGAGAAGAGGGCTCGGGGACCTCAAGTTCTGGCAATGCGGCCCCCAAGGTGATCCACCATCAACCCAGCCTTGGAGCCCTTAACACCCAACAGGAGCCATGGACCCTCCCCTAACCCAGCATCAGTGCTGCAGATGCAAGCAGCCATAGGCTCTGGGAGGATCTGTATTGCCCACCTTTACCAGCCCTCCCTAAAAGGCCAGCATCCCAGATCGGCACTCATCCTTCTTTCACACTTCTCTGGATTTGGACTTGGGGACTCCAATTAAACCAAGTAAGGCCACAGTGGGACGGACAACACCCAGGGCATTTGTGCTAGGAATGTAAGGGGGAAGGGACAGTTGGGGCTGATTCTGTGCCTTTAATAAAAGCTGTGATGAGTGACAAAGCCAAGTTGGAATTCATGGGATTACTGTCTAGGAATTTGTTATTTGTTATTTTTTTTTATTTTGGCCATTGGGGCTGGGGACGGGGGCAGTAGGACTCGCATATTCTTCAGCACTTTACATGCAGCATATAGTAAGAAGCTGTGTGTGTGTGTGTGTGTGTGTGTGTGTGTGTGTGTGTGTGTGTGTGTGTGAGAGAGAGTTCATTCCATGAGTTTGAGCTTTTAGCGAACTCCCTTGCACAGCTGATGCAGTTCTCAAGAAAATGCCTCTGACATAAAATGGAACAGATCAATAGGAAATGGTAATCTAAGTGCCAAATGCTAAATTGTTATGTTCCTTTTATTCGAAAGTATGCAGTTGAAAAAAAAAGAATGATAAAAGTTTTAGTGGCTAGAGTTATCTTCAAATCCTTTTATGAGTCTACAGGAGCTAGAGAGAGCTAGAATATGTGGCCTTCTATTCAGAATGTTTATTCATTGTAATGTTTCTCATTTCTGAATGCTCTTGTTTGAAGAGCTTAGGTCTGACCTTTTCTCCCCAAAGCACAAGCCCCCTTTTGCAGGCCACTGCTGCAGGTGCCATAGAGAACTACAGGCACCTTCTTGGAATAGTGGGCCAATCACAGGCTTAGAGTAAAGTGCCATTGACTGACATCTCCTGCCACAACCTATCAATCTTTTGCAGGCCACTGCTCCCCCCTTCCTCACAGGCTCCGGTGCCCCCCTCCCCCCTCCAGACCCAAATCCGTTTGTGCTTTTTTCTTCACTGGTTCATGGAGATCCCTGTGAAATGGTCATTCAAACCCCAAAAGGGTCCTGACCCTTTGGTTGGGAACCACTCAGTTACAGTCCTAGTGCTGATAAAGACCCCCTGTTACTGATGAGAACCAGCCTTGCCAAATCATTAAAAGTGAGGACAAAATTGCTGTATTAGTGACTTTTTAGTAAAGGGATTATTTATTTATTTATTTATTTATTACATTTATATACAGCAGCCATCTAGCCCAAAGGTTACTCTGGGCAGTTTACAAAGTAATCTTATTTTCGATAAGATTTTCATCGCATATAGTTCTATCAGTGCAGCACTATCTTATAACTTGCTCCATTTATGTAAGGCAAAGATGAATTATACTTGTATTCAGGAGAATAGGATATTTCCCCATGACTTCTTTTAAAGAAAATGAAGGTCAATTTTTATTACCTCCTAATGCTATCATTTTCTTTCCTGTGGTTCAATATTTTTCCATTATATCAAAAGTGCGTTGTCATTTCATGTAATCTAAGACTATTGCAATGCAATTCTGTACACTGTGGTGAAAAGATACATCAGCCTAGCCCATGCAATGTTCACCCTATTTTTTATTATTTTAAAACATTTTTGTTCCATTTTTTCCATTTTAAAAATCTCAAAGTGGTTAAATGAAAGCAAAAAAAAAAAAAATCCTCTGGATAAGAAGAACCAAACATAATTGACAACAAATGCAATGAAGCAAATATCCTGCATTTGCTTCTTTGGAATAAAAGAGGGAAAACGCCACTTCAAAGAGCTCACAATGAAGCGGTATCAACTATTGTACTGCCAGCATCTAATAGCAATGTTACTAATGCCCATCAATTAGGGCCACTGGAGCAGTGTGATAGAGATTGCTTGATAGAGGTTTTGGAGAAGTTACAGGCATGTGATGATGTTAGGGTGAAGCTGTGACAATAATAAAAAGTGTCCCTATATATAATGGAAATAGTGGGGTTGGGGTGCCTCGCCTGTATAGGATGCTTCAGACATGCCCAGTTTGTGTAGGTGCTCGAAGAGTTTTAGGAGTTCTACTGGTGCATCTGTCATAGAAACAGTATATGTATGTGACCTTCTGTTGGCTTCTCTCACATCAAACAACCTCGTTGCTAAAATAACTGATTATAAGATTATAAGATTATGCCCTACAATCTACTGTCCTATAATGCTTCTCTTGGCAGGAATATTATCTGAGATCTCTTCACAGTAGTTTTTACGGGGAAATGAATCACAGTACTGTAATGAAACTCCCCCTTCCCTTATATGCCACAGTTAAAAAAATAATATTAATTTGTTTTATAGGATTTGGGTTAATATTCTTCTTCTCATCAATTGTCAATTGTATATGCAGTGCATTCAAAAACAAAAATGTACTGAGAAATTATTATTGAAATGGAAGATAGAGTGTACATGTTAGATACTTTTCAAAGTTGCTGAAAATCCATTACTAGGCTCCAATTAAAGTGTTCTGCTTAGTTGGCTCAAATGATAAGGCAATTTGAGAGTAGAATCTTTGGTAATTTGCCTTTAGTTCTTACCTCACTGTTTCAATAAATTTGCCATGGGGGTGTTCCTGAGCTGTTTTTAATTACAGGTTTGGAACTAGGAATTATTATTTGTTTTTCTTTTTAATGAATTTGTGGTCCTTTGTATGTTACTAGGCTGTCCTTCCGTACATTCATTTATTTTAAAATGAAATTTGGTCTCCTTACCTTCATACTTATGACTCAAATATGAAATAGCCATCATATAGACAAGATTAGGAATTTATTTATTTATTTATTTATTTATTTATTTATTTATTTGATTTGATTTGATTTGATTTGATTTGATTTGATATATATACTGCACCATCTGACCAAAGGTCACTCTGAGTGGTTAATCCTTGTTGGTCAGATTCCCAGCTTCCACAAAACAGTTGTGTGTCTACAGAGCCTGTATGCATAGTCTTTTTTTTTCCTGACCCTTGACTTGTTGTGAGAATTGCAGTATATTTGAAGAGTCAAGGTTCTAGCTGTCACTGTGACTTTGTGCTCATGAACAGTGCATTTGTAACTATCATGACAGCTGGCTTGGGCTTCTCTAAGCCTCTAAATTAGAATCATACAATACTGTAATAGAGTTGGAAGGAGCCTATACTTTAAACTCAATTACTGATATATCTTAAATGTTCATTTATTGTTTCAGAAGGATATAGAAGGTTTTTCAAAATGGATTTATAAGATACTGTATTTGCAATTGAACGATGGTCTAAATAACTTTGCTTGGAAACACAAATACAGTATAAAGTGATAATAATTAGGGTAATGGAATGTGTCAGTTTTACTTGGCCACAATAATTGGTCAGTAGAATGAAACCCTAAATATATATATGAAGCCCTCTAATTCCTTTCAAATCCAGATTAATCTTTGCGACTTTGTGGGTAGTCCTTTAAAACTGTTTCAAAAGTCACTGATGGAGCAGTAACAGCCTGACAGTTCTTCATTAAAAATATTCCATTTCTTTCTCCAACTATCTTCCTGAACAACAAAGAGGGATTCCACTGAATGATATCCCCCCCCAAATCGGTTGTTACATGTTCTTCCTAGGACTACAAAATTCCTAAGTATGGTCATGATGGATACGAGGCAATAATATCATCTGTTATTCAGTCATGAGATTTAGAAACAATTCAAGAAATAATTCAAGAAATAGTTGTTGCTGTATATGAAGTGCAGCACAGTAGAGTAGTGAATAAATTTTTACACATTCAATTTGAGCTTTGAAGTTCCCACGAGAACAGAATATGACACCTGAAGCACTACAGTAGGATACTTGGTGGAGGTGTGGTAGGTGGATTAGCTGGTTGTTCTTCATACTTCATTGTTGTGATAACCAACAACCTTTCCACTCACAGTTCTGGGAAGGAGAACAATTTATGTATTTATTTATTTTACAGTTTATATGCCTCCCACTACCCAAAGGTCACTGGGCGACTCACAATGTAGACATATGAGGTACATTGCTTGTCTGAGATGCACCTAGGTTCAGTACAGGGTTGGTGGTTGTCCAACAATATGAGAAGGACAGGGGCTCTCTATTTCTGTCTTTGGCATGGAGCTGCAGTTAGATGAGATGGGAAGGAGGGTCATTCCATGAATATCACTTGTTGTCACCACCAGTAGGCTAGACTTTAGAGAGAGATAAAAGAGGCAGCCGGAATATTCTGATTGTTCTGCTGAAAGACTGCTTGGCGCTCTCCCTTTTATCTTCCTCAGTCCTTGCCCTTTTCTGATTTATGAGTTTTCAGATTGTAAGTCTGCAGGCAGGGGGCTTGTCCTTCTTTCCTGCCGATTCATTATAAGCGGCTTCAGGAGCATTTTTGGCTGAAGAATAGGATAAAAATGCTTGAAAGAAAAAGAAAGAAAGAAACAAAGAAGGAAAGAGCACCTCCCACCTTTGATATTTATGGGAGAATAGAATGCAGGGCGGAAGCTTTGCTGCTGCTGCTGCTGCAGCAGCAATTCTCATTTCTAAAGAGACAGGCAAATGTTGGGTTCTAGCAACAACCAAGCTGTAGCCGCTTCAGAGCTCCATCCACACAGCGATCTTCATCTTGGTCACATATTGCTTCTTTGGGATGCAGTTTAAAAGAATGCATTACAGTGGTACCTTGTGTAAAGGAATTAATTCGTTCCAAATGAAATCATGTTAAGCAAATTTTCCTTTATACAAATTTTCCATAGGAATGCATTGAAAACAGAGTGATCCCATTTTTATGTTGTACACATTTGCCCCATAGGCGATTATGTTAAGCAAATTTCCCCTATCTCCTGAATTTTTTATGTTGTACAAATTTTATGTTATACAAACTGTTTGTTATACATGGGTCCACTGTACTATGATCTCACCCCCAAAACAACAACAACAAACAAACAAACAAACAACAACAACAACAAGAACACCTTTCCTTCAGATCCCCTGAATCTGGTGTTTTTCCCCCCCCCCAAGCAATCATTATGTCTTGAATTTAAAAAGATGTACCCAGTTTTCTCTTTGATAGTATTTTAGTAATGGGTTGTAGTGTAACATATTCAAGGTACTAGATCCAGGTGCGCTGGATTATTATCCAATAGGTAGAACATGGATATTTGTTACCAGGAGCTGAATCTTTTGCATGATGACTTCAGAACTAATTCCACTATACTCAGTGGTCTTTCTTTCCTGCTTCATATACATGTGATTATACAATACATCACGGGTGTTTGTACAGATATTCCCCTCAATGAAGTCAGTGGGATTTATTGCCATTAAGGTTGAAGCATAATAAATGTTTGCTTTTGTCAGATTATGTTGGGGAGATCCTTAGCAATGTCTCTGGCAACTGCTTCCTGTACACTTGCAAGACTAACAAAAAGTAGAAACAACCTGAAGTAACAGGTTTGGGAACCAGCAATATCATGCTAGCTCACAGAAGTCCCATCTGAGATTAAAAAGGAAAAGGAAAAGGAAAAAGACAGATGGCATGCAGTCATGTCCAGTCTTTGGCCCTCCAGATGTTTTGGACCACAACTCCCACAGTCCTTTGCCATTGGAAATACAGGCTTGGAATTCTGGGAGTTGTGGCCCAAAACATCAGGGGGGGGGGTGAAGTTTGGACATGCCTGGAGAGGCTTTCCTAATGCAGATCAACCTGAGAAGACAGAAGTGAATTATTCATTTCTGATGTCACTCCTGTGTATTCTCATAGACAGCAATGTTGCATTGCCTGATCATGGAAGCATTAGCGAGGGAGGGAGAACAGAAAGATTGTGAGTGATTTCTACAATGTTACTTGAACTTCCTTAAGCTTGAATTATTACATTGACTGTACATTTCTGAAATTTGTTCCAAACTACATAACTTCCTGTGTCAGGCACTTCTGTCTATGAAGTCTACCTTTCATGGTGGCCAGAATCCAACTGAGAACTTACCTCTGCATCAGTGAAGGCACATATGTTGCAACAGCCAGTTGCCAATAAGTTCTGCACATGTGCCTGAACATATGATCAGATCACCACCTTCTTCATTAGTGGCAACTTGTTGTTGCAACTTTACATAATATCACATAAGCCTGAATTGCCAGCTGAATTCTGGCTGTTATGTAAAAATGAGTACTCTAAAGAGTATTGGAAAGGCATCTCAAAAGTGTTCAATGTTCCAGTCATGTCAATTTTATCCTTGAATTTCAGGAAATACAGTTGACAAATTAAAAGAGATGAATGCCTTAAGAATCCAAGGATACTTGATAATTATATACAGTGTATATTGCTGTTTTTAGTAATTTCCACTTAACATGTGCTGGCCATCACTTATATAATGTGCACTCCGCTGAAACAGTATTTCAGAGTTATACCTCATACATATCCTTCAGTGCTTAAGGATATGGATTCTTGTTCTCTTCTATTTTCATACTGCATGAATGTGCAGTTATTCAGAGTATGAGAGTGAGAGAGAGAGAAATGCTGGTCGTGTTAGAAAAAGGTTCCCACATGGAACACCTACACATTGCGTTTTCAAAAATTTGTTTTATTTTGCTTTTATGCGGCGGCTGCCCTGAAAGCTATAGTAGTCATTATTTTTACAGTGAAAGTATGTTTACATTATGTGCACTCATACTGGCAGTTTTAAGAAGCCGGGTAAATTTATGAAATAAGTATATTCTTTTCTTGTTTATTTTCTAAACAGCAACTTAAAATAAATCTGCCGCTTCAAAACAATTTTTAAAATGACTTTTGTTTGATCACACAAGGAAGGCTTTTATGTCACCTCTTTTCAGATTGGGGCACATGTCAAAAAATAAATATAGCCAAGTTGAATTAAATGCATACACAAATGCTAGTATCTGGATTATATGCAAGATGCAAATGATCAATGAAGATTGCATCCAATGAGAGGCTTTACTTAATGTCATCTGATAGGGTTTTCACTCTTGAAGCTGACTTTAGAATAATCTGAATAAATGTCATGTGGACAACTACAGTAAGCTACAGAAAGAAAGCAAAAAAGGTGGTGGGGAGGAGGGATTGCTCAGAATTCCTAATCTGTTTCCTTGTCTGTACAGATGCCTGCATACCCCCTGTAAGGGAAACCTTACCTAGAGCCAGATTCAATCTCCAACAGATCACTCGGTGAAGAGCTTCTGCCACACTCTCCATGCACCACCCTTCAACCCCAGGCTCCTTAAATCCCTGGCGGTGTGGGGCATTGTCTGAGTTCTAGTGGAACTCTTCTGACCCTAACTTCAACCTATCTTAATTACAAAGACAGAAGTTAAACTTGGTTGCGTACTTTGAGACTGCATGCCAACCCTCCCAGGTAGAACAGAACAAAATAACAGTGTTACCAAAATCACCTTTCTGGCCAAGTCACTTTCTTTAGCCACACTCTGTCACTTTCTGCAAGGACCACACTTTAGTAAATTATTAATGTATTTATTTAAAAAAGAGTAAAAGGCAAAAAGATGTAAAAACAATAGTTACAGTATGAAACAATGCAAAAGCAAGGCAAAATAGTTCAGCTTATCCGTTGAGCAGTTTCAGGAAAGCATAACAAAAACTAAGTAATCATCTTTCTAAAGATGACAAAACCTATTGTAACTACATTCTGAATTATAGGTCTGTGAAGATTCTCGTCATTCAGGTGACGTCTGTGAAGATTCTCAGTCATCCAGGTGTGTTTATCTGGGAGTTGAGTCATGGCTACTGGACTTCTTTTTTGAGAGATAGAAACGTTTCGCTGTTCATCCAAACAGCTTCATCGGTCTGAATACAGCTAGTGCAAGAGACCTTCTTATAGTCAGCTTGACCTCTTGTCCCCTTGTCTGATTGGCTCATAAGATGAACAAAGCCTGAATGGGCTCGTTAGGGAGACATTAGTGTCCATGGCCTTAAGGTAAACAATGGCCTAAGGTGCTGAAACCCATCAAGAATGGGTCGTTAGCTGTCAAGAATGGGTCGTTAGCTGTGACCTGGTGGTGAAGGCTCCTTGATTTGCCTGGGTACTGTGGAAAGTACAGCCTGGTAAGTAGCAGCTAGACTATGCCGGAGCCCCCCACCTCTGTTGAGGGAGGGATTTTCAATGCTGACATGAATGGCTTCCCTTACTCCTCTCTCAAACCACCTCTCTTCTTTGTCTAATATGTGTACATCCTCATCTTTGAAAGAGTGGCCTTTTTCCTTCAAATGGAGGTGTACTGCTGATTCTGGTCCTGAGCTGTTACCTCTCCTATGTTGGGCCAGTCTAGCTGCTACTTACCAGGCTGTACTTTCCACAGTACCCAGGCAAATCAAGGAGCCTTCACCACCAGGTCACAGCTAACGACCCATTCTTGACAGCTAACGACCCATTCTTGATGGGTTTCAGCACCTTAGGCCATTGTTTACCTTAAGGCCATGGACACTAATGTCTCCCTAACGAGCCTATTCAGGCTTTGTTCATCTTATGAGCCAATCAGACAAGGGGACAAGAGGTCAAGCTGACTATAAGAAGGTCTCTTGCACTAGCTGTATTCAGACCGATGAAGCTGTTTGGATGAACAGCGAAACGTTTCTATCTCTCAAAAAAGAAGTCCAGTAGCCAAGAGTCATTCAGGTGAATTTATCTGGAAGTTGAGTCATGGCAACTGGACTTCTTTTTCTTGAGAGATTGAAAAGTTTTGCTGCTCATCCAAACAGTTTTGTCATTCTGAAGAAAGCTAGTTGCAGCGATTAAAGATGGGCACGACTCAAAAAAAATGGTGTTTCGTTTGTCGTTTGGTCGTTTAGGGGTCCGTTTCAGTTTGTTTTCGTGATGTTTTTTGCAAAAAAAATCGTTTTCGTTTCATTGGGTAACGAAACGAAAAACGAAAACAAAAAAGGAAAAATTGCTATTTTGTTAGCATTCTTTTTAGTTCAATGCATCTGCTGCAACGAAAACGAAAACACGGCAAATTGGGTCGTTTCGTTTTCGTTTTCGTTTTTGTGAAAAAAAAAATTCGTTTCATTTTCATTGCGTAACGAAACGAAAAAACGAAAACGAAAATGAAAAATCGCTCGTTTCGTGCCCATCTCTAGCAGCGATCAAGTGAACTATAAAATGGAGACCTCGCAACTAGCTTTCTTCAGACTGATGAAGCTGTTTGAATGACAGTGAAATATTTCAACCTCTCAAGAAAAAGAAGTCTAGTTGCCATGATTAGAGATGGGCATGAAATGCCAAAATGGTGTTTCATTTCATTTTTCTTTTTTTTTTTATTAATTTTGTTTGGAATGAAAAGAATGTTTTTTTTAAAAAAATCATTTTCGCTCGTCCTTTTCTTTCTTTCTTTTTTAACAGCCGACCATCCCTGCCAGTCAGCACTTTGTTTTTTTTTTTTTTGTTTTTGTTTTTGCTAGCGCCAACCAGCTCACCCTTGAGCTGGGTTGGTGCTTTTTGGCTTTTTTTTTGCTGTTTTTTTGCTAGCCCTGTAAGAAAACAAAAAACAAAATAAAAATTGTTTCATGCCCATCTCTAGCCATGACTCAACTTCCAGATACATTCTGAGTTAAAAGCTCAAACTCTACAAAGTAGCAAAAGTATTCTGCTTTCAGTTTTAAAGGTGTGTTAAATTACTGCTAACTAGCTCCTCTGCTAACATCATTAGGTCTTTCCATGAGGATATGAAGGGCAATATAGTTTTTGATGGCCTAATGTCAGATCCTTTTGACATCCGAAGTGGAGTGAAGCAGGGCTGTGTCCTTGTGTTAACCTTGTTTGGGAATCTTCTTTGCTACCATGCTGAAGTATGCCTTCGGAACTGCAACAGAGGGTATCTATCTCCGGACCAGGTCAGATGGAAAACTCTTCAATCTCTCTAGATTGAGAGCAAAGTCTAAGGTACAGCTGAAATGTTTGCGGGATTTCCTCTTCGCTGACGACGCTGCCATTATTGCTCACTCTGCTGAAGATCTACAACAACTTATGGATCATTTTAGCAAGGCTTGCAAAGAGTTTGGGCTAGAAATCAGCCTGAAAAAAAAAACCACAAATCATGGGCCAGAATGCAGACTCTCCTCCTCACATTACAATTTCTGCAAAAGAACTGGAGGTTGTGCATGACTTTGTGTATCTTGGCTCAACTATCTCAGATACACTCTCACTAGAGTCTGAGCTGAATAAACGCATAGGTAAAGCAGCTACTATGTTTTCCAGACTAACAAAGAGAGTATGGCTCAATAAGAAGCTGACAGAACATACAAAGATACAGGTCTATAAAGCTTGTGTACTGAGCACACTTGTATTGCAGCGAGTCTTGGACCCTCCATGCCCGACAGGAAGGAAAGCTTAATACCTTCCATATGTGCTCTCTTAGGCGAATATTCAACATTACCTGGCACGACAAAGTTCCAAATAGCATAGTCCTAAAACGAGCTGGAATCTCTAGCATGTATAATTTATTGAAACAGCGACGCCTACACTGGCTTGGACATGTTGTGAGAATGGATGACGGCCGGATCCCAAAAGATCTTCTGTATGGAGAACTAGCACAGGGAACGTGCCCCAGAGGGAGACCACAGCTGCGGTATAAGGATATCTGTAAGAGGGACTTGAAGGCCTTGGGAATGGACCTCAACAGATGGGCAACCCTGACCTCCGATTGCACTGTCTGGAGGCAAAACATACAGCATGGTCTACATAATTTCAAAGAGGGATTTGTCCAACAGGCAGAGGAAAAGAGGCAGGCACGGAAACAACGAAACCTGAGTACTGGGCAAGAAACAGAATATATCTGCCCCCAGTGTGGTAGAGACTGCCATTCCTGAATTGGTCTATTTAGCCATACTAGGTGTTGCTTTAGGATCTCTACTCCAGGCATGATACCATAGTCTTTCGAGCCTGAAGGATGGCAATGATGATGTAGCTCCTCTGCCACCACTCTTGAATGGCAACCGATCACCATTCAGTATATTTCCATATTCTATCACCTTTCCCCTCCACCACCCCTCCCAACCATTCTCATGAGAATCAGTGTTCAGAGTCAGCTTCATTGGAATGCATATTTGGTCTTCCTTCAGCCACTTAGAACTGGTTCTTCCCCTGTTGTCCACTTTTGGTAAGACACTTGGGTCAACTAGGATTGAGGTCTGGGAAAGTACTGCACAACCCATTCAATCAATTCCTTTACACCCCCTTTCCTATTTTAGAACATAGACTGCTTCCTGATACTGACTAGTGGCTCATCCACCCCAGTATTGTTGGAGTCTTGACCACTCTGACTGGTAACAGCTTTCCAGGTCCTTTCATATCTTCTATCTGGATACCCTTTATACTTCTGGTTCTAGCAAAGCCCAGCCTTGCTTGGCTTGTAATATAAGAGTCAAGTGCAAATATTAAGGGTGGTGTGGTTTTTCATTGGAGTTGGATTTCAGTAATCCAGGGAACAAATCAATATAGTGAACAGAAATGGTATCTATTTACTGTCTTGCTAACTTATAGACCTAACTTTGACCCCCTTGCTAAACAGTTAAAAGGATGCCCTGACACCTAGAGAGGTTGAAGCTGGCTATGGGATACCACCTCTCTCGTGGCTACAAGAGCTGCCACAACCCACACTATGCTGTTGTGAACTCTGTTCCACTTCTCTTGTTCTAAAACTGATACTAATGCCCTGATACTGATACTTTGTGATCCTATTGAATAACATCACTGATAGCGCTATGAGGCTCTTGGGTAGAATGTTCTGCATATACAAGTAGCATGTGTTTCCTATGTAAACTAATTTCAGTTATTATAACAAAAAGGAGTATGAGTTCATTCTATTTTTAAATTTAAAAACAATTTCTCAGGATTTAGCCATCTGCTTTAGCAAATTACTGGTTACCCGGTAGTGACAAGGAAAGGGGTGCCATGGTTGAAGTAAATAACCTGATGAATTGAAAATGTCAATCTAGTCTTCTTTTGCTGTGATAAAAAAAAACACCACGTTCGGGATGACTGGGAAAGAAATATTTTGAAACCCTAGCAATTAGACATGGGCACGACTTGGCGAAATTGTCGTTTCCGTGTTCGGATATCGTTTCCGTTACATAATGGAAACGGTAACGACAATTAAGCTGTCAGAACTCGAACTTGAACCGAAAAAAGAAAAATTGGGTCTGATTTGTCGTTGTCGTTCCTGGCATCGCGCGGCGATCGCGCGATGCCAAGCGGCACAGAAAAAAGTTTTAAAAATAAAAAAACCCCGATTCCCGGCCAAAAAAGCAGGCGAAAATATGCCTGCCTGAGGGTACCTACCAGAGGGGTGGTTTCTGGGGGGGGGGGTCCCCAGCCTCCCCCCTCCTGTTCTGGGCTGCTGGTACCGGGCTGGGAGGGGGCATCCTCGGCGTCTCCATTTGCCATGCGGTGCGGGGGGATCCAAAATGGCATCCGCAATATTTTTTTTTGAAATCGTGGTCCAAAAAACCACCAAAGCACCACAGAAACATGCGAAAATTAGCTATTTTAAATGCTTGAATTTTTACAGTAGCAGCAGTGGGTTTTTATAGCAGTAAAAGGTCGCACTGATTTTATTTTATTTTATTTTTATTTTTATTTTTTTACACCTGCACTATGATGGGCTGGCCATGGGATGGGACCATGCAAATTTTTGGACCCATTCTACCAATCGCATGGCCAGGTTTTGACTGACACTTCTGGATGTGCAAGAGGGCATAAAAAGCCGAGGCACTCCCAGAAGAGTCGCAGTCCGGGCTTGGATGTGGGTGAGAGAGGGCTGTGTGTAGCTGGCTGCTGTGCTAGACTAGTTTCGATTTCGCGGAGCCTTTAGATTTCAGTTAGGCAGGCAGGGAGGGAATTGAATCAATTGAATTTTTAGGAAATAATAATAATTCCTTTCATTCTCTGTCTGCTGTGGGGAATAGCAATGCAGTTTATTCTTTTTTATTCTCCTGCAGTTTGTTTGGATTTCTTTTCTGATAGTGCTTCAAAGGGGGGGGAGGTTTGAGTGGGAGGGGAGGTGTGGATTTATTTTAAAAATTTCATTTGCTTGGTGGCAAGCCAAGGTCCTTTCATACCCTGCCTGCAGCTCTGCTGTGGGTGCACTGCCCACTTAGTTTGCAAAAATTGCAATTGCTTTATCCGATGCAGTCTTGTGCAGCAAGTCAGTTTAAAGTGTTTTCCGCCTGCTCTGGGTCATTGCGGGACCCGCACCCACCGCCCGCGCGCCTGCCCCTCCCCCTGCCGCTGCCGCCGCCTGCCCATGCCCCCCCGCCACCCCGCCCGCCGACTAGGGCGCAAAAACACCTAGCGCTGGCGGGATGCCACTCGCTGGGACGTCAAATCGTGCGAAATCACGGCAGCGGTAACGACAAACGACACGACGAAATGGCAAATTTTTAAAAAAAATTTTTCACGAAAAACGGAAACGACCCGAAACGGACCCGTCCCAAAAAATGACAACTCAAAAAAAAAAATTCTGGTCGTGCCCATCTCTACTAGCAATATCAGAATGCCTTTATACAAATCTGTGGTGCAGCCATAATCGAAATCCTATACTGTATATATATTTGTAGACAGAAAATGAGTGAGCGAGGGGGCATAGAAGCAAGTAAAGGACTATATTAAATTATACAAAAGGAAGATTACAAGGTTTCTTTCTTCTATAATTTTGGGACTCAGGCTAACCAAACGATGCTTAACAGTGGGGGGATTCAGAAAGAGGACAGATAAAAGGATGCCCTTTTTCCACCCAGTGCATGCAAAGGTAAAGTTTTCAAATCAGGCTGAGTTGCTATTGGCCTTTGTGAAAAGCTCAACTACGAGATGAGGGGGTGGGTGAAGAGAGTGGCGGATTCAAAGACAAAAATACTTTGGGTGCAAACTCTCAACTGCCCCTTTCCCTCTTTCCATTGAGTGCTGCTGTGGTGGCCCCTCTCTTCTCACTTGAGATAATGAAAAAGGTTGTGTCAGCCCTGTGTGGAATCCACTGTCAAAATGGGTAATGATGTCAAGCAGTTTTATTGCTTAAATAAGGAGATTAAATATTAAATATTAATGGAGCATTGTGATGGCATTTTGATATTTGAAATATCAAAGACAGCATGCCTTTGATTGTATTGTCTTTGGAGGGAGAAAACCAGAGAAAGAGGGGAATGGCAGAGAGGGAGGAATCACAAGATGGAGGTAACCACATTGGCAAATAATATTGGCAAGGCTGAGTTTGGGACAGCCTGATTTGCATTAAGTTTTTTGCTACAAGATGCACATATTTATGGAAATCAGCCTGGAGTTCTTACCACCACCACCACCCCGAGTCTAAACCCCCCCCCCACTCTTGTGGGGTTCTACTTTTTGATGTGAATGCATTTGCTTTTGTTTGGGTGGTGTGATTGCTTGAGCTGATGTGGACTGGGTAAGCTGGTCTATTTCAAGCCATTTCATCCAGCTACAGCAGCAGAGAAAAACAGGGCAATGGGGAAGTTTGGTGCCATTTGAATCCTCTTCTCCTCAAACCTAGTGCCTTGATCTGCATGATTTCACCTTGCCTTCCCATTTCCTTCTTTCTTTCAGTTCTTTTGATGCCTTAGCACAGTGGTTCCTAATCTTTGGTCCCCACTCCCCAGATGTATTGAGATTTAAACTCCCAGAAGCCTATTCCACTGAGAGTTATTCAAGAATAGCCCGTAGTTAGGAACCAAATGCCTTAGCACCAGGGCATCTAGGAGACCTGTTTTGTAATGACCACAAGAGGATACCCTGTGTAGACCATTGTATCTGCTGACATTGTTGCTGTCAACATTTATGCTGGCCATGGATAAAGTTGCACTGGAATGTAGGTATGATATCGCAAAGTAATGTTGGATCATTTCCTGGCTGGACAAAAAAGTAATATCTCACATTCATAAACCAGGGTGTTGTTTTTTTGTTTTGAAGGAATGAATCCATGTTGTAATCTGAAGTGGTATGTATCCCTGAAGTGGTGGAACTCTACTTTCTTGATTACTGTCAAGAAACAATATTAACCTTCCCTGTGTAATTAGTAATTTTCCTAATAACATGCATTATTGCCCATCATTTGCATCAGATCTGCTCTCTCTTCACCTCTATGTATATAATTTGTTTTCCTTCAGTAAAACAATATATAAGTCTTCTGGGCTGGCTAGCAAACCTAAATAACTTTGCCATATATTCTGTGCATTGGGTAGGACACTGAGGACTGTACAGTATATCAGAAAATTAGATATATTTTGAACAAATGCACATAAATCTTTGCACATAAATGTTCTATAATTTTTCCTCACATTAGAGATGCATTAAGAAGGATGATGTATAGTACAGAAGTCAAGAGGCTGAGCCTAGAGTTTATGAAATCCCTGGTGAGGATTTCTTTCTAGTAGTGCTTTCTTTAACCTGCGATCAACTCACTAGAGGGCAGCCACACATTGTCCCCATTTATAGATCATCCTGTGTTGCTACTGCTGTGGAGGGAAGATGTTCTTGTGGGATTTTCTGCCTTCCTCGAACTTAAACAGCTTATTTGGTATTATTGGGGCACTTTCCACATAAGAAGAACCATTCTATGTTGGGCCAAAGCCCTGATTAGTCTGGCATCCTGTTCCAACATTGGTCAGTCAGATACATATGGGAAGCTGCCAAGGACATTGTGAGGGCAAAAGCATGCTCTAACTTATATTCCTAAAGAACTAGTACTCCGAAGCATACATGCTCCCCCAGTGAAGAGAGTACAGTAGGACCCCTGTATCCACTGATTTGTTATCCACTGATTCAGTTATACATGGTTGGCAGGGAAAAAATTAAATAAATAATTCAGCAGCTGCAAAGCAAGCTACTATTACAAGTAGCAGCTGTAAAGCAAGCTACTATCATAAAATAATATCTGTAAAGCAAACTACTGTCACAAACAGCAGCTGTAAAGCAAGCTACTGCCACAAAACAGCAGCCATAAAGCAAGCTACTATCACAATACAGAAGTTTTGGGGCTTTTTGATGTTCTCTCTTATCCACGGTTTTCATTATCCACAGGAAGGCCTGGAACCAATCCCCAGTGGATACCGGGGTCCTACTGTAGCGTATTTATGTATCGTAAATAATAGCTAACAGTATTTACCTGCTGTGATTTGGCTAATCCTACTTTCAAGCTAAGTTGGATGCTTTCCATAACTTTACTTGAGTGGCAGGAGGGATGCATTCTAATTTTGTTTTCAGAAGCAAAATACCTTGGAGAAATACTCTGATTACACATTGGTTCTTTTGGACCTCTCATTGGTTCTCATTATCATGAACCATGGTGTTGCTATGGGGATGGATGCAGGGCCGGCGCGTCCATTAAGGCGAACTAGGCAGTTGCCTAGGGCGCCAAAATGGACTGGGGGCGCCAAAATGGAGAGGGGGCGCCACCCCTCCACCGCCCCCACTGGCTAGCCTGCTGCCCCCCGCCGCCGCCCCCCACCCGTTGCGCACCCGCCACCTGCCCACCTGCGCCTCCCCCCTGCCACAGCCGCCCACCCCCTGGTCCGTGCCTCCCCCTGCCACCGCCGCCTGCCCGTGGCCCCCCGCGGCCCCCCGGCTCCCCGCCCCCCGCCGCCCCACCCCCTGCCCCCCCACCTGCCGCCTAGGGCGCAAAAAGACCTAGCGCCAGCCCTGGATGGATGGGCCTAGCAACACTGGTGTAACTAGGAAAGGCCGGAAGAGTGCATTTGCCCCGGGCAACTGGACTTTTTTTCTTGAGACTGGCAAACCTGCTTCATTGAGTAGTGAAATGTTTCGATCTTTCAAGAAACAAAGTTCAGTTGCCATGACTCAACTTCCAAAATGTTTATTATATTAATATTTTTACTTGCACATTTTTACGCACACAAATAACCCTGATATTACTTGCCTTCAAGCAAACATCACATATCCAAATAAGGGTTCGTGCCAGGGATTGTATCAAAACATTTTTAATGTGAAAATAAAACCCCTTTAGTTAAATATTGACAAGACAGGAAGCCAGGCTGTAATGAAAAGGTCTCCTAGCAATTTGTGGCAAACCCATGATGATCTTCAGCTTTCTATAGTCATTGTATGTTTCATGTGGATCAAGTGGATTATATACCAATAGCTATAAAAATCTAAATTCTCCAAGCATCGTAAAATAGGCTGTTGAGTGGATTTTGCAGCCACTCAACAAACTTCTAATCTTGTTAGAAGTATTTTGGCTGAAGAAAATGACAGATTTAATTACTGCCCTTTTTTCTTATTTTGTCAGCTCCTAATTTACTCAAATAAATAGTGTGTATTAAAGTCTACAAAATTACTATTTTCTTAAGGTTGGTCTTGAAAAGTAAATGTTGAATACCTGTAAAAATGTATTCACTGACACTAGATTTAAGGGAAGGCAAATCACACAATAATAGTCCGAAGAAAGAGTTCTGAAGCCCTTGTTCAGCTATGTTTGAAAGTATATAGAAATAAAAAATCTTGATGAAAAGCGAATGTTTGACCCTGTAGAAGTACTGTATCTCTCTATTCCCAATCAAAAAGGAACCTTGTGCTTCTGTACAGGACAATGGAAAGGCAGAATGCTGAATGACTGGGAATCCTTTGTTCAACAAGATTGGGAGAGACATTCTAATCGACATCGCCAGGGGTGGATCGTGAAGCCTACACTTCTGATTTGAATTTATAACCCCAGTTTTGAAACTCATGTTTAGGAAAGGAATCTGCTGTGGATATCAGGATATGATTTTGGGAGCTTTATATCTTTTCTGCATCATCTACAGGTCTATGGTGCCTGGCTTGATGAAGACTGGCATGGGGTTGAAAGGTAGCTTTTGTTTATAATGTGTTAGGTAGTAGTCTAATAAAGGTATACTACACCCTTTGGATTGTGTACAAGGACCACACAGTTTTCCCCCACCTTTGTATTTTACGTTGGGTCATGTCTCACTGTTACAGTGTCTTGTCCCTGCCCAGATTCAGCACAGGAGTGAAAGGGCCACAGAGAACCCTTGTTGCTGCTTTGTGTTAATCAGTTTAGGTGTGTAATTCACTTTTAGAAGTGGGTGCTTCAATAAACGTGTTCTATGGACTCAGAGTGCAGGTAGCACTTTATCTCCCATTTTGGGCTGCTTTTGGCAAATACATGATGTACTGCGAATTGCAAGCCAGCCTGACTCTTTTCCATGGTTATCCACAACGTCTTCACTGCTCGTGCCCTTAAAAACTGCCAGTCTCGACTCTGTTCCTTTCTTTATTTTTTTTTTTTTTTAAAAAAAACTTATTTTGAGATCTGTAACAGTATGCCCTGTTCAGTTGAAGTATTCTGAAACTGGTTTCTTTGCATTACTATTTCTGATCATGTCTCTGAGTCCATCTGTATTCTGGTTTAGAAATTACCCTGTTCACCCTGGGGAGAATGCAGAGGGGCATGGCTTGGCATGGCTACACACATCATATCTTGTGTTTCAGGGTTGTAAAAACTGGGGAGGGGTTGTCTATAAGCTGTAGTTTTTTTTTAAAATGGGGGGGATCTATCTGTAAGTTCCTTACAGACGGGAGTGGAACTATAGAGAAGAAAATATTGGGTCCAGAATGGGCTTGATGACATGTGTGAGCAATGGATGACTACCAAATATGTTACAGTATTTTGTTTTGTTTTGTATTTATTTTCTTTCTAGTAGGTTGTTCCTGGATACCTGTCTTGCCCTGGCAATTTGTGTTTTCACTTTTGTGTTTTGTAAGTTGAAGTGGGAATAATGTGGCATAGTGAACAAAATGTTAAGGGAGGACTCGGTAAACCATAGCTTCCCAACTTGTTTTGATGGATTCAAATGTCTGCTTCCCATGGGGCTGGCCATGGTAAACCACTCCCTCACGTCTCACATACTTGGAAAACCCTGTGAAGCTTGCTGTGAGTTGTAAGTGACCTTGACAGGACATTATAACAATGCATGTTGAAACAGGCTGACACTGCTACCTCTTTGCAAGTGGATTTAGTCATTTTTGAACTTGTTTCCAAACCAATCATTCAGCAAAGGCTCCCAAAAGAATTATATTATATTATATTATATTATATTTTATTATATTATATTATATTATATTATATTATATTATTACATAAACTATGGAGGTTGCTAATGAATAGAGAAGTGTGAGAAGAGCAGGGTTCTACCCATGTTTCTTATTCATCCCCCAGTTTGAAGAATATTTTCTTGACATATTATTTTCATTTAGGTTACTTGTTCTTACATGTTTATACATTGCAATAAATCTTGAGTTATTTTTCTTTAACCAACTTATGTGAAGGAGGGTGGCATATGTACATATATCCATCCATGTATTATATTGATTGTTTTACAGTGCAACAAATTTTCATTTTGCTCAAATTACTCATAGGGAAAAGTGGCAGATTCACTGCAGCAGTGGGTCTATTAGTGATGAATGTTAGTTTTGTTATGCAGTTTTCTTCTGATTAATCTTTGTAGGAATACTTAGTGGATATATTTATCTATGCTGTCAGAAAATGGGTGTGTTTTTCTCTTTGTTCATATACTTCAGTATTTATGCTGTGGGTTGTTAAGCAAAAAACGATAATATTTGGGGGCATATTTGGACTAGGAATGTGGAAGAAGTGCAGGAAAAAAAAGACTTGGTTGGCTGAAGAACCTAAGAAACTGGCTGGGATGTAGGACAATATCATTGTCTGGAGCAGCACCCAAAACCACAATAGCCACAGTGACCTCCAATCTCCAGTAGGAGAGGAATAACATACATTTTAACAAATCCAGACTCCATATGGATGAATGTTGCAAATCTCATTACAGTACTCTGGTTATGACAGAAATCAGAAAATGGGAACTTGCTCTTTTATTAGGAAACACATTTGGATGCAAACTTTTTCAATTATTTGCACAACTGGAAGCAAATAACTGCTGTATGTGTATAATTAACTTTGTCATAGTGTATTGGCTATGCAGTCTCTGTGCAAATCACTCTGTAAATATATCGGATAAACAGAGGTTCTTACAGAAGTTTGTGACCGGCAAGGAATGAGTGGAAAGAAGTTAATGAAAAGTGCGCTAGAAGGTGATTTCTCATATTAAATATTTCAGTAGGACTCCCTTGGTTTTAGTGAAGCAGTGGGATACAACAGAGCATTTTGTTATTCCAAGGAAATGAGTTATGATGCTGCTATCTGCTTTTGGTGGGAGCTACTTCTGTAGCCCATTTTGAGCTTCAAAATGGCAATGGCATTTGATACCCTAGACAATCTGTCTTTATCTGTTAATATGACAAGCTTGCATCTTAATGACATTGTTGGTCTATGACAGTGTATGCTCTATGTCAGTGATGGCAAACCCTCAGCACTCCAGATGTTTTAGACCACAACTCCCATGGTCCTTTGTCATTGGCAATACAGGCTTGGAATTCTGGGGATTGTGGTCCAAAATATCTGGAGTGCTGAAGGTTCGCCACCACTGCTCTCTGTTGAGCATTCTGGACTCCTAGCTGTAGTGATGGGAAGTGCTGTCCAACATCTTCTGAAGAGCTACAGATTCACTAGGACAGACCTACTGTAACTGGATAGTACTGCCAAGGGCTTCTACTGCATCAGCACTTGAAAGTGACTCTGCTATGGTCTGAAATATGTTGACTACTCTACACAGACTTTTTTTCAGTGCCCTCACCCATGGTGGCCCTTCTCTACTTAAACAAGGGAATATTTGTCTGATGGTAAGATGAATCTTGCACCTGTGACCAGTAATGTCACTTGCTTAAGGCACAACATACTCAGATGTATCCGTCCATATTGTGCCAGAGCTATTATGGTGTATGGGCACTGGTCGTTGATTTTGCTGCTTTACTTTTCATTTTAAATAGTAGGAAATGTGATAGCAGACCTTAGAAGCAAGTTGATTCTCCCGAATCTGAACAAGCATCTTCCTGCAAGACAATGCTATTTCTGGATATTCCAAATACAAATCCAACATATGTTCATGCTGTAACACTTCTGTGATGGACTTGCATACTGCATCTATGTGCAGCCAAGTCCAATCTCATCAATTCATGCATCATAAAGTATTTTTATATTTTAATTATATTGTTAAGCCTTATATTCCAGACAGCATATGGAGGCAACAAATGCAGTTTAGTTACCTCCCAGTTAAGCAAATGATTAAAAGCAAGGGAATAGAGAAGATCATCATGCAAGACATATGTTTAATATTGCTTAGTCGGATTATACATATACACATCTGAGTAGTTCTGGACGTCTTTGGGTAGAGGCAAAGTACACAACTGGCTGGTAGTATGGGAAATGGAATTGGACCATAAACAGAAATGAGTTGTGAAGTGTTGAAAGCAACAGGATGAAAGCAAATGTTTTAGATTGTCTAAAACTAGAGATGAAACCACTGGCACAAACCAATCACATGCCTAGGCCCTGAAGACCAATCACCACACAAAGCAAGCTGTTTTGAAAAGTCAAACAAGGGATTGGGGAAAACGTTGCTTGCCACTCACAGCAGTTATCCCCTAACTATGCCTACTTTGACCCTCAAACTGGGGACCTAGGCAATGAAACTTAGCTGGCTGTCACTCTTCTCTGTCCCTTCAGGACCACCTGCCACAGAAGAAGCTACTAGCTTCCTCACTGTTGTGCATAGTTGCCAACATCACGGCTCGCTAAAGAATGAAATGGCACTGCAGCCCCATAGGTCAGCTGTCAAAAAGTGATGTGTAGGTTCAAATACCATTCCGTGGGGCCCAAAATGGAGCCTTTTATCCAGTGACTTCAAAGATGATGCAATGCATTTCTTGAATGAAAATGGAGCTGTTCACATTGTGCCTATTCCTGTTGCTTTGCCTTCCCTTCAGGAGTTAAGGAATAAAAGAATCCTCATAATGTATTAAAGGGGACTTATTTCACTAAATTGCAGTTATCTGGTGAGCATTGATTGTATAAAATCCTCAGAAAGCAGAGATAGACAGAGCAACTATGGTAGCATGGATAATCTTATGGTGAGGCAAAAAGGATGGATACCTAGCTGGAAAGCACCTGATGCAGAGAAAGCAGTAGCAAGATGAGGTTGCAGTAAGAAAAGCAACCCGTAGGCAGAATTCCTTGAAATTAATAAGAAATACCATAACAAGAATAAAGTTGGAGAAAGTAGCATAGGAAGGGATTTATAAGTTTTTTAAAAATGCATGGAAGGAGAGCAGTGCAGAGTTAAACCTGCCATTAGTTGAACTGATGTCATTACTTCACGCAGCAGAATATCGGTGTGAGAAATGCATGGATCTCCAATACCTCCATGCTACTTGACTCAGAGAAAGAGGTGGAGGCAGCAGCGGTCCCTTCAGGCCCTCTATGCTGTGGCTGAAGAAGAAAGAGGTTGACAGCTCAGAACAGCACCTGTCTGGAATTGAAGCCTGCTTTCATTCATTCATTTATTTATAAACCCCTGTCTTGGAAGGAAGGACAGCCTCTTGGATTCTAGGCTGATGGGAAGGATGACCTGAGAAGCTGCCTGTGCTTTGGTAACTGTTTTTGCTGTTATCAACAAGAATTTACTAACCTGTCAAATCATAGGCTAAACTGTCAAAAGACAGAGGAGAAGACCTTGACTTCAGAGGCAGACTGGTAACTATAGGGCATGTTTAGTGTCTCCTAGAGCTGTCTGAGGTGAAGTGCTGGTATATTACCCTTGGACTGTACCTGATAAATAGCCTTTCTAATGTAATTTTCATATTCATATATGATTTTGTAACATATTTATATAACATTCCCTGTAGAATGTTTCTTTACACACAAACTCAGGTCCATCCAAATTTTTGCATTCAAGCTGTGAAGCCACATCATGTTCATGTGAAGAATAATTACTTAAAAGAGAATCCTCCTGGGATAAATGGGACATGCTTCTGAATAAATGTAGTGAGTACTAAGCTGAGAGGATAGCTCTTTTCTGGATATACTGTTCTGATGAGAATTGCAATACATCCCTTCTTAGCTGGTGATGATAACTGTTTAGCATCTGTATTCTCGAGGGTTTTCACGGCTGGGATCTGATAGCTATTGTGAGCTTTTGGGGCTATTTGGCCATGTTCTGAAACTTCCAGAACATGTGTACCATCTGTTCTTTAGCACAGGGATGGGGAAAATTGCCCTCTAGCTGTTTTGGACTTGAACATTCAGGAGCCCAAACTAACATGGCTTGGAAGCAGTGCTGCACTTGAGTGGACAGCAGCTGGAGGAGGCAGAGAAGGGAAGCCCATACTTCTGCTCCCACTGGGCCATTACATGAAAAGCAAAGAGAAAGCAGCTTGTGCTAGCACCACTACAATTTACAAAGTGAGACCACTCAAAGGGAAAATCCCAGAAGCTGATTACCTTTTTCATCAGTTCACCACTTCTCACCCAAAGACAAAGCAATTGTTAGAGATATTTTTCAACAAGTATGGATGGATTTCACAAAGTGACACTACACGAGGGAAAATCCCGGAAGCTGACTCCTTTTTAAAATCAGTTTATCACTTCTCATCCAAAGACAAAGCAATTGTTAGGGCTGTTTTTCAATGAGTGTGGATGGCAGTGAGCAAAAGAGGGTATTCTGTAGACCATCTTGACTGATTCCATTGGTGTTTTCAACATTCAGCCTGCCCTTTGCTATGTAAAGCATGGCATCCTTTTTCCTGCTTGGCAATACAAGTAAAATATTTGCAGCAATATTGGGCTATTTCCTGGCTTTAAAAAATGCACTAGGAAGGTGCTTCCTGAAGACCTTTAAAATGCTGAGATAATGTGAATTAAAGGCTGTCGGTTTGTGGAATAAATCAACCTCATGCCTGGTTTTTCTCTTTTTCTGATGCCTTCACTTTCCCCCAGTGTTATTGTCTCTTCCAATGAATCTTGCACTTTCACATTACACTATATTCAAAGTATGGTAGCTTCAGTTCAAATTACTTTAGATTCCAGTAACTGATTTGGCTTTATTTGATCTAGCAATTAGTTATATGTCTATAGTGTCTTTAAAGGAAGTTCATGGTATCTATCAAATTCTCCTCCACCAGATTCCAAATGAATATATTTTATCCCTGTAAGCATTTGTCATTGTTTAACTTGAACGTCGTCGTTCACAGTCATCAGGAGGGTCATATTATGAATAATTGTGGTCTTTGTCTTCAGTTGCACATCCTTACATTTGAAATTTTTTCCCCCTATTTCTTTCTTAGCTGCCCTCCCAAATCTCAATCTTCTTCTGATTTCATGGCTGCATTCTCTATTGTGTTTGATGATACAGAGAGTTTTTAACAATTTTGATTTTTTCATTGCCGTTGTATAGTTATGTAATTCTTCTGCAGATACTATTTTTGCCTTTGTGATTTTCAGCTGCTATCTTCTTCACTTCCTTCTTTTAACTGTCATCGCAGTAACTTGTTTCAGGTTGTTGCTATTTTCTGGCAGCAATGTGCCTTTTGCATAGCTTAAATTATTCTACCATTTTTGAGTCCTTCATCTGAGTCTAACTCAGCTCAATGTACATGTTCTGCATATAAATTGATCAGACAGGGAGATAAAATACATCTCTGTTTGACACTTTGGACCACTGGGAACTATTCTGTTTCTTCAAATTCTGTTCTAAAATTAGGCTCTTGTCCAGGATCTAGGTTATGCATCAGGACAATCAAGTCTTGTGGCACAGCCATTTCTTTTAGAACAATCCATAGTTTTTTCATGTAACTATTACAGAGTTTTGAATTTTTACTGCACAGTGGAAGTACAGAGATTGGCAGATAATAGATTTACCATATTTTTCTTTCTATAAGATGCTCCATAACCCCCACAACCTCCAATTTTCCGACCCAAATTAGAGAAAGAGGATCCTGTCCGGCATGGGTCGTCCCTTCCTTTTGGCGGATGCGCGCACACACATACACACACACACACACACAAATCTTTAAGGTGCCTGTACTTGCCCGGAAGCCTGGTTGATTTCAATGGTATTTTCTCTTCCCATGCTGTTCCCTTGCTTGCAACTTTTAGGCTTGCATGAGTTTCATGTAAGCTGCTGCCCCTTGCTTGACGTCCATAGGACGAGATAGATTTTAAAATGATGCTGAGAAGCTGAGAAAGAGGAGTCCATCCTAGAAAGATCCTCCCCATCTTCTTGCCTGGGACCTGGCCGGCATAGGCAAGTGGGCCCTTCTTTCTCAGCTTTGTTTTTAAATCGATCCTGCAAGCCTAAAACCTGCTGCCTCCGGGCCAAGATGTTCACAATCTAACACGTGCTGAGGGACCCATGCGAAAGGGGTGCCAAGTGACCAAGGGAGTGGCACATATGAGAGAAAGAGAGAGAGCTGTGGGAAGGGAGAATCCCATTGAAACCAACCAGTCTTCCAGTCAAGTACAAGTGCCTTAAATATGTGTGTGTGTGTGTGTGTGTGTGTGTGTGTGTGTGTAAAAGAGGGGATTGTGAAAAGTGCCTCTGCACCCCTGGACACTGCAGTAATGTTGGGCTTGTGGATAAAGATAGGAGCCGACACTGAAGCTGAGAAAGAGGAGCCCGCACCACCTGAATACAATGTATAAAACGTCCCTCCATTTTTAGCCTAACGATTTTAGAAATAATAGCGTGTTATAAATGGAAAAATATGGTAACTTTCCCAGAGTCCACCCCTCTCTCTTTAATTGGCACTTGCCCGTGTCCCTTTCAATGCAGATTAAATTTGTAGATAAACCATGTCCAAAAATGCCATCCCCACAGCCACTGGGCTTTTTGAAAGAAAAAAAAGAAAGGAAACTTGGTAACGCCCCCTTAAGTTTCCAAGTCCTACCAGAGAGGTAGGGAATTTTTTGCCTCACTTAAAATATCCACCTTTTAAAGAGGCACACGTGGTGGGACCGCGTAGATGATCCGGTTTTCTTTTTCTTTTTTTTCTCATAGTGCCGACCGGCTGTTCCTGGGGCCAGTTGGCACTGTTTTCCCCCCACTCTCTTTTAACTCCTCCCACCCCTAGTGCCAGTCAGCTGGTCCTTTGGCTGGTCTGGCACTTTTTAAATTTTATCCCCCCCCACACACACACACCCTCCTAGCACCAGCCAGCTGACTGATCGGGGGTGATTTTTTTTTTCCTTTTAACTTCCCCCACACCCCTTGCACCAGTCAGCCGGTCCTCTGGTTGGTCTGGTGCTGTTTTTTATTTTTTATTTTAATTTCCTCCCCCCACCCTCCTAGCACCAGCCAGCTGGCTGATCAGGTACTGTTTTTTTTTTCCTTTTAACTTTTCCCCACCCCTAGTGCCAGTCAGCTGGTCCTCTGGCTGGTCTGGTGCTGTTTTTCCCCCTTTTTATTCCCCCTGCCCAGCGCTGCTCAGCTACCCCCTTTTTTAAAATCCTTGGACGTCGGAACTGCTATCTCACATCTTCAGTCACGTGACAGGAGGAAGAGGAAAAGCTGGACCTTCAGAAGATCAGGATCTTCCCCAGGTGAGATAGCAGGATTGTCTCAGAAACTCACTCTGACACATTTTAGGAGGATGTAAGAGAAATCAAAATTACATACATTTGTATGAATTTATACTGCTTTCATTACTGCACTTATGCCAAAACTAACTGAATAGAAAAACAAAAGCAAAGAACTGACTGCTTCCAACTGTGGAAAGATAAAAAAAAAAGAACACTTATTAGAGAGGCAGAACTCTAAATGAATTCAAATACAAAAGTAGAACAGGTGATACCTATAGGCTACTAGAAAAATAACAAAAGTTGCTAGTATTTCGAGGGCAAAAACCCTCTTCTTCAGAGCTGTACCAACAGGTTAAAACATGGCAAAAGATGGAGTTGCCAGGAGTTATTTCTTAGATGTAAAGTCCTTGGCAAGATGGAAAATATGCCAGGTAGTTTCTTAGTTGACGCCCAGAGCTTATATGTTCTGAGGCTGCATCTGAAGTAAATGGTATTTTTATTGTTCCAGTCCTTCACAAAACATATCAGGGCTCACATACACACTTTCACACCACCTCTCCCTGTGGGTCTTCAAGGCTAATGGCCTCCTCTTGGCCAGAGAAGGGGGAGGGCTGGTGTAGAAGATCCATACATTTTATTTGGGGCTTGGGATAAAAGTTAGAAAAGTCCACTAGGTGCTGCCAATTGAATCAAATAAAAAGGAAAGAAATTATCTAGTGGTTACCTAGAGAGGCCTCATGGTGCAGTGGTTAAATGCCTGTACTGCAGATAAAACTGTGCTCACGACCTGGTGTTCAATCCCAGGTAGCCAGCTCATGGTTGACTCAGCCTTCCATCCTTCTGAGGTCAGTAAAATGAGTACCCAGCTTGCTGGGGGTGGGGTGGGGGTAATGTGTAGCCTGCATACTGTAATTCAATACTGTAAACCACCCAGAGACTACTTGAAGTGGTATGGGGCGGTATATAAGCAGAAGCAGAACACTTTACAGTCTTGTTGTATCTCTGTTGATGGTTCATGTGCCTCCTTCTTGGTACGTATGGGGGCAATATTTTCCATCTTGCCAAGGACTTTACATCTAAGAAATAACTCCTGGCAACTCCATATTTTGCCATGTTTTAACCTGTTGGTACAGCTCTGAAAAAGAGGGTTTTTGCCCTCGAAATATTAGCAACTATTTGTTATTTTTCTAGTAGCCTAAAGGTGTCACCGGTTCTCCTTTTGTATTTGGTTTTTTTTTTATGGCTTTATGGCTCATCAACTTGTTTTGCTTCACTGAATTCAAAAGCTGGAAAGAACAATTGGTCAATGCCTGGATAGATACAAAGTCACCTACCCAGAAAAATCCCTCCCAGGCACTCAAACTAAAGACAGCATGCACATTTGTACATAACATTCCAACATTAACAAACAAAACATAAACTATGTCTGTGAAGATTCTCAGTCATCCAGGTGAGTTTATCTGGGCGGAATTTTGATCAGTGTGCAGCTACACATGGCTGGGTACTCATTTTACCGACCTCTGTTTGGATTGAGCAGCGTGAGCAAACGTTTCTATCTCTCAAAATGAAGTCTAGTATCCATGACTCAACTTCCAGAAAAATATAAACTAGTTTACTTTGAAATTTGTTTATATAATCCAGTAACCAATACATATTGCATTATGATCTATAGTGCCTCTTCCTTCTCTGAATCCAGGCTGAACATCTGGTATTTTAACTTTATAAAGAATTAAAATATACTGTATTCTGTGTATTCTTGAGTATCACTTTACTTGCATGGGACATTAACTCTCAGGTACTACAGTTATTGGAATCCATGGCATTCTCTGGCTTTAGGATTGTATATTAAATATTCCTGGTCTGTGAGTAATTATTTTGTTTTGTTGGAATATACTTCTTTGGAAGTTGTTAGAATCTGTCTCTTTAGCTTCCATCTACTCAATATCTTATTTAGACCAGATAATATATTTTCTAGTTGATCCTTAATCATGATTTAAATTTCTTAGATTTCTTGGACCTTGTGTGCTGATTACTGAAATTTTTCTCTTTGTTTCTATGTGATAGTTCCTGTTAAATTACAAATAGGTTTCTGATCTTGTTTCAGTCACTTTTTACTTTAGCCTCTTATCTTCCATTAATAATTTTAATAGTCTCCTCGGACCTCTGTCAAGGCTTTGTATTTTGTTGTTCCTATTTTGTTTTGTTTTTTGTTTTTTAATTCTGTTCTGGCTTTGCTTATAAGAATAGTCATTTTATATTGTTCCCTAATTTATTTTCTGCTTTCAGTCCACATTTCTGTTTTACAGTCATAACCAAACACAACTGCATAACCACCAAAAACATTAGAGCAGAACACAAGTAAATAGAAAAGAGCTGTACTTGGAAACTTGTCAAATTTAAAATAAGCTTCCTAAAGGCCATGACCCTGCAATTTTTTAGTTTGTTAAAATATCTAAAAAGATATTTCAGAGAACACATTACTATCTTCATTCTAGGAGGATAGCAATGATCCATGCAAATTCTTGTCCAAGTAAGTTGACTTGGCTTAGAAGTTGAATTATTAGTGAAAATACATGATTAATGACAGTTCATTCTGAGAAAGAGAAAGCATATTTTTCCACACCTGCCAAGATGGTATGTAATTCCTGCTAGCATTTTGGCTGTTTTTTATCACCCTAACTAGTAGTCTTGCAAATCCCAGAGTTGTTGCTTCTCATCTTGGCTATCCATTCAGTAGTGTCCAACTCTCAAACACTTTGTGGATCGATGCTCTCCATGCCTTTCTATCTCTTAAAGCTTCTTTTAGCTCCATCAAGGTCATTCAAGTGTCCTTTCTGATACTGTGAAGCAAGGGAGTCCTTGGGCAGCTCCTTCTTCTTTTGCCACTGACCAATCCCAGCATTATTGTCTTTTCAAGTGCATCGGCATCAAGTGCTTGAAGTATGACAGGTTTTGTTTCTTGATCTTGGCTTCCAGAGGTATTTTTGGCTTGACTCTGTCCAGAACTTGCTTGTTCGTCACCCTGGCTTTTCATGGCATGCATAGTAGTTGTCTCCTGCACCACAGTTTGAATGCCTCTATCTTTTTCCTGTCTGCCTTCCTCAAAGTCCACGTTTCACAACCAAATTGGAAGTATGATCAAAGTAACTAGTCTGCATTTGATTGGAAGGCTGATGTCTTGATTGTTGCCTATCTGCCTATAGTATGATTGCTGTCTAGAAATCTGTCATCAATGAAATATTTAATTCTGTTTCATTGCTACGTTGATGAGACTCATCAATGGAAAGGGAAGATACTATGACGATGTTACCAGCTACCAGGCAGGCTTTGATGAAACCTTTCATAATGGACCAACTTTTCTCCATGACTGTATTATTGTTTTCATTGAGATTTCCACTTTGCAATAAGCTACAGTATTGCTTTTTTTTCCAGAGACCAACATAAATCACCCATATGGCGTATCTGAATTTGATTCTAAAGATATCCAAATTATAAATCCTAGCTCCTTAAATATTTTTCTCAAAGGGTTGCACAAATAGGACTGTTGTTTATCTAGTCAGTAGAGGGTGTACTTATTTCATTTGAAAAACATCTAAGACTCTCAGAAACTCAGTGTGGTCTCTTGTCATTACTTAGTACACTGCATAGGCATCAAACAGAATAATCAGACATTTGGCTATTGTATATTCTGCCAGGTGAATGAAGAGGCAGACATGTACCATATGTTTGAATTTTCTCTCTGTGGTTACTGAAATAAAATGAGTTCATTCTTCTTCCAGTGAACATGGATAGGTGTGTGATAAATTAGACAATACATGATATTTGAAATGGGCATAAGGTCATTGGCTGAATTATTTCCTAAAAATTACTATCCAATGTATGTTCATTTTTGAGGTGTATTGTCGTCTACAGGGATTTTTAAATTTTTAATGTTTTATTTTTAGGACACAGCAAGATAATTGCTCTGAAAGTCAAATACATTATCTTAAATATCAGATATTACTGCTGTACTCACAGGACCCTTATGAGTGGAGAAAGGGAATGCATCCCAGGTGCTTGGCCCCTAACAAGTACACCTAATCTATTCTTCCGCTATGGGTTCACTTCAGAGTAGTGCTTCAGCATGGATTATTTATAGGATGGGTTCCTAGACTGTACTTATATAATACAGTAGGACCCCTGTATCCACTGATCCATTAACCACTGATTCAGTTCTCTGCGGTTGGCAGAGGAAAAAAAAAGAATAAATTCAGCAGCCGCAAAGCAAGCTACTTTCACAAACAGCAGCTGTAAAGCAAGCTCCTGTCTTAAAATAGCAGTTGTAAAGCAAGCTACTGTCACAAACAGCAGCCGTAAAGCAAGCTCCTGTTGCAGAACAGCAGCCATAAAGCAAGCTACTGTCACAAAATAGCAGTTTTGGAGTTTTTTGGGTGTTCTCTCTTATCTACTGTTTTTGTTATCCCAAAGGTACCGAGGCCCTACTGTACCTTTAACTCAAATAGTACCCATGCTCCTACGTCCCATGGCTTTTTTTAAAAAAAAAAGTCTGTTACAGACTCAAATAAACTAAAGAAAGCTAAATATCATTTTAAAAAACTTAGAATGTATTATGTGGTTTGTATTTTAGAAAAGAGGGGTTGCCTTTGTCCACAATATATTGTTTCCTTAGGAATATTGCTACCCCTACTAGACATGTAGGGAAGACCCCCATCTCAGCCTGTGTCCAAATATGGAGCATACTGATTGGAGCTGACCTGTCTTGTTCCCTTTAAGAGATATTCTGACCTGCTCCATCCAGAGTCCATGACATTATCTGTCTGTTCTCAGTTTTCTTTTGAAAAACAGAACAAAACCAAAACAATTACAATGAATGGAGAAAACACAAATGGCTATGACCTGTAGGGGCACCGAGTGCCATCCATTTCAGAGATACAGTTGACCTTAATGTTTGGCCAGAATTGCAGCAGGCAGTGTTTGCAATTTGTACCACTGCATCAACAAGTGGGGTTGGGGGGACCCGAAGACAGGGAAAGTGGCAGAAGGCAAGGAAGACAAACTCTAATGCTCTAGTTATTTGATTTACCCAATCAAAATCCGTGTAGCAATCATCCTTTCACAATTGCTCACAGATTCAATCCTAATGGTGTAATAACATTTCAGTAAGGTTGAGAAAAACTAAGCTGAGAGAGAGCAGAAAGAAAAAGAAGACTGTTCCGGAAGACAAAAAAAAAAAGCTCTCTTAGCAAATTTTTGCCTTACAGCTCCATGAAATGGCTGGCGCAGCAAATGCAATGGTACGCTGTGGCCTCATCTGAGCCCTTCCGAGAGCCTTTGTGGCTGGAGTGTCATGGTCTTCATTTGGGGCTTCATTTTTCACTTGCCTTCTCCTTTGGCACCAGGATATTTATATACTGGTACTGATTTCCCCTTTCCCAGTTCAGATAGTGAGCCTTGCATTTATTATTATTAAATGTCAAATGGTAGTTCCATCTACAAAAGCAGGAGGGATGAGCAATTGAAGCGTTTGTTAGTATTAGAAATATTAGATACCATCCTGCCCTGTATTGGAGGCTAATGAACTATAAGGCATGTTGTCTGGCATCTAAAGCTCTATCCACTCCACAACCCTCAGCGTCTGCTACCCGAGGGACCTCCCTCATTCTCTGGAATGGAAAATCTGGCCCAGCAGTTGCTGGTGTTTCTTGTTTTATACAATTATCATAGGAACAAGAATCCTGTTCTCTTCCGCATGCAGCAAAACGTTATACCTAGTAAAATACAACAAAAACAATCTCAGTAATCACTACAAGCATGATTACAGTAGTATCTGTTTGAGGAGCAGATCATTCAACTCATGCCTGTAGAACAACGCAAGAATAGCCTACAGAGTTGGAATCCAGGATATTGACTGGCAGGATTGACTCAAGTCCAATTTAAATACCACTGTCCATGTATAAGATACCCAAAATAGCTTTCTCACTGAAAGTATGTAGAATGCAGGTATATAGTGAATGTCCTGTGAGTATGGCTTTTGGACTAATAACTGCCAAGCTGTGCTAAATTACTGTACAATGGAGTTTGTGTAGGGCAGTGTTTTTCAACCTTTTTTGGGCAAAGGCACACTTGTTTCAGGCACACCACCATTAGAAAATGTTTAAAAAATTTAACTCTGTGTCTATAGCTATATATGTAATTCTCTTGAATAGGAATTAAACACAAAGAAAGGACTATGAAATAGTAAACAGAAATATGAAAAATTATAAAATACTTTATTCAGTGCACAACCTGGACCTGTTTGGCTGAACACAAAGCTGATATTCTTCAGCTTTTCCAACGGCACACCAGGCAACATCTCGCGGCACACTAGTGTGCCGCGGAACAGTGGTTGAAAAACACTGGTGTAGGGTACAAACCATCAGTCTGCCATAGTCAGCATTGTTCTTGGACTACTAAGCAAAATGCCTTTTCTGGCACAATCGTGAGAAGACATTATTCATCGTCATTCTGCACAGTCTCCTTTTATTGCTGAGTACGCATGTCCTGGAATCCACTGTGCAGGTTGTTTAGAATGGCTGATTTCTCTGGGCATGACAAGTACCTACTAAGAATTTTCATAAGAACATAAGAAGAGCCATGCTGGATCAGACCAAAGGCCCATCTAGTCCAGCTTCCTGTATCTCACAGTGGCCCCACCAGATGGGTCTGGGAGCACATGAGACTAGATCTTTGTCTCCTGATACCACTCCCCTGCATCTGGCCCTTGAAGTACCCCTGTTTTAAGCCTGGAGATGCTACATCTCCATCATGGTTTGTAAGCTGTGGTGGACATTTCCTCCAGGAATCTGTCCAAACCCCTTTTAAAGGCATCCAGGCCAGATGCCATCACAACATCTTGTGGCAGGGAGTTCCACAGACTAACAACGCGCTGGGTGATTTTTTTTTCTTTTGTCTGTTCTTACTCTCCCAGCCCTCAGTTTGAGTGTATGTCCCCTGGTTCTGGTATTTTGTGAGAGGGAGGGATTCATAGGACTCTGCTTTATTCCAAGTCACAGAACTGGTCCTTCTTGCCTGATCTTGCCAACAGTGACTAGCAGTAGTTATATCTACTTCCAAGAGGAGTCTTTTCTCCTCTGGCTTGTGAATCAAGAGTAAACATGTAACACCTCTCCCAAATGTTGTTGGATTACAATTCCTGACATCCCTCAACACTTGACTGGGGTCAAGAGGAATTTACTTGCATACTTCTATTGTAGATGTAGGAACAGAATCTGCTTTTGGATCCAAAAATATGCTTTACCACTCTACTCAAGTGTTTTCTCGGAAGGTATCATACTCTGTACTACATTGTATATAATATTTGTTTCAGTCATAGTGTTGAACTTGTCATGTCTGCAAGCATGCAGACGTGCACTTCATGGGGTACATATTGTAAGTTGGTGGGTTCGTGACTTAAAGTTTGTAGAGGAGGGCAGTGGTGGTAGGTACTTGTCACGCCCAGAGAGATTTACTGCATGCTGTGCACAAACATACACAACCCTAGTTTTTAAACTTTAAATAAAACATAGAAAGTAGCTTGAGGAGAGGGAATTTGGCATGGAGGTACAGCAAGGAAAAGGTGGTTAATCCCATCCCTTCCCCTCCCCACTCATCTCTTTGCTCTCATTCACAGCTACCCCTTTGCTACACATTTAAGAAAATCCTGTTGTGTAATTATACAACCCTTGCAGAAGGCAAATGGTGCAATTCATTCCTCAAACTTGGGGTCCCCAGATGTTTATCGACTTAAACTCCCAGGAACCTTCACCACTAGCTCTGCTGGTCAGGATTTCTGGGAGCTATAGACCAAGAACATCTGGGGACTCGAGTCGGTGCAATTTACAGTGTCTTCTCTGTGCTGATTAACAAGTCCTTGCTTAGATTTTTGAGTATGCTGCAAACATTTATGGATTGGTACATGCTTGAAAACTGAAGCAGAAATTCATCCACTGCTAGTGAAAAGCCACTGTGAGTTAAGCTGTTTGCCTTCTGCAGGGATAATTAAACAACAGGGGTTTAGCTAATGCATAGTTACACTTCAAACAGCTTTATATTGCTCCTACAATGGAGTTTCTGTCAGTTCCCATTCTTGTTCCTCTTAAGAAAGTTATAATACATGTTTCTATTTGGCCTTTGCTTTTACTGTTATAATTAATTGTTTTATCAAATTTTATTAAGTTCTTATTAAGTTATCATAATGATGTTAGCATCTTCTGAGTGTTATTTTGTAGTGGAAAGGGAAGATAAACGTAATTACAATCTTTTGTGTGTATTACTTAGCTATGATTTTGTATTACTTAGCTTATTTTGTTAGCTTTTTCCTACACTATCTTTTTCATCAGGAAAAGTTCCTCCAATTAATTTTCACTATAGCAAGAATTTCTTTCACCAAATACTGGAAAACAACAGAAATACTAGAGTGCCAAGAATTTTTGGATAAATATTTTGAAATGGCAGAGATGGACATATTGTCAGAACTGCTCAGTCGGAAAGACCTACAGAAGGCAAGAGAAAGCTGGAGACCACTGTATGATTATTATGTGAAAGAAGCCTGTAATTAACTTTACTCCAATAGTAGAATAGATGGATAACTTGTTAGCATCAAAATAACTTGGAAATTATATAACTCACCATGCAATGCTCCCCTTTTTACCTATAGAACCCCTAACCCAGGCATGACCAACTTCGGCCCTCCTGATGTTTTGGACCACAACTCCAAGAATTCCAAGCCTGTAGTTCCAATGGCAAAGGGCTGTGGGAGTTGTGGTCCAAAAACATCTGGAGGGCCGAAGTTTGGACATGCCTGCCCTAACCCATTACCCGTACCCTTTAGTGACCCTTGACCTGTAAAATAAATAAAATTTAAAAAAAAAACACATTTTGAAGCCATTTTCAATTTACGATATTTTTCCATGTATAAAACTAAATTTTTGTCTAAAATAGGCTAAAAATTGAGTGTTGTCTCATGCACTGCAGTAAGCCGAGGAGAGAACCGTGTGGTTGCAAAACTGCACAAAGCTTATATCTGCAAACAATCATCTTATACATGGGGGGCATCTTATAGATGGAAAATATGGTAATGTACTTGTGCCTTTCTTACTGGAATCTTTGAAGTAACTAGGTGCTGCTTATCTTAGCTATTATATTTTTCAAAACTTTACCAGAAACAATGATGTCTGCCATTCTGTATTCAGCTTCAGACAAGGGAAGAAAATGGACACATGTAGCTCATCATAACTTTTCTAGTTTCTTTTTTCACCTTGTGGTGAAGGATGAAGGTAGTGGCCAAGAAGAAAGATTATGAGCAGTTTTTATGAGTGTATACCCTCAGCACTTTTTCTATCTTTGCATATATTTATGGCTTAGTTGCAGAAAGCAGCTGACCATTTGAATATGATAGGATAACAGCCTGCACAGGTATAGATGATAAACAATAATTACACATAACATTCCTCTTTTTATAAGGCTGGCTGCCTAGGCACTATGGTTTTGGCTTCTGAGAACATCCTTCAGTCTGATTATTACCACCCTTGACTCTGGCCACCCTAGCTGACTAATGAGTAAATCGTGAGAGAAATTTAGTTTCATTATAGAAGAGAGTCTTCATAGTCTTGAAGTGTGGAACAGGTATATTACCAACAAGGAAGTGTTATGGAATTCATAGAATAAAACCTGGGGAGTGAGGGCAAGGAACCCTTGATGTTTTTCTTAAGGTAAATGTTCCCCCTGCACATGCATGCTAGTGGTGTCCGACTCTAGGGCAGTGCTCATCTCCATATTCAAGGAGAAAGAGCCAGTGTTGTGCAAGTCGATGGCCACATGGCCGACATGGCTGCAAGGGAACACTGTTTTACCTTCCTGCTTTTTATGGCAGTACCTATTTATCTACTTGCCTTTACATGCTTTTGAACTGTTTGGTTGGCAGGAGCTGGGGTTATCCGCGGGAGCTCGCTCTGCTGCATGGCACCCAGGATTCGAACTGCCAAGCTGCCGACTTTACAGCTGACAGTTTTCGGAGCCTTAGTCCGCTGAGCCACCACGCCCCTGCTGATGTTTTTCTTAATCACATAAAAATTATAAAAGAATTGAAGGGATTTGATCATCTTCTAAAGTAAGGAGAAATGTTTCCTTGACATATTGCCACCATAAGTATCCAGTTTATTTCTTGGGACAGGATCCATTTGCATTATATAATCATGTAACAGCAAGTAATAGGACTCATTTTGCTCGTGTTTGTCATGTATTTGGGTTTTCTCTGGTTGTGCATCTAGCAGGCAAACAATGAAAGGTACATAGTCACACTTTATTTTTGCAACAAGATTTTAGCCCTAATGCTTATCTGTAGGAAAAACAACTTTTGCATTCAATAGGAATGACTATTTGATAATTAGTTCATTATTGCCATGTCAACCACAATAATTCTGTGATTAACAGTCTCAGATGAACACAAACACACACACACACACACACACACACACACACACACACAGAGAGAGAGAGAGAGAGAGAGAGAGAGAGAGAGAGAGAGAGAGAGAGAGAGAGAGAGAGAGAGAGGTTGCTGCCCCATTTTAAAAGTATAAAATCCAGCCCTTACTCTGATCTGTCTCAGTTCCTGTGCAAAATGCAGTTTTCTTGGCATTGCTATGCAGCAGTAGAGAGGGTTTTTCTTTCAACAAAGCTAGAGATGTATTTAGATAGTGCACAAGGTTTTTTTTTAAAAAAGGGAAAGCTAAATTAAGAAGCTTTAGTTGGTAGCTGGGGGAAAATCCCTGCTTCAGATTGTATAAAGTCTTCCTCCTGTGTAGAATGCCACTGAATGGCTAAATTTGGCATTCTCCTGATATTTCAGTGATGCAGTAAAAGCAAAAGCACTCCATAGAAGCCCCCCCCCTGCCCCTCTGGTTTGTTGACTGATTGCCTCATGTAGATTTTGGAGAATTCAAAGGCTTGCACCGCCTTTTGAGACTTTTCAGCCTGCCTAGTTCACACCACCAACAAAGACTAAAATATATTGTGAAGTCTGCTTTAAAAATACACACACCCATGCCATCAGGGTGGTTAAGGAGAAAGGAAATTCGTTTAATGATAAATGTAGCAGAAATGGGATTCTAATCAGCCCAGATACAGTTAAATTTATGTCTTTTTATACATAGGGAGCAGAAGGATTTATTTTGTGTAGCGTTTCTTAGTTCAGGACCTGCTCGCTAACCAAATGAACTCACTGATGTGACGCTGCAGCTCTCGGTGCTGTTCTGGTGGTGAGATAGATCTGAATTCCAGAAAAGTAACGAAGACGGGAAGAGAAGAGATTGATAACGGGCTGCAGCTCGCAGAGAGGTATAGATCTAAGCTAGGTTGGCAGCGCCCTCACTGCCTGCCTACCGCCTAGAGCGAATCACCCCAGAGATCTCTTTTGCGAGAGAGCTCATGTTTTCCTAAATCGGACCGGGATAATTATAGCTCGCTCTCTGCCTGCTGCATCCGTCCCCAGCCCGCCGCCTTCCAGCGAGAGTGCGGCAAAGCGCGCCGTCCACGGAGCCCGGAAATTGAACAAGGCTGGCGATCGAAGAAAGGCAGCAGCCGCGCCTCTGCTCTGCCGCCCTGTCCCTCTCCCATCTGCCGGGCTGGGGGTTCGTCGGAGCTGTCATCTCCTGGAGCTGCTTCTGCAGGCGGGGGAAAGCCGGCGCCGATTGGGCGTAGTAGTGGGACCCGGGGCGAGAGGGAGGGACCGGCGAAGCGGGGTGGGTGGGGAAGGAAGAGAGTTGGGACTCGCGGCCATGCCGCGTCCACCGCGGACGGGGATGACCGGGCGCCGCTGACGGTCCGCGCTCCCCGTCGCCGGGACTGATTGCTTTCCACAACGAGGGACCTCTTTCCTCCGCCCGGGAGAAGAACTCGCCCGCCGCCGCGCTCTCGCAGCAGGAGGGCTCTGGCGCTGAAGCCTAGCGGCATGCTCTAGCTTCGCCCGGCCACTGCGGCGCCCCCCCCCCGCCCATCCGCCCCCCCTTCCCGGGCCACCATCCGCCGCCCCGCCCCCCTCCCGGACTCCGCGCTCGCTGCGCCTCCGCCGGGCCAAAGCGGGGCGATGGAAATGAACATGAAGAAGTTCACGGTGCGCCGCTTCTTCTCGGTCTATCTCCGCAAGAAGTCTCGCTCCAAGAGCTCGAGCCTCAGCCGACTGGAGGTAAAAGAGGAACCATTCTTCCTATAAGAGCGGTCGTTCTTGGTTCGCACCAGCGTCCGAACAATAAGCACCCGGTCGAGTTCTCCCAAGAGGGTTCACGGTTTATTTCTTTCTACTTTCACGTGGTGAAATGCGGTTTGCTGGGGAAGCAAACGTGGAAACGGGGTTGCTGATGCAAGTCTTGGAGCGGGAGGGAGTGGGGGGGGGTTGAATCTGTTCCGATGGAGGTTCTTGTACTGGAAAAATTGTGTGTGATTTAAAAGTGTGGAAGCAGAGCGGAATCGGCGAGAAAACGGTTCCCTGCGTTTGGCAACTCTTTCTTTTAATCTACGTGTTTAAATCTAATTGTTGATCAACGTTAGGCCAGGCTTGTGTCAATTCCTTTGGAGAGACGACGACTAGCTGTTCTCAAGCTGTTACAGACAGTACTGGACTGGTGGTAGCTTTGTTTTTGCTTTTCACCTCCAGCTGCCTCCAGCCAGCACAGGAGGCGGCGCTGGGGTCTCCTTCTCCCTGAAGGTGGTGTTTTGTTTGCACAGCAGCCTTGCTGGATAGGTTGGGCTGGAAAGATAGTGGGTGGCTGATGAGGTCGACCAGTGATCTCTGTGCCTAGCTGCAGGCTGTAATAAATAACTAGTTTAAGACTATAATTAATTTGCCAAGTGAGCTCCCTTCCTCTAGTGCAGCACTTTTGATGGATCTCTGGCCACAGAGGATTTTTGGTGTTCAGGGGAAGCAAGAGTTGGGAGTAATGGTTCTTTGGGCTGAAATGAGGAAGACTTAAAACTTGTGAAGTCCTCCAGGTGGCTAACTGGGCTCCTGACTCAGTCCAGTGAGATGCTTTTTCTGGAGCATTTTGGATCCTGACACTTTTCGAGGCCAGGGTTGCAGTTGTTTTTGCTCTTAGGGGGAAGAAGGAGCCGCTCCAGGCATTGGACTTGTCTCTGCGAAGCACATTATCCCATACATTGTTAGCACACTTGCATGTGTGCGTATGCACTTTTCTATAACAATTCATAGCACAAACTGATGCATGTTTAATCAAAAGTAAGGTCCACCGATTTGAATGGGGTTTATTGGGAAGGATAGAGTCGGTCATGAATGTGATGACACAACAGTAATACAGTATTTTCACAGGATTTCACAAGCCTGCTCGTACTGAAGAAGAATCAATTCCATTGAGTAACGTGGAATTTTCCTATCAGATGAAAGTGTAAATGATTTAGGTAGTCTTAGATTTCTTGTTTTGCTCTTCTAGTTCCTCACTTTTTGGTACTCAATAGTGCCACTGAGTCTAATTAACTGTGTAAGATTTTAAGGATATTAGTGTGTTTTTTATAGTGGGTAAAACGGCTTGGAAGAGAACTTTGAAGATGTTTTAGGACAATCAATGATGAAATAAGTGTGTGTGTGTGAAAAGACACAGCTGATCTTCTGTAATGTGCTTTCTGGCTGTCCGACAAAAACTATTACCCCCTTTCCTTTTTCAGTTTTTTAAAACAGCAATGAAACAATAATAAACTAAATACAGTATACAGTACTACAAATCAGCTTAAAACTAAACAAAATGATTATCAGCTCTGTGCACTTCCTTTTTCACTGTTGAAGACTTTATGCAGTACTCACTTAGAGGATACTCATCTTCTTTCCTTTTCCCTGCCATTCAGTTCTCCACATTTGGGATTCCAGAAGGAAAAGAAGATTTGTTCTGAACTATAAATGTTAAATAGTTTGATTGGGGCAGGGAGATTGTCAAACTAAAGACAGAAAATTTTTCAAGTGTGTTTGTTGGAATACAGGACTTGAAACCATCTGCAGTTTAAGTAATTGAAAACTGTTTTCTAAATAGACCCTTTTAAATTTTGCTGATGTTGTCAGTACTAACATGTTTTAGAGTTTTAAAAAATGGACAGGTTTCCCTGATAAAAAATACTGCAATGTTACCCTTTCCTATCATGCACTTAGTAATCGTAATCATATGGTCTCAGCAGTTCTAGCACGGATTGGCAACCATTTACAAGGCCACAGAGGCTGGTTCTGTTTGCAGGAGGCACCAGGGAGAATTGAACACCCAAACTCCTGGCTCTGCAAACAGATACCTAAACCACTGAGTATTGGCCCAGATTGTTGAGTTAATAAATGAAATTCATGGGAACCGAATGCCTTTCCATTTTCAGAAACAAATATAGGCTTCCTGTTCAAGATACACTCAGCTGTGTATCTTAGTGCCCAGCGCAGTATGCATGATATTTGAAAAGGAAATGAAGAATTCTTATCATGCTGTGCTGCTTAGGAGTGCACAACTTCTAGAAACACTGGGGGTTCGCTGGTTATTGCAGTGCTGTTGAAAATGTTTGACTTTCTGCTCTTCCCTTCCGCATTGGGATGTTTCCCATGCCCTTAATTATTCACTCAAATTAGTGGGGTGCAGCCAATTCTCACTTAACAACCCACCTGTTTAATGATCACTCAGACTTGCAACTGGCAGCAGCAGCCAAAGCCTCTGCCACTGTCTAATTGCTGCCTCAGGAAGGACCTGCTGTTCCAGCCCACAGGGTCTGGCTCAAAGTGTCCAGCCCGCCTCTGTTTGCCTGCACCTGCCTTGTCAGCAGCTCAGGGGGGAGGAAGCAGGGCTATAGCACCCCCTTCCCCCTGCCACCTTTCTCCTGTACTGCTTCCAAGGGACAGGTGTTGCTGCGAGAGTCACAATGTTTCTGCTGGGGAGGAGAATGATCCTAGTGAGGCGGCACATCATCCACCTCCATCTCTATTTCTCCTCCTTTTTGTTCTGCTTCTTCCATGGCCTCCCAGAGATCTTCCCCATGCTGGCCTGCCTGCAAGGAGGGCAGCTCAACACACCACAAGTCTTAAGCTGCTCACTTAACCAGTTTATTTAATGACCTGGTCGTAGGAACAAAATTCGATCACTAAGTGAGGAGTACCTGTATAACTTCTTGTTATTGTTCAGTCGTTCAATTGTGTCCGACTCTTCGTGACCCCATGGACCAGAGCTCACCAGGCCTTCCTGTCCTCCACTGCCTCCCGGAGTTTTGTCAAATCCATATTGGTTGCATCAATGACACTGTCCAACCATCTCATTCTCTGCCGCCCTCTTTTCCTTTTGCCTTCAATCTTTCTCAACATCAGGGACTTTTCCAAGGACTCCTTTCTCCTCATGAGGTGGCCAAAGTACTGGAGCCTCAACTTCAAAATCTGTCCTTCCAGTGAATATTCGGGGTTGATTTCTTTCAGGATGGATAGCTTCACTACTGGAAAAACCATAGCTTTGACTATCCTGACCTTAGTTGGCAAAGTGATGTCTCTGCTCTTTAGGATTATATCTAGGTTTGCCATTGCTTTCCTCCCAAGAAGCAGGCGTCTTTTTATTTCGTTGCCGCAGTCGCCATCTGCAGTGATCAAGGAGCCCAAGAAAATAAACTCTGTCATTGCCTCCACTTCTTCCCCTTCTATTTGGCAGGAGGTGATGGGACCAGTGGCCATGATCTTTGTTTTTTTGATGTTGAGCTTCAGCCCATTTTTTCACTCTCCTCTTTCACCCTCATTAAGAGGTTCTTTAATTCCTCCTCACTTTCTGCTATCAGAGTAGTATTATCTGCATATCTGAGGTTGTTGATATTTCTTCCGGCAATCTTAATTCCGGCTTGTGATTCATCCAGACCTGCCTTTCGCATGATGTACTCTGCATATAAGTTAAATAGGCAAGGTTACAGTATACAGCCTTGTCATACTCCTTTCCCAATTTTAAACCAGCAATTGTTCCATATCCAGTTCTGACGGTTGCTGCTTGTCCCACATATAGATTTTTTAGGAGACAGATAAGGTGATCAGGCACTCCAATTCCTTTAAGAACTTGCCATAGTTTGTTGTGGTCCACATAGTCAAAGGCTTTGGCATAGTCAATGAAGCAGAAGTAGATTTTTTTTTTGAACTCTCTGGCTTTCTCCATAATCCAGCGCATGTTGGCAATTTGATCTCTAGTTCCTCTGCCCCTTCGAAATCCAGCTTGCACTTCTGGAAGTTCTCTTTCCACATACTGCTGAAGCCTGCCTTGTGGAATTTTGAGTATAACCTTGCTAGCGTGTGAAATGAGTGCAACTGTGCGATAGTTGGAGCATTCTTTGGCGTTTCCTTTCTTTGGGATTGGGATGTAGACCGATCTTTTCCAGTCTTCTGGCCACTGCTGGGTTCTCCAAATTTGCTGGCATATTGCATGCAGCACCTTTACAGCATCCTCTTTTAAGATTTTAAAGAGTTCAGTTGGAATGCCATCACCTCCACTGGCCTTGTTGTTTGCAATGCTTTCTAAAGCCCACTTGACTTCACTTTCCAGGATGTCTGGCTCCAGGTCAGCAACTACGCTTTCTTGGTTATCAGGGACATCCAGATCTTTCTAATATAATTTCTCTGTATATTCTTGCCATCTCTTCTTGATCTCTTCTGCTTCTGTTAGGTCCCTACCATTATTGTCCTTTATCATATCCAACTTTGCACGAAATGCCCCTTTAATATCTCCAATTTTCTTGACTAGATCTCTGGTTTTTCCTTTTCTGTATAACTTAAAAGATAACAATCAGTAGTATGTTTAATCATGCATCCTCTGGAAGTTTACTTAAAAAGTAAATCCCACAGTGCTGAATGAGGGTCCCAGGAAGTTGTGGAAATAGAAACCACATTTTATTGTTTAATCATTAGAAAACATCAGACTTAGTTGTAGGCAGAGTCAGGGGGTTCCTGTTGTTATTTTTTTTAATTTCTAAATTGAAACAATATTTTTTTGTTAACGTTCTTGACCACGGAGACTTCTATGACATAGCGTTATCAAGGTTTAAACCCACAGGCTGTTGAGCTTCTACTCAAAGGTAATTCCCATGGGAGCTCCAATACCTGGATAATCATTTGTGGCATCTCTATGTGGGCAGGTTGGCTCCTGGTAATTGCTGATAGATTGTTGTCAGAGTTAGATAGCATGTGGTAGAGATGGGCACGAAATGAGCGATTTTTCGTTTTCGTTTTCGTTTTTTCATTTTGTTACGCAACAAAAATGAAACGAAATTTTTTAAAAAACAAAACGAAAATGAAAACGAAACGACCAAATTTGCCGTGTTTTCCGTTTTCGTTGCAGCAGATGCATTGAACTAAAAAGAATGCTAACGAAACAGCAATTTTTCATTTTCGTTTTCGTTTTTTGTTTCGTTACCTAACGAAATGAAAATGAAATCTTTTGCAAAAAACCTCACGAAAACGAAAACGAACCGAAACGGACCCCTAAACGACCAAACGACAAACGAAACACCATTTTTTTGAGTCGTGCCCATCTCTAGCATGTGGCCTTCTAGATTTTAGACTACAGCTCCTGTCTTTTTTCACGCTAGCTATACTTGGTAGCGGTAATGCAGGGCAAATACCAGAAACTTTTGGGTGGCCACATGCCAACCCACCCCTCTCCCCAGTTCTCACCGGAGGGCTTTCTGGAAGAAGTCAGTTAATAGAAGGTTTGGCCATTCACAGGCTGACATGGATAGGCCAGACAATCTGAGTTGGTCAGAACTCAAATCAAGGAGCCAAGAGTTTGGGAATGACTTGAAAGAGATTATCTTTGCTTTGCAAAACAGTAGATGCTGTTGCAGTAGACATTTTGAAACAGCAAAATACACACCTTGTGTACAACCCATATGGGTTACAGCACTTTAGGCCATTGTTCACCTTAAGGCTATTGAGACTGTTGTCTATCTAATGGCCTATCCAGGCCATTGTTCATCTTATGAGCTTATTTCAGACCAGGGTGACAAGAGGTCAAAGTGAACTATAAAGTGGAGGACTCTTAAGACTAACAAAGCTGTTTGGATGAGCAACAAAACATTTCAGTCTCTCAAGAAAAAGAAGTCCAGTTTCCATGACTCATATTCCAGATAAACTCACCTGGATGACTGAGAATCTTCACAGACATACACACTTTGTAGGAAGCACAAAAGAGACTCCCCCCAACCCACCCATCCCCAAAACAAAGCAAAAGAAATCTTTAGGGAAAAGCCCTACCATTCATCATCATTGGCATCCTTCAGTCTCGAAAGACTATGGTATCATGCCTGGAGTAGAGATCCTAAAAACAGCACCTAGTGTGACTAAATAGACCAATTCGGGAATGGCGGTCTCTACCGCACTGGGGGCAGATGTATTCTGTTTCCTGCCTGGTCCTCGAGTTTCGTTCTTTCCGTGCCTGGCTCTTTTCCTCTGCCTGTTGGACAAATGCCTCTTCAAATTTATGTAGACCATGCTGTATCTCTTGCCTCCAGACAGTGCGATCGGAGGTCAGGGTTTCCCAGCTGTTGAGGTCCATTCCCAAGGCCTTCAGGTCCCTCTTACAGATATCCTTATACCGCAGCTGTGGTCTCCCTCTGGGGCGCTTTCCCTTCATTAGTTCTCCATATAGAAGATCTTTTGGGATCCGACCTACCATTCAGACAACAGATAGTTGTCTGAAATTCACCTTGGATCCTGTTCATAACATTCGAAAGATTTGCCTGGTTAGAGGATAGCATGCAGGAAATACTAAGATTTTGGTGCCATGTGTTGAACATGAATGTTATAAAAAGTGACCGCAGCATGAGATCCAAGTTTTCTTTAGGCTCTCTATTTTATAAAGATACTGGTGCAGAGGGAGAGAATGTATACAGCCTGAGCTGTATCATGGATACAATCATGAAAACAAGCTGCAAAGAGAAACCATTTGTGTTTACCTTGCATGTGATTATCAAAGGTCATAATATTCCGAAATATATGCATGTGAAGGTATTTTAGCAATGCAATACCAAACTGTCCAGTTTATTAGGACCTGAAAAAAAATGAACAGGAAAGGTGAAAATGAATGGGAAAGAATGAAGCAGCATGGCAAAATTAAGTAACTTGCAAAAATTACCTCTGTGGTGTGCACCAGTGGTCGTCTTAATCCAGATAAATGAGGAAATATGCACTTTTGTAGCCCTTTGGAAGTTCCGTGAAATGGTAGTGAGAAACTTTGAAGACCTTCCTAAAGAGCCAAAGTATTTTCTAGTTCCTCAAGCCGTTAGCCTTTGAGGAATCAGAATGCTAAATTGGTCTAATTTATCACACCCTTTCTGAGTACTGTATTTATTTTCCTCACTCGCCATTTGGAATCACAAGTGGCTCTAGGATTTTTGAAAGTAACATGAAAGAAACGTAAAGGGCACCTTTGTCACAATTGGTGATGCCCTCATAGAACGTTGAGGCAATGCTCCAGCCCCCATAAATGGTCTGATGGGGTTAAGAAATGATTTGGAATTTAGGGTTATTTCCCTTGTTCAGTAAGTCAGCAGTAAAAGGAGCTACACTTCCAGAATGACCATTGGCGCCACTTAGAATGAAGTAGTCACTTGGAATGCAGTAGCCTTTACTTGAGCCTTTGCTTATGTGATGGTTTGGTCTTGCATCACAGCTTCCTTGGGTTCTGATTCTATGGAGAATGCAATAGGAAAGAAGCTGATGCCAAGATTTAATCAGCATAGGATGGCAGCCTGGACCTGGATTGTAGTTGCTTTGGGACTTGTGAACTTTGGGAATGTGTGTGCATGAAAAAAACTTAAATTCCTCTCTAGTTCTCATTTCATACCCCCTGGAATTCGCTGCCTTAATGCATTGGTCAACTCTATGATGAAACATCCCAGCTCTGCAGTTCAGAACAAGGAAAGCCAAGGGCGACATTGTCATAGTAATAACTGCAAATAATTATTTGTGTCTTACCCTGTTCAGTTTCTTCAAAATCTTTGTGGTTGAATGTAGAATTCATAAGGTCTTGGAACTAAAGCTCGATTGCATTTTCTGCAATGAATATAGAGCTAATAGTGAGCCGTCCGATGTAAATTATATTTCACACTAGGATTCTGAACCAAAGCATCCGTTCAAAGGTGTCCTCATCAGTCTTTTGCATTGACCCCTGTGGCAGACATGAAGCACTTGAATTACATGGTGTCTAGAAACATATGATTTATTCAATTTACAGTGTTTAACGGTGAGATGCAGTGGTCCCTGTCTGGAAGGTAACAGCTAATAGAACAAAAGCAGAACAGGCCAAAAACAAAACAAAACAAGCAAAAAACACTTCCAGATTTCATTTTGAAAATGAAAGGATATCCATGACTAAATACTTGCCCAAATATAGCACTATGACCTAAACGTGAAGTGACATGATGAAAGGGATTTGGGGGCTATATGGGATATTTAAAAAAACAACATGTGTGGGTGACAACTGGGTGTGTGTCTATTAGCCTTTTGTTTCTTAGACTCACATGGTAGTCCCATTTTGGTCTGGCTTTGGGGTCTTCCAATGTTTTTTTGGCGTGTGTAAGTGTGCTCCATGTGGTCCTCTTGGGAAAACTTTGGGAAGTCTGGATGGGAGGTGGTTTGTCTTTTGGAGTCAGTCTGTGTTGTATATCAATTGAGGGGGGCTACATGGACTTTTAGAAGTGTAGCCTTTGAGGCGATTTTTCTTCTTTTTTGACAGTGTTCATTGTGCGCTTATTCCCCTCGATTATGATGGGTACCATGGTATTTCTCACTCCCGCTAGCCACTGTCTTTGGGGTTTCTTAAAATGTTGTGTTGTTGTTTTATAATACAGCCTTTGATGTAGGGCAGTGCGTTGTTATTTCTTTCTTTTCTCTGATGGTGTTTTTTTTATCCGTTCGCCATTTTTTCAGTTTTTTAGGTGGTCTTTGTCGCGAGGCCTGGAGATGAGGGTTTTTGCTACTTCTGTGCCATTTAAGTAGCGGTTTGTAAGATGGTATGTCCTAAGGAGCCGTCGGGTTTTTTGTAGATTAGGACGTCCAGGAAGGGAAGAAATTTCCATAGTGAATTGTATTTTGGGGTGTAGGCTGTTGAGATGTGTGAGGAAGTTGTTCAGTTTGTCTTTCCCGTGTGGCCAGATAACAAAGGTGTCGTCAACATATCTAGCCAGAGTTTGGGTGTATGTTCGGAGACAAAAATTAGGTTTGCGAAAAAAAACAGTTGACCAGGGCTAGTTTTCCAGATGTCAGCAACAATAACAAGCAAGCAAACCACACACCCCCAGCATATATAGAAGGATGAGACCACGCTTTGCTTCAAGAAGAAGCCAGAACACCAGCCTATATGAGATATATATATATATACACGGGAAGAAACCCAAATCCACCCCAACATATATATAAATATATATATATATATATATATATATATATATATATATATATATATATATATATATATATATATATATATATATATATATATATATATATATATATATATATATATATATATATATATATATCTTACATAAAACAATTTGGCATTGAACTAACAGCATGAAAGAACGAAAGGAAAAATTAAAACAGAAATTTTCCTGCAGCCTGATGTACGTGTAGAGACAGAGAGACACACAGACACAGGAGATAGAGAAAGAGAGGGAGTGACGGAACAGGCAGTGAAAATGGCCAGAGGTAAAGCATACCAGTGAGTGGCAAAGAGAAACTGGACAGATACATTGACAAAATCTATAGCTCCCCTACTTGCAAAGGAAGAACCACCCAATTTTCTTTTCTCTATTGGCTTACTTTTTCAGATTGGACTGCAAGGTTTTCCTGCAGAGTGAAACCCATGAACTTGGCACCCATTAGTTGACAAATCCCACAGACACAATGTACGCTGACAGAGGTATTCATATGTGTCAAAACGATTAAAAAATAATATGTGATTTAAAGTAAACTACCCTAACACAATTGAGTAAAATACCTTGCTTCCCAAGTAAACAGTATGCTTCCCAGGCAAAAAGCTCTGCACTTCCTTGTGTGTCGTGTTATCAGAATTTTAAAAACTGTTTTCAAACATGCTAAACCCAATTCAAAAACAGTTTCTCCACCACATGTACTCAGTACATAAAACTAGTGTGGAAAGCAGCAACTTCTGCTGACCAATATATAATACCAAACTCAAATTCAGATGTATTAATGAGGAAATTAAGCGTGTTTAATTTTAATGAGAGCACCACTTACTTATTTTTTCACTCAGTTCTTTTCATTCAGTCACTCAAAAAATCATTTGAATGTATATTTTATAAGAGGAAGCTTCCTATTGCAGATTTAATGCCTTTGGTCTTACTTACTCATTTCTTCCATAGCCAATGAGTTGCTAATACAAATCACTACTACATAATCTACTTAAATAACTAGCATGCAGAACTGATTTAGCCTGATTGTACGTGTTCAATTTTACTTGCATTCTTATTGTTCTGTATGAGTAAGTCGCTCCATTGGCCAACTGCTGGTTGATCAATGTTCTCTTTATATTTATAAAACACCACATGATCAATAGAATTCGTTCATCAGTTTCCCCTCATTATGTGTAAGAATTTCCTAATTAACTATAATGTCCCGTCACATTGATAAGAATGCCTGGATGTGACAAGGCAACTTAAAAGTAAAGATTATGGAGTCATAAATCTTTCTTTCTTTCTTTCTTTCTTTCTTTCTTTCTTTCTTTCTTTCTTTCTTTCTTTCTTTCTTTCTTTCTTTCTTTCTTTCTTTCTTTCTTTCTTTCTTTGAAACTAACTATTGTAAGAACTAGCTATAGTTTTGGTAATAAGCATTAACTGACTATACAGGAAATAAAAATTTCTAAATCTCTTTTTGGTCATATGGGAGGTGGTCATGGCAAAAGCATGCAGTCCTATCTACAGGCTCACACTGATCACTTAGCAGTAAAGCAAAGCAAAGTGTTCTGCTTATATACCGCCCCATAGAGCTTCTGGGTGGTTTACAATTTAGTTATGCAGGCTACACATTGCCCCACCCCCCACCCCCAGCAGGCTGGGTACTCATTTCACCAACCTCGGAAGGGTAGAAGGCTGAGTCAACCATGAGCCGGGTACCTGAGATTGCAAGACTCAGCTATAACGTGTAGGGATGGAGAACCTCAGAGAACATATTTCCATGGTGGGCAGGAAACAAAAGTTGTTGGTGGTGGGGAGACTAGAATTTTGAAACGTAAAATGTGTACTACCAGTAATGAAGCCTTAGAAAAGGAAATTCATCTTTTTAGAATGTGTGTGTGTGTGGGGGGGGGAATGCAAGTTGGGTAATTACAAAACACTGGTGCCATAGGGAAGGGTAATGGCCATCTGGGGATGCATGGGGAAATAAATGGACTGCAATCCCGGGTGGAGTGGGTGCTTAGGTTTAGAGATTCCCCGCCTTGGCTTAATATTACATCCTACTTGAGTCCCTAGCCAGGTACAGAAAAAGGATATGGCAGAGGTTTAAAAGTGACACAACCAGGCTGCTCTTATCTAAGCAATTTCTCTTTTTAAAATCCCACTCTTTTCCTTTCTTCTAGTAAAATCCCCTCTCTCTGTGACTGAATCAATCCTTCCCTGGTGTGTATTAATCTCTTAGAATGCCATTTGGAAAGATTAGGCTCTCCAGTGTCATTACAATTAGCATGTATTGGTATGTACTCACAGGAGCCACCAGACTTCTTTGAAAACCAGAGGTACGCTATTCAGTGCTGCTTTTAAATTGAACTTGCTTGTTTAAACTAATGTATAGGTCAAAAGGGGGTGAGGGAAAACTATTTCAGGTATATAGTATTCAAGATTTTGCATGCAGTGGTTGGATTTGAACCTCCTTCTCTCCCTTTGAACTCATACTACAAATTCACTATATCATAAATAGCTTTTCAAACTCCCAAAATTTGTAAGATGCTTTGCCATTAGTCACTGGTCACCTATATGTTCCACCCATGACAGAACTGGTTGAATGGATTCTAGGCTCCAGTATATTTTCCACTGAGTTGGGTTGGCTGCTTCCTTGTCAAAAGTGGACGCAAATTTGCATGAAATGTAGGTGCAGTACTCTAAATTATTTATTTAAAATATTTCCCCCCTGCCTCTCTCCTTTAAAAGAAGCCAAGGCAGCTTGCATCACTGAAAGGCAATATTTAAAGATGAAAACAGTAAGTATATGATGGTGCTTTCCAAAATTAACAGACAATGTTTAAAGCGAAGAACAATGAGTATAAAGAGGCAGCTTACATTGTTACAAGACAATGTTTAAGCTGAAACAATAAATATACAAATACTGTATAGAAAAGGATCAAACAAATGCCACTCTGAGAGATGGTAAATACAAGGAATGAATCTGACTGAATCATAATGGGAAACTCAGGGCCTTTTTACACGACCCCTAAGATCCGCTGGCCACTTAAATTCGGACCAGAGATCTTAGGGGTTCCTCGCTCTTCCTCTGTCCCCACCCCCCTCCGCACTTCCTGGTTGCTGGCTGCCTGAGGGAGGGAGAAAAAAGAAAGAAAAGAATGCCGGTTTACCTCCATTTTGTTCCAGGCAGCATTCAGATCTCTTAAACGGGCGGGGCGCAAAAAAAGAACAAACAGAAGCCAGGAGAGCCCCGCACTCACTATCCTTACACCGGATCAAATATTTGTCACATCCAAAAAGCAGGTACAAGAAAACTGCTCTGGGTCGTGCTAAAGTGGGTGGGGTCGCACTTAATTGTCTGCAAAGTCCGGAGCTGGTATTTGCGGCGGAGCTTAGGGGATCGTGTATAAACGCCCTCAGTCTTTGAGATAGCTTGGATCCAGGCCATTTAGCACTTTATCGTTTAAAACCAGCACTTTGGATTGTGTCTGGAAACTGACCAGTAGCCAACGGAGATGCTGTAACCAAGGTATGTGAGCCCTGTAGCCGGCCGAAGTCAGCAATCTGGCTGCTGCATTTTGGACGTGGTGAAGTTTCTTCACACGTGGATGCAAATCTATAAACATATTTAATTTACACAGAAACATATTACTTCTCACCATGAAAGGCAAGACAATGATGAAATAATTTGTGTGTCTGGACCATCTTCTTGGCAAGTACTAACTGTGTATAGGCATCTCCGACTCTCCCTTCTAATGGCCCTTAATCTTGAAATGAGAGTTGGATTGGACAGCCCCAAAAACTTAATGTGCAGCCTCTAAGCAGGACCTCTGTCCACTGAGCCCTTTGGACTGATGGTCACCTGCAGTGAAATTTAGGCTTGCCAGATAAGATGCAAGACAACTTAGCATTATTCTGTTGTGTTTACCCATTTGTTATCAACATGCTTGAAGAGAAAGTACAAGTCTCTCCCCTCTCTGTCATTGCTCTTCACCTGTGGAGAGTAATGTCTGAAGAGGAGAAACTCCTGCCTGATACATAAAGCATGTGACTTACCTCTTGGTAGTGAGACATGTCACTATCCTGTAGGTGTGTGGGGCTGATAATCTTATATAGAGATATCTGACTGGGACTTCAGTTCCCTGCTGTACATCTCAGAAGAGCCAGGGTGTGTGGGTCCATGCATGCTGCACTGCCTCAGGCCATCCCCGGAAGAATGAAATGGTAAATGGTTTCTCTCTGATCTCTACCTAAAATGTCCTGCTGATTCAAGAGATCCACCTCAAAGGTATCCCTGACAGGTGGATATCCAAAGTCTTTGAAAACTATGCTATACCCAGTGAAGGTAAGTCCACCCAGTAGTCAAACAGCTTTTACTGTTGAGAGGTTCTTCATAGGGCTTAGCTGAAATCTGCTTTCTCATGATTTGAATCCAGTGCTTTTAGAGTTTTAAATTACTGGTAATATATTTTTTTTAAAAATACAGTAGAAGTAGAGACCCACAGAGGAAAACAGTGACAGGTTCTCCAGAGTCTCCCTCTTTTTCATTAACTTGAACTTAAAGTCTCAGTAATTCATTTTGAGACATTTGTCAGATGAAGATTTTTAAAAAAAATATTAATCTATAGTTGCTTGAAATTACAGACTTTTGTAGACTGCTTTCTTTACTACACACAGACTAGCAACCAACTGAACTGATCAACAGCAACAAACCATTATTATTAGTTGACGGAAGGGAGGGACAGCACACTGAGTAGTGAGGTGGGGCTCTGTCTGAATTTCAAAAGCCGGTAGGAAAAATTGCTTAGTGCCCGGGTACAGAGAAAGTCATCCACCCAGAAAAATCTATCCCAGTCACTCAAGCTATGGACAACATGTGAGATTTTAAATAAAGCTCCAGCGTTACTTTGGCTCCTACCCTCTGGAGCAGCAGAAACAGGCTTGCTTCATCTTCAGTATGACAACCATTCAAACATTTTATAAAGTTGTTGAATAACAATAGTCCAAGAACAAAACTCTGTGACACCTCAGTCATCATTTTTTCTCCAGAATAATGAGGAGCTCTTGATGAGCATGTCTTGAATACAGCCAACCAGCTACAAATAGACCGAACAATTGCATAATGTAACCCACATTTTACTAACTTAGTCACAAAAACCACACAGAAATCAAGCATGTGTCTCTGTATATAGAACAAGAGAAGATTTGTTTTATTTATCCTGATTTATTTTTAAGACATCTGTGCTGGATCTTGGAAATCAAAGATCTACATATTTTCTAAGCACTCTTTAATGGTTATTTTCTGGAGAACCTTTCGTGATATCATTGTCAAGCTGATTACTTGGTTGTTAATCAGTTTTTCCCCTCCTCTTGAAGAGGGGTGATAATGTTTGCTCTCCACCAGTCAGGTCCTCACTTGTTCCTCGGGAATATTCAGAAGATGGTTTGCAAATTATTCTGAGCCCTTGATATCAAGGAAACCCTGGAAAGGGACACTGTACGTCAGAAAGGAATTGATAGCACACTGTTGCTGTTGTTGCCGCTGTTGCTGTTGCCTCTACCACTGGCAAAATCTTGACCCAAATGGTTTTATTAAAAAGTGTAAATAGGAAAGATGTATTTAAATAAAAATTAATTGGGCAGAATCCTATTGCATTTTACTGTGCATAGAATAGCAATTTAGGAAGCATTTGAGAGAGAGTGTGTGGTTTTCCAGCAGATGGACAAGTGCCTAGTAGGCATGTGACCAGTCCCACGACTGATTACACAGCAGGGCAAGGCTCAGCACACAATTGACAGCTGGATAGAAACCTAGCAGCACTTGCACAATTGCCCTTCTGCAGTCACAGTATGCAGCAGGATCTGGCTAATATATGTTCAATATACCAACAAAAGCATTTCTCTCACACAGAGGAATTTAATTACAATTCCAGACTTGCCTAGCAGGCATAAATCTGGGACAGGTGTGTATTGTTGGTTGGCTTGCTTATTCATTGTGTGTGTGCATGTACTACATCCTCCACCCAATGGGAACCTGATGTGTTAGAAGCTACATACATATTATGTACAGTGGACCCTTGTATAATAAACGGTTTGTACAACATAAAATCTGTACAACATAAAAAATTCCGGAGATAGGGGAAATTTTCTTAACAGAGTCGTCTATGGGGCAAATCCGTACAACATAAAATGGTCGTGATTAGGGATTACAGGTACTCTGTTTTCAATGCATTCCAATAGGAAATTTGTATAAAGGAAAATTTGCTTAACGTGATTTCATTTGGAACGAATTCATTTCTTTATACAAGGTACCACTGTACTCTACAATTAGCATTAAACTCGTCACATGATGAAATAGACAAAGCTCAACTATAAATAATATGTGAGAACTTTATATAGTATTAAAATGAGTGAGTGAAATAAAACCAATTTAGGCATCAAGAGACTAACGAAATGACATAGACTTTGCTGACAGTTTAAAAACAAATTGGTCAAGGAACCACCCTTTCCTTTCCTTAAAAGGGAGTTTTGCAGCCTGGGTAGTGCTCTTCAAAAGAATCCCTGTCCCGAGCATCCAATAATGTAGCCTTTCTAGATAGTGGAACATAGACAAAAGCTTCCAGCTATGATGTGCTATGCTTTGTGGGGTTTAAGTTCAACCTGTAAACCACCCAGATTAGTGCTTGCCCAAATGGTGTAAATAGGAAATAGGAAATAGGAATCTTTATTGTCATTGCCCCCTTGCAGGAACAACGAAATTTTGTGGTTGCTATATAAAACTCATTTAAAACATTTCACATAGATTTAAAAACAGGTACAACACATAATAAGACATATAAAATGACTAAAATATGACATATAAAATAAGCTGACTTCAAAGTCCAGGATTTCCGTTTAAGGCCAATACTGTAGTAAACAAATCAAATCAAGGTTCTTCATTCTTCCAAAAGGGGCACAAACGGTGCATCTGTTAATGAAGGGCAAAGGCAACCCTGAGCTTCACTGGTCTTTACAGGCTATTTGGGGCACTGTACTCCATATCCTCCTATGGCCTGGAAGAATGGTCAAGGTCAATAGTGGATATAGAGAACAATACCCCCAAATATCTTTCTAGACTCCTTTCTCAGACTAGGAATGGAGAGGCTGGTGGAGTCTCTGGCGGCCTTTAGGAAAGCCTTAAAGACCTGGCTTTTCGTGGAATCGTTGGTGATCGCTGACCTTACATCTGTGAGTTGCTGGCTGTGTTATCTTGTCCCTGCCCTTCTTGACAGATTCTTTCTTGTCGTATTATTTGTGTTGTTTCATTTTTAGCTTCTTATTTGTTTTGTTTATGATGGGAGGTTTAGTTTGGGTTGTTGTATTTGTTATTTGCTATGGAAGCCCAAAGTGCTGCTTCTGATTGGTTGCCCACAGGAATATGTGGGGGAATGGAGTGTTCTTGATCCAGCAAACTGCAAAACTCTGGTAAGCGCCCATCTCTGTTCAGGATTATTAACAATTTATAACCCCACAACTAGGTTAGACTAACTTGGTGAAGACAACGTCCAGACTTCCAGGAATTTCATCCACTGATCCAAGTTTATATTTAAAATGATTTAAACTATAAAGGGCCCTTGATCCCTTCAGGGTGCATGGAAGAGGTTTAATCATCTTGGAATGTGTGTGTGTTGTAGTCCCCAAACCACAGTCAATTCTGGTTTTGCAAATTTCCTCCCACCATCTTAAAGGGGTTTTCTGGGAGACCAAGGCAAAATCACCATACACAGTTAGTGGTGGAGACATAGGGGTTGTGGAAGGCCCACACTTGTCAGGGGCTGGAATCTGTTTGTGGTTAATAAGCTGCACTTTGTCCATGTCTGGTCTCACCGATCAATAGGACTTTTGTTTTGCCTGGATCAAGGCTTCATCCTTTTTGCCATATGACAAATATTGTTCGTTCTATTTTTCTTTTACAGAAAACATCCTGCCTCTCAGGAGAAACATTCTAGCTTATTTCCAAAGTAGTACCTGTTATTTTAATGATAAAGTTCCATGAGCACTCAAAGATCCATAAATGTATTGGTACCCGAATATAGATCAACAAGGTCTCGGGAGGGTTCTTGCACTTCAGGAGCAATGCCAAATTTGTGACTCACTTATTCCTTTTGCTCTGCAATAGTTCATGTTCCCCATTGCATTATAATATCAAGCCACTTCGCATAAACTTGGCAGTCTCTGCCTACAAAGAGAAGGAAGGAAAATGTTGTTGGCAGAGATACAACACAAATAGGTTGCAAAAAACCTAATGGATTGCTTTCTTGAATAAGAATAAGTGAGGAATTTATTCAATATCAGCAGCATTAAATGACCCAAAACATGGGTCATTTACACAGGCATGTAAAGAAAAAAAATTAAATGTTTTTACACACACACACACACACACACACACACACACACACACACAGGGGGAGGATATTAAGCTATAGATGTCAGCAGGATTGGAATGTCCCACCTTGATTCTACTGAGCTTAGTGGAATGAGGATTCCTTTGGTCCCAAAGGGCTTTCATGATATTGAGAGTTGAGTCTGGAAGGCTGAGCCAGGCGTGTAAGGCAGCCTCTTGTGTTGATGTGACATTAATGTGGCACAGTGTAATTCTGAATATTTATGGCACAGCTAAAGTATTGATTAATCAAATTGTGCCAAAAGCCTACTGGATTCCACAGTATGTCGAATCTTTGGTTTGGAGCCAAGAACAGAGATGCAAGTCCCCCAGGGAGCTCTGGTTGTTGTCAGGAGTAGAGATGGGCACGACTTGAAAAAATTTTGTTTTGAGTTGTCGTTAGTCGGGCCGGTCCCGTTTCGGCTCGTTTCCGGTTTTCGCGAAAATTCGCAAAAATTAGTCGGTTCGTTTTTTCATTTTTTGTTGTCGTTAGTACTGGTTTTGGGGGGGAGCGGGCTCCTAGAGGCACCTCTGTGGGGTGGGTGCCTCCTCTGGCCCGCTTCCACTAGGAAGGGGAAGCAGGCTCCAAGAGACCCCTCTACATGGGGGTCTCCCCTCCTCACCTGCTGCTGCTGCAAAATGCTATGCAATAGCCATATGGATATGCATACCAGTTGCAGGCTATGAGACCAGTGAGAGTGATAGCGTCATGCCTTCCCTGCACAAGGCTCTGGCACCACCATGTCTCACACAGAAGGGAATTGTACTTGCTGCGTGTAGTGCAATGGAAGCAAGTAGATCTGGCTTTAAGGTGGCTTAGTGCAAGGGCTAGGGTTAGGCTAGTGACGGGTAAGGTTACGGTGGGCTAGTGGGTTGCACCTCTGGGTGCCTCTCTGACCCACTAAGAAGACAGTCTGTGACGTATCGGTAAGGAGTCAAGGATTAGGGTAAGGGTTAGGGGGCTAGGGCAGGTTTTAGGGGGCTTTTTGGCACATCCCAGAAGTCTCCATGGCCAAGTGGCCATGCGTTTGGTGGGATGGCTCCAAAAATTTGCATGGTCGTCCACTCCCACATGGCTGGCCACTCGGCCAGCCCATCATTGCGCAGGTGTAAATAAAATAAAATAAAATAAAATCAATGGAGGACAGAGGAGGAGAGGAGAGACATTATGTTGCAAGAAAAAACCCACTGCTACTGTGAAAAATCTGGCAGTTTATAAATTTTCGCGTGTTTCTGTTGTGCTTGTGTGTTTTTGGACCACGATTTCAAAAACAATATTGCGTTCGCCGCCCCATTTTGGATCCCCCGCCCGCACCACATGGCATGGCGAAATGGCGACTCGAGTCCGGCTGCCCAGGACGGGGCGGAGGCGGGACCCCCCCTCCAGAAACCACCCCTCCGGTAGGTGCCCTGCGCCCTTAGTCAAGCAGGCATTTTTCCGCCTGCTTTTTTGGCCCGGGAATGGGTGGGGGGAGAGTTTAAAAGTTTTTTCCTGTGCCGTCCGTGCCGCTTGCTTGCGCTTTAATTGCGGCGGCCAGCGGCCGGCTGCGAGCCTGCGGCGAGTCCCACCAGAGCAGCCCAGGCCGGGGACTTCCAGAAACAACCCCTCTGGTAGGTGCCCTGAGGCACGGCAGGCATTTTTCCGCCTGCTTTTTGGCCGGGAACCGGGTTTTTTTAACTTTTAAAAACTTTTTTTCTGTGCCGCGTGGCATCGCGCGATCGCGCGATGCAAGGAACAAGCATGACAAATCAGACCAAAATTGTTCGTTCGTCGGTTCGAGCTCGAAGTCTGGCGGAGTAATTCCTGTTACCGTTTCCGTAGAGTAACGGAACCGAGCAACGGAAATGGAAACGGGAATACCGCTAAGTCGTGCCCATCTCTAGTCAGGAGTCAATGGCATCTCTGTTTCAACGTTACTTCCTAATTAGAGGTGACTTTTAGCAGACCCCTTCCTTTTAGTTTTTAACAATTGAGAGCTCATGTAGGAGGACTTTGGCAGCTGCCCTTTGCCTGTCATGCTCATAAACTCTGCATTGTGGTAGGGGAAGACAGTTAAAATAGTAGCAATTGTTGATGCACAGTTCTTTCTGTCTATACATAAAGAACAACCTGGTTTGCATGGGCTCTGAAATGCATCAAACCGTGAAACTATAAACCCATAACCATGAAAGCAATGTCATTTTGTTCTTTTGCAAGATAAATAATTAAGGGAGCAAAGAGTTGAAGAAGGATATTGACGTTACTTCATGCCACAAAATTCCTTATTGTATTTAAACTGTACTCAACTATTTTCAAGGAGGTAGTAGAAGCCACAGAAGGAGGCATTATTAACAACTGGATCAGTTGGCATTATGGCATTACCTGCCATGCTAATGCCATACAGAGACCAGACATCATGTTGGGTCCATAACATAGTTTACTTTAGGACAGGACATATTTTTCTTGAGCCACTTTTTACATAGGAGGCATGTCTAGGCTTGTTTTTAGCACAAAGAGACACATTTGGGATGACTCACAAGTGTCTGGAGAGATCAAGAAGCAAGAGTTGGGAACAGAAACTAGCAATGTGCCAGCTGGCTCTGTAATAATGAAGGCAGTCAGGAGCATGTCAACACAGATTTAAGATTATGCTGAAGGCTGTTTCAATATATAAATTGTGTGTGTGTGCACAGACACACATTGTTCTAAGCTCCTAACCTTCTGAACTAACCTGGTGCTGTTCTGCACAGTCTGGGGTGTTCTAGGTATTTTGTACTTCAACTCCCATAATGCCTCACCATTAGCTATGTTACTGTGGCAAACAGTTGTTACTGTCCAAAATATTTGGGGGACACAAGGCTGCATGGGCAAAGTTGTTCGAGTGTGACCAAGAAATATCTTAAGATGATACTTTGCAGATAGAAACAAATTTGATTCTTAGCTGTTATGGTCAGTTGAGTCCCCAGGATCAGAAACCAGAGTTGTGTCTATGCACCTCCTGCCCTTTCTGTATATGAGAATGGATGACATTTATTTCTAAGAGGAACAGTACTGTGCTGCTCTTCAATATAGTGTTTTGATATATTTCAATGAGCCGTATGAGAGTGGGTCTCTGAATTTGTGGGAAACTAGGATTCTGTCTAGATCAGGGGTGTCCAAACTTTTTGCAAGGAGGGCCTGATTTGGTTAGGTGAAAATATGTAGGGGCCAACCATTCAGCCTGAAGGGGGGTGGGGAAGGGGGTGGGCCTGTATGCAACTGCAACAGAGGCAAATGCTCCGGTTTTGAGGCACCCCAAGGGCCCAGCGGCTGTTGCATGGCCTGGGTATCGGCCCACATGCACCCAAGATGCACCACTGCTTGCATATGCTGCTCTCCCTTGCAAGGAGGTGGGGAGGACACTGCAGCAACGGAGCCAGGGGTGGGAAGGCAGGGCAGGTGGCTGGGGGGGCACAGAGAGAGGGAGGCTGAGAGGGTAGGCAAACCATAAAGCTGCAAGCTGATGTCTCCATCAAGCATGGGGGGGGGACCGGCTGGTGGGAATGAGTGACAGGCTGAGCTGGCAGGGAGAAGAGGCTGCGGGCCACTCATAATTTTATAAAGGGCCACATTTGGCTCCCGAGCCAGACTTTGGACATGCCTGGTCTAGATGGTCAACTCTCAAAGTAGCAGGTGCCACACAGGATGTTGCTGAAGATGGATTGGGTGGAGAATAAGATGTAAATTTCATAGAATCATAGAATAATGAATTTGGAAGGAGCCTATAAGGCCATCAGGTCCAACCACTGGCTCAATGCAGAAATAAAAATTGAAGGATATCTGCCAGGTGGTTGTCTAAATGTAAATGTTAGAACACTCACCACCTATCAAGATAATTGGTTCCATGGTCATACTTCTCTAACAGTTAGGACGTTTTCCCTGATATTCAACTGAAATCTGATTTCCTGTAACTTGAACTCATTTGCACCTAGCAGATAATTTAGAGAAGGTGACTGAGGTTTAAGTATAAGCCTGCAAGTCTGTAGAAACCTTTTTTTAAACAAGATAGGTAAAATAGGAATGTTCTATTGGGTGATTCAAAAGAGCCTAAACCTCTTGTTTTTCTGCTGGATTTTCAGTGAGCCCAAATACATATTCTGTGTTTTTATTATGGTAAAGGTTTCTTATAGAAAGGAAACAAGTGCTGAATTAAATTTATTGATAACCTTTACAACAATGTTTTAAACTTTGAAGACATTTTCTCTTAGAAACTGCTGAGTGTGCTATAAGTAATGAGAAGAAATGAAAATCCACACAAGCTTTCTTCTTGCCATCTATCACTCATATCCACGTACATTTATCCAGTTTTACTCAGAATTAGTTTTCTTTGATCACTCCCTTTCTTAATATTAGAAGCACCCCAGTACAATTAATAACCATGTCACATAATTATTGCCATTGGCAAACAATGTCAAGAGCATTTGGGGCAGCGGACACCAAGTCTCCCATAGCATATGTTGGAGGACCTAGAGCAGTGTTGGCGAACCTATGGCACGGGTGCCAAAAGTGGCACTCGGAGCCCTTTCTGTGGGCACCCAACATCACACCTTCACAGCCACTTGTATTCACGTTAAATGGCTCTATGGGCACTTTGCGAAAAATTAGAGTTTTGAATCACAGTTTGGGCACTCGGTCTATAAAAGGTTCACCATCACTGACCTAGAGTATGAAGTTGCCTGATTTGCTCTACGCCTTCAGAGTCATCACTGGGACTCCACCTTTTTGGAACATTAGCACACATAATTGCTGAAGGCCTTTGTCTACAGAGGGGCAGCTGCCAGAAGGCCTCTCTCTTTTCGAGTAATCTCTGGAGATCTGACTTCTTGTAATTATTTAGGATTCTAAGAATCTAAGCTTTTGCTGAAGATAGAAGTAGAGGGGAATAGAGGAGTCAATGGAATTTTGTTCCCCAGGGGGAATTTTACCTTCAAGAAAATTGTCATGCTATGATTGGATGGCTAGATGGATGTTCATGCCATTATCAAGAGGAGTAGGCCAGGAATCCTTTGGGTGGCACTACAAATGGGACAGAGATGAATGGGGATATCACTAAGAAAGGATATTGTAGCATCTTGCACTTGACAATGATTTTTTTTCCTTAGGTCTCTGAATGAAATTTTGTGTGTGTGTGTGTGTGTGTGTGTGTGTGTGTGTGTGTGTGTGTGTGTGTGTGTGTGTGTGTGTGTGTGTGTGTGTGTGTGTGTGTGTTTAATCTCTAGGAATTTCTTGCAATTTGCATGAATTTTTGCATGGAAAATGAAAGCATGTTATGAACGTAAGCCTTTAGTGATGGTGTCTTCGGATTCTTAAGGCTCCAGCCTTGTATTTCCTGCAAAATGGGGCATTTCTCTGCCCAGAGTAGTTTTACCTGTAAAAAAACAAAAAAGGGTTCTGTCAATAAAATAATAACATTTTGGGTTGTTTTTTTTAAAGATAGAAACAGCCTTTAAATAACAGGAAGCATCTGTAGAATAGGAGGTTTCTTCACCAATGCGGCTAGATCCTACCAACACCACCCCTGCCACCAAAGTGTTATGCAGATGCATTAGGTAGATAATACTAATGCATTAGGCACAGTGGCTGAAGTCACGACTAAGGGCGCTTTTACACGACCCCTAAGATCCGCTGGTCACTTAAATTCGGACCAGTGATCTTAGGGGTTTGTCGCTCTTCATGCGTCCCCACACCTCCGCACTTTCTGGCTGCTGGCTGCGTGAGGGGAGGGAGAAAAAAAGGGACAAAAGAATAAAGGCTTACCTCCCAGTGCCGGTGGAAGCTGCCGGGAGCCCCGTCACTTCCTGGTTCCTTCTCTTAAAGGGGCGGGAGGCAAAAAACAACAACAAAAAGAAGCGAGGAGAACCCGGCACATCCGCATCAAGATTTTTCACCATTGGAGAGCAGGTACAAGAAAAGTGCGCTGGGACCCGCTTAGGTGGGCGGAGTTTAGGGGTCGTGTAAAAAGTCCCTAAGTTTGTTGTTATGTATCATCAAGTCAGTACCAACTTCTGGTGACTCTAATGGGTTTTCAAGGTGAGTGAGATATTTAAATAGTGGTTTGACCAGTTCTCCTTCCACAGTAAGCTTCCAAGACTGAGCAGGCACAAAAAAAAGAGTTGTGTCTCTTACAGGACATGCTTTTATCTTGTGTAAACTATGAAGTGTTGTCTTTGGAAACTTCAGTGATATTTTTCTTAGTGCAGGATATCCTTCTTGCTTGTGTAAATCCTATAAAATTATTCTCAAAATTATTATTCAGTGGAAGGTGTAATAGACATGCTTTTCCGTTCTCTTCAGAAAAAGGAGCTACAGTGGACCCTTGTATAACAAACAGCTTGTATAAACAAAATTTGTACAATATAAAAATTTCCATATATAGGGGAAATTTGCTTAACATAATCGCCTATGGGGCGAATCTGTACAACATAAAAATGGGATCACTCTGTTTTCAATGCATTCCTATGATAAATTTGTATAGAGGAAAATTTGCTTAACATAATTTCATTTGGAATGAATTAATTCCTTTATACAAGGTACCACTGTACTATATCCCATCCAGGATTCACGTGTCTTGAGTAAGCTATCATAGGGTTTTCCCTGGAAGCTTCACAGAAATTATATTCCTTACATAAAATCCCTCTCTCCTTTTCACTGACTTCCCAAATCTGGCACAATAATTTTGTGCAATTTGTGAAGGATTTGCTTGATTCTGTGCAGCAGCGTGCAGAAAAAGAGAAAGAAGAGCAAAAGAGAGGGAAGAGGCAGGAAAGAACGGGCATCTTGCTCCCATATCAGGGCCAAAAAAAATCTTGCAGGCACAATATACATTTTAGTAAAGGCATGAATTAAAAATCAAACTATAAAAATTGTTCAGAAATTGCTAATTTATTCATGTTCCTACAGAATAGAATACAGTAGCCCATATCAATGTGAACTAATGAATTTTAGTTATTTTTTTATTTCTTCATTCATTGGACTATGAAATGTCCTACAAGGCTCCAAGTGACATCCTAAACTCCCCCTAACTCTTCTCTACAACCTCTCCAAGTTTGAAGAAGATTGGCTTTCTGGTTTCAGAGTTATTCATCCCCAAAGAGGGCCGCCTAATCTTCATCAGACTTGGAGAGATTGTAGAGGAGAGTCATGGGAGTCTTTCGCGCAAATGTCTCTAGGTGCCTGGGGGCACTTTTCTGGGGGACTGCCTTGGAGGTGTATAGCTCGGACATCTGGAATACAAACTTCATTAAACATGCAGGGCTTGTAGATGAGAGTCATGGGAAACCTCCCAGCAAATTAGGTGTCTAAATGTGACTTGAAGGCTATTTTATAGGGTTTCAAAGTAAAAAAAAAACATTTATGAATTGATTTGCCAATTTGTCAGAAATAATCATAAATTTGTTTTTGTGTATGTGATTCATTGGCCTTGATGAATCACAAATCAAAATTAATTGCCATCTTTCTGATTTGTTCCCATCTCTCGTTTTATCCCAGATGAATATGGTTTTTCATCACCTACATCTCCAGCGATCCTCACGTGTTTTATACTTTGAAAATGTTGACTCTGGACTCTTTCACTATTGGAATTCTTTAATCTTAAAACACTGACTCTTTGTGTATCCTCCTAAAGTGTGGTTTGGTCAGATTCACCTTTGGTCTCTTCTGTGCCATTCAGATTTTGCCCACTTCTCTGTTGTGGCACCCACCAATTGAGATCAGGTGAATTTCCATAACTGATTGCTCTGTCCGTCAGCTGAAATCCTTTGTGGTTCCTCAGCCATCTTCCAGATTATTTTCCTAACTGCTGAACCCAGGTTGTAATGAACTGTTTTTCATTGGTATTACTGGTGGTGTATATTTTATTATTTTATCCCTCGAGCTACCCATTTTATTGTACTTTGTATCTGTGAAGTACTTTGACATTGTTAAATGAAAAGAGAAATAGAAATGCCTTTAGGTAAAATAAAAATTACATTAAGTATTGCACTATGCACTGTTAAACACTAGATCAGTGATGGCAAATCTTTTAGAGACCGAGTGCCCAAACTATGATTCAAAAGCCACTATTTTTTTGAAAAGTGCCAATACAGCAATTTAACCTGAATACAGCTGACTGTGAAGTGGTGATGTCAGGTGCCCACGGAAAGGGCTCCAAGTGCCACCTTTGGCACCCGTGCCATAGGTTTGTCAACACTGCACTAGTTCAAAGAAAAGTAAAAATATACAGTACTCCCCATTTATTGCGGGAGTTAGGTGCCTGATCGACCTGCGAGAAAGGAAAATCTGCAAAATGCAGACACATCAGTAAACTGACCTTGGGCTATTCCTGCCTGCTGCATTTCCAAAGAGAGGTTTTTAACCCCCTCCTGACACCTCAGCAAACATTGCTGCCAGGAGCTCAAGGTCTGTTTGCTGAGGTGTCATGAGGGGATTAAAAACCTCTCTTTGCAAGCATAGCCAGCAGGAGCAGCCCCAGGTCTCTTTGCTGAGGTGCCAGGAGGGGGTTAAAAGCCTCTCTTTGAAAGCCTGCTTCTCTCAAGAAAACAAAGTGATATACTGAGACCATAATATATGAACCGCATTGTGGCTAGGGACTACTGTATCTCAATATCTGTGCCAGTAAATGTTTTCTCCTGTGTGACCCCCTCCCATCTTCCACAATCATTTTTCCTTTCCACCTCCTGAATATACTTTCATTAATTCATAGGCTCAAATCCTCTTGCTTAGAATAGTAAATCACACTAAAATTTGGTGAGTTCATCTCTTCTGTAAATTCTGTTGATTCAGATGAGTCCTTTCTAGCTGAGACTTACTACACTAAAATAAATCACAACTAGTGATTTAACCTATTAAATCAGTGGAATTTATGCAGGAGTTCACTTACCCAATACCTATTGACTCAATGGACCTACTCTAGTTACGACTTACTATACTCAGCAACAGGATTTCAGTTTATGATTACAAATTCAGCGGTTAAAAAATCCAAAGCACCCCACTTCCATCTTGTGCATATTGTGCTTCCATATACAAAATTCCAAGCACCAAGAAATGGCTTGATATTGCGGTACAATATTGTGCCAGTTGTTGCCAGCAGGAAAAAGGTTGCCAAGCTTTACGTAGCAAAGGGCACCCTGAGTGTTGACAATGCCAATGGCAGCAGTGAAGATGGTCCGCAGTATACCCTATTATGCAGACTACCATTCAGAAAGTGACACCAAACAAAGGAAAATCCCAGCACCGCATCTTTTTTTCATCACTTAGCCACTTTTCACTCAAACAAAGCAATTGTTAGGGCTGGTTTTTTGAGAAGTGTGTATGGTAGTGAGCACAATGTATCTGCAGTTGGACTCTCTATTACATGTAACTTGTAAGAAGCAGAAATCTATTGGACAAAGGCTATATGTCATCCCAGAAAGAATGAAGAAATTTGATGTCAGTTTCATTTTGTTTCAGTTCTCTAAAACAGAGGGAGGACAGATTTATGATTGGCTCATTTGGCAAATTATGCCAGGCACGTCTTAATCTTAAACAGCAACTCATTTAATCAGACAATTCAGAATATCTGTATGCAACTATTCAGCAACATTATCCTACAATAATTAGCCCATTCCATTATGTTTCTTTTGTAATTGATAGACCAAATTAATGATGCAGTATGTTTCTTTGGCATTTTATTTTTCCAGATGTTAGAGTACTTTTTTTTTTTAAAAAAAGACATCTTTTACATTTCTTCTTTTTTGTTTAGTGTTTCTTTTGTCTTAACTCTTAGCTTGCTCTTCTGCATGTTAATTTGGAAATAATTCCCTCTTAATTTAATAGGATTTACTCCCAAATCTCTTTGTGTTAGATTGTAGCTCCTTATGCTGCTCTTTTGTTTATAAATTGAAAAGAACACCCACTTTTCCCCTTCCTTCTTCACAACTTTATCTTTACAGCCTTCCTCTTTATCATTTGGACTGTGGCATTTTGAGATATCCTAAAAACACTGTTTTACAAAGAAACAATAGTAGATTTAGAAAGCTGGAGGGAACTGCATGTCTGAGAGCAGCCCCTGGCTGGATGCGGAAATCACAGATCCAGGGTATGTCTGACAGATAGCCGTTCACTCTTCGCATGAAGATCTCAACTGAGGCATAATCTGTTGCACCAGGGAATGGGTGTCATTGTTCTTTTGATTATAAGCATTAAGCACTTTCTCCTTTTGTGCAGGTGATGAAATCTGCTGCTCTGTAAAGTAAATTTAAAAAGACTTAACACCTAACTGCTACTTATATTTAGTGACGTCAGATGGATCTTTAGTCCATTGCTGGGATATGCGGTTAGCTCCTTTTTCTAGCAACCACACAGTGTTTTCAGTGGAGTAAAATATCCTTTCCTCAGAGAGCATTTTGTAACCACACCTTTTTGTCCTCCTGTCAGAGGCTTTTACCTTTTTGGTGCAGATAAGATTGCTCCATTGCCTGCTATCGCTAGAAATGAACCAAAGAGGGTTCAGCTTGTCAAAGAAAAAACTATCTCTAAAATTTTGCTTTAACAGGAGCTGTCAAAGCTTTGTCTGCTGGGAATTACCCATATTGTGAAATGGCTTAAAAAGGCAGCCACTGCAGGATATCAGCAAATTGAAAACTTCCTCTGCTCCATGAAGAGGCAGAGGAAGTAAATTATTTTTAGACAATGTATTAGGGCAGTGCTGATACACTGCTTCACTTATACATTTTTAAAAGAATAGAAAACTTCATCCTGGAAGTGGAAGATTTTTCTTTCTTTTTTGATTTTTCTTAAAAGTTGGGTCAGGAATATTCCCACCATTGAATCTGCTGACCAGTCCTCACTGGTGGTTTCAACTGTGGTCAGGTTCTCAATCTGACCTTTAAGAGACATCAAAATAAAAAGGAGGGTTACCTTTTGCACCTTCCTGTCTCTTCTTACTACCAGGAGGAATTATACTTTTAATTTTTTAATTGAAGTGATGCAGCATACCAGCACTGGCCTAATATACTGTATTTTGATACATCACGTCCTCCGTGTCTCTGCCCCAAGTGATTAATTTGCCTAGATGCTTAAAGTGGTTGGGTCGAATACTGTCACTTGAGCTCTAGTTTGCCATTTGGATGTGAGGATTACACTAGATAGAATACTAGACCTCTGCTTGAACCCAAGTAACCCTATTTAACTTGCCCCCACCCCCTCCAAAACAGCCCATGTAGACAAGTCCTATGTCATTTTATTTTTGTCTTTCGTGCTGCACAGCAGGTTGAAACATTTTCATTTTGCTCTTAAAAGATAGTTGATTGGACTGAAAGATAATCACATTGTGGTAGCTTTATTGGAATTGTCATGGATTTAGAATTGGACAAATGATGGATTAGGGGAGGTTTGGATGTTTTGTGCCCACTATCGAATACTGTCACATATCTTAACAGTTACCAGTATTGTTTAAGTATTCATTGGTTTGCGGCTTGATAAATCTACATTTGCCTTTTTCATTTATTTAAATAATATCATTGTTCAAGAGAAATACTTTGTATGGTGTTAATCATTAAGTCAGTTTTTAATGTTACATCTGTTATTCATGTTTGCGCTTCTGAATGCGTTATGTGCAGTACGTCTTGCCGTGTAATCTCTAATGTTTCCTAAATAACCTGTTTCTCCACAGCCATCCTGTTAAGTCAGGTTAAGATTCTAAAGAACTGTTTATAAATAGGAGTCTTTGTAAGGAAGCCTCCTCTGCTCAGTCTGATGTGAAAAGAAATTTTAAATTAATACCAAAGTAGGAGGAATACATCATCGACTAGGGCTGAAGTACTGTGGGCAATAAATGCAACTTTAGCTCTGGCATTTGCTCTTAAATGAGCTGGATCATTGTTAGAATTGCCATAGCATTAGGGACAATTCTTTTTGTAGGCACATATTTTGGTGATACTACAATCTGGTAGTATTTCATTTTAGCAATGTACTTTCTACCTGAAACAAGATGAATCTGAGACCAGATTTTTCCCACTGTTTTGCAGCTCTCTAGGAGGTATTCTGTACTACAGTACATGTTTCTCTTACATTAGCCTGTGGTTTCCACTTTTTGGGGATAGGGGCCTTCTTTTTCCTACTGGTGTTTTGGGGTGCAAACAAGAGTGGCACAACTTTTGCCTCTTTCCTAGACTTGATGGACATAAATTTGAGAAGCAAATTACATATCACACACCATGAAATGTGTTTAGGATCCATGTATTAAAAGCTATATAATATGTTCTAGGGCTTGGTGGGTCTTCATCTTTTGAAGGGATGTTGATTCACAGGACCCTACTGGAGAATTCCGAACCATGTTTCAATATTCCATTTTTGGCCAAACAACCGAACCATTTCAGCTCCAGAGTTTTCTGAATCGCACAGATTAACTATAGTAGTTTGGTTTCAGGCTTGGTTATAGGACGAAGAGTGAATGCCTTGATGGATGCATATGCACAAAGAACTCCATTAAGGGAATGTGCCCCTGCTTGCTTTTCTGGGCCTCAAGGTGGCTTTTAGTACCATTCTTTGTGCTTTCCTTCTGGGTAGTCTGTCAGTGATGGGATGCAGATGAACTGTTTTATAGTGGTTCTGGCCTTCTGTGGAGGCGTGGCTTCTGAACGTGGTGCTGTGGGACGACTCCTCAGTGCCATAACCATGTATATGCAGGGCTGCACCATTGTCTTTCCCTCCCTGCCTCCCAGTCACACACAAACACACACACTCACCTCTTTTTTTTGTGCTGCCTAGTTGACATTTGTCTGAGCTTCACACATGGATTCCCTACTGCAGCTTTAAGGGACTTCTGTTCTGATAAAATATTTGGGTACAAAGATTTCTATTTGCCTGTGTCACAGAAAAAAAGGTCTTTATGAAGGCTGAGGCCAGGCAAAATTGAGTTCATTGCAGTAGTTGTTCCAAGCTTGAATAGGCAAGTTCCATTGGAAGACTATTGGTATAGAAATAAATAAATAAATAAATAAATAAGTATTGATTAGGCAACTCTTTTGTATAAGAGCTTTATGTATATCTGATGCAGGCAGTATAAATCAGGGATTAGAGCCTACAAGCAATTATTTATTTATTTGATTTCTATTTCACCCATCTAACAACAAGGCTACTCTGGGCTGTTGATACAAAATAAGACCCAACTAATAAATAAATAAAATTACATAATATAAAACTACACAATAAACAATGTAAAGGCAGATAAATGGGAAATAAAACAAACAAAATATAAGCTAAGCAAAACAAAGCAAACAAATAATGGCTAAAAGAGGCAGAGGTGATATTGATTTAAAATAATCTCTCTCTCTCTCTCTCTCTCTCTCTCTCTCTCTCTCTCTCTCTCTCTCCTCTCTCCCTCTCTGTCTGTCTGTCTGTCTGTCTCTCCCTCGCTCCCTCGCTCCCTCCCTCCCTCCCTCCCTCCCTCCCTCCTCGCTCCCTCCAATTCACTCACTCATTCACTCATTCACTTACTCACTCACTCACTCAAGTTATGTTGGATGTTGGGGGGCAGTTGGTTCCATAAACAAAGGGTGATGATCACCAAGATGGACTGTTTCTTGGTTTTAAGTGCTGGAGCCCTCAATCACCCAGCCTGAGAGGAATGAGTGACTCAAGCAGTTGCTGGCCAGAGAAATGCTCTGACAGATACCGAGTTCCAGATTAAATTCTGGCTTGGTTGGATCTATTCTAAATCTGAGTCAACATGGGCTGACATTGATGTCACACCATGGTCCTGAATACCTGAGATGGTGCATCTTACTGGGTTCAGTGTATATTAATGCCAGTGAATGCCTTAACTATTCTCTTAAGAAAGTGGGGGTAATATCTATACTAGTGTTGCTCAGTTATTAGAGCATTGCACTTAAGAGTGTTGACCCATTTGCACTAAATACAGGTAAGTCATGACTCACTGAATATTTTGACGTAGGTGTGAATTCCAGGATTCATGTCTTTTAAATCTAGTGCATGTAAAGATTCAGATTAACCTGCCATTTGGAAATAAAGTACTTCTTACCATTTGTGCAACAGTGTTCACTGGGGCAATGGTGTGAAATCAAAAAGTTAGGGTCTCAAAACAATACAGATGACAATTGGTAGTTTTCAGAGAAGTGTCTAGTCTTTGTGCATTTCAGTGTAGCTTCAACAAATGTTCATCCTAAAAGGAAAGGATCCATTCTTAAATAATAGAAGGAACCCCCTTGCCTTGGGTGGGATCCCAAGGCTCTCCCCTGTGCCTCAAGCAGAGCCATTTTCCAATTGTTCAGGTGTGTGCTTCCCGATAAACCGATCATGTCAGAATCAAGGTGTGTGTAATTCTGTGAAAACGATGAAATGGCACAAGAAACAATCCAAAGGTGTTACAATGGGGGTGGTGGGAGAAAGTTGGGAAAGGGGAGACATTTGATTTACATGATTCATAATAATGTTTCAGTTCCAGCTCTTGAAGTATTCAGAGTTTTGGTATTTCTTTGTATTACCCATGACAGGGCTGTGAATCCTCCAGAGGGCTATAGCTGCTGCTTCTCCCCCCCCCCTTTATAAAATGTTTTTTATTCAACTGGAAAATGTAATAAAAATTGGGCTGTATGGACAGGAATGCTAGATCACCCTCAAAATATGCCTTAAAGGGCACAAGGGGACTTTTTAATTAAAAACTAGCAACATGAAAGCTGTGGAGAAGTATAGAGGTACTGGGAGCCACCTCGGGACCGCATGCAGCCTATGAACTGCACATTGTTATGGCTTGATCTAGGATAATTATGTTAGAGCAAGGGACTAATTGAAGAGCACCTCTGAGTTATCCGTGGTTTTAGTAGAGCAGAGATGGGTAAACTCTAATTCTCTGACTAAACAAACACCCACAGGATTTGGGGTTTTTTTTTTTTTTTGTTTTTTTGTTTTTTGGCCATCTGTCTTATGAGACTTTGTAGGACAAATCTGGAGGGCCAGGTTTTCCCACCTCATCTGTTGAGTGACCTAGTACATTGTTAGCTACTGCTTTGAATGGATAGATCGAGTGTGCAGAGGGAAATCATGCCATCTTCTGATCTGATACCCATGCCTGGATACACATTCTCCGTGAGGGTAGCCAGGGCACAGAGACAAAAGGCCTCTGCAGATGTATTTGTGTGTGAGAGAGAGAGACTGACCCTGTGTATAAATATTGTTTTTGTCCCATGTCTGCCCACCATTGGTTACTGGGCCTTCTGTCTTACCAAACAACTACAATGATACTAACTGCCAACTGAGTGTACAACACACCTTTGCCACACTCAGGTTAACATCTTGTTCTTGAGAATCTATTCCATCTTATTACTCCTGGGCCAGCATTGTTACCCTTCTTTTACTAGCAAGACAACTGGCTGGTCTATAACTGAACTGAGTGGCAGAATGTATATGTATGTAATTAGTTAGGCTTTACTGTTCTCCCAGATGCATTGCCAAACTCAAAAGCACACTTGTTGCACTGGGTGTGTGTGTGTGTGCCACATATACATCAAGCTGCTTTACAGTGATTCAGATGACTGGACCATCCCACTCAGTATTGTCATCACAGATTGGAAGACTCCGGCAGGATTTCAGGTTACAGTACTTCCTCCCCCCCCCCCTCCCCACTGTGTAGTGCCAGGGATGGAATCTGGGACCATACACGTGCAAAGCATGTGGTCTTCTGCTGAGCTACAGGGAAATTTCCCATAGCAGCAGTGGAAGTAACTTCCATAGAAGCCCCAAACAACTCCCTCAATCCTTTTCTTCCCAACAGTACCCTTGTGTTAGATATGGAGTCAAAGTGTCCTTTAGCAACCTGCAGGAAAACCAAGATTATGCAATTTGATCCCTTTCATGTGCCCTGAACCATATATAAAGAGCTAAACACAATGTCAGGGGATTTCATGCTGTTTCTTCTAGTACAGATACTAATGGGTCACAGGAAGGGACAAATGTTGTGCTCCAGATACAGTACTGCTGTATTGCTATACCCTTCAGCTCTAGAAAGTGTAATAGGTGGTTGGGGACCATGGGCCTTACAGTTCCACAGCCTCTGAAAGACCACAGGCTCCTCTCTTACTCTTGTGAAACAGGAGAGATATCAGTCCGAAACAGGAGAGATATCAGGAGAGATATCAGTTTCTGCATAGCGTGCTCTCGAGAGTGATTCTTTTAAAGCTTAGTGAACAATTATAGGGACTTCTGTTGAAGCACTGTTTTCGATATTGTTGTTTTTCTATTATGGCATTTTAAAGAGTCCTTTCTGGATCACACTAAAGGTATGCTTAGTCCAACATCCTTTTTTCTGCAGTAGCCAAGCAGGTGTCCCAGGGAACAAAACAAATAATGCAACAGCTCTTTGTTTGCTATTAGGAGTGCAGAAGGGTGAAATTAAACACTGATTCTGTTAAAGATATGTGGGAGTATGTACTGGTGTGAGGGCATTGCTGAGATGCATCCTGCCTACCATGTTAATTACAGGTATGTCTGATTTTTTTCATCTAAAGTAATCAAATGCAATGTATTGTCCAAATTTCTTGAGTGCATTAACGCAACAGGTCAGTCTCCAGGGCCCAGTGGAACTGAACCAAATTCTCTCTGTTGTTGTTCAGTCATTCATTCGTGTCCGACTCTTCATGACCCCATGGACCAGAGCATGCCAGGCCATTGTGTCTTCCACTGCCTCCCGGAGTTTGTTCAGATCAGTGTTGGTTGCATCGATAACACCATCCAACCATCTCATTCTTTGCTGTCCCCTTTTCCTTTTGCCTTCAATCTTTCCCAACATCAGGGACTTTTCCAAGGACTCTTCCATGGACTCCCCTCGCCTCAATTCTCTCTGTAGTTATAATTTATTGATATGTTAGGCCATTCTGCCTCAAAAGCCATTTTTTTCAGATCTGGAAAATTTATTATGGCTGTGCATTAGAGCCATGAAAAATGGCTTAAACTGGATAGAGCCATCAAATAGATGACCATGAAAGAAGCTGTCAAGTATTGTGCAAAATATTTATCCACTCAACTCTCTCACAGAGCTGCAAGACAAAGGCAGTTTTATTCCAGAACAGATCTTCAACATGAGATTTCTATGGTTAAAGTTGGACTTTGGTCATTAGAATATTGAATTTTATCTCTGCAGCAAGTGCCAGAAAGGTCTGTGCTAGCAAGTTAGCACAACAATCTGTCGTCATAACAACAGCCAAGGTATAAAGTTGGAATTATTTATGATTGCTTATTTTTGGCTCCTCAGCCAAATGGTAAAGGGGAAGTGATCGTGGGTGTTCCTTTCTGATGAATGGCATTGTACTTTTGAACAGCAGGAACCAAATTAAAAATTGAAGAAGCTGCATATTTCTTTGATTATTGATAAGTAGCCAGAGAGCTCAGCTTTTAGTGGAATTGCATAGGACTATAAAGAGCTTTCTTTGGCATTACCTGGATGTCATGTTTTCTGAATTCTTCTTGTTCCATTCCATAAATTGACTGTTAATGAAAAATGTTATCTGATGGGTATGGATAACATTTACCTATCACTGTGTGCATTGTTTCTTAAAATGCTGGTAATTCTTAACAAAATGTATGGGAAGACACAGGTATTTAGGCTTAAGTCATTCCAGCTTTGAAGTCAAAGATGGGTTCATTTTTATCTGCAGATTATTTGTTATTGACAATCGTGCAGGATCAGGTATTTCACATTGTCCTGCTTTTGATTTACTTTTCTTGTAGTCCTTTCCCCCCCACTTTACCAAAGAGGTGGTTAAGAAATTAGAAGTGTATGTAATACTTCATAAAAATAACACATTTTCTTTCTTTTTCTCACAATAAGCAATGTGTCAATTCTAGTACAGATGTACCTAACACAGTTTCTTAAATCTTCATTCTCCACCATGGGATATCTCCATCTCATCATCATTGGCATCCTTCAGTCTCGAAAGACTATGGTATCATGCCTGGAGCAGAGATCCTAAAAATAGCACCTAGTGTGACTAAATAGACCAATTTGGGAATGGCAGTCTCTACCGCACTGGGGGCAGATGTATTCTGTTTCCTGCCTGGTCCTCGAGTTTCGTTCTTTCCGTGCCTGCCTCTTTTCCTCTGCCTGTTGGACAAATGCCTCTTCAAATTTATGTAGACCATGCTGTATCTCTTGCCTCCAGACAGTGCAATCGGAGGTCAGGGTTTCCCATCTGTTGAGGTCCATTCCCAAGGCCTTCAGGTCCCTCTTACAGATATCCTTAACGCAGCTGTGGTCTCCCTCTGGGGCGCTTTCCCTTCATTAGTTCTCCATATATAAGATCTTTTGGGATCCGACCGTCATCCATTCTCACAACGTGTCCAAGCCAGCGTAGGCGTCGCTGTTTCAATAAAGTGTACATGCTAGGGATCCCAGCTCGATTCAGGACTATGCTATTTGGAACTTTGTCATGCCAGGTAATGTTGAATATTCGCCTAAGACAGCGCATATGGAAGGTATTAAGCTTTCTTTCCTGTTGAGCATGGATGGTCCAAGACTCGCTGCAATACAAAAGTGTGCTCAGTACGCAAGCTTTATAGACCTGTATCTTTGTATGTTCTGTCAGCTTCTTATTGAGCCATACTCTCTTTGTTAGTCTGGAAAACATAGTTGCTGCTTTACCTATACGTTTATTCAGCTCAGACTCTAGTGAGAGTGTATCTGAGATAGTTGAGCCAAGATACACAAAGTCATGGACAACTTCCAGTTCTTTTGCAGAAATTGTAATGCGAGGAGGAGAGTCCACATTCTGGCCCATTATTTATGTTTTTTTCCAGGCTGATTTCTAGCCCAAAATCTTTGCAAGCTTTACTAAAATGTTCCATGAGTTGTTGGAGATCTTCAGCAGAGTGAGCAGTAATGGCGGCATCATCAGCGAAGAGGAGATCCCGCAAACACTTCACCTGTACCTTATACTTTGCTCTCAATCTAGAGAGATTGAAGAGTTTTCCATCTGATCTGGTCTGGAGATAGATACCCTCTGTTGAAGTTCCAAAAGCATACTTCAGCATGGTAGCAAAGAAGATCCAAAACAAGGTTGGTGCAAGGACACAGCCCTGCTTCACGCCGCTTCAGATGTCGAAGGGATCTGACACTAGGCCATCAAAACTACATTGCCCTTCATATCCTCATGAAAAGACCTAATGATGTTAAGGAGCTTGGGTGGGCATCCAACCCGGAGGAGTATTTTAAAGAGTCCGTCCCTACTAACCATATCAAATGCCTTTGTGAGATCTATGAAGGCTACAAAAAGTTACATCTAGTTACAGATCTAATGGATGAAATGACTAGATTTTTGAATTTTTAACGTTCCTTTTCCCATCCCAATTTTGATAGCATCTAGCCTGATGGAGAGTAATAAAAATTTGATAATACATGCTTATGGTTTTATTAGCAGTCAAATAATTATCCAACTCTGGGGGTTTTTTGTTTTTGTTTTTGTTTTGAAAAAAGTTATCTGGGAATTCCAAAAAAGATTTATTTTTTAAAAAAAGAGTTTGATAATATTATAATATTTTCCATGGAAAATGTCATAGTGAACCAGTCAAGGTAGACTAGAACACAATAGGAAAATGATTTCCCACCATCCAATTGAATTACGTTATGCTGAAATTTTCATCCATCTCCAGCTATTTGGTCATACACTTAATTTGGCTTCAATTGACTTTTTTAAATTTTGTGTACCACCTAAATCTAATCCACAGCTTTGGTGAAATGAGGATCGCCAGCTTACTTGGTGGTTCTGATGTGGGACAACACAGCAGCCGGTGCACTTCACCCAAAGCAGTAGGCTGCGCAGGGATGGAAAGGGGCCACTTATTCTGCACCCGCTGAAGTGCAATCTTAAGTCATTGTTCAAATCTGCAGTCTTGATCTTGGCCATCGCTCTGCCTGCAGATCCAGTGGTCACATCATCTACCTGTGCTTAGGATCTTCTCTGGATTTTTTTTATTCCTATTTCTGTCCCACCCACAGTGGTGGTGGTAGGAAATTAGTAAAGAGTTTTGGGCAAGTGAACAGCTTTGCTTTAAAAAGCTCTCTCTGTGTCTTTCTATAGGGAGGGGTTACTCTCCTAAATGAAGTCTTTAATACAGACTGTCACTGCCAAAAGATATTCAGATTAAGTTCCCAGGGTCTCATGGAATCAGTTGATCCTTCAGGATTTTTATTTTTAGGTCTAATTGAAGCTCAATTGGAATCAGAGAAAGCTCTGCTATAGTTTCCATTCATATTACAGATATCATTATTATGTAAGTTCTGTCTGATTTTTCCATTGGTTTACATCACGTGTCCCATCCTTCTAAAGCCATTCATTTGCTAATTCAATAAAGATGGTACATTGTGTGCATGTGCTCTCTTTTTCCACTGAACTGCAGGGTGAATATTGACATTGTGATGTTACATTACTGGTGAAAATGGACATGCCAACGGCTCCAGAGAACTGGAAGGACATAATCGCTGTGCTCACTCTGCATAATAGGGGCATTTTTCCTTGGAGGTGACAACGTTGAAACAAAGAATCATCATACATCATTTTTTAAACAAGGGCCAAATGGTTGGAAAATACAATCAGGATCTTCCCAGCTGGTGTCACAGAGTGGTCACCACAGCTTCTGCTCATTTATTCCAGACTTTTGCAAACATCCTAGTTGCTAGTGGGTTGTAGTCTTTGTTTAGATAAATGTTTTACACCTCACCCACTTCTCAGGTAATGACTTTAAGGTGCTAAATATATATGGCTCTTTTATGCTTTTCAGATTGCATGTTTGTGATACTGAATGAGGGTTGCTAGATCTGAATTCCCTTGGAACTCCACAGTCCTCTAGGTTTCCAAGCTAGGAGACCAATATCAGTCCAAGTGCTGCTGGAGGATAAGAAAGTTTCATTGTTAAATTCAACTCCAGGCAACCATGCTCCACCATCCCCAGCTATCTACTATAGCTCCTCTACATTTACAGTACACATTAATGGATTTCCTCACCTCTCTTTCTGCCACCAGTATTGTATATGATTACAGTCTGCATAACCCTTTATCAACACAGAATTCTGTAGGAGGCCTAAGTATTATTTATTTTGTTTTAGGACAACAGTTTCATTCTATTGAAGCCTGACTCTGTAAATACACTTACAGGAAAATGCACCGTTGTTTCCTTTGCCTTTCAGCTGTAGGTGTGCCCCCCTCCCTGTGCCTAGTTTGTGATTGTGATTAAGTTAAACTCACATGATGCACGCCATCAGCACATGCTCTGGTCAAATAAGGTTCAACTGCAAAAAGCCATGAAATGCAAGCACAAGGCTCAGACATTGTGTCATAACCCCACTTACTGCTGTGCTTCCCAAAGACATTAAAAGACTGTATCTATATCCTTATTCTCTCATACAACTTTCCTCTCCAAGGAATGGTGTTAAGGTGCTCTGACACTTAAGAGGATATCATCCCTCTGCTTGCTTGCTTGCTTGTTAAGATTATGAATGCTGATTGCTTACTATGTGGCTCCACCCCTATCATCCATGTATAGGAGAGATATCAGCAGCATTGGGCAGATACCAAAAGATGCAGAAATAAAACAGATCTTAGGGAGAAGAATTCTTAATGGCTGGGAATTGGGTTTTTATCACAGAAGTCCTACTGAATGAAACTAGTATGATGAAATGGGAGGAGAGTTGGAATGGAATTCTCAGAATCTTCAATCAGAATCCTCAGTCACAGGATTCTTGTAAGCAAAAGGAATAGGAAATACTTTGTTTCTCCTGTTGGTAGCTTGTGATCTCATCAGACTACAGTATCTCCATGATATCGAAGTAGGTGAATACTGGATTGCAATGTTTCCACTCCTAATTGCCTGGTTGGTTCTAGAGATTGGCAGTGAGGGATTGTTTCTCTTTCATGTGCTTACTGTTCATTGTGGTGGTCCAGGGCACACAGTGAAATAACCACTGGAGGCTTTGTTTCATGAGCTTGCATGATCTATCTATTAGATGAGAAGTCTTCATCCGTAGCTGAGCTAGCCAGGATTTCTGGGAGTTGCAGTCCAGGAACATCTGGGGACCCACAGGTTGAGAACCACTGTATTAGATTTTAATTAATCAAGTTGATACAAATATTTCTTAAAAACAATTCAACTTTGATTTATTAAAAGATCCCCCACCTCTTGGTGGCAAATGATGTGAATAACACAGAAGGACAAGATCTACTTACAAAACAATCTTATTTCCCTCTCATACTTATGGAGCTGATTTTTGTAAAACAGCTTTATAGAACATCAACAGATGAAGGCAAAAATATGATTAATTAACCGTGTGAACCCATAGATCTGCTATTGAGAATGAAGTTCCTCTGGGTTCAGTGGTGCTTTCTCCCCCCTAAATAGGGTAGGATCGAAGGATATAGCCTAAAATGGCCAGAAATAGGTTTTACTAGCTCTCCCTGTACTGTGATAAAATGTGCAGCAATATTATCACTTAATTCCTTCTTGGGGAAAGAAAAATCATATTGATTTAGATGGAAACGTCATCTAAAGTAGGTAACCGTTGCCTGGACAGTAAAGGGGAATTTGCATCCAATTTTAAGAGCCTTATTTAAGGGAACTGTCCTCTATTTTGGGACTGATTGTTTTATGTAATGATGATGACATTTAATTCAGGCTGGATTGTGTAAGGTCAGTGAAGCTGTGGTTACCACTATTTAGTAAGCCCTAAAAGGTTGCAGATTTAGATCATTTCATTAAAGAGAAGCCAGCAGGTTTTTAATACGTTTAGTGACTCTAAGGGAGCTAGTTGCCCTTTCTTGCATTTCAAAGGCTTAGCAAACTACATGGTGCTGAAGATATCACGCTGCTGCTATTGACTGATACTCACAGAATGCAGTACCATTTTATCAGCTTCTGTTATTAAGCAGCCAATCACAGAGGCTCTGCTTCTGGGGTGTAAGCCTGATATGACAAAGAAATCTAGTTTTGGTGGCACTATAACTGAGCACTCAGAAGCAAGATAAAATGACATGTCACAAACAGAGAGGGGAGCAAATAAAAATGGTGAGCCATCATAATTCATATCTTTTTGAGGGTGACAAATCAATGAATCAACAAATTGATGCATTTTCATTGATGAAACAATGAATTGACTCATCGATCAAGATTGAGTTTGACATCTGCTTTATACACCCACAAAGTGGAACCCCCTAGGAAAGTGGCCTTTAGCAACTGGGTTGGGGAAAGCCAGTCTTCACCAAACTCAGAGGGATTGTAGAGAAGAATCAGAGGAAACTTCTCTGGAAGTTTGGAGTCTCTAGGTGCCTGGGAAGAATGTTATCAGGGGGGAGCTATTTGGGGGTATATAACTCAGACATATAATCTCCACAAAACATGGAGGAGTTATAGAGGAGAGGGAATGCTTCTCTCCACGTTTGGTGTCTCTAGGTTCCTTTGGAGTCATTTTATAGCCTAACAAATTAACAAATCAAAATTTGCTAAAAATCTGTCAACATGTATTTGTTAGGTGACTTTATTGATGATAAATACAAATCAACAGATTTTTGACAAATCAGCCAAAGTTGTTAGAAAACATGATTCGTTTTTCAAATCATCTTGTCACAAATTATAGAGAGTATTGACTAAAATCAATAGTGCTGATGTATAAAACTTTTCTCTTCTATAATATTTGTCTTAACTGCTGACTTGACATAATCAAGATGAACAGTTCCCCACCCTTGCCATTTGTGTAGTAGAGAATGCCCATTACAATAACATGTGAATACTAAAAGGGGTACCCATCTAGTCTCTCTTTGATGACAGAAGGCTCAATGATCCACCTGCTGCTTGCATCAATGAAACAGGGAATGAGTTTGTTTTCTCCACTCTGCTTTTCTCACACACATGCCTTCCTTTGGAAGGGTAAGGAGACCCTTTTGATCAATGTCTTTCTGAAAGGAACAACTTCAAAACATTTTTGCAGTGATATGATCACTGGAATAGCCTGGTCCATAAAATTATGCTCATATCCATTCTGTTCATGCTGCCTTGAGGTTGTGATTCAAATCCTATATAATAAAGAAGATAAAGAATGGGATGGTTCAATTTGTGAAGAAAGTTGATTAAACCCAACTTCACATGAAATAACTCCTGTTGATTAACAATAGTACCATCCTTCCTACCTCTTCTGTAGTGTCTGGCATCCCAATGGATCGTCTCTTGGGGGGGTGATACAATTCTCAAGAGCAAGTATTGAGAATAAACTGTCATTATTCCCATGATGGAAGTTGTTTTGAATGGTGGAATAGATTTACCGCAAACCACTTGTCATGGTTAAATGGAAGCAAGTGCTGCTGGAAACCAATGCCAGACCACCGAACCTGTGGAAACCATGTTGAAGTAGGCATGCCAGAGTCACAACAAGACCTTCAAGATCAATAGGTTACTGCAGACCCATTGCTGATCCAGTAGCCCTAGCCATGAGAAACAGACCAACCTTTCCTGGATGAACCTGTGGCTAACAGGAGAGTATGTTGTTGAAAGTCACTTTCCATTTAAAAACACCCTATCAATTGACTTTGTTAGTCTATAATGTTGAGTAACAAGATGCACTCTCTTGAGGGCCTTGTCTCCTATGCTGTCATAGTGGAGATTTGGATAAGACATATGCATTAGATCTAGAAAATATAAGTTAGTTTGAACCAACCATGCCAAGCAAGGGTGTAAAAAGATGTCAATACAGCTCGCAGCTTTGACCACTGCGAGCAGTGTCTGGTTCAATATGTTTTGTGGTGACCACACAATGTACAGGCAATTGTGATTCAGCTTGACCTTGGTCCGTTTCCAGCCAGACATCTTTGTATTTAGCAGCAGAGTTACTTTGGATGCAATTTTCTTTTGAACTTGGGTGGCGGTGGTGGACCTGGATTGTATATGCATGGAAGAGTTTCTTTAAATGAGATCACAAACAGAAAAATGACACTTTTTCAATGCAATCCAGTATGATCCTGTTTCCATGTGCAATTCCACATACTATATAGTAATAATTATTGTACTCCCTTATAAAATACTGTTACTGTTTTTTGGAATCTTGATTGAGCTTTACTATATTAGTGGAAATATTTAGTTGTTAGTTCCTCTGCATGCCAAGTGGGAAGTTCTGCAAGACTTTTGGAAAGTTCTGTCAGATTTTAGTGTGAAAGGACATCTATAACATTCCATCACTGCTTGAGCCTGAGGTTGCAAAAGTTAATGAGAATAGCTGAATAAGCCATTCAGACATTTTATGTATGCATGAATACTCACTGGGAGAGTGGCAGTATATGGCGAGAAAGAGATCCAGCTGCCGATTAAGGCTGTTGAACGACCTCACTTCTGCATAGTTCAAGTAACACATTCTGTTACTATTCCGATCAACATAAATTTTGCAACAGTTCTTGGAGTGGGTGGCTTAGCACAATTGTCAATATTCAGTGACATTTGCTAATACTGTACAACATACAGTGTTATATAACTCACAAAGAGCTTGAAATGCAATCAATCTGTATTACTTAAAATAAACAGGCATTTTCTGTTCACACAAATAACACAGATGAAATTTACCCTTCTGGCACCACTGCTATCGCCACTTTCCTTGTTTGTTGTGCTAAGTGTATTCTAGATTCTTTCACCTTTGAGGATCGTGTGGAAAAAAATGGATTACAACTTCTATTGTGCTGATTCACCATCACATGAATGTAGTCTGGGTCATATTCCTCCTACTCCTCCTTTTAGATCATGGGTAGCTAATTAGACTCAAGCACATGGCTTTCCCCCCACTTTTCATTAAAACTTCTTTTTGAACTAAAAAAAAATTTTTTTTTTTACAATGGGATAGTTCCTGGAACAAGAACAGTTTAAAGAGTCTGCTTGGGTGTTAGATTTTTTTTAAAGGCTCTTATGGAATCTTTAAAAATCAATAGTTTTTCTGTGTACCGTAAATAACAGGATGAAACATAAACTTTTGGTAGCACTAGGGCAGTATAATGACTGAAGTTCTTTGGAAGGCAACTGGAGAAGAGGAAATTTTGTAAGAGCAGAGGAGGGCTGTACTTTTTCACATCACGTTTTGGAGATAACTAATTTATAGGTTAACCAGCTGGAAAGCTTAGTAGTTTAGTATGGGACCTTGATTTGTTATTAATAATGAGTGTGTAGTATTAAAAGGACCAATGAGTACAGTAAAGCAAAACATTAACAGCCGGCTTGTGGAAGTACAGAAAAGATGAGAACCTGGGGGAGGCAGCAGAGGGACCAGCTGGGTAGCTAATCTAGAGACATTGTTCTATATTCAACTGCAGATTCATTGAATCAGTTTTTGAAGGGATCAGCCAAACTTTACAAAAATCCTAAGTTGAAATCAACATAAAGTCATCCTTATGAGTCTTTCAAGGCAAGTGAAATATTTAAGAATTGGTTTTTCCAGTTCTATGCCCACAGTGAGTTTCATGGTTGAGTGGGGATTCAAATTCAGGCCTCTTGGGTCTATTCTGCCCACTGCATCACACTGGGTACTCAAAGGTGAGCTTTGATGGAGGGGGGATTCTGGGAGTTTCTTAGGTCAAAGAAGCAATTTCCCTCAAGCTCTGCCCATGACAGCCCATAACGGGGGACTCACCATCACACCACATCTTCCTTCTTTCATACTGAAGGCCATAGCAAGCTTCAAAGTAACAGACACACCTGCTCTGAGGGCTGACTGGAGACACATTCTGATTGGCCAGAATACTATGCTATGCAAATAGGTCCTTCCAAATTTTCAGAAGTTACGCTATTGCACAGGGGTAAAATACTGTAATTTAAAAACAAAAGACCACCACCCAAAGACACTTTGCCAAAAACACCCCCAAATTTAGCAGAGAACAAGAGCAGCCTTTCAGCTACACCCGTGCCAAATTTAGTGTCAATCCAAGGTCTAATTTCATACAGTGGTACCTCTTGTTACGAAATTAATCCATTCCAAATGCATTCTTCTAAGTCAAAATTTTCTTAAGTTGAAACAGAGTTTCCCATAGAAATGCATTGGAAATGGATTAATCCATTCCAAGTGGGAAATCACCACCCCCCAGAATGAAAAAACACATCAACAGGCATGCAAATGACAGAAGCTCAGCTCCCTACCTTTCAACCACTTGAGAAATGCACCCAAAAGTTCCAAAAAGTCCCTAAAATGGTGCCAAATATATCCAAAATGGGCAGTTTGAAAGGATTATTGAGAAAAAAAGAAGCAGCCCTGGTTCTCCGCTTTCCTGTTCAGAATGGCTCCTTCTTCTTCTTAACTGCAGCACTGAAGTCAGGTGACCACAAGATGACAGTATCGTTATTGCAAACAAGCAGGAGCTATTTTGAAAAAGGAATATTTCCTTTCCTTTCCCCTTTCATAACTCGAAAAAACAGGCTTTTTTGTAACCCGAATTTTTCCTATACCTATGGATTTCTATTCTCAAATTGAATTTTTCTTAAGTAGAGGTATCTGTAAGTTGAGGCACCATTGTAATTGTAATTTTTTGTTTGCGGGCATTCCTGTTTTTTGATTTGTGTTACAGAAGGTTGAATACTGCTAAAGCACAATAAACCAATAATATAGCAAATACTCCAGATACCTTGAATTGGTCATCCCTTAAACAGACTTTCCTACCTCTTGGTAGCATTTCATTTTGGAAGGGGACTGGTTTCGAAATGAAACATGCCAGCACAACTGGCCTTGGAATGCAGTCCCACCGTCCAGAACAAAATCAATCATTGTCTTATCTTGCCTTACCTCATGCTGGGTGAAATTCCAACCAGGAAGCAGCCTCTGATGCATCTTTCACTCTCCCTGGCGCTGGCCAATCAAGAGCTGTGCAAGGACATGCATTATTCCACCTTCTTGTCAGATTGGCCACTGCCTGGAAGAGGGAAATATGATGCATTGGGGTCTGCTTCCTGGTTGGAGTTTCACCCTGCATGAGGTAAAGCAAGGTAAGACAGTGGTTGATTTTGTTCTGGAGGGTGGGACTGCATTCCGAGCGCCAGCTGTGTGGGCATGTTTCATTTCGGAACCAGTCCTCTTCTGAAACAAAACACCCATCTCTAATTCCCAAGCATCATTGGCCAGGATGACAACAGAGGACACCTGGCTTAACATACCACTTGTGAGGATGCTTAACATGACAAAAGTGCTCTAATGGGCATTATGTGTGTGTTATATACATTCATATATTCTGGGGGGGGGGGGAGCTGAAAGACTAATCAGCTTGCCACATGGATTTAATGTTGTAATGTAGAAGTACTTTTGCTTGATAACCTGTAAACATTTGTGAATACTGTATACTGATGAATTGTACGGTGCTATGAGTTCAGATTAGCCCAGCACATGTTTTCTGTGTGTTTAGGGAAAGAGTGTCTCACATTTATTTATTTATTTATTTATTTATTTATTTATTTATTTATTTATTTATTTATTTGTTTGTTTGTTTGTTTGTTTGTTGCATTTCTATACTGCACCTTCTTCCAAACTGGAACTCAGGGCGGTTTACAGCTAAAAAAGCATAAATATATACAATTAAATGACATATAAAACAAATAGAGTCGGGGGGGGGGGAGCCCAGGGGAAAGACATCAGAAGATCAGAAGATGGGCGGATGAAGAAAAAGAAAGAAAGAAAAAGAAAGAAAGAAAAAAAAAAAAAACTAAAGTAGGTCACCATATGCCTCCTTAAAAAGCAAGGTTTTCAAGGCCTTTTTGAAGGCGGGCAGGGACTGTGCAAGGCGCAACTCACTTGGAAGGTGGTTCCATAAGGATGGGCCCACAAGAGAGAAGGCACAGCTGCGCATAGCAGACCTCTGCGCCTCCCTAGGAGTGGGCACTCTGAATGAGCGCGCCTGCAACATTCGAGTGGGCCTGGCCTCAGATGACCTCTGGGAGATACGCTCCGACAGGTATTCAGGACCCAGGCCGTGGAGGGTTTTGAAAACCAAAACCAGGACCTTGAACCTTATCCGGAGAACAACGGGTAGCCAATGTGGCGAGCCAGAACTGGGGTGATGTGATCGTATCTACGAGCACCCACCACCAGTCTGGCTGCCGCATTCTGCACCCGTTGAAGTCTCCGGACAAGGGTCAAGGGCAACCCCTTTAGACTTTACAAGCCCAATGAAAGGCAAGGTAACCATCGCACCCATAATTCTGCCATTAAATACTGTATTGTATTCTTTAAGCATGGCCACTGGCTTACTTTTGTTTCGTGAGTTTCTGTGAAGCAAGAAAAAATGTCACTTTTTCTGGCAAAGGTATTCAATGCAAGTAACTTGGTTTTTAATTTTCATTTTTAGACCCCCCCGGTTCACTTAAATAGATGCTTTAGAGCACAGTTATGTGACTGTGGAGGCCTGGGGATATAAAGCAAAATGAAGTATTGTATGAGCTGGACAAGCCATAGAAACTGCTGCAGATGGCAATGCTCTTTTGTAAATCTTAGCTGGAAAACCAATCAAGTGGATTGCTAGGCGCAGAGGCTGGGAAGTTCAGCTCTGTTGCTTCTTTCCAAGAATAGAATGTAAGAGGCAGCTGTGGCAATGCCAGCTGCTGAGGGAACTGTTATAGTTACTGCAAGCAACAGCCTGGCCCCTTTGATAAAATACAGAAAAGAGTCAAATTTCTCTAAATGTTCTTCGTTCTTAGCAGACCAGCTGAAGGTAAATCAGATGAAAGGGCACATATTCAAAAATGAAAATATAAATATTTGACAAAGTCCTGAAAATGAATTGGAAATGGGGAACCCTTGGCTGATCCACCATTTTGAACTACATACCCCATAATCATTTATTATTTTCCACAATGGTTGAGGCTTCTGTGAGTTGGTTCAGAATATCTCGAAGATCAAAGTAGCCCTATCCTTGACTAGAGCATATATAACTGATGGCCAGCCATAGTGGCAGGGATGAGAATTGATATGGGATGTTGGTATCCTATATAGTACACGTTGGGTGGTATAAAACGTTTTGCTACTGAAGAAGCTACTTGGATGATTAGCAAAATGTTTCGATCCCACGGGAAAAGAACTCCAGTTGCCATGACTCCCTTCCCGGATAACCTAATCTGGATGATTGAGAATCACCACAGGCATATTGCTACGCATTCTGTTAAGGGTGCTATAAGTTGGTGTTGACTTGAAGGCAGATAACAGCAGAGAAATCACATACTCACCCACACATGAGTTCAGTCAGTTAGAAGTGATGAGGTTGTGTGTGGGGTATCAGATTGTGAGATATGTTCACAGTTCAAGTTTGCACTGAAGCTAAAAAAAAAGTTTGGTACCAGAATGCTGTGCAATCACATACAAAGCTATTTAAGCATTTTTAATACCCAACTCTTTCCTGGGAACTGTTATTCCCAGAAGGATAAGAAATTACTTGACATTTATCACCACATCCTTTTCTTATTCAAATAATGAAGCTGTTCTGCTGTTTTTGAAAAATCTGTATCTAAATTTAAAAATATTATTTTATTTTAATTTAATTTATCTTGAGGTTCTAATTATTACTAAATGGAAGTATTCCATTTGTCTCTCATGCCTGCATATTTCATTATGTAACATCCGTTGCTTCTAAGCTGGAGACACCTTCACTTAATCAAAGCTGTGGTTATTCAGCTTGCTCAGCACTATTAAAATCCATTCTATTACATTCAGTGTGGTGTCAAAGAGCTCAGAGCCTGCAGTAGAACAGCGACATGACTCAGCAGATGTTTGCTGGAGCTGTGTGAGGTAACTACAAATCAAGCATGCATGCAGTCATTTAAAGGGGGAGGTTACCTAAAGGTGGATGTGCTATCTATAAATGTACAGTAATATGAATTTACTTAGTGAGGAACCTACATTGAACTGTTGTTACCTTTAAAAGCGGTATACTATGTAACTGTTACCTTCTGTATGTACCTGGTGTGATCCTTCAGTCGTACATTGAAATAGGTTGGAACTTACTATGAACAACAAAAGAAAGCATGAATAGAACCATTCCCAGGGACTGAACACTATTGAATTTTCCTTCCATTATTTATGAACATTTTAAAGTTTCTGTGATTAGGTTGTTCTTTTGTACTGAGCCCAGATGAAGAAAACGCAGCACTCATGAGCAAAAAGTATGGTAATTCACTTGCTCGGAACAAAGCTTTCCTCTGGATATTTAGCTATTATTTTTCTAGCCTGTGTTTTCATTTTAAAAGACAGCAGTGCAAGGAAATTGCATATGCTGCTATGAAATAGTGGCTCTGTAGCTTCTGCACAGTGACCCTTCCCATCTCAGTCATGTTCAGAGTGATGTTCACTTCCCAGTGTCTGCTTTGGTTAGTGGAGCCTGGTGCCCACCTCTATAGATTCTACAAGCCCAAAATGCTCTGTAGTACTAGTGAGAGGAAACACTTTTTTTCGGTATGGGCCATCCAGATGTTTAATCTACAACTCCCATCAGTCTCACTCAACATGGTCGAAGATAAGAGACTGCAACCCAGTAATGCCCAGAAGGTCTATGTTCCTCTCACCCTTGTTCTGAAACTAGACTGGGTAACAACTTGAGTCAAAGGTTGTTATATTATTGGGTTCTGTGCTGCTGATCACCAGGGTAAACTAGACAGAGATAGGCTATGTACACAGTAGAACCTTGATTAAGGTTGCAAAGCGTGCCATCTATGCGTGTACTTATAAAGGAAGTGTTCTAATAAATGAATTGTGGAGCATGTGAAGTAACAGATTGTTTCTGATCTCTGCTTTCATGCTGCATCTTCCTCTTTCTTTCATTTGGTTTAGACTCTGAATGCTGCTAGAAGGTGCCAATACTTAATGCAAATCTTGGGTAGATTTTGTTAGGGGGATCATAGGAGGCAGGAGCTTAAATGGATGTGAGAGAAAAAGCCCTCAGTGGTTGGATAGACTTTGAGGTACTGTTCTCAGGGATACTCATCACCATGGGCTGGAACTGTATCTCTAATCATCATTTCCAAATTATACCTGTCGTGCATCATTTTGCTGTGGGCAATCTTAGATAGTTTAAAGCATTACACTGGGCAAAAAAGGGTTGAGTGCTTTTGTCACTGCAGTTTAAGAACATAAGAACATAAGAAGAGCCATGCTGGATCAGGCCAAAGGCCCATCTAGTCCAGCTTCCTGTATCTCACAGTGGCCCCACCAGATGCTTTTGGAAGCGCATGAGACTAGATATCTGTCTCCTGATACCACTCCCCTGCATCTGGCCCTTGAAGTACCCTGGTTTTAAGCCTGGAGATTACACATCTCCATCATGGTTTGTAACCTGTGATGGACTTTTCCTCCAGGAATCTGTCCAATCCCCTTTTGAAGGCATCCAAGCCAGATGCCATCACCACATCCTGTGGCAGGGAGTTCCATGGACTAACAACGCGCTGGGTGAAAAAATATTTTCTTTTGTCTGTTCTTACTCTCCCAGCCCTCAATTTGAGTGCATGTCCCCTAGTTCTGGTATTTTGTGAGAGGGAAAAGAGCTTCCCTCTATCCAGTTTACTCATGCCCTGCATTATTTTGTACGTCTCAATCATATCCCCCCTCAGGTGCCTTTTTTCCAAACTAAAGAGCCCCAAATGTTTTAGCCTTTCCTCATAAGGGAGGTGCCCCAGCCCAGTAATCATTTTGGTCGCTCTCTTCTGCACCTTTTCCAGTTCCACTATGTCTTTCTTGAGATGCGGTGACCAGAATTGTACACAATACTTCAGATGCGGCCTTACTATTGTTTTCTATAATGGCATTATAATGTTGGCTGTTTTATTTTCAATCCCCTTTTTGATAATCCCTAGCATGGAATTGTCCTTCTTCACCGCTGCAACACATTGGGTAGACACCATCATGGAGCTGTCCACCAACACACCAAGATCTCTTTCCTGATTTGTCACGGATAACTCAGAGCCCATGAGTTGATAGATAAAGTTTTGATTTTTTTGCCCCAATATGCATTACTTTACATTTGGCTACATTAAAACACATTTGCCATTTCGTAGCCCATTCCCCCAGTTTGGAGAGATCCTTCTGGAGCTCTTCACAATCTTCTCTGGTTTTTACCACACGGAAAAGTTTTGTGTCATCTGCAAACTTGGCCACCTCACTGCTTATCCCTGTCTCCAGGTCATTTATGAACAGATTGAAAAGCACCGGTCCCAGGACAGAGCCCTGGGGCACACCGCTTTTCACCTCTCTCCATTGTGAAAATTTCCCATTGACACCTACTCTTTGTTTCCTGGATCTCAACCAGTTCTCAATCCATAAGAGGACCTGCCCTCTTATCCCCTGACTGTGCAATTTTCTCAGCAGCCTCTGGTGAGGGACTGTGTCAAAGGCCTTTTGAAAATCCAGATAGACTATATCCACCGGTTCACCCAAATCTACATGCCTGCTGACCTTTTCAAAAAATTCTACAAGATTTGTCAGACAAGACTTACCCTTGCAGAAGCCATGCTGATTTTCTCTCAGCAAAGTTTGTTCTTCTATGTGTTTTAAGATTTTCTCTTGGATTAGGCTTTCCACCATCTTCCCTGGGACAGATGTAAGGCTAACTGGCCTGTAGTTTCCCGGGTCCCCCCTCCTTCCTTTTTTAAAAATTGGTGTGACATATGCTATCCTCCATTCCCCCGGCACTGTGGCCGTTTTAAGAGACAAGTTGCATATTACCGTTAAGAGATCTGCAATTTCATTTCTCAGTTCCCTAATAACCCTTGGGTGGATGCCATCTGGGCCCGGGGACTTGTTAATCTTCAATTTATCAATTAGTCCTAAAACATCTTCTCTTTTAACCTGTATTTGATTTGATTCTTTCGTCAAGAGGGGCCGTTCAGGCCGCGGAATCTGCTCAAGGTCTTCTGTCGTGAAGACAGATGCAAAGAACTCATTTAATTTCTCTACAATTTCCAAGTCCTCCTTAATCTCCCCTTTTCCTCCCTCACCATCCAGAGGGCCAACTGGTTCTCTGGCAGGTTTTCTACTTCTAACATATTTAAAGAAGCTTTTATTATTACCCTTTATATTGCTAGCCATACGTTCCTCAAAATCTTTCTTTGCCTCTCTTATCATCTTCTTACATTTCTTTTGCCAGAGTTTGTGTTCCTTTTTATTTTCCTCATTTGGGGAGGATTTCCATTTACAGAAAGACCTCTCCTTGCGCTTTAGAGCCTCTCTAACTCCACTCGTTAACCATGCTGGTGCCCTCTTGGACTTAAATGAGCTCTTCTTTCTTTGTGGTATGCACTTGTGCTGGGCCTCTGTTACCGTTGTTTTAAACAGGTTCCATGCACTCTGAAGAGATTGGATTCTTCCAACTTTCCCCTTCAATTTCTTTCTAACTAGTTTCCTCATCTGAGGGAAGTTTGCCCTTCGAAAATCAAGGATTTTTATGTCTGATTTGCTTGACACTCTTCCTCCAACATGCATGGGAAAGGAGATTGCAGCATGGTCACTGTTCCCCAGAGGCTCAGTGACATTCACATCCCTGACCAGATCCTGACTATCAGACAGTATTAGATCCAGAGTTGCCTGTTCTTGGGTGGGCTCCATGACAAGTTGCTCTAAGGCACAGTCATTCAGCAAGTCGAGAAACCCAGTTTCTCTTTCTTGCCCGGAGCTCGCATTGGCCCAGTCGATGTGGGGATAATTGAAGTCCCCCACGATTACTATCCTGTGCTTCTGAGACACCTCCATGATTTGTCTCCTCATTTCAAGGTCCCCCTCAAGTTTTTGATCTGGTGGGCAATAGCATACCCCAACTATCACATCACTCCTTGGACCTGGTAGTTTAACCCACAGTGATTCTATGGTGGAGTCAGACCCTCTGTCAATCTCCATTCTGCTGGATTTTACCCCTTCTTTAACGTAGTTTCTTTTACTTCTTCTTTGTATGGACACATGAATATCTTTAAAATAACTACTCTTGCATCCTCTGGTCTACATCAAATGAAGTCTACTAACCTGGAGGTGTTTCAGAAAGGTTTGTGGAAGAGAATCCTGCATGATCATCATTGCTATTATAATTAATTTTCATGCAGTAGATTTATTGTGTTATATCTATAATAGTAAAATATCGCTTCTCGGCCTTTTGGCTAAGATCATGTGTAGTGTGTGTGTGTAATAGTAAAATAGGGCGTTTAGGAATATTTCTAGCAGTGTGTGTGCGCACACCTGCCAAACTTTGTTAAAAATAGAGTGTTCAATGTAGCTGACCACTTCATTTAAAAAGATCAGCTATGTTTATAGTTATACAGTATGTACAGAAAAGAGTAAATAACAAATTAAAACAAAGGTCAGTGTTTTATTTAACATTTACATGAAACCACTGGGGGGAGATTATCCAGAGTTTTTGGGGTTCGCTGTGACCAATATGCAGATGACACCCAACTCTACATCTCCTTATTTAAAGCTTTAGATCAGTGTTTAGTATCTGTAGTGAACTGGATGAGGGTGAACAAACAAACTAAATTCGGACAAGACAGAGTTGCTTCTGCTCAGTCCCAAGGGAGGCCAAGGAATAGGGATGCAGCTTGTACTGGATGGGATTACTCTCTTGCTGAAAACAATGATGCACGGCTTGGTGGTGCTCCTGGACTCATCCTTGAGCTTAGATGCCCAGGTCACAGCAGTGACCAGGAGTGCATTTGCAATTAATTAAAGCTAGTGTGCCAGTTAGCTCTGTTTCTTGAGAAATCTGCTCTGACCACTGTGATACGTGCCCTAATGACCTCCTGGCTGGGTTACTGTAATGTGCTTTATGTGGGGCTACCAGTGGAAAGTCTCAGGAAACTTCAGGAGGTCCAAAAATGCAGCAGCCAAATTGCTGACTGGGGCTGGTTACAGGGATCACATAATGCCCTTGTTACAGTAGTTCCATTGGCTGCCAATCAGTTTCCAGGCACATTTCAAAATGCTGGTTTTCACCTACAAAGCCCTACAATGGCCTGGGTCCAAATTACCTCAAAGTTCATATCTCCCAGGATGAGCCGTTTTGGGTGTTAAGTCTTCAGGAGAGGCTTTTTTCTCCATCTTTACAGGTGCATCTCATGAGAACACATGAGAGGGCCTTCTCTGTTGCTGCTCCCAGACTTTGAAACTCCCTCCCGCAGGAGACCAGACCTGTACCATCTTTGCTGTCCTTCTGCAAGCAGGCAAAGACCTATTTTGGAAAGATCACCTAAAATGTAGATCACCCATTGATCTAGCCCACAAAAAACCTTCACAGTTACTTCATTATGTTATTGGTGTATTGTGATGGTTGTGCTTTCAAGTTGTCTCTGATGTATGGTAATGGAGTGAGCAATCTCCAAAATGTTCTGTCCTCAACGGCTCTGCTCAGGTCTTGCAAACACAAGCCCATGGCTTCCTTTAAGGAGTTAAAGCATCTTTTGTGTTAGCTGTTGTGAGTTTTTCAGGCTGTTTGGCCGTGTCCTGGAAGTTTTTCTTCCTGACGTTTCACCAGACACTGTGGCCGGCATTGCCAGACGCTGTGGCAAGACTCTGTGGCCTGTAGACTCAAGATGCTGACCGCAGTGTCTGGTGAAACGTCAGGGAGAAAAACTTCCAGAAGAGGGCCGAAAAACTCACAACATCAATCAGATCCCAGCCGTGAAATCCTTCGAAAATACATCTTTTATGTGATTTCCTGCTGCCTCCAGCCCTTCCCATTGTCACTGTTTCCCCCCAGAAAATCCTACCTTCTCATAATGCATCAATAAACAGGACAGCCTCCGTTTCATCATTCTTGTCCCTAGAAGTAATTCAGACTTTATTTGCTCCAGAAACCACTTGTTCATGGTATCTACAAAGTTCTCCTTTAGCACCATATTTCATATGAATAAATTTTGTCCTGTCAGCTTTCTTTACTTTCCAACTCTCACACCCATATACAGAGTAAGTGGAAATGCAAGATTGTGGATGATCTTGGTTGATATCACTAGTAACTCATCCTTACACCTGATGGTTGTTTTTTATATATATATATATATATATATATATATATATATATATATATATATATATATATAATATATATATATGTTTTCGTAGATATTTATATAGGGTATACGGGTATAGGTATGCATGTTAGGGTGGAATCGGGTTTCTTCCCGTGTAGAAATCTGGTTGTTTTGGCGACGTTTTGACGAGGTCTCACTCGTCATCTTCAGGCTGGTGTTCTGGCTTCTTTCTTCTTGAAGCAAAGCGTGATCTCAGTTGAAGTCCTTCTATAAATACTGCTGGGGGGTGTGGTTTGCTTGCTCTGTTGCTGATTGTAGGTTCGTTTGTTCTTTTGTGATTTGCTGTGTGGCTGAGGCGATCGTTAAGGGCTTAACTGCTGGTGGGTTAGATGGCTGTTTAGAGACATCCTGTGTGGGTGAGGTGCTAGATGTGTGTCTATTAGCCTTTTGTTTCTTAACGACCTTGGTGATGGGTGTTCTGGCAGCATCCTGGGCTTTGGTGGAGTGGGGTCTTGTGTCTTGTGAATTCATTTTGGTCTGGCTGCGTGTCTGTGGTCTCTCAAAGTTTTTTTGGCGTGTGTAAGTGTGCTCCATGTGGTGGCTGGAGTGGGGAGTAGCGGTAGATGGTGCAGTCGTGGTTTTGTTATTGGATGGTGGTTTCGTTTCATCTGTGGGAAGGGTCTGGGTTTGTGTTTGGTGTGGATGGAAGGTGGTGGCATCTTGTGTCCTTTTGGACCTGGTGTCAGTCTTTGTGACAGAGGCTCGTCTGTTGACCAGGGCTAGTTTCCAGATGTCAGGCAAGCGGGAGGTGTCATCACGTTTATTCATGTTGTTTGGGTGTTTCTCTATTTCAATGGCTTCCATGATTATTCGACTGTTGAAGTGTTCAGTTTTGGAGATGAGTTTGGTTCTTTTAAAATCAATTTCATGACCTGTTGTTTTTATGTGCTGGAAGAGAGAGGAAGATTTTTCTTCTTTTTTGACTGCGTTCTTGTGTTCTGCGATGCGTGCGCTTATTCTCCTGTTTGTCTGTCCGATGTATGTGGCTGGGCAGACTTTGCATGGTATTTCGTAGACTCCTTGGTTTTCTAGCTCAATCTTGTCTTTGGGGTTTCTTAAAATGTTGGCTATTTTTTGTTCGGTGCAAAAGGCTGTCTTGATATTGTGTTTGTGGAGAATTTTGCTTATTTTGTCTGTGGTGCCTTTGATGTAAGGGAGGAGGGCAGTGCCGTTGTTCTCTTCTGTTTCTTGGTTCTTGGGGGGTGTTTCTTTTTGGATTAGTTTGGTGATGGTGTTTTTTTGGAATCCGTTCGCAATTAAAGCATTCGAGAGGGTGTGTAATTCAGTTTTTAGGTGGTCTTTGTCAGCGAGGCGTTTGGTTCTGGAGATGAGGGTTTTTGCTACGGAGTTGATCTGTGCAGGGTGGTGGTGTGATTGAGCATTTAAGTAGCGGTTTGTATGTGTTTTTTTCCGGTAGATGGTATATCCTAAGGAGCCGTCGGGTTTTTTGTAGATTAGGACGTCCAGGAAGGGAAACCACCATCCAATAACAAAACCACGACTGCACCATCTACCGCTACTCCCCACTCCAGCCACCACATGGAGCACACTTACACACGCCAAAAAAACTTTGAGAGACCACAGACACGCAGCCAGACCAAAATGAATTCACAAGACACAAGACCCCACTCCACCAAAGCCCAGGATGCTGCCAGAACACCCATCACCAAGGTCGTTAAGAAACAAAAGGCTAATAGACACACATCTAGCACCTCACCCACACAGGATGTCTCTAAACAGCCATCTAACCCACCAGCAGTTAAGCCCTTAACGATCGCCTCAGCCACACAGCAAATCACAAAAGAACAAACAAACCTACAATCAGCAACAGAGCAAGCAAACCACACACCCCCAGCAGTATTTATAGAAGGACTTCAACTGAGATCACACTCTGCTTCAAGAAGAAAGAAGCCAGAACACCAGCCTGAAGATGACGAGTGAGACCTCGTCGAAACGTCGCCAAAACAACCAGATTTCTACACGGGAAGAAACCCGAATCCACCCTAACATGCATATATATATATATATATATATATATATATATATATATATATATATATATATATATATATATATATATATATATATATATATATATATATATATATATATATATATATATATATATATATATATATATATATATATATATATATATATATGCATGTTAGGGTGGTTTCGGGTTTCTTCCCGTGTAGAAATCTGGTTGTTTGGCCAAAACAACCAGATTCTACACGGGAAGAAACCCGAAACCACCCTAACATGCATACCTATACCCGTGAAAATCTACGAAAATATATATATATATATATATATATATATATATATATATATATATATATATATATATATATATATATATATATATATATATATATATATATATATATATATATATATATATAAGGAAGGATTATAGCTCTTCTATACTCATGATTTTTGTCTTCATTTTCAGCTGCAGCCCTGCTTTGGCACTATCTTTTTTTCATTTTCACTGGAAGTCATTTTAAATCATTGCTGCTTTCTGCCATTGAGATGGTATTATCTGCAAATCTTAAATTATTGATTTTTTCCACCAATTTACAACCCACTCTTCATCAGAATCTAGTCTGGGCATTCTGAATCATATGCTTTGCAAGAAACACTGTACACAAGCACTGTATACCATGTAGCACCATATGAATTTACCTATTATTATGCACCCCATGTGTGTTAAATAATTCTTTACCTTGATTTGTTTTTTTACTCACCATATCCCTTCAGAAATTCATCTGCATTTTGAAGAGTTCAAAAGTGTATTTTGTTCTGCTTCACCAAGGAATGAGGAGAGAGGGGGCAGCTTTGTCCTGTTGGTTGGTTGAACCACTCGACAGCTCTGAACAGGTCCTTTAACTGGAATTGTTTTTCTGAAAATGTCAGCTTTTGTCCATGTGTTGTGACGAGTAGAGGTGGGGGTAGGTATGCTGTACCGTTTCTGTGACTCACGTCAGAGACCAATCTACTTCATAACAAAGCTGATATTCTGGAATACAGTACTGGATTTTTTAAAAAAGCAGATAGGAATGCTCTTTTTAAATAGTATGACTGAATCTTAAAGATTGAGCCTTAAAGATGGTAAGGTTAAAGATAGAGACATAAACATTTGCATCTTCTTGTCTTCTGCTTGCGGCCACTTGGTTGCATACTTGATTCGTTTATGCCAGCAGTACTTCTGATAACACTCATTTATGGCAACTTGAATAGGTTCAAGGTGTGAGTGAACATGCTTTTCCTAGAAATATTGTACTGTACCTCAAAGAGCAAATTAATCATATAATTTTGTATCAAATTAAATCTAATCTCCTCTCTCTCTCTCTCTCTCTCTCTCCCTCTCTCTCTCCCCCCATGTTGCCACATATAGGGAAATTAGGGCAATGGCCTCTCAGCTGTTAAACATATTTTGTCAAAATACTAACCACCTGTCGATGTTGAAAGCAACATTTCCAAGTTCTGCTACCGCTACTAGAGTACTACTCTGTATGAGGTGGCAACACATAATGGATCTCCCATCCTATAGAAGGCAGACTCTGCTTGCTTGATGCTTTCAGAAATATATAATATCCTCCTATTAAACTAATTTACTAGAATTGTAGTAATTGGTAAGATGCTGGGCTGAGACTTCCTACGAGGGACAGAAAAAAGCCAAAGGAGGTTGGGGTGGCTGTGCTCACCACCTGGGGTTCAATCCCAGATAGCAGGCTCATGGTTGACTCAGCCTTCCATCCTTCCGAGGTTGGCAAAATAAATACCCAGCTTGCTGGGGGGGGGGATGTGTAGCCTGCATACTGTACAGTAATTAAACTGTAAACCACCCAGAGACTATTTGAAGTGGTATGGGGCAATATATAAACAGAACACTTTGCTTTGCTTTTTGTAGTCTGAGGAAATTCATTGCCAAATTTTGGAGTTAAACACCCTTAATCTTTTGGCTATGATACAAATGTTATCTCCAGTCATATTAACACATTGCAACATAAGTATACCACAAGGAAAGTGAAATATTATTTTGCAAGGTGTGGATCATACAATGACCTTGCTTCCAGACTTGCCTGGAAAGTTTATTACAGCAGGATCCCCCTATCTGTGGCATCAGTATCTGCTGATTGAGTTACCCACTGGTTACTATTAAATTTAAAACTCCATAAATAGCTCTGTATATCTTTAAGGGTGAATTTACCAGAACTTCCATGAGAGAGAGAGAGAGAGAGAGAGAGAGAGAGAGAGAGAGAGAGAGAGAGAGAGAGAGAGAGAGAGCTCTGGAACTGATCGCCTGTAGATACTGTGATATTTCACAGTGTCTTTCAGTAAACTGCTATGTACTGTATTTATTTATTTTATTTTCAGGGCAGCACTTTCTGCCCCCTCCCCTTAAATGGTTTAACACTCTACATACATACAGTATAATTTCACATATTGATGTGAGAGAGCACAAGAATCTAAGATGTAATGGAATAGTTCATGGCACGATCCCCAGGCAAAATTGCCTTGCATCAAAACTACCACAGAGAAAAGGCCACAGAAAAGCCAAAGAGGAAACTGATTTGGATGAACAAATGTCCTCTGAAACACAAAAGCTCTTGTGATCAATGTAGTTCATGTTCATATACCCTCAAAAAGTGCCATTGTCTTTGATTAAGTCAGCCAATGATGGGCTCCTGCACTGTGGCATGTAGCTCTTTGTGTTGAATCTCCGCGTGGATGAGATTTCAGTAAAGCAATGCATTTAGTGTCTTTACTTCCTTTGTTACACTGAAATATACGTTACAGCAAATCATTATCTACATAAAGCATTCTCTATAATGGATAGATTCAGTCAAGATCAACAACAAAAGAATACACCAAGGAAGATTAAATAATTAGTTTTGAAGAGGAAGAAGTTAATGAAGGAGAACTTACAAAGCAAGCATGCATGGAAGAAAAATTGCTGAAAGAAAATGATCTGTAAAGCTCACTGTGTCAACTACTCATTTTTTCCAATCACAGCATATTATTTCCTGTCAAAAATAAACAATTACATAATAATAATAATAATAATAATAATAATAATAATAATAATAATAATAATAATAATAATAATAATAATAATAATAATAATAATAATAATAATAATAATAGGTATGGATGTGCCTGAAAGGGCTCAGGCAGCTGTTGAAGTTTCAGGGAGCAAGTGTGCTTCTCTTGGTCTCCAGATCAAGAGAAATATCGAAGGGTGAGATTGCTGAAGGACAAAATTTGATGTTTGTATGTGAAATGTTTTTAAATCCTCAGCATTTATCACCATCCATTCCCAGCTAAAAGCAGGACTCACTAAGTCTGGACCATGGCATTTGTACTTTGTAAGGTGATTACATAATCATTCATACATTCGATCGTTCGTTCATTCGTTCATTTGTTCGTTCATTCAACTTATATGCTGCATACACTACTCGAAGGTCTCTGGGCGGTTTACAAAATTTTAAGATTCAACAAATAATGACTTATGAGAAAACCCGGAGCAAGTACAAGATACTGCAGAAAGGGCCTGTGCACACATTTATGCCTTCTAAAGCAAAGCTGAGAGTATAGTGTCATGCGCCCATTCCTAAAATGGCTCAGAAGCACTGAAATCTTTCCCAAATGTTGCCTGTCTTGCCTCTGTGAAATTTCATGCATCTAACTAGAGATGTCAAATTTCTGGAAACTTTGGTAACCCATATGTTCTTGGACTGCAGTTCCCAGAAGCCTTCACCACTAATTTTGTTGGCTGGGGTTTCTGGGAGTTGTGGTCCAAGAACTGGTAGGGGTTTGTTTTCATCCCCCCCCCAAGTTTCCTGAAATTTGACATCTCTACATCTAACCCAGTGACACCACAAGGAGCCACCTCCTATGTTTGGATCATGAAATCTAAAAGAACGCGATCCTGCTCACTTGGCAATCTGTGACATGAGACTGTGGTTTATGCCCTTAGATCACCAGTCAGGGAGCTGTAAAGCTTGAACATCTGGCAGTAGCACGTAACGAAGCAGGCAAAGGGAATAACATTGGCCATTTATCCCTGCCAACTGCTCGCAAATGGCCATCTGGTTGCTGGCCAGTACATCCCTATCATCTTTTAATCTTCATCATTATCATATTGCAAAGCAGGAAGGGATCCTATGAATCATCAAGTCCAGACCCTCTCAAGGAGGCACAGTGGGGAATCGAGCTCCCAACCTCTGGCCCCACAGCCAGATAACAAAACCCAACAAGCTGTCCAGCAGTTCTTGCATGCGATGCCAATTTGAGGAGGCACTATAATTCTTTAATTATAGTGAAGGCAGGTGCTGATTAGATAAGATTTGTTGACGGCAGCATTTGTGGAGGGGGAAATGTCAAATACATGTCACACTGAGAGATTTAAAGTAAGAACTTGGTGTCACTGTCTGCTGCAGCTAATCAACATGATGAAAAACAAGTAGGGCAATGATTATCCCCTCTTAATCATTCAGACCTGTCTATCACCTCTTCAGCAAATATGAAGAGTGGCTAGTTTTGTATTTCCTGATATTTAGCAAGGAAATGAAAGAGAACATTTGTGTGAAAAATCAAAGTTTTGTTGAGAGTTGCGCTGAGAAGAGGAACCTTGCGAACTTTATGTGCATAGGTTAAGTTATACATGGTGTTAGATACTGCCTATCAGTGATATGTATATCATTACATCTGGCACATAGACCAGTGATGGTGAAGCTTTTAGAGACCAAGTGCCCAAACCGCCATTCAAAACCCACTAATTTTTCGCAAAGTGCAAGTACAGCAATTTAACCTAAACACAGGTGGCTGTGAAGGGGCGAAGTCAGGTGCCCACAGAAAGGGCTCTGACAGTACCACCTTTGGCACCTGTGTCATCTGTTCACCAACACTGCCCTAGATTCACTCCTGCTTGGCTGGATGAACACTTTTGTGTGTGTGTGTGTGTGTGTGTGTGTGTGTGTGTGTGTGTGTGTGTGTGTGTGTGTGTGTGTGTGTGTGTGTGTGTGTGTGTTCTTAATATGCTTAGAAGCTTAGAAAGTCATTTTCTTCAATATTTTTTATTGTTGTGAACTTTGGTATTTTAGAGTTACATTGTTAGCTTTTTGCAATGTGCTTTTTTAGGCTAAAAGGTCTTGCATCATGAGAATATAACTAAAACATACTTTAAGGTATTTTTATTGTAGTTTTTAGCTTTGAATTGAAATCTGTAGTATTTGCCTGCAACTTAAGTTAGTTTTATTCTTATTTTTAAGCATGTGTGCCTACAGTTTTTCTATAGCTGTGAGATTGTTTTCAGTACTAATTGAGTTGTCAAATTATTTTTACACGTATGGTATACTGTGTAGAAGCAGTTCAGATAAACAAAGCTTGTATAATAAGACAAGACAAGGTGATGTTGCCTAGAATCATTTAAACAATATATGCTAGGAAATGATTGTCTGGTTTCATTCTGGAATTAAGCCCTTTTTGGGATAAATGCCAGCTATGATGAACACAGGTTTTAGACACATACACCCTTTAGGTCTATTCCCCCAAGAGGGAAAGTTCAGGCATCAAACTCCCTTACTGGTTAACAAGATATGCTGTTATAACAAGATATGCTGTATATACAGTAGATGTTGTGTGTAGCAAACAATGTTAGAGTAGGCCCTTTGAATAGATGTGGTGAACCTTGTCAGGCAACACAGGTGGGCTTGTCATGAAGAGATACAAAATCATTGGTTGTTTCATTTTTTAGATGTGTATGATTACTTGAAGAGGAAAAGTACTTTTAAGAGTTTCAGCCTCAGAAGTCAAAATAACTTGGCTTGTTTAGGATAATACGGACTTTGACAGGGAGTGAATGGTTGCCATTTGCTATTCTACCTTAGGCCAGTCCTTGACATAATTATCCTGTGACATCCTTGAAGAAAGTGTATTACTTTCTCCTTAATATGATTACTTCCAAGTATCTCTGACTCCCAAGTTTATATGTTTTGAACAACTATGACCTTCCTTTGTTTACACTTGCTCCAGCTACATTTGTGTCATTGTACTACTAGAGTTGTATTTTTTGGCTGTTTTAATGATGTGTATATACACTGGAGCCACTACTCTGAAGTCTGAAGAAACGAAATCAAGACTGTTTGGTACACTTCTCTTCCTCATTCACACACAATCTGGTGTTCAGACACAGGTCCAGGAGCAGGCATATCTGGTATGGGTTGAGGCGGCTTCTGGAGGTGAGGGTGCTGTCTTCTCTTAATCTTCTCTTTACCATTATTAGCGCATCAGTGGTGGGTATGCTGGTAAAGAGTGATGTAACACCACATATTTCTTGTACAGAGGGGACTTCTACAGACAGAAGCATGGTTGTGCCATGGGTTCCCCAGTGTCACCAATTGTAGCAAACCTATACATGGAAGAAGTGGAGAAGAAGGCACTCAACACCTTCCCAGGGACAACACCATCCCACTGGTTCAGGTATGTAGATACCTGGGTGAAAATAAAGACTCAGGAAGTACAGGCCTTTACAGACCACATCAACGCAGTGGATCCTAATATTAAGTTCACTAGGGAAGACACCCAAGACAACAGGCTGGCTTTCCTGGATTGTGCAGTCATCATCAGACCTGACCGTGGCCTGGGAGTAGAAGTTTACAGGAAACCCACCCACACAGATCAATACTTACGGTTTGACTCCCACCATCCATTACAACACAAACTAGGAGTCATCAGGACCCTAAGCCACAGAGCAGAGAGCGTCCCCACCTCCACAGAACCCAAGAAGAAAGAAGACGGGCACCTGAAGACAGCACTTAAGGCCTGTGGATATCCAAAGTGGGCCTTCAACAAAGCAGTGGGCCATCCCAGAAGAACAAGGGATCAGTCTGAGACCCAGACCCGACGGAAGAACCTGGTCATTCCTTACATGGCGGGAGTGTCGGAGAAGCTTAAAAGGATTTTTGGCAAACACCACATCCCTGTTTATTTCAAACCCACAAACACACTAAGGCAGAGACTTGTCCACCCAAAGGATCCGATACCAAACCATAAAAGGAGCAATATAGTATATGCAGTCCAATGCAGTAAAGAGTGTTCAGACCTCTACATCGGAGAAACTAAACAGCCATTAAACAGAAGAATGGCCCAACATAGGAGGGGTAACAGCTCAGGACCAGAATCAGCAGTACACCTCCATTTGAAGGGAAAAGGCCACTCTTTCAAAGATGAGGATGTACACATATTAGACAAAGAAGAGAAGTGGTTTGAGAGAGGAGTAAGGGAAGCCATTCATGTTAGCATTGAAAATCCCTCCCTCAACAGAGGTGGTGGGCTCTGGCATAGTCTATCTGCTACTTATCAGGCTGTACTTTCCAAAGTACCCAGGCAAATCAAAGAGCCTTCACCACCAAGGTCACAGCTAATGACCCATTCTTGATGGGTTTCAGCACCTTAGGCCATTGTTTACCTTAAGGCCATGGACACTAATGTCTCCCTAACGAGCCTATTCAGGCTATTGTTCATCTTATGAACCAATCAGACCAGGGGACAAGAGGTCAAGCTGACTATAAGAAGGACTACTTGCACTAGCTGTATTCAGACCGATGAAGCTGTTTGGATGAACAGCGAAACGTTTCTATCTCTCAAAAAAGAAGTCCAGTAGCCATGACTCAACTCCCAGTTAAGCCTAGGGATGCATCTAAGAACACACCCAGATTTCAAAGCTAACATTTTTTCGGGGGTGAAGCATATAACTTAACACAACATAAATTTACTCCCTGCCCAGAAAACATATTCTTTCTTAGATTAAGCTTCATTTTGGGCCTTTTCACACGACCCCTAAAATCTGCGGAAAATAGCTCCCAGATCCGGAGCTTAAAATTGTTTCCCCACCAGCTCCAGAGTTTACAAAATCTTAAGTGCGACCACGCCCACCTAAGCGCGTCCCAGTGCACTTTTCAAGTACCTGCTCTCCGGGGGTGAAAAGTTCCTGATGCGGATGTAATGTAGTGAGTGCCGGGCTCTCCTCGCTTCTGTTTGTTGTTGTTTTTTGCCCCCCACCCCTTTAAGAGATACTAAGAGACTGGAATGCTGCCACGAACAGAGCGAGACGGCAGAACGGAGGTGAGCCGGCATTCTTTTCTTTCTTTTTTTCTCCCTCCCCTCACGCAGACAGCAGCCAAGAGTGCAGAGGGGGTGGGAACACAGGAACAGCGACAAACCCCCAAGATCTCTGGTCCGAACTTAAGTGGCCAGCGGATCTTAGGGGTCGTGTGAAAAGGCTGTTTGTTCACCCTTTTCCAGTCTCTCAAATACCAGGCACTGGTTTAGGACTGAAACAGCTTTCTTGAAATTAGATTAAAAGGACAGGTAGAGTTATGTGTCATCAGCATGCCGTTGGAAGAATCTTAAACTCCCATCTTCTCTCAGGGGAAACTGTTCAATTTCTTGGCCTTTGGCATCTCATCTAAAGAGAGAGAGAGAGAGAGAGAGAGAGAGAGAGAGAGAGAGAGACTGTTAAGCAGAATGAGGTGCAGGAAAAGCATAATTTTTTAGTGCTGGATTGACTGACAGTCACCCTAATAAAAAAGGTCCCTTCCAGCTAAACCCACCAGAGGCAGTATATGAGGTTGAAATAACTCTTAACAGAACAAACAGGGACATTTCTAGTGGAGGTCATCCACTTAGACAACCACCAGGCCAAAAGCCAGATTGGAATGGATATAGATAAACCATTTCATCCAGAGACTTCTGGAGCTCAGAAACCACTACTTTTTCCTTGCCCCAAGTGTTGGGAATATTGTAGGCTATTCAGTAGTTAACCTAGTGGATGTCAGAGAGCTCCAAGTTCCACTGTGTAATAAGGGCAATAATAAATAACGTCAATAATAAACCTGTCCTTGATAGTTGAACTGCAGAGAGCTCCTCCATGCTCAGATCACTTTCATTCTGCCCAGCATGATAAACCATATCCAGAATGTGCTCTGAAACATGACTGTGACCAGATATCCCTTGGGACAGACCCACTGTTGTCATGGACAACATGAAATCCTGCTACTGGTAAAGAAGGACGGATGAAGCATGAATAATCGTATCCCTCCACTTACCAATCTCAGGAATGTACACAAAGGGGAGCAATAAAATCCAGTCTGAAAGTAAGATCAGAAGTTACAGAAAGATTCATTAGGAATAGATAACAAATGTAGAAACTAAAAATACAATTATTAAAAAACAAGTATGAGGGCTGTCATGAAAGAAAGGTTTTAGCCAAAATGCACAGATTTCTGGGTAACATTAACTATGTCCAGGTGTAAAGTCTGAGTGTTGACTGTAAAGATTTGTGTATATGGAACGGTTAGTTTGTCTCTAAAAGCATAAACATTCCAAAGACTATATTCGTAATGCAGCTTCCCCTACAATAACAATCCCAGATCCATTTCAACGCAGCCAGCTGAGGGGACTCCAGCAATAGCTCAAGACCAGCTTGTCTAGCACATGGAAACTGTTTTGCCATGGAGAACATGCCAACAAAATCTCTTTTCTGCCCTACGTACCCATCTGTTATATATACCCAAGCCAAGGAAACTGTGACAGGGCACCTGGTGAGGAGGATGACGGCATCATAGGCAGTTACAACTCTACATCCCCATCTACAAGGTTTGGCCTGATGCTGTTCCTAGAACCCAGGTGGGCAGAGTCAAGCAAGGCTGACTCTTAATTTAGTTTAATGCAGACCAGTTTGGCAGGCTTATTCAGGATTAGATCCTGGATTGCTGTAATTTCCCATTCCCTGATCTGGCATTCAGCAGCAGCAGTTTTAACCCAAGAGGAACATTGCTGTAGAAGCATAGGCTGATATTCTATAACAGGGCTGTTGAACAGGCCAAGGTCTACTTTATCTGGCCCAAAGTGCCTGAGGACTACTACACTAAAACCTCTACTTACGAATTTTATCCATTCCGAGAACCTGCTCAAAAGAACAAACTTTTGTAAGTAGGGTAGCGGTTTCCCATAGGAAATGCGCTGAAAACCATTTAATCTGTTCTGGATGGAACAGATTTCAATGCGCCATGGCCCTTGAACTGCCCCGCTCGTCTGAGACAGTGGGCTGGCAGACCCAGAACTTTGCTGGGGCAGTGGTGGTCCTTGGGATGGGGGAGGGAGGAGTGGAAAACTTATCCCCTCACTTTTTTTATTGATGGTTGGTGGGCTACTTTTGAACCCTTCATGGGCCACCAGTAGCCCGCGGTCTACCTGTTGGGCAGGCCTGTTCTATAATAAATCACAACTAGAGTAGGTCCATTGAAGAAGTGGAAGTTATCAAGCAGGTGACTCACCCAATGCCCACTGATTTAGTGTTACCAATGCTCTATTTCCCCTTCTTTCATTGTCATATGACTAGTTTCTATTAGACATGGGCATTTCGTTTCAGAAGGGGTCCGTCCGGTTCTGAAACGAAACACGTTCAGAACCGGGACCCACTCTCCAGAACGAAATCAACCACTGACTTACCTTCCTTTAGGTCGCTTGGGGCAAAACTCCAACCAGGAAGCAACCTCCAACATGTCATCTTTCCTTCTCCCTGGCACTGGCCAATCAGGAGCTGTGCAAGGACATCCATCATCCTGCTTCCCTGTCTGATTGGCCATTGAAGTTGGACTCTTCAAAATCTGATTAGCTGCAGAATGTACCAAATGCCTCTTTTAAAAATATTTTCTCATTGGAAGTATCAAGATGGGCAAGGCTGGGGATCTTTCAGGTCAAATCCAATTTCACAGTTCTGCTTTTTATTGTTTTGATCAATAAATTAAAAAAAGAGAATCTGCTAAACGAGCACTCATTATAGAAGATATTTTGCAGCAGTTTATAGTGGAATACAGCATTATAAATCCCAATATCTTTGCTTTGACGTAATAACTGGGTTACAGCAATTAGCAAAATGTCTTCGGAAAGAACAACTGCATAAATCAGCCTGAGCTACATAAACAGGCTGAAGGAATCTGTAAGTATTTAGGCTTCAGTCTAAAACTCTTGTAAGGCTTGAAGCTTTGGCTTTCTGTACTCAAGTATTTGCTGCAGGCAAACTTTTAACCTTCTGCGAAATGACCTTATGTTCACTCCCCCTCTCTCTTTGTGCCCTTACACAAACTTAAAGGCAGCTGGAGGTGTTTGTCTGGTGGTCTCTTGGGGGCTCTTGATCCCTCAAAGTTACTGGAATTCAGGTCATAGCAGTCCCTCTGTCTTGGCGGTTGCTGACAGAGGCAGTTTTGCGGCTTCTGTTTAGTCACACGCAAACACATACTTTCCCTTTTAGCAGCTGCTAGTCCAGAAGTCATCTTGAGAGACCTTTTGTTACTGGGTGCGGGTAGTGGACTGTTCCAATTTGTCCTCTTCAGATGCTGTTTTAGGGACCAGCTCTGCTGCTTCTTGTCTCAGGTGTTGTTGAGTATTTTAAAGGAAATTACACCACATTATAGGGAGGGGCATAAACCCTCTCAAGGCTCCAGGACTCCTTTATCACAAAGATCCTGAACCAGGAAATATTTCCCTGAATGTTACTGCCACCTTCTCAGTGTGGAAGATGCTGAACAAGGCTTGTCAAGTGCCTTTTAGAGTGAAGCTGAAGCCTATTTATAGTGTGCATATCTCTCTGAATTGGTGTAGATTTGGGTGCCTCATGCTTAAAATGTACCTAGCTGTCTAAAAGGGGGGACTGTTCCACATTTTGGATTTCTTGTCCTTTCAGTTCCCCAGCTCCTTGAATTCAACAAGCTTGTAGTTCCATGGGGGTTGTATGAATGAAATACTAGCATGGTCCAGAGAACTGGGAAGGAGAGGACTAAAAAGTGTTCCTTCTTTTTTCCAGCATACCATGGTTATCTTAGTGGTTTATTTAAACAACAGTTAAGTGAAAATGAGATCAAACCATAGCTACAGGTCTTGGCTTGTAGTTAAATCACGTTGAGTGTTGACAATAACAGGGCTTAATAGAGTCCACAGATTCAAAGAGGTTTAGAAAGTTCAAAATGGTGCTAGCTTGGCTTTGTTGCCCTCTGTCCTATGGAATCATGCTGGCTTCTGAATGCGCTTTGTCTCTGCTATTCAGGGAATGGTACTCTAACTCTGATATAGTTAGATGACTTCCTAGGGAGCTCAGAGCCAATTGCCATTCCTTAGGAGATCATTTCTGTGCTAGAAATCCAATCTGTCCAAGCATTCTAATATTCTTCACTATTAGAATAGATAGATAGATAGATAGATAGATAGATAGATAGATAGATAGATAGATAGAGAGAGAGAGAGAGAGATAGATAGATAGATAGATAGATAGATAGATAGAGAGAGAGAGAGAGAGAGAGAGAGAGAGAGAGAGAGAGAGAGAGAGAGAGAGAGAGAGAGAGAGAGAGAGAGAGAGAGAGAGAGTGAGGAATGTAGGCGTGATCTTGGATCTGGCCTCATCCCTGGAAGCCCAGGTGATGACTGTCCCCAAGTCTGCCTTTTTTTTTTTTTAATCTTCGGCAGATCGCCCAGATCTGCCGGTACCTGGACGAGGCCTCCTTGAGAACAATTGTGCAACCGCTTGTGATCTCGAGGTAGATTATGGCAATGCTCTCTACAGGGGGCTGCACTTGACCCTTGTTTGGAGACTACAGAGGGTACAAAATGCAGCAGCCAGATTGGTGGTTGGTGCAGGCAGATACAATCACATCACCCCAGTTTTGGCTCATTTGCATTGGTTGCCCGTTGTGTCACGAATAAGGTTCAAGGTATGGCTTTTGACTTAACCCTCCACAGCTTGGGACCTGAGTACCTGACAGACTGGATCTTCCAGAGGTCGACTGAGGCCCGCCCCACCAGAATGTCTCCGGCGCTCTCACTTTGGGTGGCCACTCTCAGGGAGGCCTGGAAATTGATCACTCGAAACTGGGCCTTCTTTGTGGCTGCCCCTTGACATTGGAACAAACTGCCCAGTGATATTCACCTTGCACAGTCCCTGCCCGCCTTTAGAAAAGTGCTTAGAGAGAGAGAGAGAGAGAGAGACAGAGACAGAGACAGAGACAGAGACAGAGACAGAATCAAAAATGTATACCAAAACGCACACACAGGGAGATAATTTACTAAGAGAGAGAGAGAATACATTTACTTCAGGAGCTGGCAGAGTAGGAGCTGTCTCAGAAATTCTGGGGTAAGGATCACACAGCCAGTCCACAAGCCACCCTGCCACTCACCCTTGGTTTTACCAGCCATTGGCTATTATTCATTTCATCTCACTGACCATAATGGGCGCCAACCACCACTGAATGCTAGTGGTCCTTAGGGTAGACACTACAACCACCCCAGTTGCCTGAAGTGTATAAATGAACTAATAGAGAGGACATGTGATAGGAACTTATAGACGAGGCAGTGGAACTTATAGACGAGGCAGAAATAAGAATCTTTTGTTCAGGAGCCTCGTGGCACAGTGGTTAAACTGTACTTCAGCTATACAGTAACTGTGCTCACAACTTGTGGTTCAATCCCACTCAGCCTTCCATCCTTCCAAGCTTGGTAAAATGAGTACCCAGCTCGCTGGAGGGAGGGGAGCAATGTGTAGCCTGCATAAATAAATTGTAAAGTGCCCAGAGAGTGCTTTAAGCACTATGGGGCGGTATATAAGCAGAACACTTTGCACTTTTTTGTTATCCCTGTTAGAAATGTAAACTCTCACTTGTCCTATTTGCACACATTGAGGATGAGAATCTACAAAGCTTTTCTCCCCTTTGCCTTGTGAGATAGTGCAGAATTTTGTGGCACATTTGCCACAAGAAGTGAGTTAGATTTGAATGGTCTTTGTGCAAATTAACCAAAACTGGGCAAAATAATACTTTCAACATGGATAAAATGTTAATAAATAAAGCAGTTTTTCAAAATGGTGGTAGCGATTGCTATGGAGACATGGGTTTTTAATTATCAGAAGCATAGGACGGGTAGCTCACATCCTTTTAAGCAGTCAACTAGGCTGTCTGTGCCTCTCTCTCTCTCTCCGCTTTTGCAAAGAAGGAAAACAGTTGTGTGCAAACAAGTACTGAATGAATGATATGTGCCTCTCTATTTACATGCCCAGTAAAAACCAGGCGGAATGTGAAGTACTCTAATCTCATTTTTTCCCTTTCAGGATCTATATACAGTACCTCTCAATGTGAATTTAAAGAACACGCAATAAATTGCAGTATTAAAACAAAATAAAATAAATAAATTACTATTTATTTTCTTCCCAAGTTGAGGGCTTTTTTCTGTCATTCCCAAATGGAGAGGTATATATTTATTGATATGTAGTTTCCAGCAACACATTTCTTGATGTATGGTGGGTTGTTTTTTTCATGTGAGGGTCAAAGGTTTGGGCACCATTACTGAAAAATGTATTATGAGGTGAACAGGAAAGAGAAAGAAAAGAACCTGCCACACATGGTTTCCTTGCAGTAATGGGAAAGTTCAAGATATGTGTTAACAGGCTTTTGCTAACAGGCTTTTAGAAAGCATATCCGGATAAGAAAGATTTCTATCATGTCACTTGCCAAGAAATGCCTGCTCCAGATGTGAAGGGAAGGCCTGCTTAGAGATCCTTAGTTCACGTTCTTTTGGACCCCCTTCATTGAAAGTCACACAATTATGTCATCAGGTCAGTCCAGATAAATAGGTCTCTAGCTGTCCCCTCTGCCTTGACTCTTCCATTGTACTTATGAGCATCAATAATGTGGTGTTTTTAATGTGATTAAATAGCCAGTGACTCAATGGAAAATTTCTGAAGGACCATCTGAATTTATGCAGGTGGAAACTTCTCTGATTGTATAACCCCAAATCCATGCAATATGAATGCATCACAAAGAAACTGGCTTTGTTCTTCCTGTAATATTATCTAGACTGTGAGTTTGTTGTTGTTATTATGTGCCATCTATTTGGAGATGGACGGAGCCATGGAAACTGGACTTCTTTTCTTGGATCAGTAGCGAAACATTTCGATCTCTCAAGAAAAGAAGTCCAGTTGCCATGACTCAAGTTCTAGATAAACTCACCTGGATGTTTGAGAATCTTCACAGACATGTCCCTTCTAGTCACTTCCAACTTCCAGCAACCTTATGAAAGAGTGACTTCCAAAATGACCTATCAATAAAAGCTTTTGTAAATTCAGGTCTGTTACTTTCTTTATGGAGTTACTCCACCTCCTATTTGGTCTTTGTGTTGTCTCACTGCCTTCAACTTTTCCTAGCATTTTTTTTCTGTAAGTCCTGTTTTCTCCCAATGCACTCAAATTATAAAAGCATGTTTTGTCACTTGTGGTCTCCAGAAAGAGTTGACCCAGGACTCACTCATTTGTATTTCTGGTGGTGCAGCGTCCATAAAGCTCTTCTCCAAAACCATATTTTAAATAAATTATTTTCCTGTCAGCTTTTTTCACTGCCCAGTTTTCACTTCCATACACCATAATTGAAAATACTGTACAGTACAACAGTGTGGATGATCTTGGTCTTACTGTCCAATAACACATCTTTTCACTTGATGATCTTCTCATAGTTTCTTAGTAGCCACCTCCCAGATAAAACCTTCAACAATTTCAATTTCTTCATTGTCAACTTTAAAGTTTTGTAGTTCTTTTGTAGTCATGATTTTTATCTTCTTAATAACCAACTGCAGTCCTGCTTTTGTGCTTCTTCCACTTTCACTAGGAGCTATTTCCTGTCATTGTTGCTTTCTGCCAATAATATGGTGGGAGCTGCACTTAATATATTGATGTTTCTTCCACCCATTTTCACTCTTTCTTACTCTGGATCTAATACAGTTTTTTTAATAATATGTTTTGGATACAGGCTGATCAGAAAGGGAGATAAAATACAGCTGTTTTTAGACTTTTCTGTTTTTCCATATTGTCTCCTGGCACTAATTTGTTGTCCACAGTAGAGGTTACATATCAGGACAACTCTGATGAGGCACACCTGTTTCTTTTGGAAGAATCCATAACTTCACATGATCCACACAAAAAGCTCTATTAATCTTCAGAAATTATTTGGTGCACTCAGTAGCCAGTGTGTATGTGCAACATGATCTGTGTCACCATTTCCTTTCTGGAATCTAGTTTGAGCCTCAGGCATTTCTCATTCCATGCAGGGTAATGGTTTTGTTGCAACACCTGGAGCATCACTTTGGTCACATGGGACATTAGATGAATGGGCTTATACTGTAGTTCATGGCAGCTATCGCTCCAAATAAGAGCCAGTGACCTTTGTCTTCATAATGACCAGTGGGAAGTGAAATAACCATGCACATCTTTCACCCCTTTTTACGATGTGGTGATTGCACCATTGGCCTGGAGTTTGGGGGATCCAGATTCAAGACCCCACTATGTCATGAAGATCATTGGATGACCTTGGGCCAACTATCTCTCCCATTCTGATCTACTCACAGAGTTGTGGGAAGATAAAAGTGAAGAGTTGAAGAGCCATGAGCACTGCTTCAGTGGAGGACAAATGGACAATAAATGTCACAATCCATAAATATAAGGAAGCAATGTATTTTCACTGTTACTTACTTAGAGTCAGGAATTTCCTCCGCAAAACGTTAGATTAGATATGGTCAACCATGATCTGTATGGACAAAGAATATGGGAAACAGATGGAGCCATTCAGTGCACATATCTACTTGGAGGTCATTTACAGGGAATGCTACTTCCATCTAGTTGTGTAGGACTGCAGCTTATTGTGCCTGTTCTTTGCCCTTTTGTCTCTTTTAACAGATAATGAGATCTGCAAGTGATCGGTTTGTTGAGCCCATTATTCTCAGAAACTGACTGCTGTGTTTTGAATTAAAGATTCTACATTTTATCTAGCAATATAGCTTCACATTTCAGGTGCTGAGGATAACAACACTCAAGTTCAATAAGCTTAACAGATGAATTGAAAATATTTGTGAAGATGCAAGATAAAACTGAATAGTGTTACAAATATTTGTTCTTGTTCGCCTGTGGAAAACTGCACAAGGCAGTAGCAGTGAGATAAAGAAATGTTGTGATTTGTTTTATCCATGCCAGGAACTGTACATTGCTTTGTTTTTCTCTTATTCACAGGAAGAAGGTATTGTGAAAGAGATTGACATCAGTCACCATGTAAAGGAAGGTTTTGAAAAAGCAGATCCATCACAATTTGAGCTGCTGAAAGTATTAGGGCAAGGCTCATATGGAAAGGTAATATATATTTTATTTATTTGTCTGCTCTTTTGTTTATTCTGCCTTTCTGCCAAAAGAGAAAGCATAAAAATAAAGAATGATGACATTCAATAAAACAGTTACAATTTTAAAAAATAACATGTTAGAAATCTATGACTTGAAAAAGAACCAGCACCAACAAACCTGTGCTGTTAGAATCTCTTTAACCTTATCTCAGTTTAGATGTTTAAAAAGGCCTGTCTTTTATGTGCAAGAAGTTGTGTAAGAGTGCAATGTCCTTTTCATGCATTTGTATGTAAACTGTTGCAATGGTTTTTTAAATCAGTGCTGAATTCAAAACGTAAGCTGATCTTGAGTACTGTTCAAAAGAAGGCACAATCACAGATGCTTGCCTGGGTTGTGTTTCCTCTTCCTCAAACTTCCAGGATTCTTCCAAAGCAAAGCAAATAAGACAACATTGCACTGAAGGAAGAGGCACATCCTTTGGGCATTTGTGCTCCTCTTCCTCCATTCTTCAAGATACTGGTAGCATTTAGATCCAAATACTGTACTGTGTCTTCCTCACAATATTACCATTAACACAGTAGTTTTCAACCTGTGAGTCCCCAGGTGTTCCTGGACTGCAACTCCCAGAAGTCTTCATCGCTAGCTGAGCTGGCCAGGATTTCTGGGAGTTTGCAGTCCAGGAACATCTGGGGACCCACAGGTTGAGAGCCACTGCATTAACAGAACATGGACAACCTGCAGTACAGAGTCACAATTAGAGGAGGCCCATTGACTTAGTTTAATTTACATAGGTATTCACACACTAAATACCCATTGATCTGCTCTACTTGTGATTTGCTACTCGGTTCCAGAAACTGTGTGACCATGAACAGCATTATCTGGAAGTTGAGTCATGGCAACTGGACTTCTTTTTCTTGAGAAATGGCAATTGGACTTTCTTTTTCTACCTCTCAAGAAAAAGAAGTCCAGTTGCCATGACTCAAATTCCAGATAAATTCACCTGAACGGCTGAGAATCTTCACAGACCTGAATAGCATTACTTTCAATACATTATATGTTGGGCAATGACTTTACCACTGATGATTGGAAAGCAGTATTCTCTCTGAGGCTGAAACTACTTTCTCCAGAAAAACCTGTTAGAATCTGCCACTACTCCTGTCATAGCACATAATGTCAATCCGGCCAGTGGTTCAAAATGGCATCCTTTCAGCTCTTGCTTTTCCCTCTGCCACCTTTTATATGCCCACTCTCATGTCTTCCAATTACCTTCTCTCCTTTCCCATTTGCACAAGCAAAGGGCTGATTCCTTTTCCTTTTGCTCTTCTGTTTGCACATATTTGTTATTATCTATCTATTTAAATTATTTTATTCCACCTTTCTCCTGAAAAAAGGACCCAAGGCAGCTGAAGTCATTAAAAACACAACATTAAAAGATACCACACACGCTTGAGCTTAGCCAAAACACCAAGAAGCGATTAAAAGCTAAAAATAGTAAATTAAATCCTTTTTAAAAAAAACTATTTAAAATCTCTCATGCTCATGTGTTGCAAAAAAAATTAAAAAGAGTGAAAATGGGGCACAATGTTCATTCCATGTGACCGGCCTCTGTCACACACGTGGGAATAAAAGTGCACAATCAGTCCAGTATCTTCTACCATCAAAAATGCAGCACTTGAGTGTGTGTTACAAGTGGGGTTAAGAACATAAGAAGAGCCATGCTGGATCAGGCCAAAGGCCCATCTAGTCCAGGTTCCTGTATCTCACAGTGGTCCCGTCAAATGCATCTGGGAACACAGGAGACTAGATATCTGTCTCCTGATACCACTCTCCTGCATCTGGTCCTTGAAGTATCCCGGTTTTAAGCATGGAGATTACACATCTCCATCATGGTTTGTAACCTGTGATGGACTTTTCCTCCAGGAATCTGTCCAAACCCCTTTTGAAGGCATCCAGGCCAGATGCCATTACCACATCCTGTGGCAGGGAGTTTGACAGACTAAACATGCTGGGTAAAGAAGTATTTTCTTTTGCCTGTTTTTACTCTCCCTCAATTTGACTGGATGTCCCCTAGAATTGTATCTGTTTGCAACTAATTGTATCTGTTTGCAACTAATCTTTAGCAATGGTATTTTTCCTGATTTATTGCTGTTGTTGTTGTTCAGTCGTTCAGTCATGTCTGACTTTTCGTGACCCCATGGACCAGAGCTCGCCAGGCCTTCCTATCCTCCACTGCCTCCCGGAGTTTTGTCAGATTCATTTTGGTTGCATCAATGACACCGTCCAACCATCTCATTCTCTGTCGTCCTCTTTTCCTTTTGCCTTCGATTTTTCCCAGCATCAGGGACTTTTCCAGGGAGTCCTCTCTTCTCATGAGGTGGCCAAAGTACTGGAGCCTCAGCTTCAAAATCTGTCCTTCAAGTGAACATTCGGGGTTGATTTCTTTCAGAATGGATAGGTTTGATCTCCTTGCAGTCCAGGGGACTCTCAAGACTCTCCTCCAGCACCACAGCTCAAAAGCATCAATTCTGCGGCGATCAGCCTTCTTTATAGTCCAGCTCTCACTTCCATACATCACTACTGGAAAAACCATAGCTTTAACCATCCTGACCTTAGTTGGCAAAGTGATGTCTCTGCTCTTTAGGATGCTATCTAGGTTTGCCATTGCTTTCCTCCCAAGAAGCAGGCGTCTTTTTATTTCGTTGCTGCAGTCGCTATCTGCAGTGATCAGGGAGCCCAAGAAAATAAACTCTGTCATTGCCTCCATTTCTTCCCCTTCTATTTGCCAGGAGGTGATGGGACCAGTGGCCATGATCTTAGTTTTTTTAATGTTGAGCTTCATCCCATTTTTTTCACTCTCCTCTTTCACCCTCATTAAGAGGTTCTTTAATTCTTCCTCACTCTCTGCTATTAGAGTAGTATCATCTGCGTATCTGAGGTTGTTGATATTTCTTCCGGCAACCTTAATTCCGGCTTGTGATTCATCCAGACCGGCCTTTCTCATGATGTACTCTGCATATAAGTTAAATAGGCAAGGTGACAGTATACAGCCTTGTCGTACTCCTTTCCCGATTCCAAACCAGTCAGTTGTTCCATATCCAGTTCTGACGGTTGCTGCTTGTCCCACATATAGATTTTTTAGGAGACAGATAAGGTGGTCAGGCACTCCCATTCCTTTAACGACTTGCCATAGTTTGTTGAGGTCTACACAGTCGAAGGCTTTGGCATAGTCAATGAAGCAGAAGTAGATGTTTTTCTGGAACTCTCTGGCTTTCTCCATAATCCAGCGCATGTTGGTGATTTGATCTCTAGTTCCTCTGCACCTTCGAAATCCAGCTTGTAGTTCTGGAAGTTCTCTTTCCACATACTGCTGAAGCCTGCCTTGTAGAATTTTGAGCATAACCTTGCTAGCATGTGAAATGAGTGCAATTGTGCGATAGTTGGAGCATTCTTTGGCGTTTCCTTTCTTTGGAATTGGGATGTAGACCGATCTTTTCCAGTCCTCTGGCCACTGCTGGGTTTTCCAAATTTGCTGGCATATCGTATGCAGCACCTTTACAGCATCCTCTTTTAAGATTTTAAAGAGTTCAATTGGAATGCCGTCACCTCCACTGGCCTTGTTGTTTGCAATGCTTTCTAAGGCCCACTTGACTTCACTTTCCAGGATGTCTGGCTCCAGGTCAGCAATTACGCTATCTTGGTTATCAGGGACATCCAGATCTTTCTGATATAATTCTTCTGTATATTCTTGCCATCTCTTCTTGATCTCTTCTGCTTCAGTTAGGTCCCTACCATTTTTGTCCTTTATCATATCCATCTTTGCACGAAATACCCCTTTAATATCTCCAATTTTCTTGAACAGATCTCTGGTTTTTCCTTTTCTGTTGTTTTCCTCTATTTCTTTGCACTGTTCATTCAAGAAGGCCGCCCTGTCTCTCCTTGCTATTCTTTGGAAGTCTGCATTCAATTTTCTGTATCTTTCCCTTTCTCCCTTGCATTTTGCGTCCCTTCTCTCCACCGCTATTTGTAGGGCCTCGTTGGACAACCACTTTGCTTTCTTGCATTTTCTTTTCTTTGAAATATTTTTCATTGCAGCCTCCTGTACAATGTTGCAAGCCTCCATCCATAGTTCTTCAGGTGTTCTGTCCACCAAATCTAGTTCCTTGAATCTATTCTTCACTTCCACTGTGTATTCATATGGGATTTGACTTAGGTTATACCTGACTGGCCCATGGTCTTCCCTACTTTCTTCAGTTTAAGTTTGAATTTTGAAATAAGAAGATGATGATCTGAGCCACAGTCAGCACCAGGTCTTGTTTTTGCTGACTGTATAGAGCTCCTCCATCTTTGGCTGCAGAGAACATAGTCAATCTGATTCCGGTATTGTCCATCTGGTGATGTCCATGTGTAGAGTCGCCTTTTGTGTTGTTGGAAAAGAGTGTTTGCAATGACCAGCTTGTTCTCTTGACAAAACTCAATTAGCCTTTGCCCTGCTTCATTTGGAACTCCAAGGCCAAACTTGCCAGTTATTCCTTTTATCACTTGACTCCCTACTTTAGCATTCCAATCCCCTATGATGAGAAGAACATCTTTCTTTGGTGTCAGTTCTAGAAGTTCTTGTAAGTCTTCATAAAATTGGTCAATCTCAGACTCTTCAGCGCCGGTAGTTGGTGCATAAACTTGGATTACTGTGATGTTCAAAGGACTGCCTTGGAATCGTACCGAGATCATTCTATCATTTTTTAGGTTGTATCCCAGCACTGCTTTTCTCACTCTATTGTTGACTATGAAGGCTACTCCATTTCTTCTATGGGATTCTTGCCCACAGTAGTAGATGTGATAGTCATCTGAACTGAATTCACCCATTCCTGTCCATTTAAGTTCACTGATGCCCAGGATGTCAATGTTTATTCTTTCCATCTGACGTTTGACCACATCCAGCTTACCCTGGTTCATAGATCTTACATTCCAGGTTCCTATGCAGTATATTTCTTTGCAACATTGGACTTTCCTTTCTCTTCCAGGCACGTCTGCAGCTGAGCGTCCTTTCGGCTTTGGCCCAGCCACTTCATTAGCTCTGGAGCTACTTGTACTTGTCCTTCGCTCTTCCTCAGTAGCATGTTGGACACCTTCTGACCTGAGGGGCTCATCTTCCAGTGTCATATCTTTTAGCCTTTTGTTTCTGACCATGGGATGTTCTTGGCAGGGATAGCGGGGTGGCTTGCCAGTTCCTACCCCAGGAAGTCTTATTACAGGCCTCATTGTCACCAGTGTAATTAGCCTTACAATGATGAAAGCACAGTTCAGCCTGTTTTATTTTGTAGCCTCACTGATCAACTGGGACACAAAAGTAGAAATGTGCCCCATTTATAAGATATTCCCTGATTTTTTAAATCGGATTTTTATACCGCCCAATTGGCAGGAGGCAGGATTTATTGCTGTAGTGTACTGTAAGCCTGATTGACTATATGATCCGGTAGGTGTTCATATCAGGAAATATAGAGAAGGATTGCATAGAATTCTCTTCTACCTGTATAGTAACTGGACAAGCCCATAGAGATGAAATGGCTATTTTGGCCCACAAGCTGATGGTTATGTATGTGAAGTTTGCAAATACAGGTGCATGTGTTGTCTATTAATGCTGTAAGATGTCCCTCAATTCCTTGTTCTCAATTACTTGAACATGTCTTAATTGTACTAGACTGTATATTATCCCTCATTACTGTAAGCCAACCTGGGTCCTTTTCCAAGGAGAAAGGTGGGGTAAAAACACTCTAAAATAAATAAATGAAATAAATATTTTCCCCAGTGTTCCTTTCAAACCCAGACCCTTCTTTGAAAATAAGCAACAGATGAGCTGTTCTTAAGTCTACCGTCTCATCAGTTTTCTCTGTGATCTCCAATGGGACATCTAGCATTCCAACCATATGCCAGTCCTAATACATCAGATGCCTGCTGTTGGTAATGTTCTGGCAGTCAAGTGATCCACATTGTTTCAGTTCATGGAGTTACAAGAAATTCTGTTGCAGATGGACATACTCTTTATGAATAATAAAACGGTTGTGTTGTTTTGCAATAGATAAAATGATCATTTGTTAAATTTTATTGAAGGATTGAAAACTATTTTCATGTCCTTTTAAACAGCACACAGTGTTCCCTATTTGACTCATATGTTTTGAAGGGAATACAACCAGATGCAGTATTGCCTGGTATTACACGGAACAACCAACAAATGAGTAGTATCTTGAGTTTATAATTTTGATTTTTATAGCCATGGACTGTCAAGACAAATTGAAGTCAAAACTGAAATATAAGGCAACCATTTTACCTTTCTATATGTCTGCCACGTGTTGCAGTCCCAAATTTGAAATCTATTTATCTAAAGTTGAGTAAGTATGTGGAAACATCTAGGTGAAGTTATCCAGAAGTTGAGACTGGGCAACTGGACTTCTTTTCTTGTGAGATTGAAATGTTTTGCTCCTCATCCAAGTAGCTTCATCATTCTGGGAAAAAAGATGGTGGAAGGCTTCCAATTTATAGTTCACCTTGGTTTCATTCCACCCTCGTCAGAATAGGCTCATTAGGTGAACAATGTCCTGAATAGGCTCGTTAGGTGGACAATGACCTGGGTGTGTGAAAGTCACACCTATGCAACCCTTCCCAACACACATTACGTATGGGTCATTAGCAGTGGCCTTCCTGTTGGAGGTGTGAAGTACTTCTCATCTGCCTGTGGATTGTGGCAGACAGATTGTGCCTGAGTCCCCCACCCCTGTTGAAAGAGGAATTTTCAACACACACGTGAATGGCGTCCCTGACTTCTCTCTCAAATCACTTATCTTCTCTGTCTAATGTGTACATACTCATCTTTGAATGAGTGCCCTTTGTCCTTCAAATGAAGGTATGCCACTGATTCTGGTCCCGAGAGGTTTCCCCTCCTATGTTGGGCCATCCTCCTGTTTAATGGCTGTTTACTTTCTCCATTGTAGAGCTCTGGACACTCCTCACTGCATTGGAACACATATACTATATTGCTCCTCTTGTGTTTTGGTGTTGGGTCTTTTGGGTGGACAAGTCTCTGCTCAAGAGTGTTTGTGGGTTTGAAGTGAATGGGTATGTGGTGTTTGCCAAAAATCCCTTTAAGCTTTTCAGACACATCAGCCATGTAAGGAATGACCAGGTTCTTCTGTTGGCTCTGGATCTCAGACTGATCCATTGTTCTTCTGGGTTGGGACATTGCCTTGCTGAAGGCCCACTTTGGATATCCAAAGACCTTGGAAGTGCTGTCCTCAGGTGCCTGTCGTCCTTCTTCTTGGCTTCTGTGGAGGTGGGGAACCACCAAACAGGAAGCTATTCAGGCCATTGTCAACCTAACGAACCTTTTCAGACCAGGGTGAAGTGAAACCAAGGTGAACTATAAATTAGACGCCTTCCACCAACCTTTTCTCAAACTGATGCAGCTACTTGGATGAGGAGTGAAACATTTCAATCCCATGAGAAAAGAAGTCTAGTTGTCATTACTCAACTCCCAGCTAAAGTTGAGTACAGTACATTTAATGGTAGCGAGCCCTAATGAATTTGTACAAGCAGAGGCTTCCTCTTATTCTGAAAATGATACCAGCAACTTTGTGGTACCTGCTGTTGAGCAGTGCAAACAGAGGTAGAACTAAAGAAGCACAGTTCTGTACAGGGACTAGCAGATAATGTATAATTACAGTAAAATATGTGATTGTTGTCAAATAATGATATTAATATAATAATAGTATAATATTACAGGATCTTGAGGTTGGTATCTGAAGCTGAACATTATACCAACCTTTGCTAGCCATGGTAGTCATGCATGACATTCTTCCTAATAGAGATGGGCACGACCAGAAAAAAAAAATTTTGAGTTGTCGTTTTTCGGGACGGGTCCGTTTTGGGTCGTTTCCGTTTTTCGCGAAATTTTTCAAAAATTTGTCGTTTCGTCGTGTCGTTTGTCGTTTGTCGTTACCGCCGCGATTTAGCGCGACTTGACTTCCCAGAGCATGGGGTTAGGGGGTAAGGGCTAGGCTTAGGGTAACGGTTAAGGTTAGGGTGGGTTAGTGGGCTGTACCTCTGGGTGCCTCTGGCCCACTAAGAACACAGTGTACTGGCGTATGGGTTAGGGTTAGGGTTAGGATTAGGATTAGGGTTGGTGGGCTTTTTATGCCCTCTCTGGCACATCCAGAAGTCTCAGCAAAACCTGGCCATGCGATTGGTGGATGGCTCCAAAAATTTGCATGGTCCCATCCCAGGGCCAGCCCATCATTGTGCGTGCGCAAGTGTAAAAAAAATAAAAATAAAATAAAATAAAATAAAATCAATGGAGACGTTTTATTGCAAGAAAAACCCACTGCTGCTACTGTAAAAATTCAAGCATTTAAAATAGCTAATTTTCGCATGTTTCTGTGGTGCTTTGGTGGGTTTTTGGACCACGATTTCAAAAAAAATATTGCGGTCGCCATTTTGGATCCCTCCGCACCGCATGGCAAATGGAGACGCCGAGGATGCCCCCTCCCAGCCTGGTACCAGCAAGTCTCAGCAAAACCTGGCCATGCGATTGGTGGAATGGTTCCAAAAATTTGCATGGTCCCATCCCATGGCCAGCCCATCATTGCGCGTGCGCAGGTGTAAAAAAATAAAAATAAAATAAAATAAAATAAAATAAAATCAATGGAGACGTTTTGTTGCAAGAAAAACCCACTGCTGCTACTGTAAAAATTCAAGCATTTAAAATAGCTAATTTTCGCATGTTTCTGTGGTGCTTTGGTGGGTTTTTGGACCACGATTTCAAAAAAAATATTGCGGTCGCCATTTTGGATCCCCCCGCACCGCATGGCAAATGGAGACACCGAGGATGCCCCCTCCCAGCCCGGTACCAGCAGCCCAGGACAGGAGGGGGGGAAGGCTGGAGTAGGGACCCCCCCCCTCCAGAAACCACCCCTCTGGTAGGTGCCCTCAGGCAGGCATATTTTCGCCTGCTTTTTTGGCCGGGAATCGGTTTTTTTTTTTTAATTTCTAAAACTTTTTTTCTGTGCCGCTTGGCATCGCGCGATCGCTGCGATGCCAGGAACGACAACGACAAATCAGACCCAATTTTTCTTTTGTCGGTTCGAGTTCGAGTTCTGGGGGAGTAATTGTTACCGTTTCCATTGCGTAACGGAAACGAGTAACGGGAACGGGAACGAGAATTTCGCCAAGTCGTGCCCATGTCTACTTCCTAACAATGCACATTTCAAACTCCTGTTCAGAATTCCTTTCCAAGATCATCTGATCAATTTGAATGCAACATCAATCCATTTAGATTGCTGCTTTCTGATGTATCTCATCAGTTTCAGAGGCCATGGGAGCTCTTAGATAGGCAATCTGTCATTTTCAATGAATGGGAGCTTTCCCCTCAAAAAGATTGCAGAGGATATTGAATAGGTTTGTGAATCACTTGATCATTTTAGCTGCTCGCTGAATGGGTGTGTTCACAAAACAACCTATACCAGGAATCCAAGTAACACCTGTGATGACTATGGGCAAGCAATGTAGGGGTGCCTTCTGTCTCATCACTTTTGTTTATAGTTTGAGCGGATAAACAAAACACTGGGCATTATCCTTGGTTTGTTTACTGTGTTCTATTTATCTATAGCTCCCGTTTGTGTGGTTTGTTTCTCTCCCAACAAGCCAGAAATTATATCGGAAACAGCTATGGATTCTCTCTCTCTGGATTTATTGGCAGAGGAACAAACAGGAGCCGCAGCTGTGTCCAGATTCACATGGCATGTTAAACAAACCATGGAGTATAGTTCCAAGTGGGAGTGGTGGGGCATGAGGCATCAATACCTTGATGGTTCAGGGCAAATCAGAGATCCTGTGCATCCCTGGATCACTGCAACTCAACAATGCACCCTGAATGTCTGATCTGTGCCTAAATGTTTGGCTGTTGCCGTTGCCTAAGAAGTAGCAAGACATGATGTGGGTGATGAGCTTTTGCTCTTACTGTATTTGGAATGAAGACACTCTATATTGTCAAAGAAGTATTAGGAGCAGAATTTGCATCTAGGCTCTCATTTGAAGCTCACAGCCCTAGTATTTAGCACACAATAATCTGGATTATCTGATTTAATTCATAAGGGCTAAAGCATGGCAGAATGTGTTATTGGGGGGGAAAGCCTGACCTCCCGCTTCCCCCACTCTAGCACTGGGAGGTTTGCTTCTTCCTCCTTGCTTGTGTGTGTGTGTGCGTGCGCACACACACACACACACACACAGACATACACATCTCTCTTTACTCTGTTTTGAATTCAGACATAGTAAAGAAGTTGAGTATATTTTACAATGCATTCTTTGAGATTGTGGTAGGTTTGTGTTTGGAACGAATCCTTCTTCAGTGCTTTCTATTGGTCAAATCATGTACTAAAGCCAATGCAATTTTTCTCCTCTTAATTAGGCATGCAGATCTTTTAGACATGCTTATCTCTTAGAGACCAACTGCAGAATGAAAAGAGGGTTAATTAAGGTACACTTGTGCAAGAGTATATCCTGAGACAATTTGTCTTAAGGAAGCTCTGATTCTAATGTCATGCTTACTGCATTGTCTGGTTTGTCCCTAATATAATACTTACAGAAGATGAATTTTTTTTACCTGAACTTACTTACTTACTTACTTACTTACTTACTTACTTACAGTATTTATATTAATCAGGTGGCGGGCTGTGTTATTTGACTGCTCTTTGCTACTTTTTTATACAGGTGTTTCTAGTGAGGAAAATCAAGGGTTCTGATGCTGGGCAACTCTATGCAATGAAGGTACTCAAGAAAGCGACTCTGAAAGGTGAGAAGAAAAAATTGGGCTCAAAGCAAATGGACAATCCAACCTATTTATTATTATTATTATTATTATTATTATTATTATTATTATTATTATTATTATTATTATTATTATTATTATTATTATTATTATTATTATTATTATTATTATTAAAGCCAAGTGCTTTGTTGCATTTAACTTTATTGCTATTGTTCCTGGGTCATAAATCCACAAATCGTTCCATATGCTATATTGTAGGATGAATCTCTGAATTTTAAAAGGTTGTGATGGACAAAAACAGACTAGCTATATATAGCTTTCTACCTTTTAGGAGTCAGCAAGGGAGATGAGAAGTCAAGCATTTAGCCTGAATTATGAAATCTTCTTTTTCATCCCTTGTTTCAAATGTCATTTATGCTACAAATGCTACCCCATTACATTTGTTGTTCACTGCCAGGGGAACACCAGGGGAACAAACAGTACAAATAATCCATATGTTATCTGGTATTTCTTGCTTATTGTTGACAGGAAATGACTTATTCTCTCCCTGACATCATGTACGGGGTAACTGATTAAAACCTATAACAATATTCAAGTGTTACCGACATGAATCACTGTTAAAATGGGCTTTGCAGCCAGGCATTTCAGCTCCTTCACACTGCTTCTTTTGCAACAGGATGCCTTGTATACCCATGGAGGTTCCTTTTGTGTTTTGTAGAAAGTTCAAAATTCCATATTAGTCTTCTCACACAAAGGAACCCACACATTTCATTGCAGAAGCTGCAAGCACCATGGTGGGGACTGTGTGAGAGAAGAATGGTGCACCTAGAGAGCAGGACCTAAAGTGGTGCCCTGACACTTCTGTTAGGCACAGGACTTGCAAATTTTGTTCACTATACCTACCAGAAGTGATCAGGAATTGTGCCAGCTAGGATTCTGATGGCTTTAGCCAAAAACCTGTCCTCACAGGAATTTCTGTATAAACTTATCACTGGCCATTAAGCTTGGAGAAGGAGACAGGTAAGCTTTCTAGTAGTAAGTAAATTTAGTAAGTAAGCTTTCTAAACTCCATGGGAATTGCAAGGCATTGGGAGATTGGTAGTTTTTTTGAGCAATCTCTAACAATCCTAATAAGCAGAAAGGCTACCATACCCTAATGCCTTGCAATCCCTGTCTAACACTTCCAGCATCCTTACTGGGGAATTCCTAGTAAATTCTTGTAACTTGGATCAGGGAAAATCCAAAAGTTCTATGCCTGTTCCTGTGCCACAGAAACAACAAATACATGAACAGGAAAACAGCAAGGTGCCTTATTTTTAAATCAGACCCATTGTCCCTCTAGTTAGGTACTGCCAACTTTGGCAGCAGCTGTCTGAGATTTCAGGCAGGATTCTTTCCTATCTTTGTCACAAGATCTATGGTAATTACTGGTGATCTTCTGTTCACATACTAACATGACCCTACTTAGCTTCTCATATGAGATGGAGTGTTCGGGAACATAAGAACATATGAACAGCCTGGCTGGAACAAGCCACAGCCCATCCAGTCCAGCATTCTGTCTTACACAGTGGCTCAGCATTTGCTTCTGGGTAGAGATGGGCACGAAATGAACTTTTAGTTCATTTCGTTATTCATTTCATTACGGAACGAAACGAATAAAGAACCTCAGAGTGGATTTAGAACAAACCAAACCGAAAAAATGGTTCATTTCAGTTCATTTAGTTAATGGCGGCAGAGATATCTCCTATCTGATGCTGGCCGTCTGGTCTTCCTGGCTGCAGGGAGGGGGCGACCAGGAAAAAAGAAGAAGCTGACCAGCTGCGCTACAACTGGTAGGCGGCCGTGGTCGGCAGTAAAAAAAAAATAAAATAAAATAAAATAAAAAAATAAAATAAAATAAAATAAAAGATCCAGCATGCAGGCCCCAGTACCCGCCCACGAGCACCGGATCAGGCCCGTGGGTTGCAAAACTGGCCCACGGCCAGCAAAAGTTTTTTTTAAAAGCCAACCAGCCTGCGCTACAGCTGTAGCATCGGCCACGTGGTCGGCAGATATATAATCAAAAACAAAAATGGAGCACCGACCTGGCCCCAGGGGTGGCCGCGTTTGCCCCCTAAAATAAAGGAAAAAATATAAAAAATAAAACCAGTGCCAACCTGGCCTCAGGGGCCGTGCAGTCGGCCATTGGGGGGGGGGGGAACCGAGGTGCTGGCCCCAAGCCAGTGCCTCAAAAAGCCCCTGCCACAGGGGCCAGGATTGCCGCCGCCCAGTAAGGATGATGTGATGAATGATGACTGAAGAGGATGAGGATGAAGATGAAGATGAAGATGCTGCCAGTCCAGTTTGTGCAGTTGTTCTCAATGTCTGTGTTTTTTTAATTATTGTTTTTGAATGTTTTTTTCCGCCTGCACACTGTCAAATGGATTAAATAACGCAAAGCAGGGGAAAATGAATAATAAACAAAATGAACCAACAGGGGCACATGCCTTACAGCCTACAATACAGTACTTGCCTCAGGTACTCCAGGTGCTGGGAACCCACACTATGCCACTGCCTCTTAATGTGTTTGTGGAAAGGGGAAATATACCCAGTGTGAGAAATGGTTATGTTAAGCTGAGAGTAAGACTCTCCTGTTCCTAGTATTCTAGTTGTCTCATAAAGACATTACCCAACCTTGGTGTTGGACTCCATCCTTGAAACACTTGTAATATAGGAGACTTATTGTATGTCTGAACAATCATTCTTCACATATGGTTAAAATGAACCCCCACCCCTTTCCACTTCTGCTATTCCTCCCAACACAAAATCATTGTCTCCCCGGCTTCATCCTCTTCCACATTGTTTTATTCTGCTCTTGGTATTAATTAATTAATTTCAGTAATAGTTTTATTGTGCTCCACATAGTTTTTTTTAGTTTATGTTTTATTTAAACAAGACACTTGGAAATCATTAAACAAACAAAAACAGGATATATAATAACAAATAAAAACACACTTCTTAGCCCTTGTTCGTACAGTTCAGAAAGCTGTTCACCTGAGGTGAGATTTTTGCAGTCAAGGGAACAATGCTGTTTCTCCATCCTCAATGTTTCTGTTGTCACGGAGTTGCATAGTTGCATAATTCCTATTGAATATCATGAATGCACAGGTCTGCCATGTGGTACTTTTAAGAATATTGCATTCTGATCTCTCCTTCCTTGCTCTTTTCCACTTACCCTGACATCAAGAATGTATACAAAACAATACATATGGATTCTGTTTTCATTACACCTTGACATCACGTGTCTTGCTTGAAATAGTTTATCTGCCTAATCTAGTTACGTAAACAGTGCCATGCTTTTAGCAAAATGCTTGATAATCATGTCCTCCACCTTGCCTCCCTGTGTAATTGTATGCAGAAACTAACATAAGTGCACCTGTGTGTAAAATGTGCACACAAATAAAGAGCCTTTTCACACGACCCCTAAACTCCGCAGCAAATGGCTCCCAGCTCCGGAGCTTAAAACAGTTTCCCCACCAGCTCCGGAGTTTACAGAAAATTAAGTGCGACCACACCCACCTAAGCGCGTCCCAGCACACTTTTTAGGTACCTGCTCTCTGGGGGTGAAAAATCCCTGATGCGGATCTAAGGTAGAGAGTGCCAGGCTCTCCTGGCTTCTGTTTGTTGTTTTTTTGCCCCGTGCCCCTTTAAGAGATCTGAATGCTGCCGGGAACAGAGCGAGACCGGCAGAATGGATGTAAGCCGGCTTTCTTTTTTTCTCCCTCCCCTCACGCAGCCAGCAGCCAGGAGTGCGGAGGGGGTGGGAACACAGGAACAGCGACAAACCCCCAAGATCTCTGGTCCTAATTTAAGTGGCCAGCGGATCTTAGGGGTCGTGTGAAAAGGCTCAAAGAGGAAAATCATCTCTACTTGCTGAACATGACCGTCTTTAGGTTCTATCTGATTTTTTGCTGGCCTGCTGCCAAAAGGGGAGGAAAATGTCTTTTCTTTGACAAATGGATGGAACATCTAATGACTCACCATTGTTGCCTTCAGTGCCTGAAGATAGGGTTGCATTATATATTAATAATGGCCAAGGAGCATAGCCAAAGAAGCCCACATACTGATTCTCATGCAGAGGGTGGGAAATTGAACAGTAGAATAAGAATAGAGTGGTGCTCTGTGTGCAGTAGACTGGTAACTCAGTTTGAGTAACAAAGATAATATTGTTTGCCCTTGCAGCAAATAAAATGGTGCTCTGTTTCCCATTTCATTCTGGTTAATAGCTGAAGTTCAGAGAGCGGTCGTTGAGTCAGTTCACTTGTATTATGATTTCTCACTGCAGACAATGTGAATGAAGAAATAATCTTCTAGCTGCTAAACATTGATACATCATTTTTCTCCCACTGTTATAATAACACTTATTTATAGTAGGCAAAATCAATATGCAAGTGTGTGATACAGTATGTCAGCTAGACACACTCTAAGGCTGTAGAAGCCAAATCTAGGATTAGGAACATTGGGATTGTGAGGTCCAGATATTATGGCAACCAAACTGTGCTTGTTTTAAACTATTCCATAGGGTTACTGCATAATGGTTCAGGATATTGGTGAAATGCCTTTGTCATATGGTTGCAACTTTTTCCTTTAGTTTGTGAGCTGGGGAAAAGCTACAGCTTAGTAGTGGGAGTATTGGAAAGAAGCACTTAGTCCTGGTGAATTAAAAGGCAGGCAGGCAGCTGAAAAAAAAACATGGATCAGAGTCTTGATGTTCTAACTATACATTATAGATAGTTTTTCATTGGAAGAGGAAAGTCCTTAACTGCTGAAAGCCTGATTGTCAAAGTAAGAGATATCCATGCTTCCAGTAGCTTACAAGTTGCTCTGTTTGGTGATGATACGTAGTAGTAGTAGTAGTAGTAGTAGTAGTAGTAGTAGTAGTAGTAGTAGTAGTAGTAGTAGCAGCAGCAGCAGCAGCAGCAGCAGCAGCAGCAGCAGCAGCAGCAGTAGTAATCGAGGTGATAGCTGGTATAATAAAGCACTTCATGGGCAGTTCCTTGAAAAAAAATCAAAGGAAAAGTAGATGAGGAAAAGACTTGGTTACGGCTCACCAATGGAACACTAAAAAAAAGAAAGAAGTCCTGATATTTGCAGCTCAAGAACAAGCTATCAGAACAAATGCAGTTAAGTCTAGAATAGAAAAATTAGCTGAGCACCCCAAATGTAGACTCTGTAAAGAGGCAGATGAAACTATCGACCATATATTGATTTGTTGCAAGAAAATTGCTCAGAATGATTGCAAACAGCATCATAATGTAGTTGCTCAAATGGACCACTGGAATTTGTGTCAGACAAATTGGGAAGCATTCAACTAGTGATTTGTAATACAAAATCCAGCGTAGTTATCTTGCCTGCTGTGTAATAATAATAATAATAATAATAATAATAATAATAATAATAATAATAATAATAATAATAATAATAATAATAATAATAATAATAATAATAATAATAATAATAATATAGTTGCTCAAATGGTTCACTGGAATTTGTGTCACAACTATCATCTGCCTGTAGCAAAGAACTGGTGGGATGATAAGCCTGAAAAAGTAATTGAAAATGAGCATGCAAAATTACTTTGAGACTTCTGGATACAGACAGACAGGGTTTTGGAGCATGATACCCTGGATATTATTATTGTGGAGAAGAAAAGGGTATGGATAATTGATATTGCTATACCAGCTGACAATGGCGTCACTGAGAAACAACTTGAAAAAATTATCCATTATCAGGATCTGAAAATTGAACTTCAAAGACTCTGGCATAAACTACAGTACAGGTGGTCCCAGTGGTAATCGGTATGCTGGGTGTGGTGTCTAAAGAGTTAAGCAAGTATTTAGAAGAAATTGGAGTTGACAAAGTCACCATCAGTCAGCTGCAGAAAGCCGCCTTACTGGGATCTGCTCGCATAATTCACCGATATATCACACAGTCCTAAACGCTTGAGAAGTGTTCGACTAGTGATTTGTAATACAAACTCCAGCGTAGATATCTTGTCTGCTGTGTAGTAGTAGTAGTAGTAGTAGTAGTAGTAGTAGTAGTAGTAGTAGTAGTAGTAGTAGTAGTAGTAAAATAAATAAATAAATAAATAAATAAATAAATAAATAAATAAATAATTCCATCCCACCCATCTGGCCGTACAGCCAAATCTGGGCAGCTAAAGCAGTAAAAGCGACCACTCAGAGTAGCCTTTGGGGTTGATGGCCACAGTATATAAATCTAATAAATAAAAATAAATAAAAAATAAAAAATAATGTAACAATACATTGTATAAAAATGTAAACACACAGTGACACAGGCTTTGTTGGCAGTTGTGATTGCTGAGTTGTGGAGCTCTGCCAGAATTACATCTCTGAAACACTGCTGAAATTTTAACTAGAATAACAGGTCAAATGAATCTGGCCCTAGGGTGGCAGGTCAAAGTAGAGATGGATGAGTCTGCTGTATTATCCAATATCTGATTTTTAAAAAAACCTCTAGTTCTTTCTGTCTTGTTTAGGAATTAATTAATTGTGCTAAACTCCTATTAAGACAACAAGCCAAAAATGCCTGTTGTTGTCACTAGTATCAGCCAATTTTTCAGCTGGAGGAATGCCTTACAGCAGGCATGTCCAAACTTTGGCCCTCCAGATGTTTTGGACCACAACTCCCACAGTCCTTTGCCATTGTAAATACAGGGTTAGAATTCTGGGAGTTGTGGTCCAAAACATCAGGAGGGCCGAAGTTTGGGTATGCCTGCCTTACAGGGAAGGACTATGTTAAGAATGAAGAGTCTACTAGCAAAGAAGTAGCAGCACTGATTTGGCACCAGAAACATGGCTGAATGCACAGAGATTCAACCCAAGAACTGAAGAATCAAACACTCAAGCCAAATTTAGCGAAGTATCTTTCACCGACTTATTTCTAAAATGCTTATATCCTTTTTCCAAGATAGATGTATATAGTACTTGGCACAAGGCCAAGTAAACAAGTAGCAAAACCTATTTACAGATGCTACTTAACAAAAGTTGAGTAAATTTAAAAACAGCTGAAGAGGAGAGGGTAAGAAAAACCAAGATGAGAGAACAAATATGACACACACACCTTCTTGTCACTTATATTCTATTCTTTTGTCAGCAACAAGCTATGTAGCCATAGGGCCCAGATTATTAAGCAGGCTGCTCAGGCAGCAAGAATTTTTCATGATTATTTTAAGCGAAGTGAAGCAGTGCTTTAAACTACACTTCTTAAGACTCTTAGAATCATAATCAAAGAGTATTTTTCGGTAATATTCATGACATACTCAAGGGCACTGCTGCTTCTCCTGATGTACTCTGTGCTGCCTCTGGGGCAGGACAGGATGGAGGGGAAGCAAGCTGAGAATGTCAAGTCGTGGTTGGTGTCTAGAGAAGAACTACAGTATCAGTATTCAACCAAATTAGCTGGCAGACGTTCACAGGACTGGATGGCAGTCAAAGCTGGAGGTTTATCTCAGTTGCTGCTTTATTCTACCTTTCTTACCGTGAACTTCTGTATTGCCTCCCCCTTCCCTCTTTGGTCCTCATAATAACCCTGTAAGTATGTAAATAATTTCTTACGTATTAATAAAGGTTGGATCCAGTAGTTCAAGCTGAAAGAGTGAGTAAGTGGCAAATGAACATAAGAAATGCCTTAGTGGAGACCTGAATTTGTATTTCCTAAGTCATTTGAACTATGCCTGCTTTCACATGACCCCTAAAATCCAATGCAAAATGCTCGCTGATGCAGAGCATAAAATTGTTTTCCTACCAGCAGCGGACTTTAAAAAAAATAAAGTACAACCACGCCCACTTAAGCGCGCCCCAGCACATTTTGCAAGTACAGTGGAACCTCGGATAACAACTGCCCTGGATAACGAATAATTTGGATAATGACTTGTTATTTTCACACCCCCCACACACACACACAGCCCACAGCCCCAGCCTCCCTCCACATTTCTCTTTAACTGACCTGCAGAGGAGGAGGGGAGGCAACATGCAGAGGTGGGGGCCGGGGGGAGGAACTGCTACACACCGCCCGGCTCTCGTGCCGGCCAAATGCCCAGTGGCAGCGGAGGAGGAGGAGGAGAGGTGGGGGCTGGGGGTGGGGGGAAGGAACCACCACATGCTCTTGCACCACCCGAATGCCCAGCAGCGGCGGCGGAGGAGGAGGAGGAGGAGGAGGAGAGGTGGGGGCTGGGGGGGAGGAACCACCACACGACACCTAGCTCTCTCGCTGCCCGAATGCCCAGTGGTGGCGGAGGAGGAAAAGGAGGCGGAGGCGGAGAGGTGGGGGCCCGGGGGAGGAACCGCCACATGCCGCCCGGCTCTCGCACCACCCGAATGCCCAGCGGCAGAGGTGGTGGAGGAGGAGAGGTGGGGGCCAGGCGCCAGGGGGAGGAACTGCCACATGCCGCCCGGCTCTCGTGCCGCCTGAATGTCTAGCAGCAGAGGAGGAGGAGAGGTGGGGCTGGGGGTGCGGGGGAGGAAGCATTGGTGGAAGGGGTGGGCGAGGAGGGGGAGGAGTGCACTTTGAAAGTGCACTTTTTAAAGAGGTCTCAGGGGGAAAAGGCTTCTTTTTTGGCCTTTTTTCCAGACCTCCGGAACGGATTAAAATGTTTTCCCATTCATTTCAATGGGAAACCATGTTTCGGATAATGATTTCTTCGGATAATGACTAACCTCGGAGAACAAATTAAAGTCGTTATCCGAAGTACCACTGTACCTGGTCTCGAGCAGGTAAAATCCTTGTTGCTGTTTTAAAGCATTGCATGCTTGGCCCTCCTTCACTTTTTGTTTGTTTTTGTCGGGTTCCCCCCCCCCTTTTTAACAGACAGGAATCCTAACAGGCTGGAGGTGAACCTGCAATTTTTTTTCTCCCTCCCCTCACCGCAGACAGAAGCAATAGAATCAGAGTGCGGGAGGGTGGGAGCACAGGAATGAGGACAAAAACCATGTTGGGGAGATCTGCATTTAAGTTGCCAGTGGATTTTAGGGGTCGTGTGAAAGCAGCCTATGTCACAGTAGGTTTCAGCCATCATGAAGATCAGTGGAGGAGAGGTTTCATCAACAATGCAGCATGCATTTCTTTAAATGCATTCCAAATATTGCCAGCTGTTTGAGTTTTGAACCAGAAGTTAGTTCAGAAAGCCAAACCAAGCTTTGGTTAGCAACCTTAAATCTTAACTTGCATTTGACAAAGAGAGAGGTGTGGGGAGAGAGAGTTTCAGGGAACACAGCATGGAATAGTAAACTCTGAAGCTTTCTAGTAACAATCAGCAATTACAGGACAAAGAGGTTTTATTCCTTCTTACTGAGACATGTGTCATTGTGGTACCAACTTTCCTCTGTCCCCCTAATGGCACAGTACTTCTAATGAACAGGGTGAGTTAGAAAACTCTGAAATGAAACTCCTTTTCTCCTACAGATTCCTGTTAAAGTGGAAGAATCTGTGAAATGCTGCAGTTCATTAGAGTTCAGGGATGGTAAATTTTGAGCCATCCTGCTAATCAAGGTTTCTTTTCTTTTTTGCCACAAGTGTGGGCAGCCCTAGTAGCATCTTCAGCCAAAAGATGAATATAGTCTTAATAACCCAGTTGTTTCCTCATTTGGCATAATTCAGCTGAAATCACTGGCTTCAATTCTTCTCCCTCCCTCTGATTCTAACCATTTGGCATGCAAAGCGAATTCACTATACAGCAAACCCCCACTTAGACATGGGCACGACTCGGCGAAATTGTTGTTTCCGTTTTCGGTTATCGTTTCTGTTACGTAACGGAAACGGTAATGATAATTAAGCCGTCAGAACTCAAACTCTAACTCGAACCGAAAAAAGAAAAATTTGGTCGGGTTTTTCGTTTTCGTTTGTGGCATCGCGGTGATCGTGCAATGCAAAGCACAGAAAAAGTTTTTAAAAGTTTTTTTAAAAAACCCCGACTCCCGGCCAAAAAAGCAGATGAAAATATGCCTGCCTGAGGCTTTGCCATCTACCAGAGGAGTGGTTTCTGGGGGGTCCCCGGCCTTACCCCCCCTCTTCTCCTGTCCTGGGCTGCTTGCACCAGGCTGGGGGGGGGGGGTCATCCTCGTCGTCTCGCCATGCCATGCGGTGGGGGGGGGATCCAAAATGGCGACCACAATTTTTCTTTTGAAATCGTGGTCAAAAAACACACCAAATCACCACAGAAACATGTGAAATTTATTTATTTTAAATGCCTGAATTTTAATAGTAGCAGCAGTGGGTTTTTTTTTATAGCAATAAAACGTCATATTGATTTTATTTTATTTTATTTTATTTTTTATTTTTTTAGACCTGCCCATTTGGGCTGGGCATGGGATGGGACCATGCAAATTGTTTGAACCATTCCACCAATGGCATCGCCAGGTTTTTGACTGACACTTCCGGATGTCTCGGAGGGCATAAAAAGCCGAGGCACCTTCCAGAAATCGCAGTCGGGTCTATGGATGTGGTTGAGGGAGGAGGGCTGGCTGCTGGTGCTGGTGTGATCCGATCGAGATTGAGGAGGGAGGCTGGAGGCTTTAGGATTTAAGTTAGGCAGGCAGGGAGGGAATTGAATTTAGAAAATAATTTCTTTGATTCCCTGCAGCTTTGTCTGCTGAAGGGAATAGCAGTTTATTCTTTATTTCTTCTCTGGCAGTTTGTGAGGATTTTTTTCTGATATTGGATAAAGGGGGAGGTTCGACTGGGAGTGGGAGGTGTGGATTTATTTTTAAACTATATTATATACAACCATTTATTTTCTATTTTCCCAACTTCAATTTGCTTGCACACACACACATTTGGGGTGCAAACCAAGAACAGAACCTCTATCCTAAGTGATATCCTAACTGCCCACTCGCCCATCCGCCCGCGCTGCCACCCGCCTGCGACCCGCCCCCGGCTGCCACCCCCCCATGGCCCCCCGCCACCGCCGCCCGCCCGCTTGCCCGCCCCCCGCCCCGCCTGCCGCCTAGGGCTCAAAAACACCTAGCGCCGGCCCTGATTGCGGGACGCCCCTATGCTCTGGGAAGTCAAATCGCGGTGGAAACGACAAACGGAAACGACAAATTTTTGAAAAATTTCGCGACAAACGGAAATGACCCGAAACGGACCCGTTCCGACAAACGAAAACTCGAAACGTCATTTTTTCTGGTCATGCCCATGTCTACCCCCACCTATTGGAGGGGTTAGGAACCCTACCTGACCCGCAATAATTAAAAATCCACAATATATGGGTGCTGGGTCAGGTCGGGACTGGGCGGGCTCTCTGGGGGCTCTTGTACTTACCCCAGGCCTGTCGCTGCCCCAAACGGGCCTGCAAGGTGCCTTCCAGGTCCCCAGAGGCCCCAAAAGTGCTTTCTAATGATCTGGAGGTCACTTCTGGTTTAGTGGAAGTCACTTCCGGTTCTCAGGGAAGCATTTTTGGGGCCTCCGATGGGCTTGGGAAGGACTTTCCTCCTTACCTCAGGGGGGCTTTTTTCATATACTGCAGACCCGCGATATCCTGGGACCGCAGTATATGAACCGCAAAAGGGCGGGGGACAACTGTATTACTAAACCAGTGTAGCTCTGTTGTGATTAGAGCCATGTTGCCTGTTGCAACCTGAGAATTGTCCAGAGAGTAGCTTTCTCAAAACCCTGGGTTAGATAGTCAGACAAAGACTTGTGCGAGCTGGTTCCCAGTCCCTACTTAGATGTCAGGATGTCAAGGTGATCCTGGACTAGTCAGAATCGTACTCAGAGAGTGCTGATCAATGGTTCCTTCTCAATCTGGATGAAGATCACAAGTGGGGTAACCACAAGGCTCAGTCCTAGTCCCAGTGCTCTTCAACAGTTTTATTAATGACTTGGATGAAGGAGTTCAGGGGAAAAGCTGGGTAAAAGAGTGGAGGGGAGACAACATTGAGTGGAATAGCTAATACCTTGGAAGAAAGGATAACAAAATTCAGAAATGTAGAGCACTAGGCTGAAAACAACAGAATGAAATTCAACAGGGATAATTGAAAAGTTCTGCTACACCTAAGGGGTGAGGGTGGGGACCAAATGCACAGTTACAAGATTTGGGGGGGGGGGGGAATACCAGGCTGAGTAATAGTAAAGTGAGAAGGATCTTGGAATCATCATAGATCACAAGCTGAATATGGTCCAACAGTGTGATGGAGCTACAAAAAAGGCAAATGCTATTTTAGAATTCATTGACAGAAGGATAATCTAGAGTTCTGGTAAAGGTGAAGGTAACAAACTATTATAACATTCAAGACTACCCAGTTTGTAAATAATGTTTTTTTAATGCCTTTTCAGCAATGACAGGTCTAGAAGTGTATGTTCTGTTGTGGGAAAGCCAAGAATACACTGAATTCTTCATGGGAATGTATGTTCAGTCTGTGGTTGTATGTTCATTGCACTTGAGAAAATTAGAATCTCAACTTCAATCCAAGGTCAAGGATTGCTAGAATCACAGAAATCCCCTTCCTTTACTGCTTTCTACTTGCAGTGATCAATATATTGTATTAGCATACATTTAAGAAGATAACTAATATGTGCTAAATGATTCTAAGAAGTTACACCATATTAATATGGATTTTTAATGGCCATGAAGAGCCCCACGTAGTGATCCAAGTAACTATCTGTGCCAAATCTTGTGTGGCACCATTTGAGCAATACCTGTCGTTATTATTCTTTTTTTGAAATGCACCTTTATAGATGCTAAAAGTGGAACAGTTGGTTCATGTGACATAAAAGTATTGCATACCAAAATGTTTTGATCTCCCAAATGTCACAATTGCGAGCATTTTAGATGCCCTGAGATTGTGATTTCAACTTGTGCCGTATTGGAGATCGTCCTTTAAATACCAGTCCATTTGTCATGCTCCTCAAACAGAGCTGGCTATCTAGGTAGTACTTAATATTCTCCCCCCCCCCCCCAGCAAAGAATGGCAAGCAATGATGTCATCAAGGCTACGGAAGGATTTCTGTTGTGAGCCTACTGCTCTTCTGTTCTCACTGCTTTACCTGTGAACACCCCCATTATTGGCTTGGTTTTTTTTTTAAAGGGAAGAGGAATTTTAATCAGGAGCCATCGTAATTCCTGTCAGCCACTACTGTGTCATTTTTTTTCAGCACAAAAGGGCAATAGTTATGACAGCTAAATTACTGGTTTTAGTAAATGTTCAGAATTATGCACTGCTAGCAGCACTAAGTGGATCAGTAAATCAGTCCATAGTTAAGTGTTATTACAATGTCAAAAGTTGAATGGAAATCGCCAGGTCCTCGATAGAGTGAGATCAAGAGCTCTTGGCTTCAGCACCCTGGTCTTCTGTAATCACCGACCTTTATTTCTTGAATATTTTCCTGCCTTCCCTATTTGCTGTTCCTTCTACTGGACTAAGAAGGATTATGCTCTTCAGTCTTTGGTAACACTGCTTCAGAGTGACCTGGTTGGGAAATGGATTGACACATCAGCTGGGGTGTTTTGGGGTAGGGTGGGGTATAAAAATATACCAATTGCTATAATTTATTTGTGAATAATGGTTAGATCGCTAAGTATCAACTGCTGGGCTGCTGAAAGAAGTCTTTTCTCTCTGCAGATATCCTCCCAAACCAAGGATGCCCTACAGGGAGGATTCAGGGACCCTTTTGAAGGGGCTGAGCTGGAATATGGAAGGGGATTTCCCTGTTCCATTAGGCAGAGTGAGGGCCTTTTTACACGACCCCTAAGATCTGCTGGCCACTTAAATTCGGACCAGATATCTTAGGGGTTCGTCACTCTTCCTCTGTCTTCCTCTGTCCCCACCCCCCTCCGCACTTCCTGGTTGCTGGTTGCCTGAGGGAGGGAGAAAAAAGAAAGAAAAGACTGCCAGTTTACCTCCGTTTTGTTCCCGGCAGCATTCAGATCTCTTAAAGGGGCGGGGCACAAAAAAAGAACAAACAGAAGCCAGGAGAGCCCCGCACTCACTATCCTTACACCGGATCAAATATTTGTCACCATCAAAGACCAGGTACAAGAAAACTGCTGTTTGGTCGCGCTAAAGTGGGCGGGGCCGCATTTAATTGTCTGCAAAGTCCGGAGCTGGTGGGTAAACATTTTTAAGGTCCGGACCTTGCAGCCATTTGCGGCGGAGCTTAGGGGTCGTGTATAAACGCCCTGAGTTTTTAGACTTGAAGCTTAAGACTGCCTAAAACATGGGGGATAAAAAGTTATTTCCTGGATACCAAAACAAGTCCCAGGTAGGATCCAGGAAAAGCACACTACCTCCAGAAGAAGTCATTATCTTAGGAATCCCCACCACCACCACCACACATCTGGGAGGCACCTGGAGATGGGGTTGCAAGAATGGCCATGGGTCCTACTTGACCAAGGGACTGTTCACTTTTTACTACAACTATTGCTTGCTTGCCTGGAACACACTGTCCAGCTTGCCACTTAGCAGTGCTAACTTATGGGATTTTCTTGCGTGCGTACAAATATCCTGTAAAATGTGGGCCACTGGGCCAGTATCATTTAGATATTTTGATTGCTTGTATTTTGAAGAGAAAAATTGCTAAAATTGTAAGAACCAGAAACCCAACTTCTTCTGTTGATGTTACTGATTTCTAAAACGATGTAGCAGTGTTGCTTTTTACCTTGAAATTGGTTCTGCACCTCTGTTTGTATCCTTGATAATAATATCTTAGTAGCACCTGATCATCGATTTGTGTGGTCCCTTGGTTACAAACTACAAATATGACATTCTGTCCTTCTGACAACTTTGTTTTATTTTAATATGCACCTGTTGGAGTTTTGCTGGATATTTCTGCCAACATAATGCCAGCTGTGTAAATTTCAGAGGCAAGTTCCCACACTGATTTGTAGATTAGCTTCTTTTGCCATCTCAGAAATTTCTTGATTTTAAAATTGCATGTTTTGCCATGAAATAATGATGGTCTGTCAATAACATTTAAATGGTGATGTTCTTTGAAATAACAGAAAGATAATAACATTGTGTATCATGTCATTTTAAAGAACTACAGTATTTAAGTCCAAGTGGAATACAAAAGAATCAAAATCACAGTATTGTGGATGGCTTTACGTAAACAAAGAGCTGTTTAAAGGGGTGAAAGTTGCCACAGATACTTAGGGAATGATGAACCATGTGACACTGTGGAAAAGTGGAGACGTGAAGAAGGACATCTCTCAGAATGCCAAGAGCTCAGCTGCGCCCCACAAATAATTCTTTCTAGAATAGCCCAATTGGCTCAGGTTTTATAGCTACTTGTTTATGGAATGCTAGCAAAATGCATGACACTGTGCTAGGTAGAGTAGGGACTGCCAAGAGGGCTGTTGTACTGCAAGGGCATAAGGCATTGTGGGACCAAGCTACTTGCCAACAGAGGCTGGAAAAAGATTTGGCTGTCACGGCAGCCGTGCAGCTACATGACACTGTTTACTTCTTTTTTTCCTCATGAGAATAAATTGCTGTCATTCACTGATACAAAATCAAGGGGGTTTATTTTTCCTTCTGGGATGGAAGCTAAGCATACTCCCTCTTCTTGTTGACCCCTCCATCTTAATGACTGCATCCCTCACTGAGTTGATCTTTTATCTGCTGCTGCCGCAGCAGCTGTCGATCTTTCCTCCTTTTTTCATCACTGTTGCTGTCACTTGCTGGGCCAGCAGAGATGGAGCATACAAGCAGACACTGGCATCTATTTATTGCTCCTGGTTTTTGCCATCATTCTTTGCCTGGAATAGACAGGGAGGTGAGAAAGCAAGCAAGCTGCACTGGTGAAGAGAAGGGATGAGTCCTGCCCATCTGGGTTTTCTGTCCATGCCTACCCTTGGTGCTATTCCTGGATATCTTTGTTTTGGTGCACATCCCTCACAGGCAAGTGAGTTAGAGAAGAAACACTGGACACTGCCTTTTTATAGGTGGACCTCTTTGTCCATATGACATAGCACTGTGCACAAAACAAACCTCTCGGCACAGTGGTTAAACTGCAGTACTGCAGTCAAGCCTCTTCCCACAATCTGTATTCAATCTCAACAAGTTCAGGTGACCCACTCAAAGTTTGCTCAACCTTTCATCCTTCTAAGGCCAGTTAAATGAGTTACCCAGCTGGGTGATGTTTTCATATATATTTTTAAAAAGTCAGAGAGTGCTGTAGCACTAGTGGGGTTGTATATAAGTCAAAACTAGAGATGGGGACAAATTGAAACACCAATTGTGTTTTCTGACAACTGGCTGATTTCTCAAAATTCATCATCTTATAATAATTATAAATTGAGTTGTCCTCATCCAATGAATACAAATTGATGTAATTTTAGCAATTTTTGATTCATTAATTTGTCAGGCTATAAAATGGCCACCAAGGCACCTAGAAATACCAATTTGGAGGGAAGCATCCTCTGACCCTCTGCTAAAATTGCTCCAAGTTTGGTGAAGATTGGGTTTCCCCAACTCAGTTGCTAAAGGGCACTTTCGGGGGGGGAGCACTTTGTTGGTATACAACTCAGATGTCTGAAACCCAATCTTCACTAAACTTGCAGGGCTTATACAGAAGAGGCAGAGGTAAGGGTTAGGGTTTGGGGCATCTAGATGCCAGTTGGTTCTTTTTATATCATTTTAAAGGGGAGGCAAATCAATTCATTGATTCATCACTGGAAATTCATTGATTCACCAGCTCTGACAAAACATGAATCATGCTGAATCACCATTTTTTTTTGTATTTGTCCCCATCTCTAGTCAACTTTGGGTGGTTCTCCAGAGTTTGGAGCAAAGGTCTTTGTCATCATCCGCTCCTGGATCTTTTGAGCTGGACGTACCAGAAATGCGACATAGAGCCTCCAGCCTGCAAAACGTGCACTCGTGTTGGTACAGAGCCTTCCTTGGACTTCTTCCTTTTTTTCTTTTTCATTTCCAAGAGAGCCATTTTCATAGTAGCAGAACAAATGTAATGGCATTATATAAGAGAAGCATCACTAAGATTGAGAACAAAGGAAAACCCTATGAATACCGTTGCTGCAGTTGTTTTGTAGGAGTTTGATTGTATTACATAAGAATGTTTTTCTCTGGGGCCTTAGAAAAGAAAATATTGTATGGATCTGGATTCCTACAAGTGACGGCCCCAAAATCTGTGAGTAAAGGTTACTCTTCATCTCTCTAATGTGTGGATTGTCACAAGCAGAACATAGAAAATCATCATATCCCACGCCTCACTCCATATGGCCAATGCTGATGGACGGCTGCTTTTCAGGCTGTTGCACATAACCCAGATCTGCTCTATCAGATCTGCTTAAACTTGAAAGCTCCCCTTGGAAAATTAATTAAACCTTTAACCTTTCTGTTCAAAGCCAAAGAACTCTCTCTCTCTCTCTCTCTCTCTCTCTCTCTCTCTGTGTGTGTGTGTGTGTGTGTGTGTGTGTGTGTGTGTGTGTTCAGACCATTAATAAGAATAATGTGTCCATCAAATAGATTCTGGACTTTTCAGGGTTTTTCAGATAGAAGATACTTAGAAGGGGTTTACCAATCCCTTTGTCTGGGTGTAACCTGGGACGGTGCAGCCACACAGGCTGGCTCTGCTCACAGGGGGCACAGGGGGGAATCAAACTCCCAGCCACTGGCTCCCCTGAGCTATCTAGTCAGTTTATGTGGCCTAATGTTCCAAATGTTAAGGCCACCTCAAGCCTTACCTTGACTGAGTGCTGAATTGGTACAATCGATCTTGTGCTCATTGTGAACACAAGGTCATTTTCTGTTGGATAAATTGCAGCCACGGGTCCAGAGAGAGGTTTTTGGCATTTTTGAGAATGAGTTGAGGGATGTTTAAAGGCCTAGAAATACAACTTGAAAACAAACCCATGTTTATGGCCTACGGAGATCAGTGAATCGATATCCTCTCACAGGAATGCCTATTTTAAACCCTTGGATCATTTTCAGTGCCCCCAAATGTCAATATAATACTATATATTGCTACTGCTCAGACCCTGGCAATTGGAAGCGCTTAATCCAGGTGCCCTGGCAGCGTCAGGGACTTAGAAGAGCACTCTTTTTATTATACACAGTGGTGACATTCACAAATACAGACGGTCTTTTATATATTGATGCCAGATATTTGGTCTCTATATTGGACAAACGGTAGACTGGGTGGGATGTGAAACCGCTATAGCTTTTTAAATCACAGTTTAGTAGCCTGTGGGCTGGAGATTTATACGCTTGTAGAAACAGCACTGAGGGAAGAATATTAGTGCTATCCCAAACAGTTCATGGTGTGATCAAAAATCAGGTCAAGATGAAACAATGTCCTTATTGTCCTCCTGTGGGGTAGGAAAACAATTGATTACACATTTACTCCAGAGCTGCCACTGCAATTAACACCAGCCTCCATGCTTTCAGTCTCAGTGTAATGATACTGGATAACAACATTGGATTATCCTGAAGGTTGTCATATAATGCTCTTTCTGCCAACCACATTACACTCAGCACTATTGGTTATATATAAATACACTGATTTATTGTGCAGGGCCCATATGACCTGTAATTACTCCTCACCCATGCTAGGAATGATCATTTACTCCCAAGTACTTCAAAATAAATTCAGAAATCCCTTCTCTGTGCAGCAGGAAAGGGTTATATCTTATGAATCATAGAATCATAGAGTTGGAAGAGGCCTCAAGGGCCGTCCAGTCCAACCCCCTTCCATGCAGGAACCCCCATCACAGTATTTCCGACAGATGGCCATCCAGCCTCTGCTTAAAAAGCAGTAAAGAAGGAGACTCCACCACCCTCTGTGGCAGCATATTCCAGTGCCTAACAGCTCTAACGTCATGAAGTTCATCCTAATGTTCAAATGGAATCTCTTTTCCTGTAGTTTGAAACAATTGCCCCGAGTCCTAGTCTCTGAAGCCTCTGTTTCCTCTTCAATATGACATTCTTTCAAATATTTAAACATATTCGAAATGCTTTTTAGAAATGCTGTGGTTGAGCATTGCCACCCCCGGTAAGTTTACATGGCTGAGCAAGGAGTCCAACTTACTGGCCACTACACCATTTTGGTACTTTTTCTTTCTCTCCTTGACTTTCTCTTTCCTGTATAAGTACATAATATCATCAGGAGTCACTGATAAAATGCATTTATCAGCAATGTGGAGCTGTGGTTATTACCATTTTGTGTTAATGGAATGTGGGGGAAGGGCAAAGTGTTGCATGTGCCTAATCTGGATTGATTTACCTCTGAATAAATTTGCATAGGATTATATTTAGAAGTCAAATGTGCATGAGAGCATTTTTGCTGATCTTATGTGCTCCAATACCTTTCAGCAGATGTTATCATGGAGAGTGAACAAGGCATTTTCCTTTCCAAATCTGGAATTGGGATCCCAGTTTAAATAGTTCTAGAGCAGGCATGTCCAATCTTTGGCTCTCCAGATGTTTTGGACCATAACTCCCACAGTCCTTTGTCAATGGCAACATAGGCTTAGAATTCTGGGAGTTGTGGTCCAAAACATCAGGAGGCCTGAAGTTTGGACATACCTGTTTTAGAGCATCAGAATCTTTGCCATCAGTTGGTAGTTGTTTGCCTCACTTAAGCAACTTGGGGGGGGATTGTGGGAATGAAATAGAGAAACCATTGAGCGTCTTTATGACTTTGGAGAAAGACTATGTTTATCATAGTTTATTGCATTTATTTGGATTTTGCTTTTCTCTGTGTCTTAGAGGGGGCACTATGGATTCATCTATCTGCAGTGTGTTAAAAGCTGCCTCCTTTCTTCTGTTTTGAAGAAAAAGCTTGAACAGGCTCTTAGTCCACTCAGATACACTGCTGGGCTCATGCAGTATAATTTAATGTCAAGAACGTCGTGTGTTAGTCTAAAATGAAATACACTTAGGTGTTGCTACTATATGTCTTCTGTGTATCTTAAAATTGGTTTGAACCCAGTAGACATCACCTAATTAAATTTCTCTCTTGGCCTCTGCTCACTTGATCCCTAACTAATTATTTGTATTGCATCTTCAAAAAGGTCATCAGACTGCTCTCCTCAGTTCTGCACTCACACACTTTCAAATGCACAGTTTTATCAACACAGTATCCAGTGGTACTCAGTGAATCTGGCAACACTGAAGCAGCAAAAAAAAAAATCAGATACAGTACTGTACAGTTGGCCAATTTGTGTTTTGCTATTATTTTATACTAGTATGCATCCCCCACTTCCCCATGAAGTGAAACATTCAAGGGACCATGAAAGAGCTTCTAGTTTTCTTTGGAACATCAAAAAACTTAAATGTCTTGTCCTAATATCCCCTTTAACAACATTGAGGCAAGCAAGATGTAATGGAGGTGAACCCAATATTCATATTAAGCATCAATCCTGTACCCACATACCTGAAAGTAAATCAGGTGGAACACTATGAGATTTACCTTTGAGTGGCTAATATCTGGCATGTTTCCAAAAGGTAGCAGATCCCCAGGGGGGGGGGGGAGGTTGTACAACTCTTTCAAAAGTTCCAGCTAGTAACCTGAGTCTTTTGCCTCTTACTGTGTTTCTCCAGATTGAATGTTTGTGGTTTTTCCCCCCAAGTTTTGATGGGTATCTGTCAAGAGAGCAAGAGAGCACCCTCAATCACTACTTCCCTCCAGTAACAATCTGTAGTTGCTGTTGATGCTATGTTCTATCAAGGGGTCTCCCCCGTCTCATGGAGACCCTGTGAATGAATGACTTCCACTGCCTTGCTCAGCTCCTTTTCTGCGGTATTAATGTCAATCTGTTATCCCAGAGGATTAGCAAATCATCCGCATTTCAAAAGGGATAATAGTCCAATGGGCTTATCCCATATGTGTGAGGGGGGAAATGGTTTTTTTCCTTTACCACTCCTCTGTTTAATAAACGCTTGTATAAACTCACAGAATGGTGGAATCTATTGTCTGGCATGCAAAGAATGGCTTGGCTCCTACAGGGGAGGACAAAAAGTTCGAAGGCAATTTTGTTTCCTATTTTCAATGGCGCAGTCCCCACTGCTCAGATTTTAAATTGATTTGTCTCTTCAGCATTGAAAATGGCTGTTAGAAAAGCAGCAAAATTCCAGATGTATGCACAATACCTTGATTTTTTGTCACCTTGATTCAATGAGAGATACCAATGATCATGCAAAATAAAACAGATTATTCATGGTTATGTGCTAGTACAGAGGAAGATGCAACAATGCAGCACAGATATCTTGAATTTTCAGTTTTCCTGATGTTTTATTGTTCTTTCTTTATAGTCCGAGACAGAGTGCGATCAAAAATGGAAAGAGATATATTGGCAGAAGTGAATCACCCTTTCATTGTAAAACTCCATTATGGTAAGACCCTGGACACTTCCAATTCATGAGATACATGTATTGTTCTACACCACTTGTTCAAATATAAACAGTGAGTGAAACCCAGATATAAAGTTTTCTCTTTCATGCTTTGGAAACTTTTGAAGATGACAGGAGTGGGTGGGAACCTCAAATGTCCAAAGTCACCACTGCTGGTCAACCTATGACCACTGGAACTGGCAGTGGCTATTTTTTTACATTTAAGCCCTCCTCCCATTCCTGATGGCCCCAAAGTCTTTTCCAGGATAAAAGGGGGCCTAAAGGAGTCCAAGAACATTGAGGGGGGGATAGGAAGCTTTCACTTATCAAAATGCAGCAGTAGTTGATAACATCATGAGACTTATACAGCCTACGTTTATGTTACTGGATTTCAGTCAGTGACTTTTGATTTTTTATTAGTGCTACTACCATTGAGCAGATTTATACCAAGATGGCAACTCTGTTTTACAGGGGCTTCAACAGTTCAGTGATACTTTAATCCTACACTATAATTGTTAGAGGTTAGTGAAAACTCCCAAAATCCAGCACAGGACTAGTCACACCGCTAGTCCAAAAAGTAACTTCCACACACTAAACATTATACAATTGACTACACTATAAGAAATAAACTAGAGATGGCAGTTGGTGTACATTACTGTCTTCTGTGGAAGTGTTGGATGGTTGGTTAATAAATATAACACTGGATCTAGATTATTTACATTGAAATGTGCATCTAATACAGGCATGGCCAAACTTCGGCCCTCCTGATGTTTTGGACCACAACTCCCAGAATTCCAAGCCTGTATTGCCAATGACAAAGGACTGTGGGAGTTGTGGTCCAAAAACCTTTGGAGGGCCGAAATTTGGACATACCTGATCTAATAGAATGTAAATACAGTATAACATATTAAAATCAATTAAAGGTATAATAATTAAAGCAAGCTATTTTTAGTATCCAGTCTCCTTTTCCTCAGGGAACTCAAGGTGGTCTCCTGTCTATCAGCAGTGGCCTGTTTAAGTGCTCTCACCTGTAGCAGCTGATATTTATGAAGATTTCAGATGCTCAAGCATTTACACTCATGTACATTAGGGATGGGGAAAGTGAGACCCAAAGACTTGGAGTCTCCTATGATGCCAGATACGTTCTTTTTTTAAAGGACATACAGTGTACAACTTCTAAAGGCAGTGATGTTACTATTAAACAGGATGAAAGCAGCCCAAAGTCCTCAAACCCCCTTTAAACAAAAATGGAGATGGAATTCCAAAAAGTGAACATTGCTTTTTATTATATTTTTCACTGTTTTTGAAGCTAGTGCATCTCTGGGTGGGTCCCGCAGTGAAAAAAGGATCTGTAGACTATATTATACTAGTTGGCATCCTAGTATAAATCCATCCAATGCCTGCAGATTCAACTATTCTTTAGTTTTGTTATGATTCTGGTTTCCTTCTCAAATTGGCCCCTGAATGTATGAGGAGACTACAGGATCTTGCCATGTGGGCATTTTGATTATGTTTATGCATTTGACAGAATATGTTACAGGAGTACTGTATCTTGACACTCCTTCAGCTCATCTTCAGAGCATCAGGATGTCAGATCAGAGGGGGACCCCAAAACTGGGAATGGGATTAGCTGTTGTGACGTTCCTTCCCCACCCCCTCACATGCTGTTACCATTTACATTTGGGATATGTTTAATCTGCCAAAAAACGACTGGCATCTTCCCATCTTTCTCTGCTAGTCCATGAACAGGCCCTGCTATGTCTTGTATTTGTTTGACTTTTTTCCAGGTATTGCTAGCAAATGCCTTCAAATATAATAACTCCTTCATAGTATTGCAAAGGAAACACAGTAGACAGCAGTCTTCATCAATTTGCTATTCACTGTGACAAATCAGAAAAAGGAATTTGTATTGACAAGATAATTTGAAAGATCTCACTGGTGGTGCTAATGCTATCTTCTGCACTAATGGATGTTGTTCTGAAATGACTCTAGCATTTCAAGGAATTTTCAACATTGCGACAGACTTGTGAAGCTTGCCCCTATAGATTTATTTATCCGAGAGTGTTTTGTGGTTCCCAAGAGGTTGTCTTAATGTTTGTAGCACTTTAGCTTTCTACAAGGAGCTAAAAGAAAAGGAGGCCAAAATGGCCCAGAAAGCATAAACAGGTAAAACTCAAGTTAATTGCCAGAAACAGAATGCACTTCATTGAGGACTTGCCATCAAAACGTATTCCTTTGGGAATGACAGCAAGTCACTCTGCTTTACAAGACAATTTCCTTGCAGCTTCCCTAAGGAACTTAGGAAAGGCAAATTTTGAAAAGGAGTGTGTATTTTTCCTACTCTGAGGATGACATTTGGTGAAAGCATAAATTATATCCAGGCATTCTTAAGCATATTTATTCAGCTTAACTGTGTTTCCAACGAAGCCCTGTAGGTCCTCGTCATTCTTTTGCTTGTTTGAAAAGCAATGGACCTCAAGAACAAATGAGGCTACCTTATACAAAGTCAAAGCCTTGGTTCATCTGGTGCACTGTCAACTCTGACTGGCAACAGTGGCTCTGCAGAAGTCTTTCCTAGTCCTCCTGGGAGATCCCTGCTGTTGCCTAACGGTCAAAATACTAACCAGCCTAATCCTGCTTAATTTCTGGAATTCTTTTTTATCCCACTTTATATTAGTATAAAGCAGGCCTGCCCAAAGTCTGGCCCGGGGGCCAAATCCGGCCCGTCAGGCCATTCTGAGTGGCCCACGGCTGGCTGGCCAGCCCCTCCCTCCCCCTCCTTTGCCCCATGTTTTTTTTTTAATCTTCCGCCAGCACTGACACCACTGGGAAGTTTGAGGGGCTGGGCGGGCCGGTGAGCAGAAGCTTGTGGGGCTGGGTCGGCGGGTGGGCCACCAGCACCGCACCGCCAGGAAGCTTTTGGGGGTGGCGCGCAGGCGGGCCGCCACCACCGGCATAGCCGGGAACATTGTGAGGTTGGGTGCACGCATGGGGCAGTGGGTGGGGCTTGGTCCCCGCCTTCCATCCTGCGGGTGGGGTTGCAAGGGGTCAGTGGGTGGGGCTTATGGGTCCGTGGGTGGGTCTTGCAGTGGGGTGGCAGGTTCGGGGAGCAACTGGCCCCTGACACATTCTCAGCCACCAAATCTGTCCCTCCTTACAAAAAGTTTGGGCACCCCTGGTATAAAGCATGTTGTTGTGAATACATGATGAGCACAGGGAAGCAACAGATAACACAGCACAGGGAACACACGTGCACTTTGCGGATATTTGCTGGAGATGGACAGGTAGAAGAACAGTTCTGAAACAAAGAAGTGGTTTAGCGCTAGAACATTAATGGTCGGGACATAACTCTTTGTGAATCTCATAGTCTTCCATCACCAAACATCAGAAAAAGAGCTGTCTGGCAGGTGTTGGTTTACTCATTTTTTTGCTCATTTTTTTGCTCACATGGGCCATATCATTTGCCCTTGTGTTCAGTGTCAGTGGTCCCTAATAATGGTAACAGTTGTCCATTGCAATCATTTTTCTGGTGCCTTATATTAACAATCAGCATTTCTGCCTTTTTCTATTTGCAGCATTTCAAACAGAAGGAAAGCTGTATCTTATACTAGATTTCCTGCGAGGCGGGGACCTTTTCACCAGACTTTCCAAAGAGGTGGGTTTAGTAGATTCATTTTAATGACTGAATCCCCACCCCTCAAGTAATTGCATTTCTCTCTTCATAGCAACATCTCTTGCCAGTAGAACTGATATTATAATTCATTATTATAGTTCTTTGGTATTTTAATAATTGTATTTGTCTCTTTGTAATAGAATTCATCTTTTATGACCTTTTAAATTATCTCTGTGAAGGGGAGACCTGATATTTCATGATTTGGAAAGCAATTCTGAAATATCAATGATATTTCATGTATTTACTTTATTTTATTAGCGTACAGACACAGGCATTCCCAAGCTAGAGATATAAAATTTCCAATTTTCTGTTTTTCCAAAGTCCCCTACCCCCCGACTTCAAAAGTTCTGGAAATTTTACATCTCTAATCCACCCTCTATGTATGTTGTATACAACAAGCAAAAATTTTATGGTCACAGAAGCAGACACACTTGTCTTCTTGCACATGTTCCCTGTATGTTGGGGAAATTGTCTAAGGCGAAACAAGGTCAGAATCGTCTTCTGGAATATCATCTGATCTTACCCAGATTCCTTGTATGGGACTACATACTAGATGTCTTTAGGAGTGGTTGTCAAACAGATGTCCGCATTGGGGCTGGCCAGGATTTTGGGGATCTATAGTCCAAGAACAGCCAGTGAACCAAGTTTCAGAGCCACTGTGTGTGACCTGGGGTGGACGCAGGAACAGGCATTTCTGTTTTTTTAAGCAGCTTGTTGGGAAGAGGGGTTTTATTATTATTATTATTATTATTATTATTATTATTATTATTATTATTATTATTATTATTATTATTATTATTATTATTATTATTATTATTATAAGCCCTCTAGCTACCGCTTTCAGGGTGTCCCATATGATTGACGTTTGGCTCCCTGCCTTTTCGTTTATATCCCAAGTTTCCAACCATTCTTTTTTAACCTTTTCCAGCACTTTTGGATGTTGAAATATTTTTAAATTCATTCTCCACCTTTTAGCTTCTCTATAATTTTTATTTGTTGCTAAATCAATCGACATTAAAGCATGGTCTGATGTTTTTATGATCTCAATCTCGGTATTATTTACCTTGGGTATTAGGCTTTGTGAAACAAACACAAAATCTATCCTAGAATAGGTTTTGTGTACTGGTGAGTAGAAGGTGTATTTTGTTTCATCTCCTTTCAGTTCTCTCCAGACATCCTTCAATCCTGTTGTATTTATAAACTTTGCTAGAGTTGTGTGTCTTGTCCTCCACTCTTCCTTTTTACAGACCGATTTGTCTTTAATTTTATCTAAGACCATATTAAAATCCCCTGCCAATATTAAATACCCCCTTTTAACCAATTCAATCTGATCCCAAAGGAGATTGTAAAAGCGGCCTTGGTTAACGTTTGGTGCATACAGATTTACCAAAGTATAATAATCTTTCCCCATTAGAACTTGCAATATTATATATCTACCTTCTAAATCCTTAACCACATTTTCAACAACACATTCACAATTCCAATAATAATAATAATAATAATAATAATAATAATAATAATAATAATAATAATAATAATAATAATAATAATAATAATAATAATAATTTATTTATTTACTTATTTACTTATTTACTTATTTATTGTCATTGTGTGCATATTCACAGTATACACATACAACAAAATTCAGAAACCCAGAGACCAGATTCAACACACACACACACACACACACACACACACACACACACACACACACACACACACACAACACAGTATCATCCTTAATGAAAATCAATGACAGTATCAACCTAAAGCAACTAGAAAGGTTGGGCCATATTTTCAGCTCAAAGCTGATTTTATTTAGCTAGATGTACAGTGGGGTTTGTTCATTAGGATCACAATTAGATGCATCATTAACTAACCTAATTAATGACAAACAGTGCAATTGTATCCCATGGGTCCTTTCCCACTATTTGGCTTGTCACACACACACACACACACACACACACACACACACACACACACACACACACACACACACACACACACACACACACACACACACACATTCCCGAACACTCTCACACACATTAAAAAATCCCCTCAACACACACACATAAAGAATCCCCCCAAACTCCCCCACCCACCAGCCCCCCCTTTTTCAGTCTGTTTGTTTTAATGACAACCAGTGCCATGTAATGGATCAAGTGAAGGACTAGCATCTGAATACACTCTGCTTGGGTTAGGAAAGATTCAGAATGGTTTGAAACATTATTTTCACCATCAGAACATTTCAGAGCTTGAAAAAAAAAAACTTGGGGGAGAAGTAATCCAAAACGGGACATTTCCCATCTCTAGGCATACCTTCTTCTTATCATTCATATCAGCTCTGTGGTGAAAATTAGACCAGGTAGCCAGAAGAACCATCTACCCAGCCCCCACAGGGCACGAAATGGTCATTGGAGCCCCATCTGCAGAACAATGGAGCAACTGAAGATAAGAGCAATGTTTGCTCCTAAAAAATTTACTGGAAGACAAGTGGAGTTCACTAGACTTCTCAGAGCTGTCTGTCTGTCCATCAGCACCTTATTTTGGTTTTAGTACTCAAGGCATTTCTTTCCATTGAAAGGCACTTAACCATCTGCCACAGAACACCTGAACTCAAAAATCAGAAGTTAGCAGACCAGATCTAGTCATCTCGACACTGACGTTTGGCAGAAAGGCTTTTTCTTTTGGCAGAGGTGGGGGGGAGTTATTATTTCATCACTATATAAAAGAGGAGGTTGATCTGCATTCAAACTTTATGAAAGTTAATACAGTATTTACAATGGAATGCTATCCACGATAAGACTACTTCAAGAACTTATTTCTAGATGATTTGGTATAAAATAGCTTTAGTTCCAGACATGATATTAAGTATCTTTCTCTTCTAGATTTTAAATGGCATTAGTCTCAATTCATTTCTATCTTCTGTAGTGCTACACCTCTCCCTCTGTAATTCCACCCACTTTTTTCTAGCTTCCCCTTATTCTTTCTGAGTATTTCAAGGGCTGCATTATGCAGGACTCGTCATTACCTTCAGTGTTTGCTGAAAACCTTTTCTGCTTGGCAGATGGCCAGTGCAGTTGAAAAGCAACATACTATTGTCTAAATAATTAAATGCTGGCATTTCTACTCCAAGGTGAGTAGCTGCCTGCATGGGTTTTCAGCAGCAGCGGTGTGTGGTGACTAACATGTCAGTCCACCCTTGAGGAGGAAAGATAAATATAATATAATGATGAGCTGTAGTCAGCACCAGCACAAGGTGAATGAAACTCAACAGGCTGATGCCATCGGCTGCTAAAATACAGGACCCTTCTTTCTTGCATCTCTCAGTGCAGGTTTTCAGAGTCTGGTGTCTGGGGAGGCACTAACAACTGCTCAGTGTTAAATTGCGCCTGAGCAGCTGTATCAGCACCTAGTAAAAGCAGTCATTGCTTCTAAGCAGATAGGCTCGCAAAGTCTCTCCTAGGGAGCCATTTCTTTGACTGCAGGTGCACTGCCTGTTAATACCTTTCCTGTGGCTTTCAATATCCTTTGCTGCCAAGTTCACGAAGTGTATCACAGTCACTCTTCCATTATCCCCTAAGCAGATGAATGTATGCCTTTCCATAAGGAACCAGAAGCGTAGCCATTGGGAAGTCTAAGATTAGCATGAGAATACCTTTGTGTTGGCAAGCATTCTAATGTCTGACCCTCAAGAGCAGGGCTGGATTTAGAAAGTGTGCAAGAAAATAAATTAGAGAACTTCACTTGCTGGTATGAAGAAAACTTATCCTCGATATTTATAATCCCTGAAGAACAAAACAGTGTGTGCGCCTTTGAAGTACGAGGATAATGGTCTTCGGTTTATCACAGTCCAAAGAAGATAAGTATATAAGCTTATAATTCAAAACAGGAGAGCAAAACCTGGAGCTAGCTAGGCACTGGACTCTCCCCCCCACCACCACCACCATGGCTGCATTCCCTCCCATCTGAATTCTCATTGATTTGGCAAAGACAGCTATTTCACTATTGCTGCCAGCATGGAGGAAATAATGATTTATATGAGGATCATTGGGCAAGGGGCATGAAGATGCGACTCTCCATTCTCCTCTTGCCCCGAGAGGAGGCCTTTTTCGCCTTTCTTGTAAAGGAAAAAGGACTGCCGGGATTTGTGTTTTCTGCATTTGTTTTTGTCTGCACCTTTATGTGCTTGCATGTGTATTGAGCACGTGACTTCTAATGTCTGAGCCATGAGCCCTTTGAACCACAGTTAGTGGTGGCTTTTTCCTGTTGTGTTTGGTGGAAGAGAAGCCCCAGGTAGGAGTCAGTGGGGGGGTGAGCCAGGTGTACACACACACACACACACACACAGAGAGAGAGAGAGAGAGAGAGAGAGAGAGAGAGAGAGAGAGAGAGAGAGAGAGAGAGAGAGATTATTTGTTTACTTATTTATTTTGAATATTTTTACCCTACCTTGGAAAAGCACCCGAAGCAGCTAACAATAATGAGGGACAATATAAAGCCCAGAACATTTGAGACATGCTCAAGTTAGGAATAGGGAGTTAGAAGAGACATCTTACAACATTCAATGGTAACAAAGCTACAAAGAGCATGTGAAAAGAAAAAAATCCGTTATGAAGGATGGAAACTAACATGGAAAACACTGCATACATGGTAATCCATATAAAAGTCACATAGTAGGGAGTCCCTTGTTCAAGGAACGCTTGCCTGAAGAGGAAGGTCCTTGCCTGTTTCCAGAAAGGTAGCAGAGATGTGGCCTCCAGCAGGAGGGAGTTCCAAAGTCTGGGAGCAGCAACAGAGAAGGCCCTTTCATGTGTTCTTATGAGACGCACCTGTGAAGGTGGCAGGATGGAGATCCATGTACATTCAATCTCCTGCTCAACCCCTCTCATTCTCCCTCTTCTTTTTTCCTCTCTGGACTTCTCTCTCTCCCGTCCTCCCTCTTGTACATACAGGGAAAGCAAGAAATCAAACATCAAGAGAGGAGCAGGAAGGCACTGACTCTGATTTCCCTTCATTCCCACTCCATTCATTTACCCTACAGTTCATGGTGCTGTTGTTGTATGCTTTCAAATCACCCCCGACTTATGGCAATCTCTAAGGGCCTTTTCACACGACCTCTAAGATCCGCTGGTCCCTTAAATTCGGACCAAAGATCTTAGGGGTTCATTGCCCTTCCTTCCTCCCCACCAGAGAAAGAGGGGGGAAAATGCAGCTCACCTGGAGGAGCTTCCCGGAGCTCCGTTTCTCTTCCGTTTCTCTTCTGCTTGCTTTTTTTCCTCCCACCTCTTGTCTTAAAGGGGCAGGAGGCAAAAAAAACACAAGCAGAAGCCAGGAGAGCCCCGCACTGACCAGATTAAATCCGGACCTGGGGATTTTCACCCACCTCAAGGAGGTACAAGAAAGTGCAGCTGGGTCGCGCTTAGGTGGGCAGGGTCGCATTTAATTGTCTGCCAAGTCCGGAGCTGGTGGGAAAACACTTGTAAGGTCCGGACCTTGCAGCCATTTCCTGCGGAGCTTAGGGGTCGTGTATAAAGGCTCTTAAATGTCGTCCCCTCAGTAGTCCTGCTCAGCCTGTGGCTTTATTTTTGTGTGCAATCAAGACAGGTTATGTGAAAAGACGGTGGGCATCTTCCCCCGCTTCTTCCGCTGCTGATACTAAAACAAAGTGGAGATCAGGGTACCTAGTTTGAAGGGAACCCATGTGGAGCCCTAACTCTCCTCCACTGCTGAGGTGGCAAACAGGAATGAGGAAAGAGGAAACCATAGGTGTCTTGTTGTTGGAGATGTTGTCCCCCACCCCTGCATTCAAATTTGGGTGGAGATGCCTTCCCTCCTCAGGCATGAACCATCCTTGCTTGATGTTGAACTGCAGTAGTCTTCCATTTGATTTAATAAATCAGCCTCCACTGTCAAAAGGGCTTTCAAACCAGCAAGTGATGCTAAAAGTAACAACAACAACAACAACAACAACAACAAACATTCTTCAGGTACATGTGTAGAAGAAGAAGAAGAAGAAGAAGAAGAAGAAGAAGAAGAAGAAGAAGAAGAAGAAGAAGAAGAAGAAGAAGAAGAAGAAATAGCTCAGCTACTCAATAAGGACAGAAAAATGATATATTTATTAGTTTTTCAATTCAGGCATACACTACCCCATTAATGTAATGCAGTTACATGGGCAGTTGCACAGAAATAATGGAGGATGAGCTTGGTTGTCCCACCAAGAATATTTGGATTAATGTAACGGAGTGTACTACTGATCATTCAATCAAGACGAAGATGTGGATAAAAACATTTGACAATCAGATTGTAGACACATTGTAGTAGTAATGGGAGAGCTCAATATCCTGATAGCTGTTGGGAGGCAAATTCTGCCAAATGTGTATCTGTCAAGAAATTCCTGCCTGGTGTAGTTGCTCATTTTCTGAATCAAAAAGTGGAGGAAGAGGAGTAGCTATCCTTGTCTTGATTCTAATCACTGATGATGACTTGATGAAAAAAGTGGCAGCAAGAGGATATTTGGTGGAAACTGACCATGTTCTACTTGATTTTAAAAGAAACAAAAGCAGAGTACAGCCACACATATACATTGACCTTTCGGAAAAGCCAATTGTAATAGGTTGAGAATAATGATAGGTAAGGTTCCATGGCAGGAAATTCTAAAAGGAAAAGGAGTCTAACAAGGGTAGGAGTTTTGGAAAAAAGGAAATTCTAAAAAAGGCAATTCCAGACAATTCCAAACAGAAAAAAGTGAAATTTATTTATTTATTTATTTGATTTTTATATCACACCATCTGACCAACAGTCACTCTGGGCGGTTTGCAAAACGTAAGACATGGACAATACAATGAATAATACAATTAAACAATAGACAATGTATAGAGGAAAATAAAACTGACCAATCAAACATAATTAAATCTGATAAAAAAGCAAAAATAATAAATCAAATACATACAAAACCAAACAAAGGCGGATTAAAATATAAAAGCAGATCAGTGAGATGGGCGAGATGACAAACAGTGGTCAGGGAAAGCACGTCTGTACAGCCAGGTTTTAAGCTGTTTTTTAAAAACTTGTACCATGGGGGTCAAACCAATCTCGGGGGGCAGATGGTTGCACAGACAAGGTGTGACCACCAAGAATGCTCAATATCTGGTAGCAGTCTTCTGGGCTTCCTTCTGGGTTGGCACCTTCAAGTGGCTGGCCTGAGAGGATTGAGCGTTATGGGCAATACTCTGTGGCAGGAGCCATTCTGACAGACAGACACACCAAAAGAAGACACCAAAACAACAACAACACCCCAATGTGGCTCAGAGAGAAGATTTGAAAACAAAAAAGGACATATATAGGAGGTGGAAGGAAGGCCAGGCCACAAACAAAGAGTGCAGACACATAGGAAAAAATTGCAGGGATGGCATTACAAAGGCAAAGAGAAGCCAGAAACAACAAAAGCTTTCTTCAGTTTAAGTGTGTAGCAAAAGAAAAGAGAAAAGAAACAGTGTCTCAGCTACTCAACTAGGATTGAAAAATGATAATGGAAGACAAAGGGCAAAAGTGTCCATTTCTTACTTAGCTCAGTCTTTTTCAAAAGGCAATTTATGACCCTCCAGTCAAATGGAAATGGAAGTGGAAGGGCAGGATTGTAGCCTGAGATTGATAAACAAATAGTCAAGCAGGACCTTCTTAAAGCTGTTATGAGTTTTTCCACCTGTTTGGCCGTGTTCTGGAAGTTTTTCTTCCTGATGTTTCTCCAGACTTTGTGGCCAGCATCTTCAGAGGGCAAGGATCTCAAGGAACTAGGAGCACAGTCAGAGCACAGAGAGAACTCCTAGTTTCCTGAGCTCCTTGCCCTCTGAAGATGCCGGCCACAGAGTCTGGCAAAACATCAGGAAGAAAAACTTCCAGAACAGGGCCAAACAGCAGTATTCTGCAGCAAAAATGCTGGAGGCATTCAAGAGACAATTATATAACCATTTATCAGTTCTTCTCTGAATTGGATTCCTGCATTGAGCAGGAGGTGGCCTTATAAGGCCCCTACTTACTCAGTTATTGTATGCTTCTGTAATTCCTCTAAACCATAATGTGTCCTAAATTTTATTTAATTTATGATTCCCCCAAATTTAGTGTGTTCTAAATTTAAAAACAAAGCAACACTACATCCTTTAGAGAAAGGATATGCTATCTTTTAAACAACGACATTACCTGTTTTGTTTTATGAGTTATTTTGTACATCTCGCCAAAATCAACAAATGATTTTTGTGTGGCCACTAATGACTGCACATTTGAGGGAAAGAACTAACATGCTGGCCATGAACTTATTTTATAAGTTTTAGAAGAGTGGATTTCTAGATAGACTAGATTTGTGTGTGTGTGTAAGAAACAAAATAACCCCCTTATCTGATATTGATGATAAATGTCCTTTTGAATGGATGTAATTAAACCAAGGTCCCAACTCTAGGCTTATTAAAGAAAGAGTTGTTAATCTTTTCTATGCTTTGTTCACAACCCCACTATTCATTGTATTTCTTGGACCACTGTTTGTCACTTTTTCTATCTAAAATCAATGTTCATAAATCTGCTATTCATTAATATTCCACTTTTCTGTTTCTCCTAGGTAATGTTTACAGAAGAAGATGTAAAGTTTTACTTAGCTGAGCTGGCCTTGGCTTTAGATCATCTTCATGGCCTTGGTATTATTTACAGGGATTTGAAACCAGAAAAGTAAGTTATTACAATATTTTTTTGAAGATTTAATGTCAAGTTTCTTTTCTTTGATCACAAAATACCCTCATAATCCTGATTCCTTTTTCATCATAAGAAATCAAAAATCTTGTAGGGCCTTCAAGGTTAGCAAATTCATTGTGGTCAATACCCAGAGACTGTGGTCTGTTTTATGCAATGCATGAGGTGTTTGTTTTACGCAATGCATGGAAGAATGTTACCTTTAATTGCAGGATTAAGAGTAAGATCAGGGAAAATAACATGTAAAAAATGCAGACAGTGTAATTATTGACAGTAAACATTCATGGGGAAAAGTCATTCCTGCAGTGGTACAATTATATATGCATACAGTGTGATAAGGAACTTTTGTTCCCTGTTCAGTCCAGAGGTGATGGAAGTGAATTTTTTAAACAGTTCAGTAGTTTTCATGTTATATAGCCTGGAGTTCCTCTTTTCTAAGATGGCTGGTTTAAGGTCAATGAAAACCATCCAGAGTTGTTTCCCCCTGGTTTTAGAATATTGCCATTTCTGAAACTAGATTTGTAGGCATTTGTTTTTCTGTGTTGAGACTGGCCTGTTTAGTCTATGCAGAAGGTCATTGGTAGTGAATGATGCCACTGTTACAATGGGAAATAGTGTGAATGAACCCTTGATCTTGTGGATGAGATTATTAGACCTGGCCGTATGACTGAAATGATACACATGGGGCTTAGCTGGCATGTGTGTCTTCTGAAGTCTGGTTGAAGCCCCCTGTTTCTCTGTCATGTGTCCTTTTATTCCTGGGAGGTGGTAGCTTTAGATGGGAGACTGTGAGAAATTGGAGGCCCACCATCCAGGGTAAGCCAGTTTGGCCTTGTTGATCTCTTTTGTCAGATAGTAGTGGAGCTTCAACTGGGATGGGGGCAAGCAGGGCATGTGCCCCAGGGTGCCATGCTGGGTGTGTGTGTGCCAAAATGACCTTGTCACTGCCCTTGCCTTTTGAGCCCAGCCCTCATTTGCTGCCCATGAAGAAAGAAGAATTTAGTTCAGAGTGCAACCCACTTGCTAGGCAGAGCAATGAATGTGGATTGAACGCTAACCTACCCCTCCCTCAAAAGACTCTAGAGCTGCAAGAGTTCACAAAGGGGCAAGGACAAGAAAGGAAAAGCTGGGGGTCTCTCATTTCCATGAGGAGCTGTTTGTGCCCCACCTGATTCAATCTGTAGAAAGAAGGTAAAAGGCAGATCTGTGGAATCAAGAATGGGTCCTAATGTTTTCATACGATTCTTATGTTGTATTCTTGCGAAACCACCATCAAATCATAGGTCCCATGTATGCCCGCAAACTACAACACAGAAAACTTGGATCCTTTGGTACATGACTGCAGTGCCAGAAAAACATGGATCCAACACATGTTGTGATTTTATATTATTTTTACACGTAATCCTCCCTAAACCACTGTCAAATCATAGATCCCATTTGCATCCATACTCTACATCACAGAAATCATGAGTCCCAAGGACATGCCTTTGCAGTGCCACAAAAACATGAATCTAGGACACGGATCCTCATGGATCCACATAAGTTTTATATGGAATCATACCCAAACTACTGTCCACATATCAGATTCATATCAATCCATAAACTACATGACAAAAAGCATGGGCCCTTCAGCCCAGAACTCAGAAGTACTATAAAAACATGGATCTAAAATACTGATCTTCATGGATCCATAGGATTTTTTACATAGGATCACCCCCAAATCATTGTCTAATATAGGCCCCATCTGTGTTCACAGACTATGGTGTGGGGAGGATTGTATCTAAAAATCGTACAAAATCATGAAGACGTGTGCCACTGCAAGAGTATGTTGGAGCATCCAAATATCTGTGTTATAATCTGTGAGCATTGATGGGAGCTATGATTTGATGGCAATTTGGCTTGGATCTCACACACAAAAAATCAGGATGTATTCTTCATTTCATGGATCTGTCTTTTACCCAGAACCTAATCTGTACCCCAAATCCAAATCAATTTATAAGTCTCCCATGGATTTGCATTAAAACAACAAAACAGATATAGTTGTTTTTTTTCCACTTTTGCACTAATATACATGCAGTTTTGCAGGGAGGACCACAGCTAGGTCAGGCAAGCAGGGCATGGATCCCAGGAAGCTGCACTGCCTTCCCACCAAAATATATTTTTATTAATTTAATGTATGATAGAATAATTGGTAATACCTTTCTTACCACCCATGGGGGTGCGCAGAATCCATCTTTGCCCCAGATGAGACAATCCCTAGCTCCAAGCTTGGTTAGTTGGGTCAATTTGAGAAGTGCCTGATTTGAATCTCTGCCTGAGAGGTCTGAACAGGTGAGATTGCATCAGAGGATTTGGTAGTAGATTCTCTGTTAAGTTCTGAGTGGAAGCTAGAAGCTCAGAGATACAACTGTCAGTTAGTAGGTTTGTAGCATATGGTTGTGTGTATATTATGTAGTTATACAGTAGTGTACAGCATGTACAGTAGTACGCAGCAAGTGGATCTGTTTCATAGATTGCTGGGCTCAGGTCATTGGTGGAGTGGAAGTTACTGAACTTCTCCCATGCTGCTGCTGATGAATCCAGGGGTTAAAAATGTCATCAGAGTATCTCAGATAGAAGGTTTCAGGGACAAGAGGCGAGGGAGCTTTGTCTAAGAAGCTCTTGAAGGTACTACTGACCGTTATGGAGGCATGTGTGTGTCCATGCTTCTTTGTCTGAAAACATCAAGTTCCCAGTATTTAGACCGATATATGTTTGAATAGATCCCATTTTGACCCCTGCCTATGTAGTACAGAACAAAAGTGCGTTGATGTGCTTCAAAGAGAAGGATGCAGTGTGTGATAAACCTGTAAACAAAGGTACAAAAAGAGTGCTACTCACCTGTTAGTTACCTTGCCCTTTTCATCTCTTCCTGGGAAACAGATGGAACGGCCTATTCAGAAAAACCAGTTCTCAGTCCAGGGGGAAAATGTGCTAGAAGGGAGACTAGGAACCTTATATTTCTCCATGACTGAAAACCTCAGTATTACCTAGCCCGTCCAGACTCATGGATGCTCCTGCTTTTGTCTCTGTTTTCAGAAGCAGACTTTCTGGCAAGCACGTTTCCACTTTCCAGGAGATGCTGTTTACCATTTGGCAGATGATGTCCTTGGTTGCAACCTCTCTCTGTCTTTGAGGATGACTTACAAGGGCCATTCAGGGATCAAAACAAATGGCAATGCAGATTTGGTTTCTCTTTTCTACAGGGGATGGTGGTTGCTATTTTTCTTTTTGACTGAGTTAGATACAGACCGGGTTGGGGGGCTATAGAATTGTATTGTTGTTCAAACAGTGTTGTTGAGAAGCAAAGATTCTACGTTTATCAGTGGAACAGAACTGTGATTCATTTAAACAAGCTTTGTCAGGAAGGTGATGGAGGATTAGAATTATTGTTGAATAATAGTAGTGACAACTGTCAGAATTCATTATGCATATAATTATACTGTACTCTGTAGCAGTCTGTTCTCAGCCTACAAATGTTCTACAGAAGATAATTTCCTTTCAGGTTACATTTACTACAAAACAAAACAATATGTGTATTGCAGCTTTTCAAAGGCTTGATTTTTTAAAAAAGAATGATAATATCTTGGAGTAGGAGAATTGTGCATTGGTTTTGTTGTGCCCCTCTCTGCTGGGGATTTAGAAGGAACATGTGAAGAATGGAGCCCAGGTGATAGAGGAGTTGAAACAGAAGAGACTAGTTTTCCTCACACTTAATTAGCTGTACATCCTTTGTGCCAATTATGCATCTCTCACTTTTGTTCAACTCATTTTGCATTTGAACTAAGCTTCTCATATTATTGTCCTCTAGCATTCTTCTGGATGAAGAAGGACACATTAAAATCACAGGTATGTAGCACCTGCCCTCTTTAACTGGTCTGTATTATGTTCTGCCCAATAGAACTTCTTGACTGCAGAACGTAGGTCAGCACCTGGCAGCCTTGGGCATTTGCCAGACCCCCCTGCTCTGGCAGGACTCACAGCTGTTGTCTCCACAGGGGACTCCTCAATGTTTTCCTAGCCTGGCACACCCACCCCTCCCCCGTACTAGGCAAATAAATCTAGTTGCATTTCACATTGCCAACAATACTGTAGGTCCAAATCAATCTCATTTGGGGGCATTGCAGTTAATTAACATGTAGTGCTTTTTGTCTAAACCTGTCATTCTCAACATTTGTTGGGGGGGGGCTGTAGCCATAAACACAACATGAAAGAGAAACTAAATCAGGATTCTAGAAGTTCAACAATTAACCTTATAACGTGGGTGAGAAAACTTGTTTCCAATCTCTGGTTCCCTTCAGATGTGGCAGGGCCCTCCACAGGGTCTATATGGCCCTTGTTGAAAATGGCTACTCTAAACCCCACTGATAGATGTGGGAAAGGTCACTTTTGTTAAACCTTACCTCTTGGTGTGCTCTGTTTACACTCTGGATTTCCTCTCCCACAATGCCTATTGGTAACAGAAAGGAAAAAACACAACAACCTACATAGTATGTGTTTATGTATCCCAGGACTCCCAAACTTGAGTTGCCAGATATGGTTGGATTTCTGCTCTGTAGAAAAATGTGGTCAAAACCTGAATGCAACCAGATTTTTAAAATCAAAATGGTGGTACAAATAAAGAGAACCTTTAGGAGAGCAATCTAGTCAAATCTGCCTATCGCTACTTCAGAGTATTTGGGATCACCCTGTTGGTTTCCTCAATTGTTGTACTTCATTGATCTCATAAAATTTAATTTTCCTTATATCACATATTCAGTTTTGTGTCTCTTGACTTAGATTTTGGCCTAAGCAAGGAAGCCATTGACCATGACAAGAGAGCTTATTCGTTCTGTGGGACGATAGAGTACATGGCCCCAGAGGTGGTCAACCGGCGAGGACACACACAGAGTGCAGACTGGTGGTCCTTTGGTGTTCTAATGGTAATTGAGAATTATGATCCTTTCCTTTCTTCTGTTCTCATGTTTTGCCCTGCTTCCTTGATGCATGGTGAGTCAAGGGCACAACATTTTCACACTTTCTAAAATTGATGAGATGCACATGTATTTTTACTCTGTTATTTGCACTTGAGTGCAAAATGTCAAGTGAGAACTGACTGCAAGATTTCAGGACCAAATGCAAATGTTGTATTTATGAAATGTATGACTACGTAATCTCCTGTGCCCTCTTAAAATGTGAACAGGGTTAAAGAATACTGTGATCTCCAGGGCTGTTAATCAAACAAAAGTCCCTGCATCTCCTTCAAAGGCAGGCCTGGCCCAAGACTAGAGATGTAAAATTTCTTGAAATTTTGAAACTTGGGAGAAGAAGAAAAGTTTTTTCTGGTTTTTTTTCAGAAAAAAAATGATATTTTTTTGAAAAATTGAAAAAAAAATGCTACATTAGCACTCCCCACTCCTTTTTACAACTTGAAAGTCAATCTGTTACTTTAGGAACATAAAATATGACTATGGACAATTTAACTTGTCATAAAATTACTACTTTTTAAATAATATGTATTTGTAATCATAAGTAATAAATGGAGTTACAATCGCCCGAACTGTTTAATAGTTTATATGGAACAGAAAAAAACTGTACAAGACAATGTTTAAAAATCCAGAATTAACAATTATTCATATTTTCTCTTCACACTGTTAAATAAATATAAAATAAAAATCACATTCTCATAAAAAGAATTGAAGAGGGGGGAAAGGAGTGGGGTATAGAAAGGAGTGGGACCAAGATTCAATGATATTTGGAAAATATTTGATCACCTTGTCTTAAAATATTTTATTTATTATGTTAAAATAAAATATCCATAATGATTTTTTTCTTTTTCTTTTTTCAATTTTTCCACTTTTTCGGGGGAAAAAAACCAAAAAGGCTTCAGGGAAAGAAAAATTTCTGCATTTTTCTGTTTTTTCCCTGAGCCTTCACAAATATACCCAAGACTGACATTGAGCAGCATATTATTTATTTATTTATTTTAGAGTATTTTTGTACTCCCTACACCCAAGTTAAATGGCAACTTAACAATACTGCCCGCCAAATCCCACAAGCACCTCTCCCTATCGTAGCTAGTAAAATACAGCAATAACAAAGTAAGTAGCCAATCACTTACTGTACTTTTGAGATGTTCCATTAGGTGGTTGCCTCACTCTGTGTGATGAGATTGCTGGCCCTGCAGAAGGTAGTAAAATCTCAATTATTTTCATATTGTTGCTGTTTCTATTACTACTGTTACTACTGTGTGTGCTTAGCACCAACAGCGCACTGGGTGTTTAAAAAACATATAAATGCTGTGTCACTTCCTAGAGGCTATGACAGCAGAAGGATAACAGAAGACAATTGTTGCAAATATCATAAATTTATCATTCAAAAGCACACTAAAGTGACTTCAGAGTACATTTATATCTGCAAGAAGAAGGGCAGTTTCTATAGTGAACACAGACATCACAACTCTGTGCAAATAGGCTATAAATGTTTTATTTACAGGGCATTTTAAAAGGTATTATTATTGTCTGGTATTGTATTCTCAAAGGATTTCACAGCTGGGATCTGCTAGTTGTTGTGAGTTTTTTGGGCTGTTTGCCCATGTTCTGGATGTTTTTCTTCCTGACATTTCACCAGACTCTGTGGCTAGCATCTTCAGAGGGCAAGGAGCTCAGGGAACAAGGAGTGCACTTGGAACATATACTATATCCTGTAGTTTTGTCTGGTGAAACGTCAGGAAGAAAAACTTCCAAAACACAGTCAAACAGCCTGAAATACTCACAACTATTGTGTGGTATTATTATTTCTCTCGCTTTCTGTTGTTTGATTAGTTCATGATGTTCTGTTGAATTGTATTGCATTGACACAATTAATTGTACCCTTCTCCTGAGTTATGCAAACCTCTCTCTCTCTCTCTCTCTCTCTCTCTCTCTCTCTGTTTTTGGATGGCTACTTCCAGAATTCCCTGATAAAGGAAAGTGAAGAACCATTTGGTGGGGGAGGGTGGGGGATAAACAAAGAAGAGTTTATTTATAGATAAGGCAAGACTGAGGTAATTCTGTTTCTTATTTTAGACACAGGATTGATGTGCAGGAGTGCAGAGGTAGCAAAGCACAGCATGAGAAGTAGCTCACTAAGAAGGGAAATTCGGGTGGTGTTTTTGGCTCCATCATTTCCTTTAGAAGACCAAGTGGCAGCGCTATTTGGACAGAGATAGCCTGGCTTCAGTGATCAAAGCATTGGTGACTCTCTATTTGGATTAATGTAAAGCATTATACCTGTGGCTGCCATTAACGAAGGTCAAGAAACTGCAGCCAGTGCAAAATATGGCCACAAGACTTCTGGAGGAGACCTAACTGTATGATCATGTTACCTATGAGCCTTCCTTTGCTTGCACCAAAATCAGATTCATTTCTGATCACAATTAGCAGCCTTGGTTAGAAAATTCTACATGGCTTGGGACACTGGACTTGACAAAACACCTCTTCCTGTATATTCATGAACATCTTGAAGTTGTCCACAGAAAGCCTTCTTTGGTTCTCCCCTCATTCAGAGATGTGGAAGGCTATGGCAAGGAAAGCACTCCTTTCAGTTGTGACTTCCTCACTGCCCCTGTCTCAACTCTGGCATGGCTTTCCTGGAGAACCTCTTTTGGCATCTGTATTGCTACCATTCTAGTGCCGAGACAGCTTAAATGTTTTCTTAAACATTTAAAGCATTTTAGCACTTTAAAGTGTGTGTGTGTGTGTGTGTGTGTGTCTGTGTGTGTGTCTGTCTATCTATCTATCTATCTATCTATCTATCTATCTATCTATCTATCTATCTATCTATCTATCTATCTATCTATCTATCTATCTATCTGCATTGAAGGGCCATCATATACATTTTATAGTCTTGTTTGTGTCTATCAATTTATTACAGCATGTACAGCTTAGTATGGTGGAATTTATTATTTTACTGAGATATGGTTATATTTTATTGTTAATATTATATTTTAAATTGTGCTGTACAGTGCCTAGGTAATTTTTTTCCAAGGAGTTTTAAGCAGATAAAATAGGTAAATTAAATTCTACACTAGGTATTTGGAAGGGATCATTTCGTATGTGCTGGTGGTGATTCATTTCAGGACAAATTCAAAAGCCAGTGGAAGAAGACTGTTGGGACCCAAATGGGTAGATAAGGACAAGGCGCTTAGCTGGTAGAAAAACAAAAGTGTTGCTTTTTTGGATGCTCTGTGAATGTATATATTGGGAATGGTGAGGAACACTGTTGTTCCTTAAGCCTATTCAATGCCTCAGTTGTCTTCCAAATGGTGCCAGAGTTGGAGCTGAGATTATCTCATTTTAGACTTGGGCCTCTAAGAAGAAGTGTTTTGCCCTAGACATATTTTTTATTTTATTTTATTTTATTTTATTTTATTTTATTTTAATTCTGAGCATTTTTACCCCACCTTTCTCTTTGGAAAAGGACCCAAGGTGGCTTACAGTAAAGAGAGACAATATCCATTTACTTAAGACATACATATTCAGTTTGAGAAACAGGGAATTGAGAGGTATCTTACAGCTAGAGATGGACACGACCAGGAAAAATGACGTTTCGAGTTGTCGTGTGTCGGAGCCGGCCCTTCGGCTTGTTTCCGTTTGTCGCGAAATTTTTCAAAAATTTGTCGTTTCGTTTGTCGTTTGTTGTTAGTACTGGTTTGGGGGGGTAGGGTAGCAGGCTCCTGGAGGCACCTCTCTGGGGTGGATGCCTCCTCTGGCCCCCTACAAAGGGAAAAGGAAGGGTACATGACTGTGTAGCCATTGCGTACCAAGTGGCACTGGCAGAGGCACCTCTCTTTTGGGTGCCTCTAGCTCACCAAGAAGGACAGCATACTGGCGTACAGGTTTGGAGTTTTTTGGAACTTTGGACTGTGAACGAGGTGAGAGAAGAATGCCTCTGCTGGGCGCCCTCTGACTCACTAAGAAGGACAGTGTACTTGCGTGTAGTGCAATGCGAGTACAGATCTGGCTTAGGGTTGGGGTTAGGGCAAGGGCTAGGCTTAGGGTTATTACGGGTAAGGTTAGGGTGAGTTAGTGGGCTGCACCTCTGGGTGCCTCTGACCCACTAAGAAGGACAGTGTACTGGCGTATGGGTTAGGGTTAGGGCTAGGGCTAGGGCTAGGGTTATAGTGGGCTTTTTATGCCCAACTGGCACATCCCAGAAGTCTCAGTCAAAACCTGGCCAAGTGGCCATGCGATTGGTGGAATGGCTCCAAAAATTTGCATGGTCCCATCCCATGGCCAGCCCATCATTGCGCAGGTGTAAAAAAAATAAAAAAAAAATAAAATAAAATCAATGGAGACGTTTTATTGCTAGAAAAACCCACTGCTGCTACTGTAAAAATTCAAGCATTTAAAATAGCTAATTTTCGCATGTTTCTGTGGTGCTTTGGTGAGTTTTTGGACACGATTTCAAAAAAAAATATTGCGGTCGCCATTTTGGATCCCCCCCGCACCACATGGCAAATAGAGACGACGAGACTGATGCCCCCCCAGCCTGGTACCAGGTCCAGCAGCCCAGGACAGGAGGGGGGGGAGGCCGGGGACCCCCCCCCCAGAAACCACCCCTCTGGTAGGTGCCCTCAGACAGGCATATTTTCGCCTGCTTTTTTGGCCGGAAATCTGGATTTTTTTAATTTTTAAAACTTTTTTTCTGTGCCGCTTGGCATCGCACGATCGCCGCGCGATGCCATGAACGACAATGACAAATCAGACCCAATTTATCGTTTATCGGTTCGAGTTTGAGTTCTGACGGCTTAATTGTCGTTTCCGTTTCCGTTGCGTAACGGAAACGAGGAACGAAAACGGAAACGAGAATTTCGCCAAGTCGTGCCCATGTCTACTTGCAGCATTAGAAGGCAACATTAAAACTAACAATTTATAACATAATGTCCATGCAATCACACAAGGAAAGAGATAAACTCAAAGTTATAAGTGGTTATAAATGCAAAGTCTGTGTAGCCATGTATGGTAGATACATAAAAAGACATAGTAGGCCGTCGACTATTCAGGGAAAGCTTGCCTGAAGAGAAAGGTATTTGCCTGTTTCCAGAAAGATAGCAGAGATGGAGCAGTCCTGGCCTCCACAGGAGGGAGTTCCAGAGTCTGGGTGCAGCAGCCGAGAAGGCCCTTTCATGTGTTCCCACGTGACATACCTGTGAGGGTGGCGGAATGGAGAGAAGGGCCTCTCCTGGTGACCTTAGCACCCGAGCTGGTTCATACTCAATCAGCTATTGAGCACAATTCAAAATGCTGACCGTAAGCTTCTCTTTTAACATCATATGTACAAAGAAATTTGATACAGGAAACTGAATCAGATACTGGGGCTTGATAAAATGCTTCTTCTGGCATTTCTTGTCCCCCGTGTCATAATGTGAAGCCCCAGCCCACGCTCATATCACTAAAGAGGCTACCTAGCTTGGGACATGCAGTTCACACAATACCTCACACCCAACTGGGATGCAGGAACTTGGGAGGTGCCACTTGGTCCTTATAGGAATATTTTGGAGCTTTATTTTGCAAAACATAAACCATACCATTGTCTTCCTAGTATTCCTGACCAGTCTCTCTTACTTCTGTGCTTAATTCAGGATGCAGGAAATGGTGCTTTCTAAGGATTTTCTTCAAGATCGTTATCTTGGTGAGATTTCTTACTGGATCTCTCCTGACAAAAATCTCCTTATTTCTAGCTGTATAAAATATCTGCTTTCATTTCTCTTGCCAATCAAACCAGGAGGTCACACAATCTGCCCCCCCCCCAGCTATTGCCCTAGTTTTTTTTTCAGTCCTTTCCCTAGGACTCAACAGCTTTGGAGTTTTCCCAGTGAGCCCTCTTAAAGTGAAGCAATGTCTGCACTTCCAAATCTTTGTGCCCTCAGAGTTCTTTAATACCTGATGCAGTCCCAAGTAGGAGAAGAGAAACTATTTCTGCTTTTACTGGAGCTACAATTCATTAAAGAAGCACAGGTTCACAATCTATAACGTGCCGTTGCTAGGAGATGAGAAAGCCAGCTAATTTAGTGCAAAAAGGAAGGTCAAGAGACAGGGACATTAAGTCATCTTTACTTGGGTCGCCTCTGAATTATGAAATGGCAACCGAAAAAAACGGGGAAATGACACCCAAGGGAAGAAAAGCAATCCTGCTTTGGTTTGAGCCTTTGAAATTGGTGGTAGACTTCAGTTAGTCATCATCATGACTAACTTAAGTCTCATGGACTTCAGTGACTCCACTTGGACTCTAAAATTTGATTTGACCCATCATCTAATAGTTGCCAACACAGGAACAAATGGATAAAACCAAGACAAATCAAGAGACGGAGCTGGTAAAGAACAGCCTGCTATAAACCCATAATGTGACCAAGATACTTGTCTTGGAATTGTCCCAAGATATTTTGCTGTCAGAAGCAGAGGTCAATATTGTGTCCCTCCACCACCCACATTTAATGTACAGAAGCTGACTAGAATGGCAGTTGTCTTAAGCTTAGGCTCTGGCAAAGAGAGGGCCTCTGGCACATGTAAACAGAGAAAGCTGATGTAGGAGGTGTCAAGTGTGTCAAAAGGAGCATGTGCAACTGACCACAGGTCAATTGGTTCCTACCCCTCCCATCAGCTGATTCTTGAGGTGACTGACTCACTGTGCCTCATAGTAGGACTTCTGTGTGGCTATGGGAAATAGAATGAGAGTTCACTTAGACCACATACACAAAAGGGTATGCAACACTTCTATGGGGCTGTTTGTTTATTTATAGAGATCTATTGATAAATCTTCTCAATACAGCTTCACTAGTTGAGAATCTTCTTACTCACAGTTATGCTATAGACAACACGAGCAATTATAAGATGGAAATTCTACAAAGTGTGCACCCAAGCCCTTGTCAGAAGTTGCTTATAGAGTTGCTGAGTTCAAATATCATTTTGAATTCAAATACAGCCAAAAAGGATCCAAGAGACCCTCCTCGACTGGGGTGGATACCCATAACATCAAAGAATCGGCTCCACATGCTGCATCCTAGACCAAATTGGCAAGGGCCTTAGCAGCCCAAATGCCAGCAGTAGCCAAGCTCTCCCTGTGTGGTAGTGGCTTGAATTTAATTTAGACTGAATTCAATCACAGATCTCTCAGTGGCTTCAAACAGCTGGCCAAATATTTTTAGGTTGACATGTCCTCCCCTCCCCTCTTTTTTAACCTGATGGTAAAGCAAGGTCTAGGGTGATCTTGCTGCCAGATGGGTGGTATAAAGAATCCAATAAATGAATGAATGAATGAATAAAATAATAAATAAATAAATAGGGAACTTGTTTATTTTGTGTGCTTATAGCTAACCCTAATAAAAGGTACTGCTCATCTCTGGATGCTGACTTTATTTGGAGCATCTGTACTCCCCCATTCTATTTTTGAAATGATATTTCCGTGGCCATGAGGCTTCAACCTATGGTTCTCTTTAGTGCTGGAAGCATGCTCCTCTCGCCCTTCTCTCTTACGCAATCTATGAAGCACCTGCTTGTAGTGGTATTGTTTTCTGAACTTGCACTTGCAGCGTATTGTGTCTTCTGTGTGCACCAGACTTCCTTCCTGTTGTATTCCCCCCCCCTTGCAGCAACTTTACTCCTCTTCCTTCCTCCTGTGTAAATCCTGATGGATGATCTGATCACTTCAGCCTCCAACTGCAGAGTTAAATGACCTTTAGAAATAAATATCAGTGTGCAGTTTGGTACCAAGCTGACCTTAAAATGCGTCGGACAGTTCCTTGCACCATGCGAAATGAACCACACCTATCATTTATTATCTGGACTTAGGTGGAAGTACTAAAAAGTGGGAATGAAAGTGCTATGTATTTATCTTTCAGTTTTATATATTATCGGTTTAATTAATTTTAAGGGCCTGTTATTCATCAGCTTTTTCAAGAGTCCTTTGGGCATTCAGTACAATATTTACCAAGCTCCTTTAAGCAGGTGTCTGGTACCTCCTTGTCAGGTGCTTTTGGCATCAATTAAAAAAATAGCAGGGGAAATGTGCATTCAAAGAACAGCATGTACCAAACTTGGTTCAGTGTAAAGTGATGCAAACTTTCACAACTTGGCATCTGTGGTTACTGAAGTGGCCAGAGCTAGTGGTGATTAACCAGGAAAGGAATTGTGGGGCTGTAGCTGATGTGCTGTGCAGCCTCTGGGTAAAAAGCCAAGTCCCTTTTGGGGATCAGCTGGAAAAGAATTAAAAATGAAACTGCCAGTTTCATGCTACTCTTGTACAAAGCTGTGCTGTGAATAAATAATGGCATAGTTGATAATGGCATAGTTGATGCCAAATGTGTTTTTACATCTTGCACCTTGAAAATAATATTGTAGAGCTACCGGAAGTGAAGAAGGAATAACACTGAGGAATAGAGCAACTCAACTAACAGAAAAGGTTACCAAGGTGAAGGCGTTTGGCTTTAGAGGAAAGGGTGATGGAATGAGGACAAGACACAGGCAAATGAAGTTTTGCATGGTGGAGAGTTTCTAGGAGGGGCAAAAACAGTTGGTTTGCCAGTTAAATTGGGTTGGCCACATGGAGGGTGGAATCTCATTTGCCCACCCCTGTGAAGGAATCATTCAATGAAGCTGAATGGTGGGAGGTTCTGGTAAGCTGAAATAAAGCAGTTACTTAAACTATGGCAGTGGTGGTGAACCTTCAGCACTCCAGATGTTTTGGACCACAACTCCCACAGTCCTTTGTCATTGGCAATACAGGCTTGGAATTTTGGGAGTTGTGGTCCAAAACATCTGGAGTGCCGAAGGTTCACTACCACTGAACTGTGAGATTCACCATTGCAAGATGTATCAGTGGCTCTAGAATTGGGGGGGGGAGTCAAATTCAGTAGCTGCAGCGGGTTCCAGTAGTAGAGGTGTTACGGCAGTCAAGAAGAGTCTTGGGAACCATGAATGGAAGGAACTATTTGGGCTCATGGCCTCACAGAGATGGGGCAAGGAAAATGTGTGAAGGAGAGGGTAGCGTGCTCTTGTCTTGAGCTCAGGGAAGGAAAGGTGGGGTATAAAAGTAGAGGAAACAAACAAATAAAAAGGTCCAAACAAAAGCCTCCCTGAAAGAGAACAGTTGGAGTAAGCAGATGAAAACAAGACTTTTGTAGACTTATTCCACCAGTGGGAAACCATGGTTTCCAATTACATGTGAACCTGACCATTGTCTTTTAGTATCCATGGATGCAGCACTGAATGCAGAACATTTGCTGTATCCAGTAAATTGTATTTTATTCTTTCCCCCATTTATTTTACTAAGACAAACAGTAATCCTTTTTGGAAAGTATGTGATGCAGTGTGCTACGTGTTTTAAATTTTGTACAATTGTTTTAAAAAGCCATTCACCTGTCACATCAAATGCAGAGGAGCAGTTACTTGAGGATTGCATTTCTTCTTTTATTACTTCCACTTACTAAAATGAAACAGAGAGCTATACTCTTGGACCACTCAGATTTGATTTGACATCCAATTATAATATATTTTAATCAAAGCGGAGGAAATGTTAGCATGACACTGATGCTATCTAGACTGGTAACTAGAAAACTTGGTAAGTGAAATAATTTGCATAACAGCAAAAGGCAAGTGAAGAAGGGAGGAAGGCCAGAGTCCTTCCAGATGGGGTTGGGTGACATATGACTGTTGCTTCTGGTCACTGGTGTCTCTCCCTTTTTGGGGGGCGGGGGGGGGCTTAGAAGAATATTGTAGCAGCATGGATTTTAGACAAGGCAGGGAGATTCTCGTCCTTCAATCATCTCTCCCGTGCTATTTAACATTTCCATGAGACCACTGGAAGGGGTCATCAGGGAGTAGGGCAGATAGGGAAACTTCGTGTCTTTTGGGGTAGTGACTCCAAAGCTGAGGTGTGCAGCCTGGGTGTCCTTTCGAACCCAACACTCACCGTGGAATCCCAGGTGGCTTCAGTGGTCCGCTCTGCACATTTCTAACTGCAGCAGATTGACCAGCTGCATTCCTACCTTGACACTGGGGCCGTCACCACATTGGTCCATTCACTCTTAGGGTAGAGATTAAACTACTGTAGCACTTTCTATGTGGGGCTACCTATGAGGTTAATGCAGAAGCTGCAGCTAGTGCAGAACACAGCGGCCAGTCTAACAGGGGTTAGATGAGATCAACGTATATTAAGGCATAAGAAGAGCCATACTGGATCAGGCCAAAGGCCCATCTAGTCCAGCTTCCTGTATCTCACAGTGGCCCCACCAAATGTATCTGCCAGTGCTCAAGACTAGATATCTGTCTCCTGATACCACTCCCCTGCATCTGGTCCTTGAAGTACCCTGGTTTTAAGCCTGGAGATTACACATCTCCATCATGGTTTGTAACCTGTGATGGATTTTTCCTCCAGGAATCTGTCTAATCCCCTTTTGAAGGCATCCAGGCTAGATGCCATCACCACATCCAGTGGTGATGGCATCACCTCCACACTGGCCGCTCTGCACTACTACATTGACTTCAAGGTTTTGACAACATATAAAGCCCTAAATTGGAATCTCAACCTCTGTCAGAGCAGCTTCTCCCACAGATAACTTACTCTTCTCAGAATGGGTGCCTGAGGATCCGTGACAGATCAGGAAAGAGATCTTGGTGTGTTGGTGGACAGCTCCATGAAGGTGTCTACCCAATGTGTGGCAGTGGTGAAGAAGGCCAATTCCATGCTAGGGATTATCAAAAAGGGGATTGAAAATAAAACAGCCACCATTATAATGCCATTATACAAAACAATAGTAAGGCCGCACCTGGAGTATTGTGTACAATTCTGGTCACCGCATCTCAAGAAAGACATAGTGGAACTGGAAAAGGTGCAGAAGAGAGCGACCAAAATGATTACTGGGCTGGGGCACCTCCCTTATGAGGAAAGGCTAAAACATTTGGGGCTCTTTAGTCTGGAAAAAAGGCGCCTGAGGGGGGATATGATTGAGACGTACAAAATAATGCAGGGCATGAGTAAAGTGGATAGAGGGAAGCTCTTTTCCCTCTCACAAAATACCAGAACTAGGGGACATGCACTCAAATTGAGGGCTGGGAGAGTAAGAACAGACAAAAGAAAATATTTTTTCACCCAGCGCGTTGTTAGTCTATGGAACTCCCTGCCACAGGATGTGGTGATGGCATCTGGCTTGGATACCTTCAAAAGGGGATTGGACAGATTCCTGGAGGAAAAGTCCATCACAGGTTACAAACCATGAGGGAGATGTGTAATCTCCAGGCTTAAAACCAGGGTACTTCAAGGGCCAGATGCAGGGGAGTGGTATCAGGAGACAGATATCTAGTCTCATGCGCTTCCAAAAGCATCTGGTGGGGCCACTGTGAGATAGAGGAAGCTGGACTAGATGGGCCTTTGGCCTGATCCAGCATGTCTCTTCTTATGTTCTTAAGTCCGGAAGAACCAGGGTTTCTTGGTTGTTGCAGTTACCAGATTATTAGGCTCAAGAATGCTGAGTATAGCCAGCCTGTGTGCCGTTGGGCAAGCTGCACAGTCCCAGGGCACCAGCAGAAGAAGGGAATGGCAAACTCTTTCCAAGGATTTACTGCCTGGAAAACCCTGAAAAGGGTTGTCATATGTCAGAATGGACTTGATAGCTCATGGTTGTTATTATAAGTTTTAGTAGTTAAACTTCAGTGTGGCTTGAGTAAATGTCCATCCTAGTGGAAAGGATACTTTTAGTTTTATTTTTCCAGCATCCTTAAAATTCCTTAAAAATGTTGGAAGTATTTCTAGGAATAACGTTTTCTAAATCAGCTTTGTTAAGGCTTGCCACCTGGCCCATATCAGCATTCTTTTTTCAGCTGTCTTTTTTCTTAGCACTGAATGGCAAAGGTTGACAGTGTGTAATCATGGTTTGCTGCACTAGTATTCTGCATTTTCCATAAACTGATTCCATCAGATAAAGGGTTTGCTAGCAAGTCCCTCTGTTGCAAATAATTGAGCTTATATAGCTGTAGGGCTGTTTGTTCTTGAGGCAGTTCATCTCAGGGGGCCCTTGTGGAGAACCAGTTCCCACAAAATGATGCACCATGATGCACCGTGCGTGTGGCTTGGTTCTCAGTTGGCTTTCCTGAATGTTCAGGTGTGTTGGGCTGACACTACAACTCCCATCACTTCCAAACAATATGGGGGAAATAATGCAAAGAAAATAAATGCACTCTTGGGTCACGTTGAAAATTCATTCATGTTCATCTAATTAACATCCTGTTTCTTAGAAGTCTACAAATATCCCTCTGAAGGCAACAGCCTACCTTTTCTTCAGCTGTCTGTCTGTATATCCAGTGAAGTGCTAATTCTTAATTGGAATTGAACAGAACAAGCACCTCAAAATGCATGATCTCGCACTGCTTTTATGTTCTTAGCTTCTTATTCTGTTTCATGTTTTCTTTCTTTACAGTTTGAAATGTTGACAGGGTCATTACCATTCCAGGGAAAGGACAGAAAAGAGACCATGGCTCTCATTCTCAAGTGAGTAAAAAAACCACCAGTTTTCCTTCTTCAATTTGAGTTTGCCTGCTTAAGACTCGGGTTCGTTTTCTCAGAACAAACCTCTGGAATGAATAGATTTGCTGGGATAAAACCTACCCGGCAATTAAGATTGAGCCAGGGGGCGCTCTTGAAAGAGCCATCCCTCAAGGAGGTGAGAGGGATGGCTTGTAGACATAGGGCCTTCTCGGCAGCTGCCCCCAAGCTATGGAATGCCCTCCCAAGTGAGATCCGCCTGGCGCCAACACTGATGACATTTCGGCACCAGGTAAAAACCTTCCTGTTCCAGAAGTTTTTTAATTGACACAATATAGACTGTGGATCCTCTGATGGCAATTTTAATGTAATGATTTTAGTGTAAGGTTTTATTATTATTTTATTATTGTTTTAATTATTTATTGATATTTGATGTTTTAACTGTTTTAATTCTTTGATTGTAAGCCACCCAGAGACCTTTGGGTAGTGGACGGCATATAAGTTGTTGTATAAATAAATAAATAAATAAATAAATAAATAAATAAATAAATAAATAAATAGGAGAAATGAAAAGAAAGGTTAAAATACACAGAAAGTGAATGCTGTGTATGAGCTAAAAGCACTGGTAGATCCCAGTTAATGATAGGAATTTCCAGATGAACGTGAGCATTATGTGGACTGCTGCCCCCAGACTCTTGATGTAGTTCCCAAGTGTGTGTACATGATGTTCCAGCAACTTAATTTCAACCAGTTGCTGTTATTGTTTTGTGCCATGAAGTTACATCTGACTTATAGCAATCCTAACAGGGATTTCAAGATAAATGAATTATTCAAAAGGTGATTTTGCCAGACCCATCCCCTAGGTTTCCTGAGTCCTAATCAATCCACATGGTAGCTATATGTAGAGACATACACAGACAACAGAGAGGGGAACACTTGAGCTTTCCTTTCCTAGAAAATTGTGATTTCATTTGTAACTTCATGAAGTATCCACCACATCTACACTGGCTTCCAACGCATGGTGGCCCTAACAGAGTGTTCAAGGAATGGGATGCATTCAAGAAGTGGTTTTCCCTTTCATGTGTTTCTCATGGTTTTCCCATGGCCAAAGGGGATTTGACCCCAGGTGGATTTGACCCCTTGGGAGCCAACATTATGTTGGCTCCCAAAAGGTGACAAACACCAGTGTAAATCAGTGCTGAAAACTGGTAGCACTGCTTCCCTGCTTTGTGACCCTTTGTTTATATTTATTTTTTGACAGAGGACTTCAAAGCAGCTAGTCCCTGTTCATTTTAACATGTTTAAAGTTGTTTAATGAATGTTGCTGCATTTCTGGGCCTTCATTACCTGTTACACAATAAAGGCTTCAGTTGGAATATTTAGTTATTTAGCTGCTGTCAAGTTGGAACTGACTTACAGTGATCCGAACTTTGAAGGTAAGTGAGATGTTTAAGGAGTGATTTTACCAGTTCTGCTCCCCCAATGAGTTTCCATCACCAATTTGGGATTTAAACCCTGTTCTCTGGTGGTGCTTTTTTCTGTCTCTACCTGCTATTGTTTCATTTAAAAGAACAACAAAAGAAGGTGGTGGTGTTGCCACTGGTACAACCCACTTAAGATTAGGGAAGGACTTCTAGATCTGCAGGATTCTGGCTGGTAGCTCACATCCTACTCTGAAAAGAATAGCACATACTATTGGGAAGAATGATGTATGTATACTCTTCAGAGATTTGGTAGAAACAACCAAAGCAATGTCTGATAATGCCAGTGTCATGAAACCTCCATATTGATCATGCTTTGCTATTCCTTTGGGAAGCATCTCTATATTCTTGCATGTTTGTATCCATTGCCTTTTCTAAACAAAACTTTTCCTCCTTTTGGATGTCTGTTCTCCACAGAGCGAAGCTAGGAATGCCACAGTTTTTGAGCATAGATGCTCAGAGTTTGCTACGAGCTCTTTTCAAGAGGAACCCTTCCAACAGATTAGGTATGATAATCCTTGTTACTGCTGTTTTGCATAACACCGTGATGAATTTAATTCAAATGTTAACCTGTAGCTTGTTTTCTTTGGTGGCTATATTTTCTTGGCCCTGCCTTATATATAATTCAACTAGGCAGTGTAACTAAGGGGAAGAGTTGTGAAGCAATCAGGCTATAATTAATTATGTGTTTTATACCTTTAGAAAGGATTACACAGATTAATGCATGAGGTTGATAGTCATGGTAACTACATGTAAATACATAGACACAGAGAGGAATGCTTGAGCTTTCCTTTCCTAGAAAATGGTGATTTTATTTGTAACTTATTGTAGCATGGAGCAAGGAAACTAATCAAGATTCTACATCATGCCATTATTATACAAGGAAGTGATGCAGCATGGAATTGTTGGATAAGAGAATACCTATATATTGCTTAGCATTTGATAGATAGATAGATAGATAGATAGATAGATAGATAGATAGATAGATAGATAGATAGATAGATAGATAGATAGATAGATAGATAGATAGATCAACCAACTGCAGTGGACATGCAGTGTCCATGGCACCGAGAACACAGGCAGATGCAAAGTAAATTGACAACCATGTTCACACAGGCCAAACCAATGTGGATAGAAGTAATCAGGGATCAGATTATTTTAAAATGCCCATGTAGGCAAGGTTGAAAAAACATTGGTTGGTTGGCCAAAAGGATTTATGTTACCCATGCATCATGTGAAAGGAAATTTATAAAACAATCTAAATAATGGCAGAATCAATATAATTGCAGTTCTTATAGTCCATGTCATTACATCCTTGTTTTGGAGTTACAAAAGCATTTTTTTCCAGCCTGGTAAACTTATACTCTATTGAAAACTTCTGGTGACCATTTTGGTTATAAGATTTTTGGGCAGAGAAGTAATTTTATCTAACAATACTTCTTCCAATATTCTCTTTTGCTAGATTTGTTATTAGTGTCTGCAAGAATGGTGTTCATTTCAAATCATAGAACCACATAATTATGAAGTTGGAAGGGGCGTACCAAGCCATAGAATCTAACCCCCTGCTCAAGGCAGGAATACAGAGCATAGGATATCTGCCAGGTGGCTGTCTAAATTTCTCTTCAGTGCCGCCAGCATTGGAGCACTCACTGCCTGTCAAGATAATTGGTTCCATTGCCATACTACTCTAACAGTTAGGAAGTTTGTGGAATAGAGAGCAATGGCGTTTGGAGACTAGAGCTCTGTTTATGCAGCCTAAAGTAGCATTTGCCTCCCCCCCCCCTTTGGTAGCCACATGACACTGTTGGCTCTTATTCAGCTTGAGATTTACAACAAGGAGATAGGTGGAATCTCCTCTTTAGAGAATAGATGGGGGAAATCCCACAAGCAACAGAAAGTGAATGTCTAGCACAGTGTTTTTCAACCTTTTTTGGGCCAAGGCACACTTGGCTCATGAAAAAAATCACGAGGCACACCACCATTAGAAAATGTTTAAAAAATTAACTCTGTGCCTATATTGACTATATATAAACAGTAGTTCTCTTGAATAGGAATCAAATAAACACAAAGAAAGTATTTTATAATTACTTTACTATGAAATAGTCCAAACTTCGGCCCTCCTGATGTTCTGGACCACAACTCCCAGAATTCTAAGCTTAGATTGCCAATGGCAAAGGACTGTGGGAGGTGTGGTCCAAAACATCTGGAGGGCTGAAGTTTGGACATGCCTGCCTGAGAAGGAGCCCCACAAGAGCAGTCCTGACTGCAACTGGCTTCCAGAATCACCCCGCTCCTCCTCACTCGAGAAGAAGAGGCCAAGCGACACTCGCCTAGGATGTGATGCTGAATCTCGGGTGGGGAAGGGGTTGCACCCTTGTTAAGTCTCTTGCAGCCAAAGTAGGTGACACCCTTGGGTCACCTGGGCCACTCATCCCATTTAATTTGGCCCAAGCCTTTCTTCACGGAACACGTCCACTTGGGAAGCCAAGCTACAATTCCTGTGTTCTTCTTTGGCGTGACTGGGATGGGAAGTTCAAATCAACCCATCAACTGTAACCCCAATGAAATCGTGCAACAGGTTCACTTGTTAATAAGGCACCAATTCATACTCCCTCTTCCCCTCCCCTTCCTTCCCCTGAGGCCCTTCCAGCTCCCAAGAGGGGGGGGCATCTCTCTGCCTCCAAAACACCTTCCCTCTTTTTCCCTTGGGATTATTTGGCATGGGGTTACCCTTTCCTGGCCTTCTGTGGCTGTGAAGTGACCACGGGGTGGTGGCTGGCTGTCCAACTGCTGGCAGAGTCACTTATGCTGGCTCGCGGGCTCCCCCTGTGTTTCCGGTCCTTCCTTTCGCCCTCGGCTAGGGCAGAAGGACTACCACTCCCAGCATGCCCCGCTCAGGAGGCGCCAAGGCCCCTCCGCACGGCCGGCCGCGGCGTCGGCGTTGCCATGGCGACCGGCCGGGCCTAGCGGGTTTGGGCGGCGCGGCCTAGTCCGGCGGACGTAGCCCTGGTCTCGCGTAGGACCCGCCGCGGGGGACATGTCGCTCGTGGCTTACGCCAGCAGCGAGGAGGAGGAGGAGGAGGAGGAGGAAGAAAGCGACTCGGCCGAGGAAGAGGAGGCGGAGGAAGAGCAAGGGGGCGGCGGCGGCGACGGCGAAGAAGAGCTGGAGGCGGGCGCGGGGGCTGAGGTTTGGGCCAGGGGGCTTTTCTTGGCCTTGCCGCCGCCCAAGGCCGTCCCGGGGCTCTCTCGGCTCCCGCCTCCTCCACAGACGGCCTTCCCCCCCCCCGGGCCCTCCTCGCCGCCGGCCGTCGAGCCCAGCCCGCCCTCCAGGCCCCGCAAGAGGAGGCAGCCGGTCCGCATCGCCGCCCCGCAGCTCCTCCTCCTCCACGCGGGCGAGGTGAGAGGAACCCCCGGAGGTGGCCAGCAGGCAGGAGGGCGCAACGGCGGGAGGAAAAGGCAGCCTGCCGCCGCTCCCCTCCACTCTTTCCCCGCGTCCTCTTCCAGGGCGGCCGCAGGTGCTGGGTGGAGGTGGCTGGAGGGCGCACCGGCGGCCGACTTTGTTCCCCCACCACCAAAAAATGACCATTAAGGGCCGCCGAGGGGTGCGCACGCCCGCTCCTACCTGGCTCGGCCTCGTGGGTCTCCCGGCTCTCTCTCGCTCTCCAGTCAGCCTCCTCCTCCTCCTCCTTTTTTTTCTCCTTCCCCGCCCACGGCCAGCCTTTCCTTGGCGCGCAAAGCAAAGCACGCCGGGAAATGTAGTCCGGTCTCCTCCCCAGGACCTGGGGAGGAACTACACAACCGCTGCCTTGCTGGTGTGGGAAGAATTTTTCCACGGCACACCAGCCAAGGTCCAACGGCACAGCAGTGTGCCGCGGAACAGCGGTTGAAAAACGCTGGTCTAGCATCTGCAAAACTGTTCACAGCAAATAAAATGACTAATGACCCCAGATGGCTAAAAAGTTCACTGACGGCACCATTCTGAAAGATGTTGGCATGTAAATAAAATTCCCTTCCCTTCCCTTCCTTTATTTTTATTTTATTTTTATTTATTTTTTGTTAAACCAGACACAGCATATAAGTGCAGATAGATATGAAATTTTGTTCCCTTGACTAAGGTCATAAGAACATAAGAACATAAGAAGAGCCATGCTGGATCAGGCCAAAGGCCCATCTAGTCCAGCTTCTGTATCTCACAGTGGCCCCACCAGATGCGTTTGGGAGCGCATGAGACTAGATATCTGTCTCCTGATACCATTCCCCTGCATCTGGCCCTTGAAGTACCCTGGTTTTAAGCCTGGAGATTACACATCTCCATCATGGTTTATAACCTGTGATGGACTTTTCCTCCCGGAATCTGTCCAATCCCCTTTTGAAGGCATCCAAGCCAGATGCCATGACCACATCCTGTGGCAGGGAGTTCCATAGACTAACAACGTGCTGGGTGAATATTTTCTTTTGTCTGTTCTTACTCTCCCAGCCCTCAATTTGAGTGTATGTCCCCTAGTTCTGGTATTTTGTGAGAGGGAGAAGAGCTTCCCTCTATAGGTCCATTCCCTCCAAGGTCCATTACTGTCTTGACGAACAGGAATCAAAAAGAACATGCAAAACTGAACCAATGAATAATTTAATCCAGGCTGATCCAAAGAGGAGGTCAGAGAGGAAATATAGTTTCCCAGTGGCTTCCAGTTTAGCTACAGAATGGCTGGAGGTGACCTGATCAAGTCCTGCTACTATGCAGCACCAAAAGGAAGAGGCCACCAACTCCTAGAGGCAAAATAAATGGCAAGGCACCCTGGCCCTGAACCCCCGCTTTCATTTGAATGGAGACCACATTACAATCTGTTCCTCCTTTTCCTTAGGGAGTGGGCGATTGCCCCCCAGGAAACCAAATACAAAAGTATTTCCCCAGGAAACCATACACTGCTACTTACCACTCTGGAAGTAAATCCAAAAATGACACAATTAATGAAAAGTTGAGGGAGATCCCTTTTAAAAACATTACCTTGGCTACATATTCTTTAAAAAAGTTTGTTCTGATTAATAATCTTTTGCAGGATAGGTCTGGTTAGATGTCACAGAAAACCCACTTGAAAGGAATGCAGCTCATGGTAGTGCAGGTGTTGGTTGTGTGTCAACCGGAAACAGAAGTGAGGGAGAGAGAAGAAGACAAAAGATCTACTTTCCTCTCATTTCTTTCTTTTTTTTTGAAAACTGTGCCGTATATGACCACAGCCTAAAATAAATGCAATGTGTTATTCTTCTCAGTGGCAGCCCCTTGGGAGCTAGCATTGTTTCGAAATTTCCTGAGTCAAACTTAGCCTCCTTCATGCTCCCCATTGTCCCAAGGTTACGATGGCTATGTTTGTTTTTAATACCCATCACTCCCTGTTCAAATATAACTTCCCTTCTGCTTTTAGTTTTACATATGAGGTAACCTCAGTGCGTCATGTGAGCCACTGGTCTATTTGGCAGTGAAAAGAATGTGTGTGATCCTGATGGTATTGGGATGCACCTCCCATCAACCTTAGCCACATTTGTGTGTGTGTGTGTGTGTGTGTGTGTGTGTGTGTGTGTGTGTGTGTGTGTTGGGGGGATAATTGCAGTTGTGATCTCAGCAACACCTGTATGGCCACACTCACCTAATTCTACCTCAGAATAATGGGTTTCGTGTGTGTGTGTGTGTGTGTGTGTGTGTGTGTGTGTGTGTGTGTGTGACAAGCCAAATAGTGGGAAAGGACCCATGGGATACAATTGCACTGTTTGTCATTAATTGGGTTAGTTAATGATGCATCTAATTGTGATCCTAATGAACAAACCCCACTGTACATCTAGCTAAATAAAATCAGCTTTGAGCTGAAAATATGGCCCAACCTTTCTAGTTGCTTTAGGTTGATACTGTCATTGATTTTCATTAAGGATTTTCTGCTCCCAGATTCTGGAACTCTCTCCCACAGGAGGGCAGGTTGTCCCCATCTTTGTTGTCCTTCCAAAAGAAGACAAAGCCTTTCTTTCTCAGGCAGACTTTCCCTAAGTGACTGGATACCTGAGATAGTTTTTAAAATTTTATTTATTTATTTATTTATTTATTTATTTATTTATTTATTTATTTATTTATTTATTATTTTAGAGTATTAGATTGTTGTGCCTTGTTGCTTTTAAATATGCTTTTAATATTGCTTTCATTTACTGTTCACTAATCCAATATATGTTCAGTTTTTTTTAAAAAAATTGTATACTTGTTCTTTTTGCTTTTAATTATTGTTTTATTTAAATGATGAAAGCTTCCTTGTGTCCTTTTTAAAGAGAAAAGCAGAGTAAAAAATATTTCAAATGAACAAATAAATAATCTGTGTTTCAAGGTTCAAGAACAGCAAAATCAACATTTCAAATGTTCCTCAGTAGGCAGCTACCGTGGAAGCATCAGCCTGGCAGAGGCATGCCTCAGATACAAGCAGCATTTCTGTTCAGCACTTGGTCCCTTGCCTGTGAGGAAGCTGCTGCTGATCACTACAACCAATAAATATTGTGCATGCAGTAGAGATAGCTGTCATATTTTATAGAGCTAAAAACAGGGGGTTAAACAAAAGAGGCTACCTGTTTTCCAAAAAGGAGAGATATTTCAAGTTTAACAAGTCAATCTTTAGGCAACTTCTACACACTTTTTCTAGTGCTTATTTGCCCTGTTTCATTTGCAAAATTTTATGAGAGCTGCTATTGTTAGGAAACAGAAGCACCTCACGGAAATAACCAACACATCAGTGTGATGTCTTCTAATTCCAGGTGGTTCCTTTTCTAATGGGAGAACAGGAGGCCTTATTAAATACATGTCTGTCTCAATCAAATCTGACAATTGTTTAATTATCTTGGAGCATCTGGGTTTGTGGGGCTTTTTAAAGTGCTAAATTAAATTAGGCAAACAGGGACTGAAATGGAAAAAAGAGAGGAAGATAAATGTTACCTGAGGCTAATAGAGAAGTAGATGGGTGCTCAAAATACACCCCTTTCCTTTCCACCCAAGGAAGATCAGCATATCTTCCAGCCTCCCCTAATGTGTTAGATTACAGTTGCCATCCTCCTCAGTTGCCATGTTCAGTATTAGTGGAATTTTTACTCCTATAATTCTTGAAGAAACACATAAATGAACACTGTTTTTGAGGTGAAGAATACAATATTCTTAACTTTCAGGTGAGAAAACAAACCCAGTGGAAGAAATATACGTGCCATTTTGAGCAACAAAATCTCTTACGTTGCAAGCCAGCATCACTCGGTTTGGAGGAAATTCCTGAGGAGGGCTTCAGAGACCACATTTAACACCCTCTGTGTTTTTGCTCCATTACTTTGGCAGGTGCTGGTTTTGATGGAGTTGAAGAAATCAAACGGCATCCCTTTTTTGCTACGATAGACTGGAATGTAAGTAATCTCCTCTCGTTGGTTGTTGTAATGCATAATGACTTAGTAAAGCAAGCATTAGTGAAGGGCAGTCCCAGGCCAGTGCAGCTGCTCCGCAACTCTGAAGCACCTACGCTGTACCTGGATGTCAGACCTCATTTAGCAACACAGAAAGAGGGTATCTAGGTGTCTGATGATACCTTTTTTTAATTATGAAAACACCCGTTCTTTCTGAATGTAGTGCTTAGTCTTCATATTTATCTTTTTGCCTCATTTGTTGGGTGCATTGGCTGGTTGTTTGGTTTCAGAAAGCATTGGAACAGAGGCTGGATGGTAGCCTGTGTCACTTGTGTAGTGGTAAACAGCCAGTAGGCTAAGCAGAGACATAAGATGGTGATGCCATGGGCCATGCTTCTGTCCTGCCTGCTCCAGATTCTGTTGCCTATAGAACAGTGCCCAGTAGTAATGACTCACTGACACTGGTCTGTTAATAAGGCCTAAATTGGCCATGCACACTCTTTCAGTTAACTACCGAGACCCACTTTGGAGCTTCATAACTCAGCCCCCCTGACCCCAAAACCTCTCCAAATTTTGGGGGCTTACCTAGAATCATTTGAGGAAGCTACCCTGCCATATCCATGCTGAAATATGGCTGCAATCCATATTTATGAGTACATAATGTTTTGTTATGTTTATGTACTCGAAAATATGAATCACGGCCATGTTTAAGCATGGAAATGGCAGGGTAGCTTCCTCAAGCGATTCTAGGTAAGCCCTCAAAATTTGGAGAGGTTTGGGGGTCAGGGGGCTGAGTTATGAAGCTCCAAAGTGGGTTCCTGTAGTTAACTGAAAGAGTGTGCATGACCAATTTAGGCCTTATTAACAGACCAGTGTCAGTGAGTCACTACTACTGGGCACTGCTATATAAGCAGCAGAACCTGAGCAGAGGGCTTACAGGGAAGAGCTTGAGGAAGTTTCCCTGCCATTTTGGTCCTCTAGGACCCAGAGTAGCATAGCGTTTCATTTCATTTTGTTCTGTAATGAAACTACTTTAAAATTCATTACAAATGAAGCAAAACAGAACTATTAAAGAATCGAAACAAAACATTTCATGCCCATACAGCTGTTTGCATGACTGGAACAAGAAAGTGATCCTCCTGCAGAATCAGGGCCTTGTTAGGGTTGTACTTACAGACACACGCAGAAAGTACAACTAATTATATACACTCTTACTTGCACCAGTGTGTTCAGGATACTGCCATTTCGTGCATTGGCAAAAAGTGGAGCTCTTGGTACAACAGGAGTTGCAGAAGCAGAACGACATGAATAGATCCTGGCCCAAAGCAGGAAAGGTCGAACAAATGAGTGGTGCACAGCAGGTTATTAGTGCTCTCCTAAGTGATAAAAGGCACTAAACTTATCAAAAAGCAGTTCATTGAGCCATTGCAGTGCTATTATTATGAGTGAAATCATAGAGTACAGTATATTGATGTGATATGACAATGCAACTTTTGTTAACTATAGGTTCAAAATGTGGGGGGGGGATTTTTACTGTATTTCCTTGGGTATATGCTGGGGGAGGCTACCTGTCAACTGTGGTCATGGCCACGCAGAACCATGGACAGGGTCTGGGGCAGAAATTAGTCATGTTCTGCTTTTCTCTGTGTGTGTGTTTCTCTCTCTCTCTTTCTTTACCCCCACTTCATCCCAACTGTCACCCTCCTCCCTCCTTTGTATCAGCTGGGGGGATGCTGGAAGAAAGGTAGATTTCCTATTTGAATTTGACCTTGAATTGTGTCATCATGTCAAACAGACCAAATTTACAAGAATGAGAAGTTTAGCAAGCACTCGTTACATTTGTGGAGTTACTTTTTTTACCCCTTGTGTCAAAAAAAATTAATAAGATATAAACATAATGCTCTCTCTACTCAGTCCCCGGTCTTGATAGCAATTGATGGGGGCGTTGTTATACTTTTTCCTCTAAGGAAACATTTGTTGAATTTCAACAGTGACAGAGTCCAGTTAAAACATGCTGCTAATATACCACCCCATAGTGCTTAAAGCACTCTCTTGGCAGTTTACAAATTAACCTGCAGCTACACATTGCATGCACACAGGCATGCACACGCACACAAGTTTACCAATCTTGGGAGGATAGAAGCCTGAGGGAACCTCAAGCCAGCTACCTGTGATTGAACCCCTGGGCATGAGCAGAGTTTTGGCAGCAGTACAGCAATGTAACCACTGCACCACAAAATGACCACATCACTGTAGCCAGGGTTCTTTGTGTTTAACATCACCTTTGACATTTGTGGGTAATTCTGAACCACTGTTGGAAAGAGGATCATTGTGATAAAATAGTGCTGAACCGATAACAAAATATAATTTGTGAATATAATCATGGAAAGAAAGATATGGTTGGTGTCCTCGGGGACAAGTCAAGAATATATGTCCTGTTGTTTTAAAGGAAAAGAATAAACTTTCTTACACCTCTGTGGGAAAAGAGAGTTGATTGTCCCTGCATCCAGAGAAGCAAATTTCACTGAACCCAGAGGAAGAGGTTTTCATTTCATTCACATACCCGTTTCTTGGGATTCTGCCCATTGTGAACTGGGCCAGGATGTCTTAGCCTGGTTGTCTTTCTAGGATAACTGTTGATCCTGTAGTTTGCAAATGCCACTATTAGAGGCTTGAGTTTGGACATAATGATAACTACAATAGCAACAGATGGTCTGTTTGACTTTTATGGATTTCAGACTATGAACCTACATGAGTTCTGAGCTCAAGTTAGTCTTTGATGTCATATAATGATGCTTCCAGCTGCTAAAAAGGCAGCTATCATTTGTGGATAGAAGGATTAGAAAAGAGGAATGGAGCTTAGATATGTGCTTTGTGCGGATCACAGTCGTTATGGGAAAAGGTCAGTGATAAGCTTCATTTTATGTCTTGACTACACACTTCATGCTTTTTTCTTAGATCTCTTGTAGCATTCAGTGTGCACCAAGACAGTAACAGAGCCAGGGTGTGAATACTGATGCATTATGCTGAGGAAAACATTCATGCACTTGCTGTCCAAAATACTGCTTTTAATTAAAATCTTACAAGGAAAGTAATGCATTTTAAGTTACAGTACTTATGTGGCGATGAAACACAGTGGGTGCCTTCAATATAACAGGGGATGAGCATTCCATAAGGTTCTCCCATAAAGATGACTATTGTCCCAAATGGTTGTCCAGAGGTTATGGAATAATCAACAAGACCCATTCTGGACATCCTAATGATGCAGTGGGACTCCGCACGTAAAGGTGTTCCTGGGGTGAACTTGTTTGAGATGCTGTATGTCAATAAATGACACCTTTAACAGGGCTCAGTGTCAATAATCATAAATAGGCTTTTTGGATTTAAGGCTACCAACCAATTATATATATTTAAATAGAAAATACAGTGGACCCTCGTATAACAAACGGTTTGTATAACATAAAATGTGTACAAACATAAAACATTCCGGAGATAGGGGAAATTTGCTTAACAGAATTGTCTATGGGGCGAATCCGTACAACATAAAAATGGTTGCAATTAGGGATTGCTCTGTTCTCAATGCATTCCTATGGGAAATGTGTATAAAGGAAAATTTGCTTAACATAATTTCATTTGGAATGAATTAATTCTTTATACAAGGTACCACTGTATGTAATAAATGAGTTACTCATAATACTGATAATACTGTGGATGCTCAGTATGGTAGATAAAATGATAGACTAGGGCTTAGGAGACCTGGGATCGAATCCTTACTGAGCCATGGAAACTCACTGGGGGTGTGGAACTGGTAAAGCCATTCTTTAATATTCCCCTTACCTGGAAAATCCTATTAGAGACACTGTAGGTAGGTTCTTCCTTGATGGTCCATAACAACAAGAACTGGTAATATTAGCAAACCCTCCTATGTTCACATTATACTATGCAGCCCTTTGTTTGAATTGGCCTGTAAAGTCCAAGCCCTTCGGACCATGCTGCTCTGTGCCTTCAAAGAAGAAGCCTGGCATCCATCTTGCCAAGTGAACTTTTAAGAACTCTCTCCTGGCAAATTCATCCCTTGCTATGTTTGGACTTTTAAACCTGCTTTGAAAAAGAGGGCTTGTGTTCTTGAAAGCTCAGCAACTTTTTTTGTTTTTCTACTAGCAGCCTACAAAGGTATCACCCATAGTCTAATTATATTGGGACTTAGTGGTATGTTGCCACTATGCCAGCTGACCAATTCTGACTGAGAGAGGAGGGAAAAAACACAAAATCAGGCAATATGAATAAAATGTAAGAAGAGCACGTACACTTGCAACATTCCTGTAGACTCTCTATCAGTCAGGAGTGGTGTCTGCAATGATACCAGCCTGCGGAGGACACCAGGTCAGACAGAAAAATGGTGAGAACTGAACAGCACTGACCAGTGTGTGGTGATACTGTCTGTTCAAAGCAAGTCACAATCATGTTAAGAAAATCATTGTTTTGAATACTGTATTTAGATGTTGTAGATGTCTCTCAACAGTGTCAATGTTTACCATCCTGAACACACAAATCTCATTTTGTTTTGGACACTATCCAGGAAAGCACATAAATCAGGAAATACTGGGGATCTCTAAGTAGGGTTACAAAACAATCCTGACTGAAACCTTGGAGGGCCATGTCTAGTTGAGGTTGCCAGTACTGGGCTAGAAGGAATAATAGTGTGATTCAGTACAAGGTGGCCAGTCTGTTTTGGTCCTAAGATTTCTCCATCATCCCAGTGTGCCACAGGCTGAAGATTTGGGGGTGAGACTGGGATGCAATGAACCATGTCTTTGGTCTTGCAAAAAGGCTAACATCAGCCACACATGGGGAACAAAGTGTCAGGCCTGGGAACAGAGAAGAAGGATTTTTGCCCAACATTACTGCCTAACACATATAGTCATCAAAATACATCAACCTAAATAAAAAATAGACATGAGTTATACATGCTTATTAGCATAGAAATGGAAAAGTGATTCATAGATCTCTAGTTATAGCTTTTTTGGCAGCTACTGACAGTATCACTTTGTCAGAACTATAGTTCAGAGATAATGTTTAAGAAGATAATGCTTCCGAGTAAAGCAAAGCAAAGTGTTCTGCTTATATACCGCTCCATACCACTTCAAGTAGTCTCTGGGTGGTTTACAGTTTTATTACAGTATGCAGGCTACACATTGCCCCCCCCCAAAAAAAACAAGCTGGGTACTCATTTTACTGACCTCGGAAGGATGGAAGGCTGAGTCAACCATGAGCCTGCTACCTGGGATTGAACCCCAGGTTATAAGCACAGTTTTACCTGCAGTACAGGCATTTAAACACTGCACCACGGGCCTCACTATGCTTATGGGAATTTGGAAGACATGGAGTATAGAGTTCAAGTGACTCATTTCTTTGTCACTGTGCTCAACTTCAGGTTCTCATTACTCTACTGGCTGGAGATCTATCTTTCTACAAGGCATCTATGAAAGGTATCATAGCATAAAAATCAGTAACCCCTGCAGACATATAAACAAGGTGAAAATTAATACATTAAGAGGAAGTGCCAATACTGAACCTGTTGGACCAAGTCTCAACTTCCATTCACTGGTTAATATCCTGTGGCTCAACATATAAAGTTGCAGCTAGAACATACCCATTGAATTGGTGGGGATTTGGTGAGTCAACACCTCAGTAAGTTCCATTATTCAGGTGGGCTGATTTGAGTTGCAACCTACTGTGCCAAAGTAAGTCAAAATTGAGTAGGTCTATTGGATTCAGCTGAACTCCTTGAGGATTTCAGTTGGTCTGTTCTACTACAGTAAGCAATAGAATTTCAGCCATAGGTTTGTAAGATGTGCATGACTCTGAATTCAAAAATTTGCAAATACTGTAGTGCTTTGCTGAACTGGAAGGCAGAAGCATCTGTTTTCAGATGTGGCTGTCAATGAAGAAGTTTTGATCAATGCAGAACTTGACTGGTGTCCATCCTCCACAAACCTCATTTCTGAAATCTTTGAGCATCTGCACAAGGCTATTCACAAGGCTTATCTGCATGAAGTGACTATGCAATCATAGATTTCATTAAGATTTCCTTGATGATGATTGCCAAATGCACACACAAGAGTGCTTCCATCTGTCTTTCTAATTTCTCTCTATATTGTTGGAACTCAGCATGTTACGTCATGTACTGGAACCCTAACAAATAAGGATGACACAATATGCTTGACTTCTGGGCACATCCTTGTTCTTTGTACTTTGTTATATGCATCATCTGAGAACCTCTGCCAGTGGTAGACCATCAAGTGAGGAGGCAATTCCTACGCAGAGCTGCACATAGCTGCAAGAAGCCATGTTATGTGCAAGGAAACATGGAACAGAAAGTGTAGGAAGCAGAGTGAATAAAATCCAATGGGTTAAAAGCTCTTAAATTATATTTTTAAATATAAAATAGATTTTTAAAAAAACCTAAATAATGGCCAGCATCCTGGTGGCATAAATCACAAGCAGCAGAATGCCACTTGTTAAGAATTTGATGCTTGCATTTCTTGTAGCATAACTCTCTTATAAGCCAGCACTAAACAAGAAATATAAGTGTCAGATGTCTATATGGCAGCAATTCGCTGCAGAAATTTACATAATTGGACTTATGTAGTAGGATTCTTAACTGTATTTTTTAGCATTTAAAAAGCCCTATGTGATAATGATACCCACTGGGGGCAGGGGCCTCATTTTTATCGGATTCCAGTGTAGGCTATATAGGTTGATTTTCTGTCTTGTGTAGTACTCAGTCTAATGTTGATATAGGAGCTTCAGAACTTGATGACATTTGTCATCAAAATAACCTGATAAGGTATTTTGTTGCCATTCAAAAGATGGGATAATACATGTGATAAAGAATGAAGAAAATTGATGATTGAAGGGAGAATAATTTTTGGTTCATTCAGGATTATTATTCCATTCATTGGGCGATTCAAGATAATTTCTTAGGTGTCTGTATTTGCTTTATGGAATAAACAGGTCAATCTTTCTTATTTTCCAAAAGTCACATGAAGATCTAGTTCAAGAAATTAACACAATTCTAGGCAAAAGTCAAGTCCTGATTTCATTGTGGACTGAAAACATCCTATTTTCTTTGATATAAATACATTAATTATAACCATATCCCTAATTCCTAAAGTCTTGTTCCTCAACGTTCCCACTGTTTTCCCAAATGGGGTTTACAAGAAACATGTTAACATTTTACTTAACATGTTGTTTTTGTGTTTTTAAATGGTGCTGGTTGACCAATTTGTAACTTGTCCTTTTTTGTGGTTGTCCTTTCTCCCCCAGAAGCTGTACAGAAAGGAAATAAAACCACCTTTTAAACCTGCAGTGGGGCGGCCTGAGGATACCTTTCATTTTGACCCCGAGTTCACTTCACGAACACCAACAGGTACTGATAGATTCATCATTCCCTGTTCAATCACATTTAAATCATTTCATGGAATCCCAGTCCAAGAAGTTAAGAATCCTTTGAGGTGAGATTCAAAAGCAGGCCTCGGGTGTGACGGCCTCAAGTGGGCCACAATGAGGCACACCAAATGTCATTTCCCCCAGTTTGGATGCTTCCTTAGCAACTGCTGTAGTTCGGTTTTGTATGTATACTTGCTCAGGAAGAACAGCGTTTTGCCATACAAAACACATCTTAATTCTGTGCTTTTTCATGCGGGAGTTAAGTCCTGTGACAGCTTTATGGTCCGATGCAACATGGCCTTCCTTTTTAACAGTTACGAGTTGGTACTCCTGGAAATCCAGATGTGGCGTTAGGTTTGGGCTGCAGGTTTACTGAGAAAGGCCTGCCTGTTATAATTACCACAGGTAATCTGTAGGAGCCGTTTCTCAACAACATTGGGTAGAGGATGCATTGGAATAGCATTTGGTGAACATTACCTAAGGAAGTGTTGTGCTTTGTTGGAGTCTCAACCTGTCCTGTTCATTGAGTTGTATCTCACCTCCTGTCCAGATTCCCCTGGTGTCCCTCCAAGTGCAAATGCTCACAATCTCTTCAGAGGATTCAGTTTTGTTGCATCCAACTTGATGCAAGAACCTGCGCAACAAGAGCTGCATAAGATGACCATTAATCCAATTGTCCAGGTAAGGATGTCAGTATATTATTGCTGTATTCATCTTCTGTCCCTCGGCTGCAAAATATTGTTGGGAATCAGTGCTTATCTATGTTTCGTTTATGCCATTTTATTCTTCAGAGATACGTAGTTTGTGTATGTATAGGTACAGCTTAATACTCTAACAGAGAGCAAAATGGATGAACCATATCAAATGTCTAGAGAGAAAGACCTAACCAAAGCAATGGTGGGTAATAGCAAAGAACATATACGCTCAGTGGTAGGGCACATATCAATCAATCAGTTAGCCTTTATTGGCATACAAAAAACAAAGCAGCACAGTTACAAGTTTGAAAGCATATTGTTTAGATCGGGAATATGGGGTGGAAAAAGAGACTCTTATCTGAAACCATGAAGATCTGGAGAATGGCAATACAGAGCAGGGTGTAGTCTGACCTCATATAAGGGAGCTTCCTGTTTTTTTAAATGTTGTCTCTTCCAGGAATTAACCACGGTGAGGACGCCTCTGGCATTTTCTGTACTGCAGAGAAAAAATTATCACAGCAAAACAACATATTTTGTTTTTACGAATGTTGGTTTACTTTACTTTCAAAATACTGTAACTACTCATAATTTAAGACCAATTATGTCGAAGTGCAAATAATTTCCATGGAATTCCATCAGGAATTATCTCAACCAAAGGTGCGACATTGTAGGTGTAATGTGTTTGGAGAAACATAACATTTATTTGGTTAATAAATAGAGGCCATGTGAGGACTCATCTCTTAATTTTCAGTGCCACAGAGGCCTGCCTTCTTATTGCTATTGTTTTATTTTCCTCTATAGCAGTTACATGGGAACAATATTCACTTTACAGATGGATATGAAATCAAGGAGGACATTGGCATTGGCTCATATTCTGTATGCAAGAGGTGTGTACACAAAGTCACAGAAGCAGAGTTTGCTGTGAAGGTAAGAAGTCACGCGGCCTTTTCGTAAGCAGTCAAGAGCAATAGGTGCAGGATTTTAATGGCTTCCCATACAGGCATGTGCGACTAGCCAAGGTGCAAAAAGTACAAAAAATATTTATTCAGAGCCATCAGATCTAGCCACATTCTGAACTGACCTGCTGATTCTCGGGGAAACTGTATACACTCACTGTTAACAAAGTGGAAAGATTTTCCCCCTTTAAAAGTCAACATATGATGGCTATGGATAACATTGCCAACACATGGTGGCTAGGAATAACATTGATAACAGAAACCTGGTAGAATGCAGAGAACCAGTGGAATACCGTAATCCCAGGCCATAAATTCTATAGGAGGGATAGAGAGGGGCGGGTTGGAAGTGGAGTAGCCATCTATGTTAAAGAAGGGGTAAAATCCAGCAGAATGGAGATTGCCAATGGGTCTGACTCCACCATAGAATATCTGTGGGTTAAACTACCAGGACGAAGCAGTGATGTGATTGGTGTGTGTGTGTTACCATCCACCAGATCAAAAACTTGAGGGGGACCTTGAAATGAGGAGACAAATCATGGAGGTGTCTAAGAGGGACAGGATAGTAATCGTGGGGGACTTTAATTATTCCCACATTGACTGGGCCCATGTGAGCTCGCAACCAGAAATAGAAACTGTGTTTCTCGACATGCTGAATAACTGTATCTTAGAGCAACTTGTCATGGAGACCACCCGAGAACAGGCAACGGTGGATCTAATACTGTGTGATACGCAGGACCTGGTCACGGATGTGAATGTTACTGAGCCACTGGAGACCATGCTGCAACTAGTTAGAAAGAAATTGAAAGGAAAGGTAAAAAGAATCCAATCTCTCCAGAGTGCATGGAGCCTGATTAAAACAACGGCAGTAGAGGCCCAGCACAAGTGCATACCACAAAGAAAAAAGAGCTTCTCTAAGTTCCTCTAAGAGGGCGCCAACATGGTTAACAAGCGGAGTTAGAGAGACTCTAAAGTGCAAGGAGAGGTCTTTCTGTAAATGGAAATCTTCCCCAAATGAGGAAAATAAAAAGGAACACAAACTCTGGCAAAAGAAATGTAAGAAGATGATAAGAGAGGCAAAGAAAGACTTTGAGGAACGTATGGCTAGCAATATAAAGGGAAATAATAACAGCTTCTTTAAAAATGTTAGAAATAGAAAACCTGCCAGAGAACCAGTTGGCCCTCTGGATGGTGAGGGAGATAAAGGGGACTTGGAAACTGCAGAGAAATTAAATGATTTCTTTGTATCTGTCTTCATGACAAAAGACCTTGGGCAAATTCTTGACTAAAGAATTAAATCAAATACAGGTTAAAAGAAAGGATATTTTAGGTTTAATTGGTTTAGGTTTAATCTCTCCACTTCCAACTTAAATTTATAAAATCTAAGCCTGCCCTCCATGACCTTAGGTCAGATGGTGTGGTATATAAATAAATAAATAAATAAATAAATAAATAAATAAATAAATAAAATAAATGTACTTGGAAAATGCTCTCATGGTTCCCTGGGTCTCCTTGCATGCAGTTAGTACCTTGGTATGCTACCACTTGTAGTAATCCCCTGCCACCTCCATAGCTGCCTGGTGCCATTTCTTGTTCCAATAACTGATTCAAGAACCAGTCTTCTGTTGCCTCTTCTGTAAACGTTTCCTAATGTATGTTGTACATATTTCTCTTAGTTTATGAATTTTTGTGCACTGTTTTCTCCAATTTGATATATGGTATTTATTTATCAAGGCATTCCACTACAACAGTTGGAGAAGTGCATGAAATGAAAGTTGATTTTGTTTTGTCCACTTTGTACTTTGAGAAGTGTAAAAGAAGTTAGGTTGTATTAAAATGCAAATGAATGTATTCCCCCACCTTTATTATTTGTATGTTAATGAGAACGTTGTAGTAATACATAGGGGGAAGACCAATTCTCATGTTTTAACTAGTGGTTAATTTCCCCTTCTGTCAGCTCATGTAAAAATGGTTTATTTCTTTGAACAATGTAACAGATGGAATATCACAAATGCTGTCATCTTGTCAAATTCTGGCCCACCTGTTATTGCTATTCATATAATCAGCTTACTCTTTTGAGTTGAAATAGTTGTCTACAAAGTGCTTATTTTTGTATGTGAAATGACCCACTGGGCAGACTAGGTCCCAGCCTGTCATGCTAACATATCATGCAGAGAATGCATTGCTTCTCAAGCTGTGAGTTTTATTATCATTTTGAGTTTCCCAGCAACTAGAAGAATGATCATTGTTCCTCCGTCACACTGCAAAGAAAAACAAATGATTCTGAACTGGCATTGAAATGTAACGTGGACATAAACACTTCCACTTCTTGCCTCACCCATGAGATATTTGAAGTAGTATTCAAATGGTTTTCTCCGGACATGTGCCAAGTCTTCTTCAGCTGTTCCAGAGTATTTAGAATCATTATTTATTTATTTATTATTTATTATTTACACTTATATACCGCCCAATTCCCACGATGGGGACTCTGGGCGGTTAATTAGCAAAAATAGTGTTGTTTAGCTTAGTCATTTGCACTAGAGTAGGCTATGGGCTACTCTAATCGGCTTACTGTAACTACGACTTGATACATCAAAGTACAGTACATCACAATTTGAAGAAGTCCACTTGACTCAGCGTATCCTACAGAGCGTGGATCCAGCAATTCCGCAGTCATTCAGTGGGCCTACTCTGGTGTGGTTTACTTCAGGATGTTGGCCAATTTCCTCTCACAAAATGTCTGGATAGGATTAGTAAGAGAGAGCTTTCACCTCAGAAGCTATAAATTTTAGCTGATTTGAACTAGTGATACTTTCACTTTGGAAATTCTCTACCCACTCTGGGGCATTTTAAAGAATCAGAAAGAAAAAAACCAAGGCATCTTCTAGCATCTCCTTATCATGTTTCCATATTTTTGTTGTACTATATGGGATCCATGTTGAGCATAATAGTTAATTCAGTCCAATTGAAAGACATTTTGAGGGTTAACAATTGTGTTCAGTATACCAGAGTGCTGAACAGCTAACTATACAGTTGGATGCAAATGTTGTGAATACCAAATTAATGAATAGCAGAAGTAACTGAGCCTATACTGCTAGCAGAAATCATAAGAACATAAGAAGAGTCCTGCTGGATCAGGCCAATGGCCCATCTAGTCCAGCTTCCTGTATTGCACAGTGGCTTCTGAGAGCACATGTGACAACTAGATACCTGTCTCCTGATGCCACTCCATTGCATTTGACACTTTGAGGTACCCTCCTTTTAAGCCTGGTGATAACACGTATCCCACTCATGGATTGTAAACTGCAATGGATTTTTTCCTCCATAAATTGGTCCAATTCCCTTTTGAAGGCATCTAAACCATATACCATCACCACGTTATGTAGCAAGAAGTTCCATAGACAAATAGCCCTAGGGGTAAAGAAATATTTTCTGTGGTTTGTTCTCTCTCTCTCAATCCTCAGTTTGAGTGGATGATGGAAAAGAGCTCCCCACTTATTCCATTCCCTGCGTAAATTTGTAGTCTCAAACATATCCCCCCCCCTCAGCCACCCTTTTCCCCAAAACTAAAAAGTCTCAAACACATTTCTTCACAACAGAGGACCCCCAGCCCAGTAATCATTTTAGTTGCTCTCTTCTGCATATTTTCTGGTTCCACTATGTCTTTTTTGAGATGTGGTGATCAGAACTATATGGGATAATTACCATTGTTTTGTATACTGGCATTATAATATTGGCTGTTTTATTTTCAGTCCCTCTTTTAATGATCCCTAGCACGCCATATTTGGTGCTGAAGACTATGGTACTTCTTGAGTTAATAAATTTTTCTTTTTAAAAAAATTATTGCTCTAATTTTATGGAAAATTCTACTATGGTGGAATTAATCACGGAAAATCAAACCTAACTGTATGAAGAGTTTTCCCCCAGTGAATAACAATAAACAATTACTATTATATTACCTCTTTTTTCAAGACCACATAAAATATTATACCATGCTCTTCTTAATTAATGTTAGAAATTCTGTGATAACTTACTATAGCATCTAGAGGGGAGGTAGAAAAATTGAAACACAAATATGAATCCCAGAGGACTTATTTTTACATGATGCATTGCACGTGTTTTTGTTTTGTTTTGTTTTGTTTGTTTGTTTTTACTTGCAGAGAACTCCAGCATCCTTCTTGATCTTAAACTGTCAGGTTAAAATGCCTGCATTAGATGGCTGTGCACATGCTTTCCTCCTGGGAAGTTATATTGATCATACTCTAGTTAGTGGAGCTGCTGTCTCAGAGCATTACTTGAATATGAAATGATTCATGGAAAATAAAAATCAATTTGTGCATAAGAACATAAGGACATAAGAAGATCCATGCTGGATCAGGCCAAAGACCCATATAGTCCAGTTTCCTAGTGACCCCCCCCCCATCAAATGCCTCTGGCAGCGCACGAGACTAGATATCTGTCTCCTGATACCACTCCCCTGAATCTGGCCTGTACTTGTTTTAAAGCCTCTACCTGGTTTTTAAGTACCCTGTTTTTAAGCCTGGAGATTACACATCTCCATCGTTCTTGTAACCTGTGATGGAATTTTCCTCCAAGAATCTGTCCAATGCCCTTTTGAAGGCATCCAGGCCAGATGCCATCACCACATCCTGTGGCAGGGAGTTCCACAGATTAACAACACATGGGTAAAAAAATATTTTCTTTTGTCTGTTCTCACTCACCCAACCCTCAATTTGAGTGGATGTCCCCTAGTTCTGGTATTTTGTGAGAGGGAGAAGAACGTCCCTCTATCCACTTTACTCATGCCCTGCACAATTCTGTATGTCTCAGTCATATCCCCCCTCAGGCGCCTTTTTTCCAGACTAAAGAGCCCCAAATGCTGCAGCCTTTCCACATAAGGGAGGTGCCCCAGCTCAGTAATCATTTTAGTCGCTCTCTTCTGCACCTTTTCCAATTCCACTATGTTTTTTTGAGATGCTGCCCTATAAGCACATGATTGTACATGGTATATTTTATTCTATGGTAGGATACTTTCCCAAGCAGACATGCTACAAAAACTGGGCTGGATCCAATAGAACTCTAGCATAGATCAAGAACACTTCTGTTCATTTGCGAGTCACTGCTCCAAAACCATGTATTTCATATCTTAAAACATCTGAGTTTTTCCCCGAAGCATAGTTTGTTCTCCCTTTGGTGCAACAGTTTGCTAATTTTTAAAATCCCCACATTTTGTACACATGAAAATATTTATTTTGCAAGCATTATCCTTTAATGTCACCTTCTGGTGTTTCCCCTAATGCGCTTTTGGGCATAGCTTCCCAAATATACACATTTTGTACACCCCCAGCAAATTCATATATAAGGCTAACAGGGACGGGCTAGATCAGTGTTGTCAAACCTATGGCATGGGTGCCAAAGGTGGCACTCGGAGCCCCTTCTGTGGGCACCTGACATCACCCCTTCACAGCCACCCGTATTCAGATTAAATGGCTGTATTGGCACTTTGCCAAAAATTAGTGGGTTTTGAATCGCAGTTTGGTCACTTGGTGTCTAAAAGGTTCGCCATCACTGGGCTAGACCCACTTGAATTCTGTTGTCTCATAGCTTACAACTTTCTTTTTCTTCCTCTTCCTCCTTCTAGATCATTGATAAGAGCAAAAGAGATCCATCTGAAGAAATTGAGATTCTCCTGAGATATGGTCAGCACCCCAACATCATCACTCTCAAAGACGTAAGTAGTCTTTGAAGTCACCATCTGGACAGATCTCCTAATTACCAAATTAACTACAGATATATGAGTACTATAAATCCTACAGTTTAAAAACAAGCAACTATAATAGCTCATTAGGACTCTTGTCATCAATCCAATGATAGCATCCTTCAAAACAACCAGACTTGCTGCTCATATCTGTGCCAGCTGTACAGCATTATCATCCTTGGCAAACATGAGTGCACCTTTTTGGCTTTCAGCACAGGTTGGGCTACAAAAAAAATCAATTTAACTTAAAAAATTATAGTGACCTTCAAATAGGGCTTTCAAAACAAGTGACATTTTAAGGAGAGGCTTAATCAGTTCTACTCCTCTAGTTAGTTTCCATGGATGATTGGAGATTTCTACCCAGGCTTTCTAAGTCCTAGTCAGTCATTCTGCCCATGACATCACACTGGGTGCCCTAAAACATGTATAGCCCTACCATATAGGTTACAGAACCTTTTAATAAATGCGTAGTGCACAGATGTTGTGAATTGTGCAAATTGTTTAAAATCAGGATGGTGGCTTTTCTTTTAAAGAATCTGAAACATGAGATGGGTTGTTGGCTTCTTCTTTTTAAATAATCAGCCAATTATTTTGTGTTTGCTCTCCCTCCCTCTGTCTGTGTGTATAAGACAGAGAGGGAGCATAATGCCTATGGCAATGTCTATGTCTGAATGGCTATGCTTTGCTTCTCAAAGGAAAGGTGACTAGAGATGCACTACACAGAGCACGGAGACTTGGGAATCTCACAGGCTTTGAAATTCCTGGCTGTATTGTTTCACCATGTCAACACCACCTAAACCAATGAGGAGTTTTCTGGCCTTACATTATTTAGGCTACTACTCTGGGTGGCTAACAAAAGGACAACATGGTTATAAACAATGATAATAAAAACAATAAACCAACAGTGGGGGAAAGGGGGCTTCAGACCATGAGACCATAAAAGAAACAAGTAATTCTAATGACAGGTAGGTAGCAAAAGGGGGTGCAGAAAATTACTTGCTTTGAAGCAAACTATTGAAAGGCTTGGGAAAACAACCAGGTCTTCAGTTGCCCCAAGAGGGATGGTGGCCAATCACACCTCTGATGGGAGGAGGCTTCAGCGTGAAGTGGCTACCACTGAAAAGGCCCCACCTCTAGTAACCCTTTTCTGGACCTCCCTCGAGGCTGGTGTCTTAAGGGGGAGGCATTCAGCCAAGTAACAAGCTCCTGAGTCATTAAGGGCTCTCAAAGTTAACATGAACACTTTGAACTTGGCCTGGAAGCAAAGAGGTAGACAGTGCAGATGTGCCACGATAGGGGTTATATGGTCATAAAAAGGTGTTCCAGAGACCAGGGTGGCAGCAGCATTTCTGCACCTGCTGCAGCTTCAAGGGCTGCTCTATGTAGAGAGCACCATAATAATTACAGATTACAAGTGCATGGACCAGGGTTGCAAGGGACTTCCTGTCCAGATAAGAAGCAAAGGTCTGGTCTTCTTCCCAGTCCTACAATCAACCAGTCTCAAACAATACCAGGATAATCCTGTTTAGTACCTGTGTAACCACAGAAGGCCTGGGTGATCGTACAGAATGATACAACCAACCAATGCAATGCTTTAAAGTCTTAGAAGTCCATGAATAAAACAGTAGGCATCATTACATTATGCAGATTGAGCAAGTGCACAATTGGACATGATCGATGCAAAACTCATTCTTGCAAATGAAGGGATTCTGATCATGACCTTAGCAACACGGAGTTTGTTGCCGCTTCCTAAGTGAGGATTTTCAGCCCCTTTACATATTAATGTAATGGATACTTATGAAATAAGCACCTGATGGCTCATCTGCACATAACAGGTCTATGATGATGGAAAATATGTGTACCTTGTGATGGAGCTGATGCAAGGAGGAGAACTCTTAGACCGAATACTTCGACAGAAGTGCTTCTCGGAACGAGAGGCTAGTGCTGTCCTTTGTGTCATTACCAAGACTGTAGACTACTTACATTCTCAGGGAGTAAGTATGATTTCTTTTGAATACAATAGCTTTCTCAAAACCTTGATTTATTTCTCTACAATATTTTCTCCAAATGATACTAAAATACACAGGAGCTGGAATGAACGTAAGCCGCTTGGAGTTCGTTGAAGATAAGCGGGGTATAAATCCAAAAATAAATAAATAAATAAATAACATGATTAATTTGTTTTTGAAAAAGAGATGTCTAAATACAGAATGGAATGGCACTAGGCCTTCCATGTCATCTTTTGGACAAGAGATCTCTTATAGTATTCCTAGATGTACTCTTACTATTTGGTTATTTTTTCATTTGTGTTACTTGCGAAAACAGGAAAACCATGCTTCTGAGTTGTTCTCAACCAGCATTTCACTTTTAAAGAAAATATCAGATTTGTTTTCAAACAATTTTTTAAAGTTTGAAAGCCCACTAGGCTTATGTAAAAACTTACTCGTTTTCTCCAGCTTATGATTAAAATGTATGCTTACTTTCAATATTATTTGAAATATTATTTGAAATATTATTTGGTAAACATCGTAGTTATCAAAGCCTGACACTACTTCGGCCCTGACTCCTGAAAATTACAGGTTAATCTCAAGAAGTTCTAGTCAGTAAAAACCATTCACCTGTAAAAACAATAATTTTACAGCTTAGAACAACTGTTTTTCAACTTCCTTTTAAGGTTGTTCACCGAGACCTGAAGCCTAGTAATATTCTGTACATGGATGAGTCAGGAAACCCGGATTCCATCAGGATCTGTGACTTTGGATTTGCCAAACAGCTGAGAGCTGAGAATGGTTTGCTAATGACACCATGTTATACAGCCAATTTTGTAGCACCTGAGGTATGTTGACAAGTAAACCATTTATTATCAGTAACTGCAATGTGATAGGTATCTCATCTTTCCATCTGACTTGAATGGTGGCATCACCTTCATTCTTGTGGGATGACTAAGTGCACATAAGGAGAGTAAACAGACTACAAGGGACTTTTTATAGATGAAATTAAAGAAAAACCACAAAAATGTGAGTCAGGAGATGTGTTAACGCTTTTGAATTAGATCACAGGGATGAACAGAACACAAAAATAATTTTGATATAGAAATCACAATAATAGATAGTTTGAGGAAAGTAGTAAATTTTGTGCAATAACTTGGAAAGAGTAGAAGTCCTAACAAAAAAGGAACACCTTTCATTTGATCATTCATTCATTTGAGAATATTTGTAGTTTTCTAGCAAGTACTGTATTCCAAGTGGTTTCCAGCAATGAAGAATGCTGAAATAAATCCATAGTAGTGTGGACATTGCTTCCTTCAAAAATAATACAATTTACCAGTCAACCAAAATGTTGTTCTGGGGCCAAATCCACAGGAACAATTTCTTACTTGCTAAAGGGACTCCTTCCAGAGTGGGACCACTGCTATAAAGGATGTTTCTTAAAGCAGTGTGAAATGATGCCATTTGAAAGCAGGGCCTAATTTGACATATGAAGGTACTCCTAGGATTCAGCACTCTATACCAGTGATGGTGAACCTTTTAGAGACTGAGTCCAAAAACTGTGATTCAGAACCCACTAATTTTTCACAAAGTGCCCATATAGCCATTTAACCTGAATACAGGTGGCTGTGAAGGGGCGATGTTGTGCCCACAGAAAGGGCTCCGAGTGCCACCTTTGACTCCTGTGCCATAGGTTCGCCATCACTGCTCTATACTTGCTAGGAGGTAAACCTTTGATAGGTCCCTCCATGCATTTGGATACTGTGGTCCATGTTGTTCTTCTGGGCCATTTTGTACTCTGATGGTTTTGTTATTTTTGTCTCAAAAGTCAACAGCACAAAAACCAGGTTCAGCCTCATAGAAGCTGGCATCTGGTGGTCCATAGGACGTACCTAATAAATGTGGGTCTGAATTCTTTCATATGTTATTGGAGAGCAGAATAGTCAGGATAGGTCTGCTGGTAGGATGTTTCTCTGGAGAAACAACAGCCAGAAGAAGAGTTTCATAATTCCTTGCTTCAAGAGTCCCCCCCCCCCCCCCCCCGCAAGTACAGTGGTACCTCAACTTACCAATTTAATCCATTCCGAATGCATGCTCTTAAGTCAAACTACTCTTAAGTCAGGGTACCTATCTCAAAAATTGCAAAAAAATTTTTTTAAAAATTGAAAGTTGAGCAGACCATATCTAAAATTTGTAAGGCGGCAGTTAAAACGCCAACAGGTTTCCACTCTTAAGTTGAATTGCTCTTAAGTCGAACTGCTCTTAAGTTGGGGCACCACTGTACTACACTGCTGATGTCATCATTGTCGTCTTCTTCTTCTTCTTCTTCTTCTTCCTCTTCTTCTTCTTCATCATCATCATCATCATCATCATCATCATCATCATCATCATCATCATCATCATCATCATCATCATCATCATCATCATGTTAAAGACAATTCTGACTTGTGGCAACCTGTTCCAGGGTTTTCACGGTAGCAAATACTCAGAAGTGGTTTACCATTTCCTTATTCTGGAGGCATCTTGGGGCTGGGCAGCTTGCCCAAGGCCACCCAGGCTGGTTCTACTCAGGAGTGGGGAACGGAACTCTCAACCTCTGGCTCCAAAGTCAGATACAGTACTTAAATTCCTGAACCATTCAACCAGCTGTCAACATAATATGCTGCTTTGCACCTTACTTTCTCCCTTAAGGCATCTATCGCCTTTTCCTCCAAGCTTCCGGTGCTTTCTACTGCCAGTTACAACACTTACTTGGTGAGAATAAAAAGCAGCCAAGTATGGAATTGCTGAAGATAGAAATGCATGTTCTTTACTGTACATTAGAGATGGGCACGACTTGAAAAAAAATTTTTTTCGAGTTGTCGTTAGTCGGGCCGGTTCCGTTTCGGCTCGTTTCCGTTTTTCGCGAAAATTTGCAAAAATTAGTCGGTTCGTTTTTTTGTTTTTTCGTTGTCGTTAGTACTGGTTTGGGGAGGGGGTAGCGGGCTCCTGGAGGGAGCTGCAGGAGTCAGCCAGAGCCACAAGTGACGGACTGGCAGACTCTTTGCACCCGCTGTGTCTCACGTACTTGCATGTAGTGCAATGCAAGTAGATCTGGCTTAGGGTTAAGACGGGTTAGCGGAACGGCTAGGGTTAAGCTAGTTACGGGTGAGGTTAGGGTGAGTATTGGGGTGCACCTCTGGGTGCCTCTCTGACCCACTTAGAAGGACAGTGTACTGGCGTATGGGTTAGGCTTAGGGTTCGGGTTTGGGCTACGATTAGTGGGCTGTTTATGCCCGATTGGCACATCCCAGAAGTCTCTGTGGTCAACCTGGCCAAGTGGTCATGCGATTGGTGGAAAATTTGCATGGTCTACTCCCATGGGCGAGCCCATCATTGCAAATGTGCAGGTGTAAAAAAATAAAATAAAATAAAATCAACGGAGACTTTTTTTTGCAAGAAAAACCCACTGCTGCTACTGTAAAAATTCAAGCATTTAAAATAGCCAATTTTCGCATCTTTCTGTGGTGCTTTGGTGGGGTTTTGGGCAACGATTTGAAAAAAAATATTGCGGTCGCCATTTTGGATCCCCCCCCCCACCGCATGGCAAATGGATGCGCCCTCCCAGCCTGGTACAGTCAGCAAAACCTGGCCATGCGATTGGTGGAATGGCTCCAAAACTTTGCATGGTCCACTCCCATGGGCGAGCCCATCATTGCGAATGCGCAGGTGTAAAAAAATAAAATAAAATAAAATAAAATAAAATCAACGGAGACTTTTTTTGCAAGAAAAACCCACTGCTGCTACTGTAAAAATTCAAGCATTTAAAATAGCTAATTTTCACATGTTTCTGTGGTGCTTTGGTGGGGTTTTGGGCAACGATTTCAAAAAAAATATTGCAGTCGCCATTTTGGATCCCCCGCACTGCATGGCAAATGGATGCGCCCTCCCAGCCTGGTACAGTCAGCAAAACCTGGCCATGCGATTGGTGGAATGGCTCCAAAACTTTGCATGGTCTACTCCCATGGGCGAGCCCATCATTGCGAATGCGCAGGTGTAAAAAAATAAAATAAAAAAATAAAATAAAATAAAATCAACGGAGACTTTTTTTGCAAGAAAAACCCACTGCTGCTACTGTAAAAATTCAAGCATTTAAAATAGCTAATTTTCACATGTTTCTGTGGTGCTTTGGTGGGGTTTTGGGCAACGATTTCAAAAAAAAATATTGCAGTCGCCATTTTGGATCCCCCGCACTGCATGGCAAATGGATGCGCCCTCCCAGCCTGGTACAGTCAGCAAAACCTGGCCATGCGATTGGTGGAATGGCTCCAAAACTTTGCATGGTCCACTCCCATGGGCGAGCCCATCATTGCGAATGCGCAGGTGTAAAAAAATAAAATAAAATAAAATAAAATAAAATCAACGGAGACTTTTTTTGCAAGAAAAACCCACTGCTACTACTGTAAAAATTCAAGCATTTAAAATAGCTAATTTTCGCATGTTTCTGTGGTGCTTTGGTGGGGTTTTGGGCAACGATTTCAAAAAAAAATATTGCGGTCGCCATTTTGGATCCCCCGCACTGCATGGCAAATGGATGCGCCCTCCCAGCCTGGTACCAGCAGCGCAGCAGTAGCAATAGCCAAGGAGAGGGGGGCGGGGAAACCCCCCCCCAAATAAAACACCCTTCTGGCCTGGTAGGTGCCCTCAGACAGTTTTCGCCTACTTTTAGGGCCGGGAATCGGGTTTTTTAACTTTTAAAAACTTTTTTTCTGTGCCGCTTGGCATTGCGCGATGCAAGTAACGAGCACGACAAATCAGACCAAATTGTTCGTTCTTCGGTTCGAGCTCGAATTCTGGTGGAGTAATTCCCGTTTCTGTTTCCGTAGAGTAATGGATACGAGTAACGGAAACGGGAATACCGCTAAGTCGTGCCCATCTCTACTGTACATATATCTCCTCTCACCTGGAAATCATTATTTGTTTGCTCTCCGATAGCAATGTGAGAGCCATTGTTGTTGTTGTTATTGTGTCATTACACTCGTGACCAACTCTTCGTGACCACATGTCCATGGAGTTTTTCTTGGCATGAATACTGGAGTGGCTTGCGAGTTCCTACTCCGGGTGCCTACAGCACCTGGTATTCCCTGGTGGTTGCCCATCCAAGTAACAGCCAGGGCTGACCCTGCTTAGCTTCTGAGATCAGGCGAAATCAGATGTGCTCAGGGCATCTAGGCATAGCATGAAATATTACAGAGGACCAAGTATGTCTGAGAGGAAGAACTGGCCTGCCATCTAGTGGAAACATCTGCAAGCCAACCCCATATCAAGCCACTTATACAAAGGCCCCTGATATCTTGTTGATGAGTATGAAATTTTAAATGTCTTACACCTTTCTGAAATGTATTCATGTTCTTATTAAATTCTCAGCAAGACATCATACTTTGGGTGCCACATATTACTCACCATACTCTTTGGCTCTGTATAAGGAGGATTGTGCATATGGTGTATTCATGCAGCTGCATGCTGTGTTTTATTTATAAATGCATTGTATCACAACATATAATAATCCTTAAAACTACAGAACATGAGGACTCCCACAGGCAGTTTCATACTATCAACAAATTAAAACCTCCAGATTCATGCTGTTGCTCTCATTGCTCCAAAATCCATTTGCCATTCATATTGTATACTATTATAAGATTCAAAGCCTCATTTTGTTTCAAACAAACATAAGAATAAAGCCCCAGGAATATATGGTGAGACTAGGTACTGGTTTGCCATGTATGAGATTGCACACACAGAAACTCTCTGTCGGTCTGACTGCCTGTCTCTCTGTCTACTCTGCCTTTCCACTAATGGAATAATGTTCCAGGCGGCTTGCAAACATTAAGAAGAGATTAAAGGATTGAAATAAGTTTTGACAATAAACCAGTCAAAATATGACAATAATCAAGTGATTACCATCAGTACAATACTCAGTAAAGAAACAGTTCCAAAAGGCCTATTCTGTGTGGGGTGGGTATATACCAGTAGGAAAACAGTCATTTATAATATTCAAATTTAATGTTAGAATATATCTAATATTAAAATATTAGTATGCTATCATTCTATTTCTAATTAGCTATTAGCAAGTGTTTATGAGCATTCAGTATGTTTTTGGGGAAATGCCAGGCTCTAAATAAATCAGCTAAGATTGAAGGCAAAAGGAAAATGGGATGGCAGAGAATGAGATGGTTGGATGGTGTTATTGATGCAACCAACGTGGATTTGACCAAACTCCAGGAGGTAGTGGAAGACAGAAGGCCCTGGCATGCTCTGGTCCATGGGGTCACGAAGAGTCGGACACGACTGAACAACAATAAAACTTTTCAGCATCATGTACCTTTTGAAGACAATCTCATGCCTCCCCAGTATCATCTGTTTCTAACAAGAATTCGGTTTGCTGTTTCAGGAAAATAATAAAAAAAAACCTCAGGGCCTCCTACACTGCTGAATGTTTTTAACATCCTCTGGGTTGTGCACTTGCAGAGTTTTGGAACCACTACAGTAATATTGGCCAAACCAATATGAACCAAGTACTTTTAAATATTCTGCATTTCCCAAAGAGAAGGAAAATAATAATCCTTATTTTCTGATTTTGTTTTCCTTATGTGCAGGTCCTGAAACGTCAAGGATATGATGCAGCTTGTGACATCTGGAGTTTAGGCATTCTGTTGTACACCATGTTGGCAGGGTAGGTAAAAGGAGCTTCTGCTATTATAATCTTCTGATAGACATCAGAACTCAGAGACTAGCGGTATTGTAAACATAGAAACAATGCATGAAACAGCACCATCATTAATACTGGCAGGATTTCTTTGCATTTTGTAAGCTCTTTTCTGTAGTAAATAACTGGTTTTTATTTCAGGTGTCAGTTCTAACAGCATATGTGTCATTGAGTTCCCTAGAAATATATTATTAAAGTTGCCACCCTTTTAAAAAAATTCTTACACCAAAATAGTTTTCTTTCCCTGTCTTTCACCTTATACTGTATTGTTTTGTTTTTAAGATGGTTGAAATTCCACTGTATCTTGAAGGTTTAAGACGAAGATGGACATATTTCGGTTGTGTTCATGTAGAGAAAGGTCATATTCCTGTAGCATGTGCTTTTGTTTTATTAGTAGCACTTCTACTGGCTTTGTTGTTACTTTCTTCACTCAGTGTTAAACTTGAACCAAGCATTGTATTTTGAGATGATAAGTTTGTATTGTACACAAACATATTTTTAAAATGCCATTTGTTGCTTTACAGGTTCACCCCTTTTGCAAATGGACCAGATGATACCCCAGAGGAGATCCTGGCTAGAATTGGGAGTGGAAAATATGCACTCACCGGTGGAAACTGGGATTCAATATCTGATGCAGCTAAGGTAAGCAAATGCATCCTTTCCTTCAGTGGTCCATCCAGAATCTTTCCACTATAAATATCTCTGTATGTTCCAAGCTAAATGTAATTTGCCCAGCATGGCTGCTCCAGTAAGGAGAGAAACTTAAATTAACATGGTTTAAAAGTTAAATTGACATTGTTTAAAATGCCTGCTTGATTAGTTTATCCCATGAATTGCCAAGAGTATCTATGAAATACAGCAGATACATGTTGTTGGAGATTGCAATCATCATTAGAGGGGTTCAGGAGCAACCAAAGGAGGCAACAGTGACCAAGTTTGACTTAGGGCGTTTATACACGACCCCTAAGCTCCGCCGCAAATGGCTGCAAGGTCCGGACCTTAAAAATGTTTACCCACCAGCTCCGGACTTTGCAGACAATTAAGTGCGACCCCGCCCACTTTAGCGCGACCAAACAGCAGTTTTCTTGTACCTGGTCTTTGATGGTGACAAATATTTGATCCGGTGTAAGGATAGTGAGTGCGGGGCTCTCCTGGCTTCTATTTGTTCTTTTTTTGCGCCCCGCCCCTTTAAGAGATCTGTATGCTGCCGGGAACAAAACGGAGGTAAACCGGCATTCTTTTCTTTCTTTTTTCTCCCTCCCTCAGGCAGCCAGCAACCAGGAAGTGCTGAGGGGGGTGGGGACAGAGGAAGACAGAGGAAGAGCGACGAACCCCTAAGATCTCTGGTCCGAATTTAAGTGGCCAGCGGATCTTAGGGGTCGTGAAAAAAGGCCCTTATATTGAAATCCAAGCAGAGTGTTTGTGTTTCCTTCTTTTCTTCCCTCTTCTGGTATACCAACCTTACAGTGGCTATATTAAAAGAATGTAGCATGCTGATTCTCAGACAATGACATATCAAGGACATGTTCCATTCAAGAATTCTGTGTTTTTAGTCTACCATAGTCTAGGCTTTAAAACTGAAGATTATCCACAGAACTCTAGCAAAATTGTTGTATTTTGTCCTGTTGGTAATTCTTTTCTAACAGGATATTGTATCAAAGATGCTTCATGTAGATCCCCATCAGCGCTTAACAGCAGCCCAAGTTCTACGGCATCCATGGATAATAAACAGGGAGTATTTATCCCAAAATCAGCTCAGTAGACAGGATGTTCACCTGGTGAAGGTAAGTACAACTATTACTATTTTGTGTTGCTCCATACACTGAATGATGACTCAAACATAATTTAACAGTATTTCCCTCCACAAATCACATAGAATCATAGACTTGAAAGAGATCTCAAGGGCCATCCAGTCCAACCTCCTGCCATGCAGGAACCCCCATCATGGCAATTAACATAAGGAACTGCTAGGAGGAGAAAACTTCTTTATGTTTAAAACAGAATCATACACATTGTGACACACTGCTAAACATGTAATTGGGTCCTATAGTCAAGACTACGTTTATAATTTAAGGAATATGAGTGACTGCTTCAGATCTGCATTGACTGGGAATCAAAATATACTTTGGCTGAAATCTAGCATTAAGCCACGACAAAAGTAGGATCATTGAATCAGTAGGAATTTGGTGAATCAATCACTGCTACTGATTCAGTGGGTCCTCTCTAGATGCAACCTGTACTACTGGATTTCAACTGTTACAGATAGCATTAAATCTGAAATCATGTTAATGTTCAGCAGCAGTGACTGAGGAAGCCCTTCATATCGGAGGTAGGGGGGGAACTTTAAATGGAAGAAGGTGCTTGTGGCCTGAAGACCAGCCAGAGGACAAAACAAGCTAATTATGGGAAGCAAGAATACTTAAACCCTTCAGTTAATATTATGCAGCAGCGGTGGGGTGGGGTGGGAGGGTTATCTGGAGAATGTTACCATCTAAAACAATTTTGAGCCAGTTCAACTCCATTAAAACAGTCCTGGGATGGGACTCAACCCCATTCTGGCAATCTAAAACAAATGCATGCTGGAGAGAATATGCCAGAGAAAAATGGTGAGAGTACCCAAAACAAAAAAGCATTTTAGAGGGGTAGTCATATTTTATAAATAACTAATCAAAATATGGAGTTTCATGGGGCTTAGTATATTTTATTTACAGTTCTGGGTTCTAATTAATACCTTTTGTGCAAGCAACTGACCTCCTTCCTAGTGACAGCAGCATGGATAGAAACAGCAGTACTGTACAGTGGAGTACCTTGGAGGGGTTGAAAACAGAGAAATATGGCAGACCACAGTGGCAGAAGAATTAACACATGCTGTCAAAATGGACAGCCAAGCCAAATGCTTTTTTTGCAATCTGGAATCCATTTATTAAATGTGTTGTAGAATCCACAGGAGAATTCAGATCAAAAGGACATGGCCTGAAATTTTGGCAGGATATGTAACAAACTCAGAAGTGTACTAAAACTCCACAACCAGATGAATGTGAAATATGAATGAGAGATGGGGAAAGAGAGGGGGGGGGGGGAGAGAGAGAGAGAGAGAGAGAGAGAGAGAGAGAGAGAGAGAGAGAGAGAGAGAGAGAGAGAGAGAGAGAGAGAGAGAGAGAGAGAGAGAGAGAGAGAGAGAGAGAGAGAGATCTGTAACATATTGGTGGGTTTTGAAGAAGGAATACTTGGGAGAAATGCCTTTGCCAGTGCATTCTTGATAATGTTTCATCCTCTTTACATAGAAGGAAGGTGGGAATGGTGACAAGGGAATGATGCCATTGATCGTAACTGCTTCATGCCTTTATTTGTATTTTTGTAGGGTGCAATGGCAGCCACCTACTTTGCTTTAAACCGAACACCTCAGGCACCAAGGCTGGAACCTGTATTGTCCTCCAACCTGGCCCAGCGCAGGGGAATGAAGAGACTGACCTCAACGAGGTTGTAACAGTCCCAAAGAATGTCCAACCAAAAAGTGAAAAAGAAAAACACCCACATTCTATGTCGATCAGAATGGCTGATCTGTACTACTAAGTTTACAGAACTCTGGAATATTGGCACATGAATTGCTAGAAGGAGCAGAACTCTGGTATAAGGCAAAGTTGTCCTTTGCTTTCAGGTTCTTCTTTTTTCTTTTTACTTTTCCATCAAGATCTCGTTAGCAGTTACTCGGAAATGTGCCAACTTTTCAACTGCTGTATTGCTTCTTATTTAAGTCTGCACTGCGGAAATACTGTCCTCTCCCCTCCCCTCCCCTCCCCATGTTTTCCTCCAAATGCTACTTTTGGAATCTTTTAGATGCTCATTCATACCACTTTTTGTAAGCACTTTTCTGTAGGAAATAACTGGTTTTTTATTTCAGATACCCTGTTTCCCCCAAAATAAGACCTCCCCAAAAAATAAGCCCTAGCAGGATTTCTATACATTTGTTAAATATAAGCCCTACCCTGATAATAAGACCTAGTGATGGGTGTGGCTATGGTTGTGTGCAGGGCTGACATTCAAGCACATTATACTTAATAAAGTAAGACATCCCCTGAAAATAAGCCCTAGTGTGTCTTCTTGAGAAAAAATATAAGACAGTGTCTTATTTTCGGGGAAACACAGTATCAGTTCTATCAGCATATGTGTCATGGTGAATTGTCACAGCTAGAAACTGAACCAGCTCCCCATCATCAGCTGCAGTGAGGTTCATTTCTGAAGAACGGAATGTAAAGAGATTAAAACAGTGGCCTGCTAAAAAGGAAATCCCTAGACCTTGGATGCTTCCACATGAGACGTTCCCTGTACAATTCCACATCCTGCAAATCTTGGGAGTTGTTAACTTGCAGCCCTTCTGTGCCCCACCCACAACCACCATTGTGGTTTTTCTTCTTACAAGAATGGCTTCCGGGAAAAGAAAAGAAAAAAAGGATGGAATAGCTCCACCTCTTGGGTGTTAACAGTAGGAGCCCTCCATCTGGAAGCAAGTCCTAATTAGTAGTAGAAAAACGGTCAGTGGAAAAACTTCAGTAATCAAAGTCAACAATATTTTGCAATGTCAAAGAAAATGGGTGGAAATATGATGTTGAACTAACAGTGCAATCTAGTGCAGTACATGTCTGTTCAGACATAGCTACTATTGAACTCAGCAGGATTTACTCCCATTGTGTGTGTGCATGTATATATCTCTATCTATAATTGCTGCTTTAGTGTCATTCATGACTGTCTTGGCCTCAGTTAAGCATAATGTGGCTGATGAAATGGGGTATTTCTTGCAGATATTACTGGCAAGCTTTCTGTCTGTTCGTTAACCCTAATAGCATCCACTGGCCACAACCCAAAACAGACATCTGCATATCAGCAAGATAATGCCATACATGCCTACTACTCCAAAAGAGGTCCCATTGAGGTTAATAGAGCTTGTGCCCAAAGTAACTGCATTAAGTATAATACCTTAAGGCTTTTGAAATCTGTGAATTGGAAGCAACTGGTTCTCACTTATGGCACGTGGGTTGTTTTTCATTTCCAGAATGGATGTGGCCACCTTGAACTGTTTAAGAGAAACCAGTAGGTTCAGTGGTCTTTTCATCAGTTTTGGAGGCAGGGGGTAGGAATGTGATAGCTTGAATATTGAATATTGGATTATTTTTCCAAAAGGTGAGGCCATTCTCACATCCAGGCTGGGAAATGCACATTAATTATGTCTGCACAGACAAGAGAGCTAAAGGTTGCATTAGCTACTGTAATGTGCTTCTTGGGGTCTGTTTCTGTGTTCAACATACTGTATGTTGTTTAATGTAATGTAATTTAATTTAATTTATATTATTCTTTATTTTAAAATTATATTTTGTTTTCATTTTTATGTGCTATGCACACAGAATAGCAGCAAAGCAATTGCTCCTGAAGTTTGATTTTTCAAATAATATAATGCTGTGAAACTCAGTAATAGGTGTGAGTCGGCTCTAGCACTGCAGGAGACAAGCTAGTACAGTGTTGTGGGTACCAGAAATCTTGAACATGTTAGCCTGGTACTTTTGTACATTCAGAAAAATGAAGCTGGGGTGGGGTTTTCTCGCCTCTATATTTACTTGCTCATTTAAACAGAGAAACACAGTACACCTAAAATCTTCAGCCAGCATCTGTATTCTGCAAAACCAGGGTAGTTTCACAAACACTTAGACCATTTTTCACTTTCCTGTACATGCTAACGTCATAGCTCTGCTTTGCCAGAGGCCTGTTAATTAGGTTTTAAAAGTGTGGACTGCTTGTAAATATTGGCATATTCACTTACAGACACTGTGGGAGAAGTTAACTCTCACTGGTAAGGTCTACATGCTGATTCAAATCTGTAGTAATGATGGCAGCTGAAATACACATAGCACACATTTAACAATGAAACACACACTGAGATCTACCCTCCATCATGGAGTGCTGTACTTTGCTGGAAGTTTTCAAACTAAGATTGTCTGTGAAGATTCTTAGTCATCCAGGTGAGTTTATCTGGAAGTTGAGTCATGGCAACTGGACTTCTTTTTCTTGAGAGATAGAAATGTTTCACTGCTCATCCAAACAACTTCATCAGAGCTATTTTGCAATGATGAAGCTGTTTGGATGAGCAGCGAAACGTTTCTCTCTCTTAAACTAAGATTGTTGGCCTCCTGTTTGGGATGTTTGAGTGGATGCATTATTCCAGTGGATATAAAATGTGCCACAAAGTATTTTCGTTTGCAGTTCACAGTCTAGCTGGGTTTCACTAGATCTTGTATCTGGTACCTAGCCGTTGTCATCCCCAGATTGCAGTTTACTGGTATTCTAGTTGTGATGCAGCTCAATGGTAAGGCACTTGATTGACACACTGAAGCTCCCAAGTTAATTTCCAGGTTCAAGCAAGCAAGTTCAGGGAAAGATTCTGGAGAGCTGCGAGTGGTAGTGATGGTTAATAGTGATGATAGGATGGACAGCTACCGAAAAGAGGGTAGCAGCCCTCCCGGCTGCTCCACCCCCTCCTTACAAACCTGGAAGTCACTAGAAAGCTGCTTTCAGTTTCCAAAAAGGGCTTTGGGGAGGTCAAATAAGGTGTAGGGAGGGCACATTTTACTTTGTTGAGCGACTGTGGTTACCAGAAGCTTCTAGAGATATGATTCTAAACTTTTCAGTCTTAAAATTCTTTCTGACAACAAGAACAGTGTGGGAGAGGTCTGCAGCCTTGGGAGGGCACACATGTGGCACACAGAATGCACAATTCTAACCCTTTATGTACTATAGATGGAGCAAGTTATTGATTCAGTATCATATGTTCCAGCTGCCATAATTACAACAGAAGTGAATACCAGTGGTTTCTGGACCAAATTGGGAAATGCTCAATATACATCGGTAGAATTAAGACTGTATAGACCTGCTAACATAACATACACATAACTCAATGACACTTCTTCCTATTTATTGGTAGTTACATGCCATCAAATTGCCTCTGACGTATGGCAATTCTATGCATGAGTAGTCTCCAAAATGTCCTATCCTCAACAGCTCTTCTCCACTCTTGCAAACTCAAATCTGTGGCTCCCTTTAGGGAATCAATCCATCTTTTATTTGGTTTTCCTCTATTCTTGCCTTCTGCCTGTCCTGGCATTATTGTCTTTTCCAAAGATTCTTGCTTTTTCATCATGTGCCCAAAGTAGAACATCCTTAGTTTTATCTGCCTGTTTAGAACAATCAGATCCCCAGGATTTCAAGGATACAAAGCCCTTTAGGAAAAGCAGGAAGCTCTTGTCTTGAAAAAACTTGGAGGCGAACTTATAGGCTGTTTTTAAGGTACCCCCATTGTTGCAGCAACAGTGGGCTTCGAATGGGGTCAGTTGGTGGCAGCCACCAAGTCCAAATAGTCACTGACCCTCATCAGGAATTTTGTCTAAGGGTGATGTGGGCCATGATTAACTTGGCCTACAGTGGAAACATCATTGCTAATTTTATTGCAAATAAAGTTTGGGTAGTCTTGAGTCTTGAGTTTGCCCAACTTACAGCTGCTGGCTTTTTTCCCCTTATGACAACTAGGCACATTGTCAGTCACACAGGTAGTTCTTCAAATCGTTTGGGGAGCCTTATTTACTTATTTACAGTTTCATTTTTTTAAATATCCCACATTTTCCCCAATATTGAGGGAATCATTGCTGGGACCAAAATTAAAACTTTTCATGTTAAAAGTTAATCAGTGGTATGTACTTTCATGAAGTTCAACTTCCAACATCTTGTGTAGCCTTTTTGTTAGGCCGAACAGAATACAGTACTTAAGGCTTTAGGTCAACTAAATCAAGAGACTGCACAGATTGAAAACATATAATATGAAATAGATGGCAAATGAATGCAATCCACAACCCACAGACCTACCTGCCAATAGGGTTTTTGTTGTTGTTGTTCAATTAAATACTAAAAGTGTTACAACACTATTCATTCAAAAGCATGGCCGGTCAGAATGATTAACAGAAGGGGTTGGACTGATGTCAGCTGAGTAGCTGTTAAGCCTAGAGGCATTAAGGCAACATACATTGGGCCATGTGCATCCCACCTCATTGCTGTGTATCTCAAGCCTGCTGCATTCAATGGCTGAAATCCACCAGTAAGTCACAACGTGGGTACTTGCAACTGAGGTTTGGGTTTCAGCCACTGACTCCTACAGTGGGTTATAGGAAGAGAAGGGAAGAAGAGAAAGGGTAAGAGTCCTGCCCTTTAAAGGGCTGGTTCTGGTCTCAACGAGCAGGATTTAGTGCCCGACTTCTGCTTGGAGGACAGCGCAATCTAGCAGAATAAGAGAGGGAACAATCATCTTTCCGTCGTCTAGCCCTCCCTCACAAACTGCTGTTGAGCTCTGCAAAACTGCTCAGAGACCCCAAGGGCTGTGGGGATTGCAGGACCTTGGATGTGGGCTAAATTCATGAAGGCCTATAAGGGTGACAAACTCTTCAAATACGTCCATGCTCTATACATTATATACCAATGTGAAAAAGAATGTCCTAGTTTGCATTGACATTTTTGTGCCTAAAATTGTGAGTAATTCTTGTCAGAATTCCACACTTCAATGTCAGATCCATAAACAGATTATTTTCAGTTTGGTGATCATACAAATTCAAGGTTAAAAGTTTGTTCTCGTGGTCCCGGAATTAGTTCCACTGCAGTCTTGACTAGAAGGTTCCCTTGTACTTCAAGATTTACATGGAGCTTGGTGTTGAAAGGGTAATGCCTCATTTGTGCACCAGATGTGCATATATTGCCCTTGCAACAAACATTCATGGCCCAGCAGGAAAAATGTGGTCTATAAAGAACACATGTAGTATGTATTTCTTGCCCTGAAGTAAGGCCTCACCTCCACTAGTTGGAAGTTAGGTGTCTTATTTACACTGGACAATCACAGCACTTGCATGCCAATTTAATAGGCTCCAGATTCCTACTATGGGATGCTAGTTTGCTCCCATAAGCTCTAGTGGACACATATTTATTTATTTAAAATAGTTCTCTCCCACCTTTCTCCCCCCCCCCCCGAAACCCCTCTCAAACCACCAGTCATTAGGGAAAAGCTTGCCTGGGGAGAAAATTCTTTGCCTGTCTCCGGAACGACAGCAGATATGGGGCCAGTCTTGCTTCCCAAGGAAGGGATTTCCAGAGTCAGGAAGCAGCAACAGAGAAATCCCTCTCCTGGGTACCCACCAAATGCACCTGTGAGGATGGCGGGACGAACAGAAAGGCCTCCCTGATTATCTTAATGCCCACACAGGCTCATATGGGGAGACGTGGTCATTTAGATAGCTTGGACCCAAGCCTTTTATGGGTTTTATGTAGAAGTCAGTGCTTTGAATTGTGCTCGGAATTGGATCAATAGCTAGTGGAGCTGTTGCAACAGGGGTTATATGTTCCCTGTAACCAGCCCAAGTTAACCATCTGGCTGCTGCATTTTGGACACATGGAAGTTTCTGAACACCTTCCAAAGGCAGCCCCATGTAGAGCATATTATACTATTCCAGCCAGAGTATCGCTAGGGCATATGTCGCCATGGCCAAGTCAAACCTCTGAAGAAACAGGCGCAGCTGACTGAGCTACAAATCCTAAGAATTCCTCAGGATGGAGCCACAGCATTTACAAGGGGTATCCAACTGCTCTAAGGGCCTTTTTACACGACCCCTAAGATCCACTGGCCACTTAAATTCAGACCAGAGATCTTAGGGGTTCGTCACTCTTCCTCTGTCCCCACCCCCCTCCACACTTCCTGGTTGCTGGCTGCGTGAGGGAGGGAGAAAAAAGAAAGAAAAGAATGCCGTCTTACCTCCGTTCTGTTCCCGGCAGCATTCAGATCTCTTAAAGGGGCGGGGGGCAGAAAAACAACAAACAGAAGCCAGGAGAGCCCCGCACTCACTATCCTTACACCGGATCAAATATTTTTCACATCCAAAAAGCAGGTACCTGAAAGCTGCGCTGGGACACGCTAAAGTGGGCGGGGTCGCACTTAATTTCCTGTTAACTCCGGAGCTGGTGGGTAAACATTTTTAATCTCCAGAGCTGGGAGCCATTTGCCCCAGAGTTTAGGGGTCGTGTATAAACACCCTAAGTTTGTAGTGTTGATACACAGCACCTAACACTATCAGTCAAGGGGCACAGTGCCTTTCTCTCTTTAACAGTGTTATATATGTTTAAAAAAACAGGGAAAACACAGAGGGAAAACACAGGAAAAGTACAAACTTGCATAAGTGAGGGAGGGCAACTGCACAATGAAGCCTCACCTGGAATAATAGTATTCATACATCAATATCCACTGGACTTACTCTTCACATAGTTACACAGCATAAGGCGACACCAACACTCCTGCAAGGACCCTGTCATTTTCAACCCTCCCCAATTGGTTTATTTATTACTTTTGTTCCATGAAATTTCTAAAGATTCTAAGATGCAAATCAGTCCATCAGTCAGTCAGTGCTGTTCCATGATAACATTGTAATAACTTAAACGTAATAGCTCTCTAAATTCAAATCCACCAGAACTTGATTCACATTTCAGTGAAATTGAAATGCTCAACCAAATGAGTAAAATGCAGGCAACACCCAACACGATAGGTAACCAATTCCCAAAAAGAATTCCCTTTGTAATGCACCCTGATGGCTTTGTTTGTTTGTTTGTTTCTGCTTTTTTGTTTGACCCATTGAAGCTACAGAACTCTTAGGATTCTTGGGGGTATTTTTTTTCCTTCAGAACGCAATCGAGGTAAACATTATGCACTGAGGTGGACTGAGGACTGTAGCACAGTTCCTTGCTGTTATGGTGGATGCAGGGCCACCATAACAGGATCTGGCCTACTGAATGGTGGGGAGGGCAGTACTACCAGTACCACTCATGTCCTGTTAGTACACATTTGTGTCCCAAAGTTGGCTCTGTTGTTTGGCCACAAGCGCCAGTTGCTGGGAGACAAGGAATTCTGGCATAGTGTGGGAGGAAAGGGCTTCATGGAGCATGCAGCCTGCCTTGCAACCCTATGAGCCTCCTCCCAGATGTAGTGAAGGATGCTGCCCCCCCCATCACCCATGTTCATTGCTAGTCCCTTCAGTGATTATATGTGCAACGCATGCAATGCTGTCATTTTGTCCTTCTTCACAAACAGCAAAATGGACCACTCCATTTAACTGGCTACCACTGTCTACCTATATTAGGCATTACAGAACCAATGCCCTCGTTTACATTGAAATCCTTCTTCAGGCAAAGAGTATTATAGCCCCTAACAGTTTAGAAAGCATAATGGCAGTTGAGGCTCATTTAAATTAATGGGATTATTCCCATGGTATATCCCAACTTCTCAGGAACACCAGAATCTTGGGCTTATCATATTCTTTTCAAGCGACATTTTGGTACCTCAGCCTGGATCTCCACTGGCTCTTAGATGTGCTGGCCAGAACTTACTAGTGTTTGAATAAGGCTAAAATAACTTGTCATAATTAATTGACACTGTGCTACGATGCATCTTGGTCACAGAACTGGTCATACACCCAACTGAGTAAGTGACATACATCCCAGCACCTTGGCAATTAGCCACAACAAGCTACAAGAGCCTGATGTGAACACATATAGGACTGCAACCATTAAGAGTTAAAATATAGAGTCTATATTTTAAAGTAGTATTATAATTAACTTTGGTCCAGGGTTTTGTTCTTTATCCATACCATTTTGAAGTTTTTTAACTTGTTGAGTGTTAGCATGGGTACTTTTGACTCTGCTCTAGTATATTTCCAAAATGGAAAGGATACCTTATTCCACTACAAATTAAAATTTTCAATTTTTAATTGACTGTCTCAAGTTTTCTACAGTTTAAGCAGAAGGAACTTTTGTGATAAGATACATGTTCTACTCCCAGATGTAAGGTCAGATGATTAGGGCATACAGTATTTAGTAGTACAGATCAGTACATGAGCCAGTGTAAAAAAAAATCCATAAATTCTAAGTGCCAGTGACATTTACAGTCTTATGTAAATAAACCTGTGTGTTGCCTTAAAGATTAAAACAATCAAACAGGTGTAGCACCTGACTTGTAGGAAACAGCAGAACTCTTTTGTAAGAGTAAGGGCTTTGAGCTGAGTGATAAGAATTCCAGACCAGTATTTATAGATTATGGCACAGTATTTCATTTACAGACTCCACATCCATGTTTGTGAACTGTTTGATTTGAAATGTCCATGCTTCAAGGTGTCCATGCTTCAAGGTTTCATGTTTGAAAGGAGCTGCCAGTGCTAGTGTATACTACATGTACCAGAGTAATTTTTTTAAAAAATGAACTTGGTTTTATGGAGTGTACTATTTTTTATAGCACAATAATCATTTGGGACTTTGTACTTTGCTGGACATGACAGTCTTTAGAGAAGCTTCTTGATCCTATTTTATGTGTACTGTGTCTACTGTTGCTGCTGCTGCTACAGCTGCTGGCCTCAGCTGCTGGGTGGATATTATTGTGAAATTGTCTGAATTGATCTTCAGAGGTTCACAGGTCTGTGTTAGTATGGTGACAGGGAGGAAATGTGGTCATGGGTCCAATGGGCAAGAATGTACTGTGATGAATTCCTGGGAGGGAACCTCAGTATTGGCCATCATCTGTACATCTGTATTTATAAAAAATAAAAATAAAGCCTATCATACCTCAATTGTTGATTTAACTCACTGTCATGTACTAAGCACTAGCCATGTTTAGGGATATGTATTGAAATCCTTCATAGCATACTAATTGTTTACTTATTCATTACTTCCTGCTCTTCCATTTTCATTCAGAGTCACAAATACAGTACAACTCTCATAAACTTAATCTCAAAGTAATCGTCTCTGCATACAAAACTGATGTGGATGTAGATGCTTTTACAGGCACCACTGCACATCTCTTGAAAGTTGAGACTCATATTCACCTAGATCTCACTGTCACGTGGAATATATGCGATTAGGGTTACATCTGAAATAGCAAATCTCTGGCCCAGTGAGGAATTCTGGTTTGCAAACACCATATCATCATTTCCTCTTGGTATGAGGAAGTGGACTTGTCCATGAAAACACACATTAAGATAAAATAGTCTATTGTCTGCCACAATTTTTTTTTCACTTTTGTTTTGTTTTTGTCTATATTCTCTTGGACTGACACGGGCGCACACACAAAGAGACCCACTGGCCTTATACTGAGCTGGAAATGTCCCAGAGTAAGATTTTTAGGAGCATCTTGGGATCTTCAGATCTGAGAACTTAGAAGCTAACAAGTGCATTACACTGAAAAAAGGACTCAACTAAAAGTCTATTAAGTCATTAAGCAAAGAGGTTGCTGGGCCTGCATAGCCTTCCCATCAGAGCCCAGCACCCTTAAAATAGGCATTCTAGCCAAAGGGAAGAAGCTACATAGAGCAGCTTTGCTGTCTTGAAAATGCTGTGCTTTCATTTTCAGTGCAACAGGGGAGGAGGGTGGGCTAGCACACTCCCCTCCACATTCTTTGGTTTTATGTGGGCTAGAGCACTGAAACTGTTAGCTATAAAGTCGGCAGCTTGATGGTTTGAATCCTGGGTGCCACACAGTGGAGCGAGCTCCCACTGTTCACCCCAGCTCCTGCCAACCTAGCAAACTGAAAGCATGTAACTGCAAGTAGATAAATAGGTACCGCTGTAAAAAGAGGGCAGATAAACAGTGTTCAGTGTGCCGAAATGTGTTCAGCCATGTCAGCCACATGGCCACGACTTGCACAATACTGGCTCTTTGGCTTGAAAATGGAGATAAGCACCACCCCTAGAGTTGGACATGACTAGCACACATGTGAAAGGGGGAACCTTTACCATTTTTACTTGTTTAATGATCCCTTGTACAATATCTTCTGGATTCATGCAAGCTCAATACATTAATCAAGTGTCACATATATATCTTGCCTCAAAAGCAAGAGCAGGTGATAGATATTAAATTGCTATTTTTTAAAAAAAATATTCCACTTTTGACATATACAGTAGTAGTCTTCGTCAAACTGTGCACTAATATGTTCTGGATCAGAAAGATCCAGAACATATTAGTGCGTAAGTTTGACCGTGTCACCCCCATCCTGGCCCGCTTGCACTGGTTGCCCGTTGCCTCCCAAATAAGGTTCAACGTGTTGGCTTTGGTTTACAAAACCCTCCATGGCTTGGCCCCTGTCTATCTGGCAGAGCGTATCTCCCGACGATTAGACCTGGCCTGACCCACCCAATCTTCCTTGTCCCTCTTGCTTCAGATTGCCACGCCGAAGGAGGCCCGTAAAGCGACCACTCGTAATCGGGCCTTTTCGGTTGTTGGTCCTATTTGGAACGCTTCACTAAGCGAGATGCGGCAAGCTCCTTCAAGAAAGCCTTGAAGACTTGGCTATTTAGGGACGCCTTCGGAAACTGCTAGGGGTACAGGGTTTTTCTTTCTTTCTCCCCTGCCCCTGCCAACACTGGTTTGCCGTCTTGGATGCTGCTATTACTGTTTTTAATTTCTTTTAATCCTGTGTAAACCGCCCTGAGTTCCCTTCAGGAAATAGGTGCGGTATACAAATTTGAAAATAAATAAAATAAATAAATAAATAAATAAATAAATAAATAAATAAATAAATAAATATGCAGTAGTAGTCTTCGTCAAACTGTGCACTAATATGTTCTGGATCAGAAAGATGCATTTGGAAATCTCAAAATTATAGCAGCTGTCTGTACCAGGTCTGTTTCTTAAATGTGAGTTCAAAACTGCAGGCTGAAAGCGTGTCAGGAATGTAGATTTCAAATTCCACCCTTAGTTGCATTGATTGGTTTTATGTTTGAGGAGAAGGGAATGGTAAACCACTTTTGAGTACTTCTACCTAGAAAATCCTGAAAAAGGTTGCCATAAATTAGAACTGATTTTATGATGAAGATGAATAAAGATATCATCTGCCCTTGTTTTTGTATTGTGTAATCACCACACCACTTTGTTTGTTTTCATATATCTTGCTGTAACCACTACATATAATCACATTAAGATTCATGTTACTTTTACATGAATTCATAAATGATGTGTTCATCAAGGATGTATTGATGAACAAGAATTATTTATAATCTCCAGACCTGGTAGCAGTATGAAGACCATTTGCTGGGGGACAAGACTGAGATAGTATTCATTCCTTCATGGCTTAGCTGTGGGTTGGCTTCACACATTTCTTCAGACACCATGGAAATCAAAGGACTGGATGGATCTTTGGTCTGATCCAGGAGATCCAATGTCCTTGGGACTATTTCTTTTTAGCACTTTGATCAAGGTACCTAAGGTGTGGATGGACTTCTATGACACTTGATAAGTATTCACAGTGGCATTTTGTTATGGTATGTATAAACAAAAAATCTTACTGCTGGAAGAACCTCTCTGTCCTCCATTGGTTCATGGGCATTTTTACAGATTTGGCAGTCCTGTCTCTTCTACATCATATACCACTTTCCTTTTGATCCTAGTTATTTTGTAAAGGACACTCGTGTTTACAGTGGTCAGGTGGGTCAATCTGAGATACATACTTGTAGTTTAATTATCCACCATGTATTGACTTAAACAAATGTTCCTCAAGGCACTGGCCCAAAGGGGACAAAGGTGAAGAAAATTAGGTGAAAGGGTTATTTCACTCTATAGTTGGAGAGGCTCTTTCTATAGTTATTGGGAGGCACGGACATAGAGAATCCCAAGCAATAGTTCCTGTGGATATGTCACTGTTCTTCTAAATTAAGAATCCCTCTTCGTAGCAGAAAATATTTTCTTAGAATTTCTTTTGAGGAGGAAAACCTACAAACTCAAAGATACAAGCCAAAGCAAAACCACTCCATCAAGGATTCTGTTTGCATTCTTTCAAAAAGCCAGGAAGAAAATAACCTTTTTTGTTATCTCTTGTTTGTAAGTGGAGATAACAGTAGTTCTCCAGCTTGATTGCTTGCTTCATAAAGAGCTTAAAAGTCATGTAGAAAGGCAGCATAACCTAGATTAGAATAATCTTTTCAAGATATATAATCTCCAGTTTTGAAATGGAAAGCTTTTGAAAGCCATTCAGGAACCACATATTTATCCAATAACTTCCCTGAAATTTTTAGACAATATTTACATGCATGAAACTTCAAACAAAGAAGATCCCATAGCGATCTAATGAGGTGCCAGCTCTGTCCCTGATACATGCGATCAGCACCTCATGATATTGCTGTATATGGTGTTCTGCACTAGAGCACTCTCCATTCAAAACACCAAAAAGGACAGAGGACATCTTGATATGGTTGAGTTAAATGAGGAAATCAGCAGGCAACTCTTTCTAATATTTTTGCCCCAACATTCTCCCTTTAAAAAACCCTAAAATGGCTTATTATAACATTAAAATACAATATTTAAAGCTAAAAACAGAACTAGGAAAAATGCCAAACTGCTCAGGATTTTTTTTAAAAGGTGGTAGAGGAGAAGAGCTGTTAGATTGGACCTTAATCTGGAATCCCTTTTTAAACAATAGCCAGTCAGATATCTATGGAAAAGCCCACAAGCAAGACATGGACATTCTAGCTTCTTCCTGCTTGTGATGTTATCAACCGGTATCTAGGAACTGCATCTGAAAGTGAATCTAAAACACTTTCTAATCCCTATTTCCAATTTAAAACACTTTCTAATCCCTATATGATATGAAATATCATATGATAGCTATGTTTAAATATTTGAAAGCATGTCACACTGAAGAAGGGACTGGTTTGTTTTCCATGGCTTCAGAGACTAGGACTCGTGGCAATGGTTTCAAACTGCAGGAAAAGAGATTCAATTTAAACATTAGGAAGAATTTCATGACAGTTAGAGCTGTTCGGCAATGGAATATGCTGCCACGGAGGGTGGTTGAGTCTCCTTCTTTGGAGATTTTTAAGCATAGGCTGGATGGCCATCTGTCGGGAGTCCTGTGATGGGGGTTCCTGCATGGCAGGGGGTTGGACTAGATGGCCCTTGAGGTCTCTTCCAACTCTATGATTCTATGATTCTACCTACTGTATACCTGCTCACAGAAGGGATGTTAAAGTTAAAGGCATAGTCTTTTACAGCCAAAAATGCCACCATCATGACAAATATGATTTCATTCATACCCTAGATATAAGTGAAAGTCCAAATTTAGAGGGAGAAAGAAACATGCATGAATAGGACCAATCTACAAGTCTTTGAATTTTTTTTACTGGGTAACTAATCAGAGTGAAGGCTTGAAAATCGTACACTGAGAATCAACTTATTGCACAATTTCAAATTTGATTAAGAAAGGTAATTACCATCATAGGCAGGGTCAGCTCTACGATGAAACTTGGCAAGCCCATCCTCTCAAATGGCAGCAGGTGACTGATGGCAAATGTATATACTCCTGGGATTCCAGGATGCTACTGCTTTTCCACCACCCACCCCACCCACCCAGAGAGAACTGCCTAATTGTGTTTTTAATGCTGGATTTAAACAATCTTCATAGGCAAATCACCATTGAAGGGGTACAAATTTCACCTATATCACAACATAGGGCATGGGGAAGGTTAATGTGAATTTCCTTGCCAATAGCTGTAATTTGTAACAAATGAAATCTAACAGTGTCTCCCGCTTTGCCACCGTTTTTCCTACTTGTCAAATAAGTTAAGTGTGTGTTGGTTGATTGCTATGATTTAACATTTTCTCCAGTACTTTGCCAGCTGCTATTTCACCCTCAGGTCCCCCGATCCCAATCCAATACACTGATTTGATTCTTTCAAACAAACAAACAAACAAACAAACAAACAAACAAACAAACAAACAAACAATGTATTAAATTCTAAATTTAATTTTTTTTAAATAAATTTTAAAAAATTAAATTCTAATCCTGACTCCCGAACTCCATGCTAAAAACAAGGTTATTGAGGTCTGGCCTCTTCACACTTGACAACAGGTCTGGGTCCTCGTCCTCGCCGCCATCCCAAGGCCAAGGGACAAGTGGCCGTTAAGTGAGAAACAGGTGCAACTGCCAACAACCAGCGACCATCTTACGCGCGAACGTTCCAGTTGCCCTTGACCGACAAAGACACCAGGCGAAGACCGAGGAAAGGAAGAGTCAATCACACTCTGGGCCAGGGCCGCTCACCAATAGGAAACAAGAAGCTACTCGCGCGCAACCAATCACTGTGCAGAAGCGCGCACAACACCGTTACGTAAAGACCGCCGCCTAGCTCCGGGAGGAGAGCGCTGTTTCCCTCTTGGGTCCACCCACTTCCCCGTACCCTCTTCGCGTCGAGGGCCCCGCCCCTTCGCTTTACGACAAGCCTCCTCTTCCCCCCCGCTCCCCCGCCCACTGGGTGGGTTCTTCTTCAGCAGTGGGGGGGGGGGCGGAGGAGGAAGGCTGGGCCAATGAGCGGCCGAGCTGCTGCTGCTGCTGCTGCTGGAACCGGCGAGGCGGTCGTAAAGCAGGCGCCGGAGCCGGCCGTGAAGAGGCGGCCCGACCTCGGTGACAGCGGCTGAAGGGGTTTGTCATTGGAAGGGGAAAGAGCGGCGCCGGGAGAGGCTTGGCGTTGCCTCTTTTTTTTTTCCCCTCTCCCCTCGTCCCGTCCTTCCTCAACACCGTCCTCCGCCATGGCGGCCGCCCTGGCGCGGAAAGCCGCCGACTATGTCCGCAGCAAGGACTTCAGGGATTACCTCATGAGGTAGGAAAGAGGGTGGCAGCAAGAAGAAGCTCGGCGGCTCTGCTCTGCCGCCGCCGCCGCCGCCGCCGCCACCCACTGCCCCCCTCCCCCACTCAGGCCTTCGGGCCATTGCCCGGTGTAAATAAATAATAAATAGTACTTACCCAGCCTCCCTCCGCCTAGCCTTCAGGGGTGTCCCGCCTGCTCTGCGAAGGGCCCCCCCCCGTAGAGGGCACGTCTCGTCTGATAAGCCCCGCGGGAAGGGCTCCACGCAAGTCACCTTCCCACGCACACCCGTGTCTCGTTTGGGGCTCCCCCCCCCGCCAGATTCTGCCTCCTTCGGGGTGTCGCAGTATGTCCCTCTCAGCCGGGCGTGTGGATCGGGGGGGGGGGACTCCCTGTCAAGGCGTGGTGATCTCAAAAAGCGGGACCTCGGTTTCGGTTCCCCGGGAGACTCTGCTCGAAGTGGGATCTTGGGGTGGCAAAAGCAAAAAAGAAAAAAAAAAAGGGGGGAGGCTTTGTGGGTAAGGGGCGAGAGGGAGGGGGGGAGCTGGAGTGGCGGTCGGGATGCAGTCCTGTCACCTTTCGCTGGGATCCAGCTGCCTTCAGCCGAGCGTGGGGTTTCTAGCTGATTCAACACACGCTGAATAGGATTGTGCTGTCCGTGCTCTTAGTGGAAGGAGAGAGAGAGAGAGAGAGAGAGAGAGATCGGAGGGCAGGAGAAGGGAGACAGCTAGAAAGAGGAGCTCCAGTTAGTTCGGGGGCGAGGAGTCCTATTCGGCGACATCGGCTTGCCCGTTTTCGTGAAGCAAGGTGCCTTTTGGCGCCCTGGAGGGTAAACTTTCCGAGTACAGTAAGTAGTAGGCTGTCCTCTACAGGGAAATTTTTTCGCCCGCCTCAGTAGCTACCGCAAAAGAAAGCGTTTCTTCTGAAAAATCCATCTGGCTATGAATGACAAAGCGGTAGAAAGCCAGTCTTCTTTACCCACCAGCTCCGGACTTTGCAGACAATTAAGTGCGACCCCGCCCACTTTATCAAGACCAAACAGCAGTTTTCTTGTACCTGCTTTTTGGATGTGACAAATATTTGATCCGGTGTAAGGATAGTGAGTGCGGGGCTCTCCTGGCTTCTGTTTGTTCTTTTTTTGCGCCCCGCCCCTTTAAGAGATCTGAATGCTGCCGGGAACAAAACGGAGGTAAACCGGCTTGCTTTTCTTTCTTTTTTCTCCCTCCCTCAGGCAGCCAGCAACCAGGAAGTGCGGAGGGGGATGGGGACAGAGGAAGACAGAGGAAGAGCGACGAACCCCTAAGATCTCTGGTCCGAATTTAAGTGGCCAGCGGATCTTAGGGTCGTGCAAAAAGGCCCTAAGAGTCCTGAAGCAAAATAAGTTCGGCAGGTGCAGGAGCAGTTATTGTAGAGGGGCAAACTGTAGCTTTTGAATTTTGTATTAAGGTAGTGCTGACATGGGTTATGTCCTGTTGAATTCAGTGAGGTGTACTTCTGTATAAACATGCATTCGTTATTGATGCGCTAGAATGCACCAAAGCAGCAAAAAAAAAAGTAATATCAACTTTCTACAAAGCAGTTCCAAAAATTGCAAACAGAATAGCAAATAAAAAAATAACTTTGGAATGGGAGCTCAGTTCAGCATGAAGGTTGGCACAGATGTTGCAGACAGCCTGCTCTTGCTCAGTATCAAATTTGCCTGAGCTTGACCAGAGGAATTTTGAGTTGTGATATTTCAAAAATAAAACCATATCCCCATCCAGAAATGATTGACTCTAAAACATCCCCACTTTTAAAACGGACCAAATAAAAGAAAAGTCCCATTTTACCTTAAAAGAGAAGATTGGCACCACCTGCTTTTTTAATATAAAAAGAATTCATGCTACAGAGCCTGAAATCTTGGTTCTCCAAAAAGGCCTTTCAAACAGAAAACCTGTGACTTGGTTATAAATGGAGCATAGGTAGAACAGGTCTCAAGGCAGAATGTTCAATAAAAACAAAAACTAATCCTACAGGCTTGCTTTGAAGAAAGTAATAGACTGCTAGTCCTCAAAAAAGTGACATTTTGTCATATATCTCAAAGGAATTAGCATATAATTTTGTAAGGCATATGCAACTTATTTCTCTGTTACAAAGGCACAGAGCAGTTGTGTTTGTCCCATGGTTTTCAGGAAAAAAAATTGAGACCAAGTTCTTTACACCGGTGGTCCCCAAACCGGTGCCGGTCCGTTTAGGCCAGGCTCCTCCCCTTTTCCTCCGCCGCCCTCCTCCTCCTCCTCTTCTCTCCCGCGGGCGGCCAAGCCCCAAAACGCTGGCGCCCCGGCGGCGTTGGCGGCGGCCGCTTGGGCTATTCAGTCCGTTGCTCTCCTCTGGGGAAAGAGGCAGAATCCTCCTCCTCCTCCCCCCGGGATCCCGCTGCTGGCGCCCCCCGCTCGCTTTCGGCAGCCCACGGCGGTGGCGGCAGCAGGAGCAGGAGCAAGCGGGGCGCCAGCAGCGAGACCCACGCGCGGCACCCGCCCGGCTGCACCGGGAAGCGCCCTCGCGGCACCGACGAGCCGCCGCCGCCGCCTCCTCCTCCTGCTCCGGTTCCTCCTCCTGCCGCCGCCGAAGGAGCAGCAGCGAGGGCAATTGCGGAGGGGTGGCGGCGGCGGCGGCGGGACGGGGGCGATTGCGGCGGCGGCGGCGGGGGGGCGATTGCGGGGGGGTGGCTGCTGCTGCTCCTCCTGGCGGCGGCGGCGGGAGGAGGAGGAGGAGGAGGAACAGGAGCAGGAGGAGGCGGCGGCGGCTCGTCGGTGCCGCGAGGGCGCTTCCCGGCGCGGCCGGGCGGGTGCCGCGCGTGGGGCGCCGGGGCCAGGAGCCACGTGCGGGTCTCGCTGCTGGCGCCCCGCTCGCTTTCCCCGGCGGAGGAGGAGGCCCACGGCGGCGGTGGCAGCAGGAGCAAGTGGGGCACCAGCAGTGAGACCCGCACGCGGCTCCCGGTGCCGGAGGAGGAGGCGGGGGCCCGCCTGCCCAGGAGCCCCGGGTTCCCCCCCCCCCCCCCGCCCGTGTGTGTGGGGGGGGAGTGGCACGCCCGACGCCCCAAGCCGGTGAGTGCCGCCGCCGCCGCTCTCGTGCCTCCCCCTCCTCCTTCCCTCCCATCCTTTGCTTTCACCCCCCCTTTTGCCTCCCCGCCAGACCCCCCTTTCGCATTCTCCCCACCCCCACCCCCAGCTTCGGGCCACAGAAAAATTTTCAAAAATTTCCCGGTCCGCGGGGACAAAAAGGTTGGGGAGCACTGCTTTACACAAGTATTCAAAGAGGAAATCAGCTCCAGATCTGAGCCAATCTGAATTTTGACCCTATCAGTGAGGACTAGCAAGCAGAGTTTCAGGAGGAGAACCTTTTAACTCTTTCCTGGCCAAAAATGGGAATTGGTACTGGAAAAGGAATACTGTGCCCAGTTGAAAAAAGTTGAAAAAAGATATTTTAAAAAGAGAAAAACTGGATTCAGTCATTTAAGGCATAAAATTACTTTTTTTTTGTTTTCACTTTGCTATTGTGGGTGGTCTTATTTGATTCTGCCAGCTTTTTTGTGCCTACATTTTACCCATAGTTACAACCATTCCACCTTTCTTGTCTTAATACAATTGCTTGGCAATTTAAAAAGGTCTGCTCAGGTTTTGCCAACCAGCAGTATCTTATGTTAGCTCTTTCTCTCTTCCCACTGTCCCCCCTTCCTAGCAATATTGTTTTTTCCAGGTGTTGCAAACTTATAGCTGTGGATTCCTTTGTTGAGTCAACCCATCTCATGCTACCTCTTTCACTTTTCCCACTGGTCCACAACCACTTTTCCCAGGAGCGTTGTCTCTTCCATCCAGTTCTGTATTCTTTGTATATGCATGGCAGGATACTCACAATTTGTTCAGAGTTCAGACTGGATTGAGCACTCACTTACTTGCCTTTCTGACTGTCTGTTGAGTTTATAAAGTTCTTCTACAACGCCACATTTTAAGTGAATTGATTCTTTCCCCTGTCTTTACTGTCTTTCTTTCACATAGTTTGAATGGTAAACGAGACGTGATAACTCGTGAAAGACGCGTGGGGCTGGCGAGTTGTGCAGCAAGCACACAGTGTGAAATCAGATTGAATGGCTTTTTAGTAGGATGGTGTTGGGGGGGAGGGAGGGAGGCTCAGCCAATTTCACTGTACACTGGTTGTACAATGACAATAAAGGTTATTATTATTTATTGACCTTGGTTTCTCAGCTGCCAGTTATCCCTTCTGAAATTTCAAAAGATAATGTATTGTGCACATATCATGTGTGTAGAGCTTTTGGTCCGATGTAGTTTTTCTTCCTCAGGAAAGGGTTTCTACAGTATAGCTTTCTACTCTGCATCCTGCATAGTGGGCATGGCAATATTAGTTTATCTGAGAGAGTAAATATTGTGTGACTTCTTCCATTGTATGTGTTGCTCTGACTTACTCTTTTGCTTCACCATTTTATTGTCCAAAACCAGCCCTTTGCTATATTTTGGCAGAGCGGGACTACAGCCACATCCCCAACTGTTCTTGCTTCTGTTCTGTCCCAGCAACCATAGTACAGATCATGTGGTCACCTTCTGGGATCCTTTCTCACTGGGTAATTCTAGATGAGTGAAATTTGTGTTGGAGCGTGTGTGTAGTGAATGTATAAGTAAACTTCAGTTTTAAAATGCCAGGAAATTCAATTCTTAAAGATCCTCCAATTTATGAGTGTAGGATATTGTGCTTTATATGCACAACTCAAAACACCAGGAAATGGCCTGTCATTGTTGCACAGTATCATCCCTGTGTTGCTCGCAGGAAAACGGACACCAAGCATTACACAGAAAAAGAATGCTGACAACACCACTCTGAATGTTAACACCAATGGCAGACATCAAGGTGGTCTACAGAAAACCTTTTTGTGCTCATTACTATTCACATTTCATGTTGAAAAACATCCCTGGCAGTGATAAAAAAATGAGTCACCTTCTGGGATTTTCCTTTACTTGTTGTCACTTTGTGAGTGGTAATGAACCTAAGAGACATCCTACCATCTTGACCATCCTGATTGTGAACATTCAGGCTGCTCTTTGCTAGATAAAGCTTGAGCAAGTTAATAAGATTGAGCAAGTTAACGTAGTGGATAAACCTTGTTGTACCTGTGTGACTGGTAAGGATACAGTATTGTTTCACAGGAGAATAACATTCAAAGACACAAATTGCCACTTGGAATAGAATGAAGCAAAGGTCAGAGAATTAAGACTGCCCTAAGATGACAAAGTTGCATGAAAGAGATATCTACTTATTGAGGCACTTATTGAGGCACTTACATGATTTAAGTTATTTCTTAATAGTACTGTATAGTTAGAATTCCTGTTCTGTTAGATGGGATACATGACACAGTACTATTAAGAAATAACTTAAATCATGTAAGCTTCCACTGTGACACTGTTGCCTTAGCAATGCAACATTTATATTGTGCAAAATAAAAACAGCTTGTACAATAAAGATCTCTTCTAATTATTTGCAATTGCTGTTTAAACCAAGGATTTGAGAAATCAAGTAGGCAGATCATTTGTTCAGTGTCCTCTGCTCAAGACTAAATTATTTCTCCATTTGTATCTTAATATAGCTTCATTATTCTTTCTACAAAATTGCTGGTAATATTTGTTATTAGGTGCACAAGAATTTCACTTTAACACCAAAGCATACATAAGAGTTTTTAAAATATATATATATTTGAGTTCTTTCCACGCAGGACTATTGATTAACCATTTCTTGCACCTTCATAAGCAAACATATTGAAGGGTAGCTGTACTAATTTCAACGCATTTGCCATAAAGAAACACTTCAAAAATGGTAAATGCAAAGTATATTTACATTTTTGTTGACAGCTAAGGTTGTCTGTGCCACTGCTTACCTTTCTTCATTATAATGCATTTGAGGCTTGCATTGGCTGCATTCTTTGACTTGGATCCAGCGATATCTTGCATAGAAAAAAAGCACACTTGAGTAAGAAGCAAATGTAAAATGTGATCCATTAGTACACTTGACTAGTTTATAATATCCATTCCAGAGGTCCGAAAAAGGCAAAAAAGGGCCCTTTTTTTTGTTCAGTCCTCTTTATAAAGTGCACTTTAAAGGCATGCAGAGTTGGACACACACACACACCCAAGAACCCCTCCTGCCTGCAATGCAAATATGGACAAAAGTAAGCAGCAAGACAAACCCAGCCCGTTCCTGCCAAAAGTGCAATGGAAAAAAATGCAAACATGGACAAAAGCAAGCAGCAAGACAAACCCAGCTGTTCGTGCCTGCAGAGCAATGGGAAAGAATGCAAAAATGGACAAAAGAAAGCAAGGAAACCTCAGCTCCCTACCTTTCCAAGTCCAAAAAGTCCAAAACAACTGCTGCAAAACAATGTCCAGAATGGCTCCAAAACTTGATGAAAAAGCTCCTCCCACCCTTCCACAAACTATGGGGGTGCAATGCATCCTGGACAACTTGTTTCAGAATGCGGAACATATTTTCATCTTGTGAAGCATCCCATAGGGAATTTTCATCTTGTGAAGCATGCCTATTCCTGGAATTTTTTTCCATCTTACGAGTTTTTCATCTTATGGGGCATTTGTCTTAAGAGGTATTACTGTATTGGTTTTGAATTAATACTTTGACTTGTTGTTGAAGAAATATATCTGGTGCTACTGATATGCCAACTTAATTTTATTTCATGAAGACACAATACTCTCTCTTTTTCTCTTTTATGTATCCTCTTATGTGGTGAATAACTATGGTTTCTCATAAAAGTACGGTAAGGCACTGTTTCTTTTTTTAAAAAACTATGAATATAACATTATTGCACTGATAGGAATTGATCTTCAAGCCTACAGAAGGCACAGCATGGTGCTTCTTTCCAAGGCTGATACACTGTAAAATATTATGTTTCCCACCCCTGCTCCACTGTCCTACAGCCTCTCTATTTGTCCAGCTATTCTTCCCTGGAAGATTTGCATAGATTATTATCTAAGAATTATATTTGGGTAGATTTCCTTCTTAGACATTATCCTGTAAAAAAAAGAGAATACTACATGTTTACCACTTATAGTTGTCTCTGGAAGTTAGTGTCCTTACAGCATACGGTTGATAAAATGGAGGAAAAGGTATTTAATTGTTTATTAAAAACCCAGTAGTTTCCCAAATCAATAGTCTAATCTATAAATAAATAACTTGCCTGATTGTCAAAGTATAATCTAAATTTAATCATGCCAGAATGTAACTAAATTCAAATATTTGAAAATTCTACCAGCATATTTGCCCATCTAGTTTTTGATTGAGCATAATGGTATTGGAGGCTAAGGCATAGGAAATAACCACACTACTCTCATTATAATTGGAACAACATGGGGCACTCTTGGTTATAACTGCTAATGGTTGTGGAGAAAGGATCCGATAACAGGAGACCCACCTGCCAACTGATTTTTACCACAGTGATAGCAACTAGAATTAACCACCGGGGTCTATGCCATGGTGTGTCCTCATCCTCCACTTAGGACTGTAAAGTTGGTCCTGTAAATGGTGTCTCTGCCTGTGCCCACATAAAGAGGGAGCCATCTGGTGAGGATCCTGCACCTACGTGATGTTTTGGACCACAACTCCCAGAATTTCGAACCTAGATTGACAGTGACAAAGGGCTATGGGAGTTGTGGTCCAAAACATCTGGAGTGCCGAAGGTTTGCCACCACTGACCAAGATCCATCCTCATGCCTAAAGCTACATGTAACAGAACTGTGAGCAACGGATTTAAAAATGCATTGCAGCTACTGTCTTCAGTTAGGATTACAAAGTGGCTGCCCTGGACTCAGCCACAGTTCCTTAAGTTCACTAGTTTCCCACTCAGTGCTCATGATATGATCCAAGAAAATGGAGCACTGCCCAAATAAGTGTTAAGTGGGGCAGTTTAAGAGAATGGTTATGGCATTCTCTGTTATCTTATGCTGGTCTCACAGTTCCAAGTATCATACTACACAGAACAGAAACTGACCCTGATCCTCCTCCTCAGTCATTGTCTGAGTCCTCAGCCGACTATAAGACCCTATCAGTATGTGTTGATCACGATGGTGCAAAGGATTTTGTTCCATGTAACGTGAATAGAAACTGAGTCTAGTCCTCCCCGCAGGTTGTCCCCCTGTTACCTACCACATGGGGTCCTTTGCCTCATTGCAATCAACAACCCATCCAGCTGCTCTGCCAGGAAGTGTTATACTCGGTTTCTGTTCTCCTTATAAATAATGCCACAGTAGTGTAGCAAGATTATTATACTGATAAAATACAATCAATCTTAAAATTAATTTTAAAATAAAACTATCATATATGTCATCAAAACAAACAAGGAGCAAAGCAATTACCTTTCACCTCTGCCATGAATGGTAAAGCTAATTTTAAGCAACCTACTGTTTTATTACCTGTATCCCCCACTTCCACATATGCAGTGTGGGCATAATGCTACTCAGCTGCCATACATGCAGAGCTGAAGTTAGTCATTTTAGAAAACTTTTGAATATTTTTCTTTCTCTGCCTGCCTAGCAGATCACTAGTATAAATATATATTGTACTTTGAAGGACTACAAAGTAGTCAATCAACCATGCATGCTTTAGCAAAATAGTGCTGTATTGGGCAGCGTTATGTAGAGTATTACTGTACTGTACTGACTGATCACCAACAAAAGCATGGGGAAGAGTCCTACATGGTCCAAAATGGTGGGTCCCATGCCACCATCCTTCAACCAATGCCAGCAAAAACAGCTCAGTACACAAGTCTAAGACTAGTGTATATAGAAATCCAGAGATAATGTTGATGATGGTTAACAAAAATTTTTGCCATCATGTTTTTTTACCAGCTTGTTTAGGAAAGTGTATTTATCAAGTTGTAGGATAAGCACTACTTTGTAGTTAGAAATAAGAATCAGCAAAAATTCTTCATTCCTTACAAAACCTCTTTATTGTAGCATTTCTGGGGACCTGTAGCTAACTGGGGACTGCCCATTGCTGCTATCAATGACATGAAGAAATCACCAGAAATAATCAGTGGCCGAATGACATTTGGTAAGTAGTAATGTGATCTAAGTGTGCATGGAGTGGTGCCCACAAGACATACTGGTTAGATGTGTGTGCTACATCTAATAGTATTTAAACTCTGGTGCATTATACAACAGGATGGACAACATTTTGCACCCAAAGACCATGTGCTATGGTTGATGGACAGTCAATAACATCATAGTAATTACCATATTTATCCATCTATAAGACCCCAAATTTTAAAACTGAACAAATCCTGGCAGAAAGGAAGGAAAACATGGGAGGGGGGGACCCAGAATGACACCAGTGAATTTGCTGAGCAGACTCCCTACCCCACTCTGGTTTACCCTTCCAGTTTGGGTTCTCCTACACACACACACACGCACGCGCGCACACACACACACACACACACGCGCACACACACACACACACACAGCTGTTTCCTCTCCACCTTTACAAAATGCCTCTCCGTTTTGCTGTTTTGTTTGTTTTTGCAGAAATCCAAGCCATCTTTTTGTGTTCTGTGGTGTAAGCCTCGGGGGATTGAACAGCTGACTAAAAAGTGCCTCCCCCCCCTGCTCCAATTTCTAAAAAAAAAAAAAAAAAAAGTGGAGAGGTGTTTTGGAAAGGCAATGAAGAAAGGGGAAACAGCGGGGGGGGGGGGAGCAGGAGGAGAACCCAAACTGACAGAAAGAGCTGCCGGAAAGGAAGGGAAACAGCAAAGTCAATTTGGCTTCTCCCCCACCCCTCTGGAAAGGCTTATTTCCGTGTATACCACTCACCTTAATTTTTAGTTTCAAGATTTTGGGGGGGAAAAATAGCATTTCATACATGGAAAATACGGTAAATATTCATAGAGTTGGTTGTAGATAGGTTTGGGAATATTATCCCTTTCACTACACTAATAGTATTTAAACTCTGGTGCATTGGAATAGACACATGATACAACAGGATGTACATATATACCACTGATACGAAGTGTCATGTTTTGTTGTTGGTCACTGGTATGAATGTAAGTCACAAGCTATGTTCCTCACCACATGGAAGTAAACTCCTAATTTTGTGTGCCCACGTAGGTGGGCAGGGGAAAAGCTCTGTATGTACACTATCGCTTGCAAAGCTTCCTATTACTGATACGTTACAATTTTTTAAAAGCAGAGACTCAAAATAGTGTAAAAACAGTATTTGTTTCTTTGAAGAGCTGCTTTAAGACTTTGTCATAATGGTAATGGATTCTAAAATGCTAAAAAGCCCTTCTTACTTATGAATAAATGAGTATGATGAATAAATGTAGATGTAGATGAAGATGTAGATGAAGTGTATGTTGAAACTAGGAATGGATTGATTTCCAAAATATCAGACCTACATCCTTGTCATTTGCTTGAGTTTGTATAGTCTATAACATAATGTCTACTGTAACTGTGGTATTATTATCTCATTCAGTTTTTATTATTATAAATGAAGTATTTTATACCTCACTTTTGAAATTCCAGTTCCAGTAAGATAACTTTGTATGTAATTGGTCTTTGTTATTGATTCATAAAATTCAGAAGGACATATGTTGACATCTTCAGAACAGGGCATAAGCCATCTGAGGCTTTTCAGGTGATGTGGGCCTGCAGTTTGCACAATTATTTTTCCGTTTCATTTTCAGGCTAGGGTTGGTGGGAGCTGCAGACCAGCAACATCTAAAGGGGTGGATGTCCCCTTCATGGGATCCTTAGAATGCTGCACATCTTGGATTATGTGATTGGTTGACAGGAATCCTGAAGAGGAGTATGACTCCAGGAAATGAAGCATGACCTGCAACATTTTGTTGCAAGTCATGCAGTATTAGTAGTAGTAATTCCAGTGTGGTAAAAGTGAACTGAAATTGCTTTAGAATATGCTAAATTCATATTCATTTTGTTTCATAGCACTTTGCTGTTATTCGTTGACCTTCATGAGGTTTGCTTACAAGGTCCAGCCCAGAAATTGGTTGCTGTTTGCTTGTCACTTTACGAATGAGTTCGCACAACTTATTCAAGGAGGAAGACTGATTAACTACAAGTAAGTTAGTTTTAAAATCTGACAATCATGAGTACAGAAACAAACTAAACTAAACCATTTTTTGTTTTTATAACTTTTGAATGCCTACTCCTGATTAAAAGCGAAAAGCAAAGTGTTCTGCTTATATACCGCCCCATACCACTTCAAGTAATATACATGGAAAATACGGTATTAGTTGAATTAGTTGGAGACATTCACTGAATCAAGTTCTGTTTTCTTTTTTTCTTATTTTTGACAGGCTGGAAAAAAAGAATTGACTCTTTTAAAAGGGAAAATGAAAAAGGTGCTTCCCTTCAAAGGATAACAAAGGAAGGTCTTTGCCACCTACAGTTGCTGTGTCTAACAGTTTTACACCACCACCTGTTTCATCATCATTACTAAAACGTTATGGCCATCAATCAACATCATCCATCCATTTTTTTTTGTCTGTCTTCTATAAAGGATTACATTTGAAACATTGCATCAGATATTTTTCTGCCTTATAGATGCTACAGTTTTATACTTATGAAATGGTTCAGCTTATATATAAATATCAGCTTCTCTGAAAGATAAGAATTGTTCTTTAAAAGGTGCAACAAACAAGCAGTGAATAAATCTGTACAATTTGATACTGGCGTTTTGGGGTAACTTGGGCTATTCGACACATAAATGTACTTGGAAATTGTTGTTCTGCCTCAAGTGCTTTGGAGCTGTTATGAAGCACTGTTTGCATCCAAGACACCTATTCCTGACTATTTTTATACTTAAATGGTACGGTGGGTCTTCATATCAGTAGTACAGTGCTGACTGAAAGTGGATGCTTTTTAACCAAACTCAGATTGCTAATTTGAACATTTTATATTTGCTTAATTTCAAATTTAAGACTTTAACCTGAATATTTTTATCTTTAAAAGTTCCCCATGCTCAAGATAAACTGAATAAGGGCAATGGAAGGTCCTAACAATTTAGATCCTAGTTCAAAGGAATAACTTATTCTGTTTCACTTCCATCAAGCACCTCGAGACAGTTAATCCTTTTTGTGAAGAACCCATTTTAAAAAATGGTCGGAAACAGGTCGCTTCTTGTGACTAATAACAGCCACACCACTTGAACCCATGTTTACTCTGGAAGTGTTATATTCAGTGGCTGGGTGGCCTGTGGCAAAACAATTTTAGTCCTGTATCCAACTAGATCATTTCTGGTCATTAGAAATGGCAACTATCTGTATCCCCATTTGTTGCAACCACTCTACCTGTTGTGGAAATTCATGTCAGTGTGGGCTAATTCCACATTACAGTAATACCTTGGTTTACGAGCATAATCTGTTCTGGAAACATGGAGTACTGTGATGGGGGTTTCTGCATGGGAGGGGGTTGGACTGGATGGCCCTTGAGGTCTTTTAGAAACATTCTTACATCAAAGCAAATTTCCCCATAGGAAATAATGGAAACTCGGATGATTTGTTCTGGGGTCCCATAGACCACATACTGTGCACACAAAATGCCAAAACTCAGAAAAACAGCTGGCTATAAGTCCATGTCCACACCATGGTTTAGGTACCTGGCTGCAGAATCTGCTCTGCTTGGGACTAACAACTAGATTTTACTCTGTGTTTTTAATGTGACAATAATAAAATGCAATTTGTAGCCCTATACGTAGTTGACTAGCTGCCCCATGACTAGAAACGGTTTGAAAAATAAGAAAGGATGTTGGAAACAAATTAAATAGAAAGATAAATAAAACTCTAACTTCTCCTTTGAAAATGTTCCTAGCTGGTGCAAGAAAACCTACCCTTGCTTTTGAGGCTTGTCTGTTATGGCACATTCCAGACAATCACCATAATCCAGCAAGGGGGGAGAGCCACAATTTGCTCACTTGTGATCATGTGACCTGCTCAAGTGCTCACATTGCAAGACATTGCTTGTTGATCAAGGCAAAATTGATCAGAAATGGTTGCTCATCTTGCAAAATACTCTTAAACCAAGGCATTCATAAACCAAGGTATTACTGTAGTTTTCTCTTGCACAACTTTAAACATCAAAAATCACCACCAGAGTGGCAGCAGCAATCCCAACTGTGGAAGTCCCAGTCTAGTAGCTACTTGAATTTTAAAGCCCTCTGCCCCATTTGTGGCCCTGAAATGCTTCCTCAGGGTAAAAGGGTGCCCGAGAGAGCCTCAACACTTAAAGGTAGGCAGAGAGGAAGCTTTCAATTAGTGTAAACATTTCAAGTGCCCAATCCACATTATGCTAGGTGCAAAATTATGCAACAGGATTTTTCCCATTGAAAGATTTCTTGTAAAAAAATTAATGAAAACTTCTAAACAGAAAGATCAAAAGGATATTGTTGGTTGAACTTTATAATTCACTTCATTGTAAATCATTACAACTTCCATGAGTCATGAAGAATCACGTACAGACTCTATTTAAGATTTTATTTCCACTACAACAACTTGGGGGCTTTAAACTTTCCTATGGGGGAAAAGTTCTAAGGACATCTGAATCAAACTAAAGGCAATAAAGCTACAATATTTGGAGGGAATTTTGTAATGACAATTTTCAGTAATATAACTAAAAACGCTACCTTACATGCATAACTGGATAAATTAAAGATGCTACCATTAATATAAAGACTAAGAACCATTGGACTTTCTATATATGAGATCCAATTCTATTGTAATATTAATATATTAGTAAAAAGACACTGGTGTTCTCTCTTTATTTCTAATTTTACTAACCTGGAACAGGCTGTTTCAAGTTACTGTAAATGATAAGAAGAGCAAACTGTGTGTATGTGGTTCTTTTCCCCCAATGCTATAAATCTGGGTAATGTTAAAGTATGATAGACACTTCATGTTGTTTTCTTCTGGAGAAAAATATGTTCCCTGTTATAAATGAAAGGCATGGTATTAGAATTAATATGGAATCAGAATTTCAGATTCATATGCTGACAGAGCAATTGGTTGATCAACATACATCACTTAGATACAGACACTGACACACAAAATAAAATATATTTTAAATCGATTAAGAAAGATACTGGTACATTCTGAATACCAGTTTTTAAAACGTACATATTTCTATAGTAAGGTCTGTGTGTATATCTGCATGTAAAACCATGATTTCAAGGCATAAACTACATTATGTGATTTTTCTTTAATTTCTGTTACATAACTTATTTATTTAGACAAGCAAAGATATGCATATATAATTGAAAATGACAACCTGGATGGCTTATGGGTTAATTGCAAATCATTGGAGGAATCTAAAGCCTTGAAAGAAAGGGACTCTTTTTGAAATTGTTTTTTTTAAAGAAAAAAAGTATTTTACTAAGTACACAAATATATAGTATTGCTATATACTGTATGTTAGCATATCTATCTCTCTGCCTGTCTGCCTGTCTATCTATCTATCTATCTATCTATCTATCTATCTATCTATTGTATTTTTCCATGTATATGACACTATTCCCCCCCCCCCCCAAAAAAAAATCACGGAAGCCTTCCCAAGGGGTGGGGTGAGGGAGAAGCCAAACAGACCTTGCTGTTTCCCTTCATTTCTGGCAGCTATTAGCTCTTTCCGTCAGTTTGGGTTCTCCTACACACAGAGAGACACACACTTTCCCCTTTTGCCCTCCACCTTTCCAAAACACCTCTCTGCTTTGTTGTTGTTGTTGTTTTGTTTGTTTTTGCAGAAATTGGAAGGGGGAGGCACTTCTTAATGAGCTGCTCAACCCCGGGCTTTCCCCACAGAAAATATAACAATGACTTGGATTTTTGCAAAAACACACAAAAACCCAAAACAGGGAGTCCTTTTGGAAAGGAGGACAAATGTAAAGGAGAAACTGTGTGTGTGTGTGTGTGTGTGTGTGTGTGTGTGTGTGTGTGTGTGTGTGTGTGTGTGTGTGTGTGTGTGTGTGTGTGTGTGTGTGTGTGTGTGCGAGAGAGAGAGAGAGAGAGAGAACCCAAATTGAGGGAAAGAGCTGCCAGAACAGAAGGGAAACAGCAGTTTGTGTGCGGGGGGGGGGGGGGAGGACAGCACTTTATGGAGTCTAGGTATGTTCCCAAGCAGAGCTGCTGCTGAGAGAGCCAAACAAACAGAAGGAAGTGAGTGCTGGTAAATTTCTGTGGTGCTTGCAGTTGGAGTAGAGCTGCTTTTGAGATTTCAAATAAATAACAAAGGAAGAAAATATTCTTATTAGATAGAAAGGTAGTAAAAAAGTAAATTTTTGAGGTCCAGAATACTGCACTTAATAAAATGGATTCTGGGGGAGCAACTGTAGTTACCTGCAACACTTGTGCCATGTTTGTGAGCTTGCCAAAGCACATAGAGAACTACACTTGCAGCAAGTGCATGCTGGTTGCACTACTAGAAGAGACGATCCAGCAGCTAAAGGCCCACATATCTGACCAGCAACAAATCAAGGAACTTGAGTTGTTCTTGGACAGAGCGGAGCAGACTATCCTGGACAAAGAAGAGACAGGGCACACAACTGAGGAAGAAGTCATTTCAGTAACTCAGGAGGTAGATGCATGAAGGAATGTGATTTGAGGAAGTAGAAGGGCAAGGGATCGCTCTGAGATTCTGAAATTGCAGAATCAATTTGAGTCTCTCCCTCAACACACCTCATGAGAAATGCACAGAGGAACAAGTGGTTTAACCTGAGGATCTCCCTCACTACACTTGATGAGATACAGGAAGACAAACAAGAGTAACAATATAATTATTACTCCCTTAATATAGTTGATAAGGTGCATGAACAAGCTGCATGAGAGAGGTTCCTTGTACTAGGTGATTCAATTATTAGAAATACAGAGAGATGGATTTGTGATGCGTATGATAACCGTATGGTGACTTGCCTTCCAGGTGCAAAGGTGCAAACATCACAAGAAATCTAGATAGTTGGTTAGACAGAACTGGGAAGGAGCTAGTGGTCATGGTACATGTTGGCACCAATGATGTTGGGAAGGCAAAGTGGTCAGTCCTGGAAGCCAATTCACGTTACGAAGAAGATTGAAGTCCCAGATTTCCAAGGTAGCATTTTCAGAAGTGCTGCCTGTTCCTCGTGCAGGACCTACCAAAGCAAAGTTCTGCTTATATACCGCCCCATACCACTACAAGTAGTCTCTGGGCGGTTTACAATTTTGATTACAGTGTGCAGGCTACACATTGCCCCCCAGCAAGCTGGGTACTCATTTTACCGACCTCGGAAGGATGGAAGGCTGAGTGAACCTTGAGCCTGCTACCGGGGATTGAACCCAGGTCGTGAGCACAGTTTTACCTGCAGTACAGGCATTTAACCACTGCGCCACGAGGCGCCAGGTAGGCAGAGCTCAGAAGCCTCAATGCAGGAGGAGAGCTTCAGATTTGTCAACAACTGGAGAACATTTTGGGACAACCCAAACCTGTTCAGGAGGGATGGGTTGCACTTGAACCATGATGGGAACAGATTGCTGGCACTCACCATCAAAAAGGTTACAGAGTAGCTTTTAAACCGATGAGGATAGCCAACAGGAGCTGGGCAGTATCTGGTTCAGGAAAGTGTGTACTTGAGACACACTGTGGGTAGGAAAGAACAAAGAAGCAGCCGTTCTTGAAATTGGGGATCTCTTAATGGTAATATACAACTTCTCTTGAAATGGCCACAGTGCCGAAGGACTAGAGGATAGAGGGTGTCACACCAATTTTTTTAAAAAGGTAGCAGGGGGACCCGGGAAACTACAGGCCGGTTAGCCTTACATCTGTCCCAGGGAAGATGGTGGAAATCATCATCCAAGAGAAAATCTTAAAACACATAGAAGAACAAGCCTTGCTGAGGGAAAATCAGCATGGCTTCTGTAAGGGTAAGTCTTTCCTGACAAACCTTTCAGAATTCTTTGAAAAGGTCTATAGACATGTGGATTTGGGTGAACTGCTAGATATTGTATATCTTGATTTTGGGATTTTAGTGAACTGGTTGATGTTGTATATCTTGATTTTCAGAAGGGTTTGGACAGTCCCTCACCAAAGGCTGCTGAGAAAATTGCACAGTCAGGGGATAAGAGGGCAGGTCCTCCTATGGATTGAGAACTGCTTGAGATGCTGGAACTGGAAAAAGTGCAAAAGAGAGCGACTAAAATGATTACTGGGCTGGGGGATCTCCCTTATGAGGAAAGGCTAAAACATTTGGGGCTCTTTACTCCATAAAAAAGGCACCTGAGGGGGGGGGATATGATAAAGACGTACAAAATAATGCAGGGCATGAGTAAAGTGGATAGAGGGATGCTCTTCTCCCTCTCACAGAATACCAGAACTAGGGGACATCCACTCAAACTGAGGGTTGGGAGAGTGAGAACAGACAAAAGAATTTTTTTTACCCAGCATGTTAGTCTGTGGAACTCCCTGCCACAGGATGTGGTGATGGCATCTAGCCTGGATGCCTTCCAAAGGGGATTGGATAGATTCCTGGAGGAAAAGTCCATCACAGGTTACAAACCATGATGGAGGTGTGTAATCTCCAGCCTTAAAACCGGGGTACTTCAAGGGCCAGATGCAGGGGAGTTCACACATAGCCTTATAATGTGTAAGTATGTACACCGAATGCCACTTTTTAAAACAGATCTACCAGCTTTTGCTTTTAGAGCTTAAACGAAACAGCTTGGGTTTTTTGTCATGTGGTTTGATCACTGCATTCTTCAACAGACAAGTTAACAATTTAGAAAATGAAAGAAAAAATAGAACAAACATATTAAAACTATTAGACCAATAAAGTATATGCCAGCACATTTTAAACTAGAAGCTGGCAAAAAATGGAATATCGAGAAAAAAATAACAGAGTTGAATAATAAAAGTAGTTACTGCCATTGAAAATTGGTATCAGATGTTCATCATTCGTGACAGAATGAAATTGTAAACTGAGAGACTAAAATCCTGTTGGAAATGCAGGGTATAAGAGCTTGTTTGCCCTACTGAGTTCCAGGTAGCAGTTACAGAAAAAGTGGTTTGCTCCACTGATCACAGCTATTTCTGCTCATGCAAGGGGTTGCTGGATTCTCTCCTCTTCACAGAACAGATGTGTGTAATGTTTGTCCCCAGGTAGAACCATACATCTCACAAATAGTTTACTTGGTATAGCCTACAAGTATTGTTCCTACTGAGAGTGAGACTGATCCTGGTTGGTTTTGTGGTGAGAGACTAGACACACCTCAAATTGTTGCAATTCTCACCCATCATATGGACTGTTATTTTCAACTGTCCTTTCACCCCATTAATGTTCCTTGGCAGGTGAACTTGCTTTTCTAGCAAGTTCAAATGATTAAACTTATGGAGGTAGCTTTTTCTCCCAAATAATATTTTTTTGCTTCTCACAGGAAAGCCTGCAGAATTTACAGTGGGGTTGTAAAACATTTAAAAGGCGGGGGCACAGCTTGCAAAGGCAAGAGACGATCACAAGCCAAATCCTTTCTTCACCCCCACTGCTGCTGCTCCTTCTGCCATAGTCATCCTCACAATGGCATTTTTCGCACCCTTTGCCTGCCTGCCTGCTCATTCCTGCATGTGAAGTAGGCATCTGAGGCAACTTAACTAAAGCAGAAATCGTATTTGCAAAATTTCTTCTTACAGAGCTCATTAATGCTTTCCTAGGATTCACTGCATTGACTTATTTCTCACACTGCCCATGTAACAGTATTCAACATTAAGATTATTGTATGTGCCTCTGTGTTGGCATAACAAATTACCAAGATTGTCCACTAGCATTGCCAATGTTCTTGCTAACACCAAGAGACAAGATTACAAAACATATTTCTCAACAGATACTTCTTGTTTATGCAAGTAAATAGATTTCTCACCTGTCTAGATGCCATTACTAAGGAAAGCATTAAGAAGTATGGAGTAGATTAAAAGAGGAATGAAATATGTCCGGTAAGGAAAATGGTGATTATTTGTCTCTCCCCCATCCACAGTCTTGGAAAACATGCCTAGAACACTTGTTAGCCCTCTACAGCGCTTTTGGAAGTCATGCAGGGGCTGCAGGGGATGTGTATCTGTGGGAAACTCTTGTCATCCTAGTTCAACTGACTGAACTGGACTCAGGTCCATGGTCTTAGTGATCAAAGAACCACTAAGGGGCTTTAAGGTAGCATTGGGAACAGTAAAGTTTAAGGGGGTAGCATTGGGACAGTAAAGATTAACCAGCTAAGATAAATCAATATGTCCCCCTTTCCCCAAACAAAGCAGAAAATAACTACAGAATTCAGGTAATGTCAGTTGGTTAAAAAGAGGGTTACCTGGTTGCATCTGAAAATGATTCTCTGAAAGATTAACTTTGTCCAAGAGTGTTATGCCCCATTGGCATGGTCAAAATGTGAGATAAAAACAGTTTATGGTGGATTATTATGATGGAGAGACTGCAGCACAAAGGTTTAAAGTTGCCATTTTTGAAAGGATCATTGAAAAAGAATAGTAAAATGCAAAATAAAAATGGATGGAAAGGAAAAGATGACAAATAATTGAATAATGTTAGCATGTCATTAGTGGGATAATTTCAGTTTGTTGTTTTTGTTATGCGCTGTCAGGTCCCTCCAATTTATGGGGACCTTCTGCAAGTAAGATCTTCAAAATGTGGCGGAGGTGAGGAGAAAGTTGCATTGTCCTCTTTTTTGCATTGAGTAAGTTAGCCACTTTACGCTTCCCAGTTCTGCCTCTAGAGATACACCCTCCATTGAAGCATGTTTCTCTTGCTTAATACAAATGTAATAGCTGTCCCTATTCCTAATTTTATCCTTTTAAAAACCATGAGCAAGGGAACTAATGGAAAGGAGACTATATAACCTGATAAAGTTATGTACAATAAGTGAAATGATGTCTGCTACTGTATTCAGGAAATTTTGTTCTAGGTCAAATGCTATCAATTTGGCTAGTTTCCTCCACATATATCCGGTTATTTGTCTCCAGTCTCCATCTCTTCTTTTTCTTTCCCTTCACTGTTTCTCACACTGCCTGCCAACTTCTAGTTCAGGTAACTATAGCAACCTGCTTAATAATCTTCACTTGCTGGTAGTTTATGATGTTAGATTTGACAAATGGGCTACTGAACTTGTAGGAAGTGACCCAAATTAACTAGTTTGGACAGAGTTACTGGTCTTCACCAATGCTCAATTTAAACTCTTGTGTTTGGAGTGGGGGAGCACGAGCTATCCAGTGACTATATATGAAAATGTGTAAAGCACAAAGCAGGTTACAGGATGTTCTGCTCCAATTTCTTACCTGACAAAAGAAAATGAGGTTGCCAAACCCCACATTGGGAAAAAGTGATCGCTGTTCTGCCAATTTGTAGTTCAGTTTATCCTGCTGTTGTTTCTAATTCACATTTGTTTCTGTGAGCAGCAGATGCAGATGTTAGTATGCCTAGTCCTTCTTGTAGACCTAAACTAGTATTTGCAACATATGAATACTAACAAGGTGCAAGGACGTTTGACCTTGCCCCAGAACCTACTGCTGAAGGACAAAATCATCCTCTTTTTCCAGAAGAACAAATAAACCATATAACATTGAAAATGATTCATTAGGCCCCAGCAATTAAAAGAAACAGCAGCAAGCGTCGAAACCCGGAGTAATCAAATAATTTAAATTAAAACAACATCTCCTGACGTAGGCGATCAGGCTGAGGAAAGCTGGCGTTTAGATGCTCAGCTCCCAATTGCTCGGTTCTGCAGCTCTTCCGTAACGAAGCCGTTCTCTGTGGCAGAACAACAGAGCCATTCACAAGATGCCACGTGTCCTTTTAAAGAATTAATATGAATAGCTAATAAATATGTAGCATAAGGAGCTGGTTTAGCCCCGCTGGTTGGAGCGCCCGGGCAAGGGCGTTCAACCTCTCCATTCATTGTGTTCTTCGTTGATGAAACTTAAGAGGAAACGCCACCGCTGCTGCTGCGTTCTATTAATACTTCGGGTTCCTCCTTGAAGAAGGCTTGACCAAATAGCCGGCAGGCACCCGCGGACTTCCCAAGTTAAAGGTGGGACAGGTGATACCTTTTAGGCTACTATAAAAACAACAAAGCATTGCTAATATTTCGGGGGCAAAAACCCCTTCACCAGAGCAGTACCAATAGGTTTTAGCATGGCTAAAGATGGATTTGCTAAGAGTTATTTCTTAGATGTAAGGTCCTTGGCAAGGTGGGAAAAAAGCCAGGCATCACCTGTCCCACTTTTGTATTTTTTTTGTGATGGCTACACGGCTCCTCAACTTGTTTTGCTTCAAGTGAAAAGGTGTAAGCCCAGTTCCTGGGCTCGCCACGCTTCTCCCTCGGCAGCTGTCGAGTCTGACCAGGAGTTCTGGAGCGCCTCCTCAGCCCTCGCGCCCGGTTGCGCAAGCATTGCTCGCCCACCTTAAAAAAAAAAAAAAATGCTGCTGCTGCTGCTGCTGCTCCTCTGGCGCATCTCGAGTTTCGCTCCTTGTTTGCTTCGGCGTGGCGGCGGCGGCGGCGGCGGCGGCGGCGGCAGCTCCGCTATTTTCGGCTGCGGACCTCCCACGGCAGCAGCCGAACAGGAGCCGGAAGTGGATACTGCCCCGCCATTTCCCCCGTTGGACAGTCCCAGAGGGAGGGAGGGAGGGACGGAGGGGCCGCTGTTAGAGTTCCGAAGCACTTCCGGGTTCCCGATGGGAGCCGCTTCCGGTTTGGGCTTTGCCTGGGAGGCGGCTGGGGTTGGTCAGCGGCGGCAGGAGAGGAAGGGAGCGAGCTGGCCCCGGGCAGAGGCGCCCTGCGGGAGCGGCTGTCGCGGCTGTCGCGGCCATGGAGAAACTTCGGCGGGTGCTGAGCGGGCAGGACGACGAGGAGCAAGGGCTGACGGCTCAGGTGCGGCTCTCTCTCTCTCCCCCCGGGAAGGGGCGGCCTCGCCCGCCTGCCTGCCTGCCTGCCTGCCTGGCACGGTCTGGCTTTCCCTCCGTGGTTCCCTGGCCCGAGTGCCTCCCCTCCGAGGCCAGCAGCGCAGGGTCGCCCCGGCTGCCCACGCCCGGCCTTTACCGTTGTTCTGGCTTCCCTGGGCCTTAACCTTTCCCGAGCCCACGCGGGAGCCTTCTCCGCCCGTCTTGTCGAAGGAGCTGCAAAAAAGAGAGTCAAACGGGGATGGACTTAACCTGGCGTTTTGGAAAGGGAGGAGGGGGATGCTGGTTTCTGAGCCTCCATGCAAAAAAATATGATCGAAGAGGCGGTGCATAGCCGAAGCAGGTTCTAAAGGCAGATTTGGGGGGGGGGGCTTGTCTCTGTTCCGTGCCTTTTGCTTCGTTTCCAGGGGAAGAGATGAAACTCTCTTATTGCACTTGGGTCAGTAGGATCTCTGTGTTAGTTTGGGGTGTCTGTGTACAAATAAGAAACATCCTTGCTGTCCTTTTGGGGGCACATAATGTTATTATGACAACTTCTGCATAGCCTCTAGTCCTGGAACAAGTTGAGAGAGTGATCTCCCATTCTGTTACACTTTTTACAAGAAGCAGGATTTTTGATGATTTTTGTAGTGTTTGGAAAGCAACCTTTAACAACACCACACACTACTGAGAAGGTATTTAGTACTTCAAGACCCAGACCAGTTCTCTCAACACGTGCAGCTCACTAGTTTGAATTATTCATTGCCAAAACTTGGCCATCTGGGCTCAGAGATGAATCCAGGAGGAATCCCCAGCTGCATATCTGTGTTTTTGGAGGAAATGTAATTTCATCCAGCACAGGTTGCATTCCTATTCCTTGATCTCCCTTATAAGTGACCAGGAGCACCTCTGTCTTTTCTGGGTTAAATTTCAGGTTTTTTTCACCCTCATCCAGTCTATTACTGACATCAAACTAACATCGGTATACTGGTGACACTGAACTCCCAAAACTCCAGACAACCTCTTGTAAATGTTAAATGGCATAAGAAACAAAACAACCCTGAGGGATCCCACAGGCCAGCGGCCAGGGTGTTGAACAAGAATCCTCCAGTAACACCACCTGAGTTTTCTCCTCCAAAAGGAATGGACCCCACCCCACCCCCCAAAACCACCATAAAACTACTTCTGCTAGTTTGTTTTAAATAGGAACATATCTGCATTGCATGCTTATTGGTGTGAAATTTTAAGGTCACAAGACTTCCCCACCAAAATATGAGTATTTTATACTTAGGAAATATAAATTCTTCTGCCTCATATGTTGTGATGTTTGAATTTTAAATGTTTTTCTTCCTTGCTGCCTATATAAGGATAAAGATTTTGATTTAAAAAGGTAAGTTAGATACTATTACTTTTTGAAAGAATGTGCTATTATTTCTTATTAAAATGGGAGACTATTCCCAGCACCCTGTCTTTTGTTGTGGTGATACTTTCCAAATAAGCATCTGGCATTTGAGAAGAGCTATAAGAACTGAAGGGAGAGATGAGCGAGAGTACACAACACTATCTCCTTTTGGTATGATGGTCTCCTTTTGCATGGAGGCAATATGTCCATGGGTTCAGGCTGCATCACGGGAATAAGATGGTCCTGTTTGCTTTGAAGGATGACCTTATGAGTGGTTGGTTGATCTACCCTGCTGGTCCTCCTCGATCTGTCTGTGGCCTTTGATACCGTCGACCACGCTATCCTCCTGGGCATGCTGTCTGAGTTTGGGATTGGGGGCCTAGCCATGCGCTGGCACCATTCCTTCCTCGGGGGCCATGCCCAGTGAGTGAACTTGGGGGGGCGAGTTGTCCCCCTGGACACTCCCTTGTGGGGTGCCTCAGGGGTTGGCTATCTCTCCCATGCTCTTTAACTTCTATGTGAGACCATTGGCTGAGGTCATCCAGAGTCATGGGGCCTGCTGTCATCAGTACACTGATGATACGCCGCTCTCTTTCTCCTTCCTCTGCAATGGAGGCCATCCAGACCCTTGATCACTGCCTGGCTGCAGTTATGAAATGGACCAGGACTAACAGGCTCAGACTTGACCCTGAGAAGACATGTTTTGTTTTTCCATGTGGGTCCGGATAGGTATAGTGGCCCTTCTCCTAGTCTGGATAGTACTACCCTCCAGCTGGTTGAGAGAGCTACGAGTCTGGGTGTGGTCTTGGACCTGGCGTTGTCCCTGGAGTCCCAGGTGGCTGCCCTGTCCAAGTCAGCCTTTTACCAACTTCGGCTCATCGCCCAGATTTGCTCATACCTTGACAAGCCCTCCCTGAGAACTATCATTCAGGCACTGGTAGATTACTGCAACACTATCTACATGGGGCTTCCCTTGACTCTTGTTTGGCAACTGGAGCGGGTGCAGAATGCACTGGCCAGATTGGTGGTTGGTGTGGGCAGATTTGACCACATCACCCCAGTTCTGGCTCGGCTGCACTGGTTGCCCGATGCTTCCCAAATAAGGTTCAAGGTTTTGAACCTTATTAGAAGAGTTTTGGTTTTGATTTAAAAACCCTCCATGGCCTGGGGCCTCAGTATCTGGCAGAGCGGATCTCCCAAAGGTCACAGCTGGTCTGACCCACCACAGCATCACTGTCACTCTCATTACAGGTGGCCACCCCTAGGGAAGCCCATAAGGTTTCCACTCGTTATTGGGCTTTCTTGGTGGCCGGCCTGACTTTGTGGAATAAACTGCCAACAGAGATCAGCCAAGCAGAGTCCCTACCATCTTTTTAAAAAGCCTTGAAAACATGGCTGTTCAAACATGCTTTCAGCAATCGGTAGTTACTTTTTTATGTTGTTCCCCTGATTCTCTGCTATTTTTGCTTGTTTCTTTTTTCTGCCTTTGTGCCTCTTGCCTGGTTTTATCCTGTTTCTGCATTGTTATTGTTGTGTTGTTTTATTATTTTTCATTATGTTTGCTTTTGGTTTTAATTGTATTCTACTTATTTGTTTGGCATTTATTAAATGCCCAGAGTTCCTGTGGGAAAGTCGGTGCAGTAAATAAATAAATAAATAAATAAATAAATAAATAAATAAATAAATAAGAAAGAAAGAAAGAAAGAAAGAAAGAAAGAAAGAAAGAAAGAAAGAAAGAGACACAACCATAAGAATCGCTCGTTTTTCATGTAAAGTTGACATACCATGCAGTGGCTAATTGCAGCTAATTGATGAAGTGCCAAAATGCATCTCAGTCATATAGCTGGGTCATACCTGATTGTGCAACTGAGTTTCTCGCGGGCACTTCAGCTAGATGCAACAAATTTTACAAATGTTATGTGAACTCCATTTCCAGTCAAATTCCAGGTCTTCAGATTATAAAAAAATAAATCCAAATGTATGCATGTTGCCTGAATTCTCAGTCTCTTAACACAGTGGTCCTCAACCCCTGGGCCGCGGACCGGTGCCGGTCCGTGGAGCAATCTATGCCGGGCCGCCGCCCGAGGAACTTCCAATCATTCCCCTGTGGCGGCGGCCCGGCTCCCGGAAATGAGAGAGAGAGAGAGGGGGGGCGGCACACACGCTGCCCCCCCCTTCTTCACCTGCTTTAAGCTGAGCGCATGCGCTGGGAGGACGGGCGGGAGGTAGCCGAGGCGCGCTGCTTTGATCCCAAGGCTGGTGCTTGCCTCCTCCTTGGTGAAGCTGCCCAGCGTGCCCAAAAGCAGCCCCAGGAGAGCACGTCTCCGGGGCCGAGCGAGAGAGAGAGAGAGAGAGAGAGAGAAAGGAGCCCTGCTCGGAAGGGCCGCTTTCTCCCGGCGACTCCCAAACCCCTCGGGCTCTTGGCTGGCAGCGGCGAGGCAGGCAGGCCGCGCCTGTTTGGAGGGGAGGGGAGGGGAGGGGGGAGGGGGGCAGCTCAGGCAAGGTCGGGCCTGGTGTTTTGGGGGAGGGGGGCGTCTCAGGCCGGGCCGGACTTTGGCTGGCCAGCGCCGCGCGTGTGTGCCTCTTTTTAGGGGGGAGGGGGGCGTCTCAGGCCGGCCGGGCTTTGGCCGCCCGGCGCCGTGCGTGCATGCCTCTTTTTAGGGGGGGAGGGGGGAGGGGGGCGTCTCAGGCCGGCCGGGCTTTGGCCGGCCAGCACCGTGCGTGCCTCTTTTTAGGGGGGAGGGGGGCGTCTCAGGCCGGCCGGGCTTTGGCCGGCCAGCGCCGTGCGTGCCTCTTTTTAGGGGGGAGGGGGAGGGGGGCGTCTCAGGCCAGCCGGGCTTTGGCCGGCTGGCGCCGTGCGTGTGTGCCTCTTTTTAGGGGGGGAGGGGGGAGTCTCAGGCCGGCCGGGCTTTGGCCGGCCAGCGCCGTGCGTGCCTCTTTTTAGGGGGGGGGGAGGGGGGCGTCGCGGGCCGGCCCAGATGTTTCCCCGCCGCCGCTGCGCCTGTGTTGGGGGCGGGCGGGGGGGAGCGTCGCTGTCCGGCCCCGGGTGTTTTTGCCGCCGCTGCCGCGCCTGTGTTGGGGCGGGCGGGGGGGAGCGTCGCTGGCCGGCCCGGGTGTTTTCGCCGCCGCTGCCGCCGCCGCGCGCCCCCCCGCTGTCGCCCCCCCCGCCCCCCCCCCCGCCGCCGCCGCGGCCCCCCCCGCGGTCGCCCCCCCCCCCGCCGCCGCCGCCTCCGCTGCGCCCCCCCCCCGCGGTCGCCCCCACCCCGCCGCCGCCACTGCCCCCCCCCCCCCGCGGGCGGGCCAGGGAAAGGTTATCGGGGATTTACCGGTCCACGGTGATAAAAAGGTTGGGGAGCACTGTCTTAACATACATCAAAATTTAAAGGTTTCTCTGACTTAAATAATCATGAGAAGTTTTCATTTAAATTTTCATGGTACATTCCATAATAAATGTAGTATTTCTGTGCAATGCTGATATAAAGAATTGGGTAAGGGCTGCCAGACTTCTTGGATCTAGTTTCTAAAAACACGAGATGCCATTTTGTAGATGACTTAGGAATCATGCATTCCGGCCACTTGGCTGATCTTGTTCACTCCTGTTTTTATGATCTGTAATTGCTTGAGCTCAGCAATTCGTTGGACTCTCAGCACAAACAAGAACAGGAACATTTCCTTTTCACATAAAGACAAGCTGCTGTGCCCAATACATATAAAACTTCTGATCCCTTGATTAGATTTACTTGGACCTTTTTATAGGAAAAGATGCATAGTTTTGAACAGGGTACAGAACTCGCATCCCTTGGCTGCTCTGTCCCAAGACTTAAAGCCATTTGGGTTTTAGGAGGGTAACATTATTCCCAACTTATGTTGTTGTAAACAATATGCTCCGATGACTGGTGGTTGGGGATGATCCCTAAATGTTAGTAAACAGAGAGGGGGAGATGATTAGATCTTCATCTGTATCCACTGAGATGGGGAGTGGGGTTTGATTACATGTGCATAGATCTATTCACATTTGGCTTCCACTACTACTATCCACAAACACTAGATGCAGATTTGGGGACTAAAAATGTATGATCCCTGTTCTTGGACGCACAAATATTTTTAGCATTTTTTTCTTTGATATGTTATTGATACGAGGGCAAAGACTGAGAGTTTTGCAGGGCAAAAGAAGAAACCAACGTGCAAGAAGAGGAGAGTACTGGAAATCAGTAATTCCCTTATTTATAAGGAGATGGATGTATTCTTAAGCATATGTGTTCATATTTAATTATAAGCCATTTGAATCAATTTCAGATCATATAGACATGTATGTATTTTGCTGTACTGTACATTGAATGTTATGATTGTTTCGCTGATAAAAACGTACGGTAATGGTGAAGACTCTTCTTCCAGAGCTAAAATCTAACTTCTGCTCTCTTGATCCAAAGGTGCTTGATTCTTCATCCCTTAGTTTCAGTACCCGAGTGAAATGGTTTGCTATATGTTTCGTATGCGGCATTTTGTGTTCCATTATGGTAAGTAAATGTTTTCTGCAGTATAATAAAAAAGCAAGCTAGCATTTAGATCTATATTTTAAATTTGATTTTTGTTTATCTTCTGGGGCAAAAGTTTTGTTGTTTCTCTCCGCTGATGTGCATGGGGACTTTAAGTCAACAATTATCAGTATGCTTGCTTAGGAAAAAGAAGCAATACATCCTTCATGGCACTTTTCCATTTTTGAATGAAGAAGATAAGAATGCGCGACTGAATACTCTTCACATCAGAATCCACCTGCTTCTTCACATTAGAATTTGTCTACCACTTGAAAACTTATCATTGCAAAGGATTCGAGATAATCCTCTTGTTTTGTTTTCATAGCACCTACGTAGATATAAGCCCCTTCCCCTTGGTAGTTCTTACTTGAGTTCATAGTTATAATGCTAATCCCAAAACACAAATGTATATGTGTTATTATGATTCAAATAGTTTGGTGTGAAAGTGGTGTAGTGAGACATATCAGCTGAGGCATACTACTGCCATGGTTCATCACTCCCTTTTTAAGCTGAGAACATGAAAAAGTTCATCTATGTGTCTGAAGAGCATGCTCCTTTAACCCTCAGAAAACATACCTCACATGCCTTTAAAGTAAAGCAAAAAAAAGTGCTCTGCTTATATACTGCCCCATAGCACTTAAAGCACTCTCTGGGCAGTTTACAATTTATGCAGGCTACACTTCCCCACTACCACCACCACCCCCGAGAGCTGGGTACTCATTTTACCAACCTCAGAAGGATAGAAGACTGAGTCAGCCATAAGCCAGTTACCTGGAATTGAACGCAGGTTGTGAGCACAGTTATAGCTGCAGTACAGCAGTTTAACCACTGTACCATGAGGCTCTAAACTGGTACACACTCATCTGTATTTTTTATATAAATATGATTTTCATGCTTGGAATATGTGGTTTTCCGAAATGGCTTCAATCCATGCTTTTAAACTCCACTTTGTTTAGAAAATAATGCACATTTTAAAATAAGCTTTTTTTATACATAGGCTCTTGCTAGTTTCAAATATTTAATCCTGTTACCAGTAAGAGACTGTTCATCCAAAGGGCCGTTAGACAGTAACAGCCGAGCGCTAGAAGTATGCTGTTGTTTGGTTTTGGTGAAAAATCTCTGCTTCCCTTTCAATGCATGGTTTAAGTTTACATTCTGCTTTCGTTTGTGTAGGGGACAGCAATGCTCTGGCTCCCGGGAGGTGGAATGAAACTCTTTGCGGTGTTCTACACCTTAGGAAATATTGCTGCTTTATCCAGGTATGAAAGGATTTATTCACTGATAGGGTTCTTTAATGAAGCTAAAGTCTGATATTCAAACTAAGAATAATACAGTGTGCATAAGTGGCCACACCTTGGTGTGGTTCTGATCCTTCTTGTAGGACCATCCCCAGCAAGTCCAGCTGAGAGAGATGACCTCCACATCCTTAGTCTCCCAATTGTGGGGTGCCTCATAGGTTGGATCATCTCGCCCATGCTTTTCAACATCTATATGATGCTACTGGGATAAGTCATCAGGAGGTATGGAGCTTTGTGTCACCAATATGAGGATGGCACTCAGCTTTATATCTCCTTCCCTTCATCTGATGCGGATGCCGTCACATCCTTAGAACACTGCCTGGTCACTGTCTTGTATTGGATGGGAGCCAACATACTGAGGTTGAATCCAGCCAATACGGGGGTCCTCTGGGTGGGGACTGTTTTCCAGTTGGGAAACTCCCTCTTTCAGTGGGGTGATAGTTGCCATGAAAGATGAGGTCCATAGCCTGGACATCCTACTGGACCCAACGTTCTCCATGGTCTTTCATGTGGTGTCTGTGGTCTGATCCAACTGTGGCAGACTGCCTGGCTGTGGGCCTACCTTGACACTGGGCCCCTGGCCTCGCCACATTGGTCCATGTGCTAGTGATCTTGAGATTAGACTTCTGCATTGCTCTCAAGTTTATGAGGTTAACGTGGAAACTTCAACGAGTGCAGAACATGGCGGAAAAGCGGTTGACATGTAATAGAAGATTACAGTGTATTACAACACCCACCCACCCGGCCACCCTTCACTGGCTTCCAATATGCTACTGCATTGACTTAAAGGTTTTGATATTAACGTACCAAGCCTTAAACAGTTTGGGACCTCAGTACCTCTCAGAATGGCTCATCCCACACTGAACTACCCTAGTCACCCATGCATCCCTCGCAGGACAGCTGAGGGCTCTGAACCTGAGGCTCAAAAGGTACTGATGAGGAGTTGGGCCTTCTTGGTGGTTGCCCCTCAGCTGTGGAATGCCCTCCCTTCCGACCCACCAGGCACCCTCACTCTTGGCGTTTAAACACATAACATGGCTGTTCAAGCTGGCCTATCCTGATTTAATGAACAACTGACACGTAAATACCAACTGCTCCACTACTGTTGATTTGGTTCCTGGTTTTCTATCTAATGCTTTGCCATCTTATTATCGATACTTTTGAAATGTTATATCTTTTTAAAGGTTACTTTGTCACAATTCAGCCGTCCTCCCCGACCCAAAGAGCTCATCCTCTGCCGTCAAGGTTCTCATGAGTGCCCCTTTGATTTTTTTGAACTTGATTTTCTCTCCTTATTTATGTCATTCCCAGTCACTCATCAAACAATCTGCAGTTTAATAAAGACAAATCAGTTTGGTGCACCATAGTTAATAGTAGACATGGGCATGACTTGGCGAATTTCTTGTTTCCATTCCTCGTTTCCGTTACGTAACAGAAACGGTAACAACAATTACTCTGCCAGAACTCGAACTCGAACCGATAAAAGAAAAATTGGGTCTGATTTGTCGTTGTCGTTCCTGGCATCGCAGCGATCGCGCAATGCCAAGCAGCACAGAAAAAAAGTTTTAAAAATTTAAAAAAACCCGATTCCCGGCCAAAAAAGCAGGCGAAAATATGCCTGCCTGAGTGAGGGCACCTACCAGAGGGGTGGTTTCTGGGGGGGGGCAGCCTCCCCCCTCCTGTCCTGGGCTGCTGGTACCAGGCTGGGAGGGGGCATCCTCGGCGTCTCCATTTGCCATGCGGTGCGGGGGGAGACAAAATAGCGTCTGCAAAATTTTTTTTGAAATCGTGGTCCAAAAACACACCAAAGCACCACAGAAACATGCGAAAATAGCTATTTTAAAACTGCCTGAATTTTTACAGTAGCAGCAGTGGGTTTTTCTTGCAACCAAACGTCTCCATTTATTTTATTTTTTTATTTTTATTTTTATTTTTTTACACCTGCGCAATGATGGGCTGGCCATGGGAGTGGACCATGCAAATTTTTGGAGCCATTCCACCAATTGCATGGCCACTTGGCCAGGTTTTGACCGAGACTTCTGGGATGTGCCAGTCGGGCATAAAAAGCCCACTAACCCTAGCCCGAACCCGAACCCGAACCCTAACCCATACGCCAGTACACTGTCCTTCTTAGTGGGTCAGAGAGGCACCCAGAGGTGCACCCCACTAACTCACCCTAACCTTACCCGTAACCCTAAGCCTAGCCCTTGCGCTAACCCTAACCCTAAGCCAGATCTGTGTACTCACATTGCACTACACGCAAGTACACTTCCCTTCTTAGTGAGTCACAGGGCGCCCATAGGGGTCCTCTCTCACTTTGTTCCCCAGCCCAAGTGCACCGTACACCTGTATGCCAGTATGCTGTCCTTCTTAGTGAGTCAGAGTAGAGGCACCCACCCAAAAGAAAGAGAGGTGCCTCTGCCTGCCACTGCAGCTGGTATGCAATGCATATCCAATTGGCTATGCATACCCTTTTGTAGCGGGCCAGAGGAGGCACCCACCCCAGAGAGGTGCCTCCAGGAGCCCACTTTCCCTTCATAGCGGGCCAGAGGAGGCACCCACCCCAGGTGCCTCCAGGAGCCCGCTTTCCCTTTGTAGCAGGCCAGAGGAGGCACCCACCCACCCCAGAGAGGTGCCTCCAGGAGCCCGCTACCCCCCCAACCAGTACTAATGACAGACGAAAAAACGAGAAATGAAACGACAAATTTTTGAGAAATTTCGCGACAAACGGAAACGAGCTGAAACAGGCCGGCTCCGACACACGACAACTCGAAACGTCATTTTTCCTGGTCGTGCCCATCTCTAGTTAATAGTGGTTGTTGCTTGTTTGTTTCCAAATCAGCACTTGCTTCTTGATGGGTCCTGTGAAGCAGCTGAAAAAAATGTTTGAGCCAACAAGATTACTTGTTACAGTTGTTATGTTGGTAAGTGACCTCTGTTTCTCTGTTCACTGCAGCAAAATGTAACATTGAACATCCCTGAATATATGATGGCAAGATAGTTAATGTGTAGGAATTGATACTGGGTTATTAAGAATTAAATGAGAAGTTCTTTAAAGTATAAGAGAGATTTTCCCTACACTAGAACAGGTTGGTTTGTAACAGGAAATAGAATATGATATACAGGCCATTAGAGATGGTTATTAATATTGTCAGACTTTTTATTCTAAATCAACCAGGCTTGATCAATTATGCAATAAGATTGCTTTGTATTTTAACTGTCTTTTTTACTTTTGAGTTGAATTTTCCTCCTAATTAGATCTACTGTACTTTGGAGGTAGGAGTGGAAGGCCAGGAGTTCATATAATTTCTAGAAAGCTGCTCAATTAAAATAAAATATTTGAGACTGAAGATAATTGATTACTTTCCAGTAAATTTTGCACAGTGTGATACTTTACTGCAATAATGTTTATAAATATAAATAATGTCCTAAAAATATACTAATTTGACTTGTAAAAATATTTTCCCCAGTTCTCTTTTATCCTCACCTTGTGTGCTGTGTTCTGGGTAAGTAATAGTAATATTTAATGTTTCCTAAGCATGATCCGATTTGATGTTCAAAGCTGTGTCAGTCAACTCTTCTTTGTTTACCTGAACTGTGTGTGGTCTTTTTTCCAAATTGTACTTTTTAATTATGCAATGCAAACCATAGAATATTTATCATTATTTTTATTTATTTATTCTTTAAAACAATTCTTCATAACAAGTGCTTGGCAAGAGGTGTCTAGTTAAAAATATACCTTTTTTCATACTACAACCCTGTGTCAACTCACTTGTGAATAAGGCTGGTTGGCTTTTCTGAAGACATATGTTCCAAATAAATGTATATGTATCATAAGCTTACCTGCTGTATGAAATGAATTACATGCAAGAATGTAAACAATGAGCTGCTCATGGCAGCATGTCTTTAGAGAAATGTGAACGACTTGCTAATATAATTTCCAAGAAATGATTTTATAGATTATGTTCAATATATCTTCCTTCCTTCTCCTCCTTTAGTGGCATAAGAAAGGGCTAGCTCTGCTCTTCTGCATTATGCAGTTCCTGGCAATGACGTGGTAAGACTTCCTGTAAACCTTTATTACTTCTTACCATTATATATGACTGTCAGTGAAATCAAGGAGATAAATTATATTGCAAGATGTGCACGCGTGGGATTCTGTGGTCACTGGTTCTGTGGCTTTTCCAAATGTTCTCATTCAGTTTAGGATATATTTCAAGTTTTGAAAATTAGGTTATTTCACCCCCTACCCCTTGTATCTCATAAATTTCTTCAGGTTTGCCTATGAGTAAATAATACATCTGTGTTCACACTTACCACTTTTTTCCAGTCTGCAGGAATGGGGGAGTGTTCATTGCATTTTAGGGTGTGTTTCATATGCAGTCAAGGGGATAGTCAGCAGATGTCTCTATCCTATATTTTTAGGCTGGACATGCTCTACAACTCCCTACAGAGGGTTGCCTAGAAATGGGCAAGTTCCAGAGTTCTGAGGGTCATTTTTTCCATCTGGGACCAACTGCAAGTTCCATATGTTTGAAATATATGAGTTTTCTGCATTTTTTTCCAAAACCAATCATTGACTTACCAAAAAAACAGCTTTCAAAATCCCCACACCTGCCACTTAAAGTAAGATCCAGTAGTCAGCTTGCAGGAGGCACAATGGGGAACTGAACGCCCAACCTTTGGCTACAGCACCAGATACCTGAACCACTGAGCTGTCCAGGTAGCCATATCTTGTTTATAGGGTTCCCTCATATCCATGGTTTCAGACATCCATGGTAGATTGTGGAAGCAATCCTCTGTGGATACAGGGGTCCTACTTTGTAATGCAACTTATGTTGTTGTTCAGTCGTGTCCGACTCTTTGTGACCCCATGGACCAGAGCACACCAAGCCCTTCTGTCTTCCACTGCCTCCCAGAGTTTGGTCAAAACCATGTTGGTTGCATCAATGACACCATCCAACCATCTCATTCTCTGCCATCCCCTTTTCCTTTTGCCTTCAATCTTTCCCGACATCAGGGACTTTTCCAAGGAGTCCTCTCTCCTCATGAGGTGGCCAAAGTATTGGAGCCTCAGCTTCAAAATCTGTCCTTCCAGTGTACATTTCAGGGTTGATTTCTTTCAGGATGGATAGGTTTGATCTCCTTGCAGTCCAGGGGACTCTCAAGACTCTCCTCCAGCACCACAGCTCAAAAGCGTAACTTCGGTGGCAATCAGCATTCTTTATGGTCCAGCTCTTACTTTCATACATCACAACTGTCAAAACCATAGCTTATGCAACTTATACATTCCAACAAATTGGAAACTGTGCAACTGGAGTCATCTTTTGGCAAAAGCATTTTTAGAATAACTGCCTCAGTTCCTCTCAACGTAGATCTGACTAAACATACAGGGTCCCATGTTCACTTTTCAAACAACGTCCCATATCTAGTTCTCATTTGCTTATTGGAAATGATGTCCCAATTTTAAATTGAAAAGTAACATTTTATAAATTCACAATTTGGATACACATAACTTTTTTTAAAGGAATAGAATTGTGTACTTTATCACCCTCAAAGATGGAGCAAAAAGGATGACCTGGTGTTTTAGTGAAGCTAAAGTATTCCATTTTACTCCAGGCTACAGAGCAACTAGATTACCCTGCTTTGAATCAAACCTACACTACATAGTTTCCCTTGGCTTCTAGGGTTAGGGAAATCACTACATCTTAAGCTGTGCAACAGGTTGTTTCTTATGTACTTGTAATGGGTTCCATAAACTCCTATTCCTGTAAAGCTGCAGTGTAGTGAATACTGGATAGTGCCAGAGTGATGGGATGAGGCTTCAGATATTTGCTGCAACTTAAAAAATCTGATGTAAATGTAAAATGAGGTATACTTGAGCAAAGTAGTTCTTCCTTTAGACAAACGCTGATAGTAATGACTAACCAAGAAAGTTATTGGCAATGTGGTTTATGGCAGCTATGGGGGGGGGACCCAAACTCCATGCTAGGGAAGGGTATGAAAATAAAACCGCATTTATCATAGCTATGTATATACACATGTTCCAGACACAGAAAGAATGTAGTGTTCAAGGTTTTCTGAGATTTTTACAGGTGAACATAGATTAGAAAGCTAGAAATTAAACAGTTAAACCCTTTTAATACTAGAAGTCTGACATAGATACAGAAAAAAGCACCGCTTCACATAATGCAAACAATTCATGGGATTTACGGCAATGAGATGCAACAATCACAACCAGTAGCTAGAAGCCTGTAAAAATGAGTTGCACAAATTGACAGGCACTGGCTCCACCAATAGAGAGCAGTGTGGTATAGTGGATTGAGTATCAGTCTATAACTATACCACAATGTGTTCATTGGCCATGGAAGTTCTTTTGGGGGTACCATTGGTAACCCATTCCTTGGACAGCTTGATCCAATTGGGATTGGCCTAAAGTCAGAAGCAACTAGACAGCACATGACAAAAACAGGTCAGCCTGGTTGTAGTGGGCATGTCAAAATTCCATCTTCAAAGTCATTGGCTAAGTTGGAAGGAGTGTTTTCCGTCTTGTTTGTGGGTTCAAGACACTTCCCTGGCTGGGGTAGGGAGCACTGGTCTCTTTGAGTAGGGCTTCTTTCTGTGTTCCTATTGTTCATGAGTAATTGATTTCTCCTTCAAATAAAGAGGCTTAATTTGTGCATTTCCCCCCTCTGTGTAGCATATACATAAGTAACATGTATTATGTACATTGAGTGCTTTGGTTTTGTGGCACTTCCATAAGGCCATATTTCTTTGGAGAGACTGAAGTGTATACTTGGAATGAAATCTGAAGTGAAGAGTGGAATCAAACTCTTGGCAGTACATCCAGTTCTTTAAAAATAAACACCTTCTTATTCCGAGGTGTATAATCAGAATAGTTAATTTTGAAAGTGTATTTTCCTTGAGAAACTTCCTTGAGGGCTCACTGAAACAGAATGAATGGACTAGGATTCAAATGTTTCCTCCTTCTCTTTCAGGTACAGTCTATCGTACATCCCTTATGCAAGGTGGGTCACTTTGTTATCCTCTTTGTAAAAACAAGAACTTGTATTCACCTTGCAGAGTCTAAAAATGCTTTTTGAAGGGAATGTTCCTCTAGGTTTGTTTTTACTAAAACTGCCAAGTTTATCTTGAAAACGTTAATTACTTTACTGTTGCTACCAAGGAACACACTTCCTCCTACAGTAAGCTTGTGCCAGACAAAAACTAAAACCAAAATAAAAAGGGGGAGAGGGAGAGATAAAAATGTTAGACAAAGTGTTATTTTATTGTGAGTTTTTGTAAATCAAGTCTATGCCCTTAGACGCCAAAGTGACTTTGTACAGAGTGCCTTGGTTTACGAGCATAATCCATTCCCGAAGCATGCCTATGAGCCAAAATACTTGTAAAAAACCCATAAGAAGTAATTAAAACTTGCCTAATTCGTTCCATGGTGGCACACCCCATGGCCACAGTCGCCACCTTCGCTGTCATTCCCTCGCCGCGGCAAGGTGCCTGTAATGGCACGGAAGGCCTACCCAGGCGCGTGTGTACATGCCAGCAGGAAGGGCATGGCCGGGCGCGCACACAGGGGTAGGAATGGCATGCCTGTGCGTATGTGTGGCAGCAGCAGGATAAGAGAAGGGATTTCTTTTGGAGTTATACTACTTTCCAGGCTCAGTGAGACTAGGTCATCTCATAGTTTGGTCCCACAGAGCATATGTATAACTTAATGTGGTCATGTTTTTATTATTTTATTTTCCTTTACAGGGATGCTATAATGAAATGCTTCGCATCATGCCTAGGCTGAAATAAACAAGAGGAACTTGATTCAGCAATACTACAGTTCTCAGCGTTTACTTGTTTTGTTTCAGATTCTGAAACTGTGACATCCTTCTTCCATATGGGGATTAAATTGTGCTAGCAGAACTAGTTTTTTAAACAGACATGCACAGACTGGTATATCAGGGAAACTTGATTTTAATTGATACTCATTCTTCGTTACTTTGTTACCTCACCTAATTGTCTCAAAACCACCAATCCAATTCTGCTAACATAGTTTAATCTTGTAATTAGTCTTTTGAATTGAAGTGAAATGCATGTAAATGCTTTTGTCCCAGTTTTGCTATTTATCTCTCCATTTGTGCACTGCTTGTTGCATTCCTTCCAAAGAGCTTTAACATTGTAAAATTGAGTGTATTATTACATTTATAGCTAATAAGGATTTCTTTAATGGTAAAACATGCATACTATGGAAAGACTGTAAATGTGTAAGAAGGCTATTTTTAAGCACGAACTCTCTTTGTAATGCCAACTTTTTATACTGTGATGCTTAAAAGTACATTGATCTGAAAGTACATATGAGTAATATATTAAATCAGTCATTGCAGAATAAATATAATTATTTAAAACTTCTAAGGACTTGTTCCTTTGAATATGAAAGCAGTAAGTAACATTATTTTGGACAGTAGGGTGACCAATTCACATGTAATTCCTAAACAAGTCTTGACATGACTCAAGATGGGCAGTAGGTACTTTGTGGTCAAAAGGCATTGACACGGCAGCACAGGTGCTGCCCATTCCCTCCACCCCTTTGGGACAGCTTTCCCCCACCCAACCACTAGTCAGTGCACACTCTTTGCTGCATGACAGTCCAGTCCCAGCATCAGCATCTGCTTGCCTCCTCCACCTCTTCCGGCAGCCATCCATTCAGATGAGGAGGAATCAGGGCAAGGGATAGTGTTGTAGCCTTTGAGTGGGGTGGCTGCCAGAGGAGACGGAGGGAAGCAGGTGCTCCTGCCCAGGCTGAACAAGGAAATGACAGGGAGGAAATGAGCAGTTTGTGCCAGCTAATGTGGGGGAGCTGAGTGGTGGGGTGGAGGAAGGGAACACATGGCAACTGTGCTACACCAAAATTTCAATTTACAGTTACTGACCAACATGATGACAAAATTAATTGTTTGCATATTCCAACCTGTGTCCCTCAGAAATAGTCCAGACCAAATTTCTGAGAGACATATTTGCAATGCTCCCACGTCTTTACAACATAGCTTTACACTTAGAGTCTGGCCTAGTGCCCATAAGAGCACGTGCTAAGGTTTATTTCGTTAATAATTGGCGAAAGCTTCCTTTCCATCCCAAAGGTCTGGCCTCTATGATTTTATCGGATTCATTTCAATGAAATTAGTAGTGTCTTTTGATAAATGAGGCTCTGCAAATTGGTCTCTCCCCAACACACCTTATATCATTGGGCTATAACAGTGCTAAAGCAGCCATCAAGCAAAGGTTTTGGGATGTCAAACTCCAAGAACACCGGGGCTTGTTGGGCAGTTCTAGTGTTGTTGGAACTAACGTTCTCACACTTCCTTCTTATTTGAATAATGTATCTCTTCCTAAACTTAGAAGAGAATTTATTCTAGCAAGATTGAGTGTGTCATCCTCTAAGCTGTTGGGTGGAAGAATTTGACGTACTGTATACCCCACTCTGACTGTTTGTGCTCCTCTAATTACGGTGAAGTGGAAACTGTAGGACTGTGTTGGTGAACCTATGGCACAGGTGCCAAAGGTGGCACTCGGAGCCCTTTCTGTGGGAACCCAACGTCGCCCCTTCAAAGCCACCTGTATTCAGGTTAAATTAATGTATGTGTACTTTGCAAAAAAAATTAGTGAGTTTTGAATCGCATTGCTGTAGCACATGTCTTTTTGTATTGCGTGTTTCATAGGGATTTATGTAAGGATATTTTGCACCCATTCTTCCAAAAGTTCCTGGGGAGATCCACTGAATTTTATATCTCCCTGTTACTTTCAGATAGGAATTTGCAAGTCACAATTGCAGTGGCTAAATTCTGTGCAGCAGCTATAACTTGCTGCAGGGTAATGATGGGGGGTGAACACTGGAATTTTAGTTTCACTGTTTTTGTTGCTTAATTCCAATACCCTTTGAATTGCTTTTGGAACTCTAACATTTATAGCAGGGGTCCTCAAATTTTTCAAACAGCAGTCTGGTCCACCACCACCCAGGCACTGTTGGGGGCCGGACTACAGTCCAAAAAAAGGCTGACATGGAAAAAGGGGGAAGGGAGGGGCAAGTGGGCGGAACCCCCCATGATCAACCCATGATCAGTGCGTCTCCGGGGCCCCAGCAATGCCTCCTGCTCCGGATCGCCACCCTGAGGTGCCATCACTGAAATCCCTCTGCTGGAGTGGCTCTCCTTCCTTCCTTCATTGTGTCAGGAAGGAGGCAGCAGCCCACGTAAACTCAGACCCCTCATCACCTTTTAGGTGGTCACTCAGGATGAGGAGCAGCAGCCATGGCAAGGGCAGCAAGGCTGGTGCCACTGCGCATGGATCCAGCCATATGCTCTGGCCATCATGTCCTTGCTGCGCCCTGGAGGGAAAGCTGTCTCCTCTCTTGGCCTGGCCTGGCCCTACTTGGTGTGCTGCAAGTGAGGGAGGGAGCAAGGCCTGGGAAGGAGGAAGGGGAGGCAGGAAGGCCTGCCCAAAGCCACCCGCAGCTCACTCAATGGCCGAGCCCAGCCAGGCTCCGGTGCTCTGTTGGCTCGCGAACCTGCCCATCACCAACCCGGGACAAATGCAGCCCCACTAGCCTTCCAGGAACCAGGCCCGGGCCATCATTGGCCTTCCCTTCCCTTCTTTCTCCGACACCTCCTCCTCGCTGGTCTCTAACGTGCTGGTGGTGGCAGCAGCCTCAGCCTCCGGCCATGGCTGGGCTCCCTCGTTCCCTCCCTCGCTCCACAGAGCAAGGCAGCAGCTTGGAGGGGGTTGGGTAGGCAGGAAGTAACTGTTTCCCCCTCAGTCGCCCGCCGTCCGTCTCTGTTGGTCCACTGCCGTGGCTGCTCTGGCTCGGAAGGCTGGCTGGTGCTGCCTCTGCCTGCCCCCTTCCTTCCTCACAACCACAATAACACAGGCGGCAGCCACACAAGGAAGGCAGGCAGGTGGGGTGGAGGAGCAGGGGTGGGCTCTCAGGGCCATGGAGGGAGTGGGAGACCTTGCCACAGCCCTCCCGTTTTACATTGCCCCGCACAGCTGCAGCCGGTGCCCCGACCATCTGGGAGGCGGGTGAGGGGAGTGGGGGACCTTGCCATGGCCCTCCCACTTTGAACTGCCCCACTAGCCAGTGTGCCGATCATCGGGGCGGTGGGTGAGGGGAATGGGGGAAGCGACGTAGCCTACTGCTTTGAACTGCCTCAGCTGCCAGGACCCTGCCTGTCACAGAACCTGACTCTGAGGGGTTAAATGGTGAAGAGCTGCTGGAGGAGCCTTGCAGCTCAAATCAGCAGGCAGCTGGGTCTGATGATTCAGCTGAAAACATATCTTCTCCTCCTAGAAGGGCCATGAGCAGGATTCTGCAAAGACGTGCTACCAGAAGAGCTAGGGAAAGGGTCTTTGATGCTAGATGGGGAATCAGGTCGGGAAGCCCTGAGTACTAGCGGAAGTCTTTCCAGAAGTAAGGGTGTGTTCCCTGTTTTGGGATAAAGCTGGTAAGCTCACCTTGAGCTCTCTGTGTGAGCAACGCGTCATTTGAACTTGCAACCATGTTCCTGTCTGTGACTTTGGCTCTGTTTCCTGACTTTGGACTGGCTTGCTGGACAACGGCTTGATCTGTTCCCTTGGGTTTGGCATCTAGTTTCCGTGAGATATTCTGGTTTTGACTTGGGCTGTTAATTGCTGGGAGTTGGATTCTGTTATTTATCTGGCACTTGATTGTTAGCAAAGGACTTGAACTTGCCTGGCTTTCCACTAAAGATCTTGGCAAAGAACTGAACCCTGTCTGTGTGTGTGCTCTGTGTGTGGGGCTTGACAGTTTGCTCCCACCCAAACTTCTTCAAGCAGAATGGAAGAGGAGGGGGCTGTTGGGATGACACCGTTGGCAGCTTTGCAAAACCAAGTGCTGCTTTTGTCTCAGGCGATTGCTCAATTGCAGCAAGCTCTAGCACCGGCTGGGTTGCAGCTCCGTTGCCCTTTGCTGCCTCCTGACCGGTTTGAAGGCAAGTTAGAGGAATTCCCTGCATTCTTGGCTCAATGCAAGCTGTTTATTGAGGTGCGTGCTCAAGAATTTCCTACTGAGAGGTCTAAGGTCTGCTTTATCATGTTTGCTGAAAGGACATGCAGCTAAATGGGCTACTCCTTTACTCCTCAGTGCCTCACCTCTACTGGATAATTATCAGGCTTTCCTGAATCACATTTCATCAGCTTTTCAGAACCCCGTGCAGGCTGCTACTGCCAACAGGAGACTCAGAGCTGTGAAACAGGGCAAAGATTCAGTGTTTGACTATACCACTGTGTTCCGTTTGATAGCACAGGATCTGCATTGGAATGAACCGGCACTGATTTCTCAGTATATGGAAGGATTGGCAGATGAAGTGCTTGATGAACTCTCTAGGGTGGAACAACCAAGCACGTTACAGGAACTCATTACCCTGTGTCTCAGGATAGATGGACGCCTGGAAAGCCGTCGCCTCTCCCGAGGCAAGAACTACAACCAGCAACCTCTGCCAGCTGTGCCTAATCTGCAATCCGGTGAAGCCCGCAGAATGGATCCAGAACCTATGCAGCTGGGAGCTGCTCGATCACGCCTCACCCCAGAGGAAAAGGCAAGATGACGCTCTCATAATCTCTGCCTGTACTGTGGAGGAGGAGGACATTTCACTTCCATTTGCCCTTTGAAGCGTTCCCCAGGGTATCTGCATGGACCCTAAGAAAATAGAGGCTGTGTTGTCCTGGCAGGGACCACAAAACCGTAAGGATTTGCAACGGTTCCTCGGTTTTGCCAACTATCGCCAGTTTATTCCTGCCTACGCCGACATTGCTGCACCTTTAAACCGTCTCCTTCGGCCCAAAGAGCTTTTCCAGTGGACTCCAGAAGCAACACCGAGAACCTTGTGAAGCTCGGTGCGCGGGCAGGCCGCTGCCACCGGCACCGCTGGGAACCCTGTGAAGCTCGGGAACACCGGCAGCACTGGGAAGCTTGGGCAGACAGGCGGTCTACCGGCACCACAGCGGAATTTGTGGGGGTGGGCAGGCCAGCGGGCTGCTGCCAACGCCAAAGAGCTTTGGGGTGGGCTGGCGGGCAAGCCGTCGCCACCGCTGGGGAGCTTGGGGGCGTGCAAGGTCACACAGATCACCTCTTACAGCTCCGTGCTTCCTTTGGTCCCCACCTTCCTTTTTTCCACCCTCCCTTGGTCCCCACCTTCCTTCCTTCCTCCCTCCCTCCCTTGGTACCCACCTCCCTCCCTTCCTTGTTCCCCACTTTCCTTCCTTCCTCTCTTGGTTTCCACCTACCTCCCTACCTCCCTTGGTTCCCGCCTTCCTTCCTGCGGGTGGGGTTGTAAGGGGTCAGTGGGTGGGGCTTATGGGTCATTGGGTGGGGCTTGCAGTGGGGTGGCAGGGTCAGGGAGCAACCGGCCCCTGACACATTCTCAGCCACCAAATCTGGCCCTCCTTACAAAAAGTTTGGGCACCCCTGGTCTACAGCCTTGTGCACTATGCTCACTAACACACCATTCTTCGTTTTCAGTTTCAAAACATCCAAGCAAAGGTAATGCTTGTATATTTACAAACAAAGCTACCTTACCCAAATCACGACAGTGGTCGTTTTGGCTCAAGATGGCAGATCCTAACTCGCAGGATCTGTCAAGATTTGGCTTTTTCAATCACACCTGGACGCACCGGGGGTTGAATCACAGCCCTTCTACTAACCCGTGGGGCAGGTTGGTGGGATAGACTTTGCATTAGTAATTTGGCAAAGGAGAGAGATTTACACTTGACCTGTGATACATGTTCCTTCGAATTTTCAGTCCCACTGTGTGGGAGTCTCACCCTGTGTGTGCATGTGGAGTTTCAGCCAAAACCTGGAAGCAAACAGACATCAATATCCAATGGAGCTCTGCGTGCATGCACCTTAGAGGGAGTATTGTCTGTGATAGCTATCCTGATGGACTCCTTGTCTGGTTTTGGAAAAGGGGTGTCTTGTAGATTCACCTACCACAATGTGTAAAGCTCCTTGCTTATCCTGCCTTGCTTTCATTTTGTTTAGAGAACATGGGAATATTGTCATAATTATATGCAGTGTTGCAATCTTAGCTAGAGTTGATGGAAATTTCAGTCCATTCACATCTGGAGGCCACAAGTTGCCAGATCTTGCCACAAACGAGAGATGGGCAGTGATATACAAATAGAATGAACAGACATGAGAGCAATTCCTTGTTTTATGTCAGAAGTGTAATGTTAGATACACTTACAGAAGTGTAATGTAAGATGCACTTCAGTAAAGTATCTTCAAAATAGTTTCTGATAGGTGCTTTTGCAGTTTTACCTGGATAAACCCAGGATTAGATCTCATCCCTTTCTGCTGTAAGGAAGCCCTCTTACAAGGCAAGCAAAGAGGCAAGAAAGCTTCTATCAACCGCAGATGGATCCATGAACCAATAAAAATTACAAGAGGGCAGGAAGACTCACAGAACATTGTCATATGGATACCATAAGTCTAGTAACAAGCAAAACTGTGGAATGGCCTGATGCACTCTTTTAAAACCGCCTACTACTACATTAACTAATAAACGTTTTAAACTAAAATTTTATTTTGGCCTGAATAAATTGGCACTCACCGCCTGGCTGCCCACCAGGACACCTGGGCTCCCTTCTGGAAGAACCAGCTGGTTTCTTTTCTGTGGCCAGTCCAAAAACCAACCAGCTTTCTCTGGATGACGCCCTGCTCTGCCCGTCTTCCAGCCGGTTTATTCGCCGACCCCGAATTCTTGGTTGCCAAGAATTCGTAATGCAAGCCTTCGCCCTAAAGCAGAACGCGTGCCTAAGGCAGGCAGCTCCAGCCCTTCGAGCTCCGTAGGCGAGCGGAAGGCGGCACCTCAGGGCGCCACTGGGTTTTCTCACGGGAGGCTTCGTGGTCCTCAGACTGGCCTCGGTGTGACTCTTCTGGCCCGCCAAGACTAGCAGCGCCCTGGCAGCCACGAGGGACCGTGTGGGCGCGCCTGCGGGTCACAGGAGATGGGGGGGAGGCGCCCCCCCCCCAAGCAAAGGAGGGAAGCTGAAGCCCTTGCTGGATGAGGGCATTTGAGCCGCCCCAGCCGGAGGGTCTCGCGTTCGTTCCCCGCGCGCCGCCGAGGAAGCGGACCGCCTCTTTCTTGCAGGAGAGGGGGCGAGTTTCAAACGGCGGCTGGTAGAGCGGCGAGTGGCCGCCTGTCCGTCACCCCCCCCCCCCCCCAACCAAGCCCTCGCAGCTCCTCCTTTCGCCTCTCAGACGTCCCCAGCAGAGCTGAGGGGGGGACGCGGGCAGCACTGTGTCGGAGGTCCGGGCGCCTCCGAGAGGATGAGCTGAGCGCCAGCGGCAGGCAAGGCAAGGGGGCCGACCGCCTCGTCATGTCCCTGCCTCCTCTGGCGCCGCCGCCGCCGCCGCCGCCCGCTCCCCGGCTCCCGCCCAGGAGGTCAGCGCCTCCGACGCCGGCTCCCAGGAAGGGCTCCGCGCCCGCCGCGCCGCCCCTCGCTCCCGCCCAGAAGCCCCCTCGGAAAAGTGGCGCCGGCGGCGGCGCGCCTGCCGGGTCCCCCGGCCCCTCGGGCAGCTCCTCCTGGCCCAGCTGCAGCCGCCGCCGCCTCCTCCTCCCGCGGAAGGAGCCGCGCAGTCGCCCGGCGCAGGGCAGCCGCCGCAGGGAGCCCCACCAGGCGCCCCAAGGCGCGGCGGGAAGGGGCGCTTTGGCGAAGACCCCCGCCCACCCTCTGGCCCGGGGCCGCGCCGTTGGGGGGCCGCCGGGCTCCGGGGAGAGCCTCTCCGGAGGGCGCGCGGAGACAGCGCTGCGCTTCTCGTTGAGCCTCCCGCCCGAGGCGATCCGGGTGCTCCAGCGCCGGAGCCTGGAGAAGCAGCCCCAGCCTCCTCCTCCGCGACGTGGGGCGCCCGGCTCCGCTTCCCCCGACGCCGCCCAGCGCCCCCTGGCGGGCAGCCCGGCCTTCGGCGGCGGCGGCGGCGGCGACTGGCGCGCCTTGCTCCGGGTCTCGCTGCTGAACGAGCGCCACCGCTACGACGACGTGGAGTACGAGGAGGAGGAGGAGGAAGAAGAAGAAGAAGAGGAAGGGCGCGGGGGAGACCCGCTCGCGGCTTCCAGCGCCCACGAAGGGCTCGTGCGCAAATGCACCGAGTGGCTTCGGGGCGTCGAGAGCGCCGCTGCCCAGGACCGAGCCAATAAGCTGGACACCCTTCCACACCTGAGCACCCTCTGAGCGGCTGGCCCGGACCGGCCCTTCCCCGGGAGGAGCCCCCACCCCCTGCCTGTCTGCCTTCTTAGACCGGCCTGGAGGTTTTATTCCACTCGGGAAAGCCTTCCTTCGGGAAGCCTGTTCGAACTACAGTATAGCTGACTTGGGCCCGGGGTTTGTTTTTATTTTCAGCGGGAAAGGGTTTGCACCGACGTGATGGGACTTTGCTTTCGAGGACGTGCCTTTTCTCTAAAACCAGCCTGTAACGCCTCATCGTTCCGATATAATCAGGCTCCGAAAGCAAATAGGTCGCTTGTTTGAAAGAATGCAGGCACCCAGATGTGGCTTGGGTGGGTGATCGGCCACCTGCTCAAGGAAAGATGCTTAGCTGCATCCCAGGGCCAAGAATGCCTTCTTGAAGATTACTCCTGGAGATCTGCATCACATTCAGAAATGGTTTTTCCTCCAGTATTACAGGAGTGTTTGATTTCTTCTTCTTTTTATTTTTAAAAAGGTGTTTCAAAATATGATAACAAAGGAAACAATCCCTGAGGAAGCTGCAAACTAACCTGTTGCATTTTTCTTCACTGGACCAGAAGAAATTACCTAACTTGGCAGACAATAGATTTAAAACAATGATGGGTGAAATGTAGGTGTCTTGATTTTACTGTGAGTGGGCAAATAGCAGTGTTGGATTTTGCAATGATATTGTGTGTAACTTTTACTGGTAACATAGCAACAAATGCTTAATTTGCATTTTAGTTTTTTGTCTCTGTAAACATCTTGAGAACACAAGGTAGCAGAAGCTGTAATACAGTACTTTCCCTTCTTGTATGCTGGCCTATTTTAGCTTCCAATCAAAGGTCCACGCAAAAGTGCAGAAATGGTTTCTTCCCTCTTCCTGGACATAACAGTGAACTTGGCAAAACTGGTTTTGTTTTACACTACAAAGTGTGATACAAAGGGAGAGGTGAAAAGTGTGAGAACCTGGCGCAATATGTTTCGTAGCAGGATATTATTATTATTAAGATTGGATACATTTGTAATTAAAGAATAGCACAGCTGTTTTGTAAATGTGTAATATTTCTATTTATCTGAATAAACAGTTAACATTTGTTTGTGATTTGCTTTAGATTGATCATTATTTATTTAACACTTCCACAGCCATGACATTGGCAAGGAGGAAAGTTTGTGTACATCATAAGTACAGGCAACCAAGTTGATTCTGACTTGTGGCTGATCTAGGTACTGTATAGAATAGAGATGGGTGGTTCATGCCAGTTTGTGTAGCAGCTGAAGTGGTGTAAGGTGATTCAAAGCCTTGCCTCCTCTGGTTGTTGTTGAAGCTGCCTCCAAGTGGGCACCCATTAGAAGTGGTGGGGCTGTTTGGCTCCTAAACGAACTGACATGAACCACCAAACCAGCCATTCACGTACTTCTCTAGTATAGAGTACATGATTCCTCTCCAAATTAGGTATTTTACAGTCCTATTACTTATTTCAGGGGGTGATATTTAAACACACAACTCGCCCTTTGAAACCAGTAGGGCTTAAGATTGTTTTAAATGCTTTGGATTGTGCCCCTTGTTTTAGCAAGGAAGACAGAGAAAGAATTTAGGGCAGTGGTGGTGAACCTGTGGCACTCCAGATGTTTTGGACCACAACTCCCAGAATTTCAAGCCTAGATTGCCAGTAGCAAAGGACAGTGGGAGTTGTGGTCCAAAACATCTGGAGTGCTGAAGGTTTGCCACCACTGACTTAGGATATGGCTACATTAATGATGGAATAGTCTAATGTGGGTCTGTTTGGAATGGTGGGGTTTGACTAGATTGCTCCTTTTATTCACCTAGTTATTGTTGCTGCAGCACCAGTAGTGATGACCTGTTCAACCACATGTCAGTCTTAGATTACTCCATAATGGGTACCAACATGGCCCCTACCCTTACTCCTTCTCACTTCCCAGCTCCTGCCTTCTCTTTTGCAATAGCCATCAGACAATTGATGAACAACCTACTTCTGTTTGCTTGGGGGTGGGCATTAGTGCTAGGATTTTATGCACACAAGGGGGAATACAGAGTGCCGTGTTTCAGCTCTGTGTTTCTCCTTTCTTTCTCTCCTTAAAAATTTAGTTTTTGGTAAGTGGCATAGCGCTCAAATGATTTAATGCAACAATGCAAATGTGTTTTTTTGAAAATAAAAAAAATAAATAAGAATGCCATTTTCACTTTAAAGTATGACAGAGAGTGCCATTGCAATCATCGCCTGTCCACACCCACTTCTGCACATTGCCACTGATATGCAGGAAGAACACACATGCACATTCACATACAACCCTTCCACTGGAGTGATCTTGGCGACTGCACACAAGAAAACTGTGTTTACTGGAACCAATGTGAATCATTCCAAATAATCAGTAGTCTGCAACCCTAGGCCAATCTGGGATGGATTGTTCCCCTTTAGGAGTGGATTGAAATGCTCTAATAATAACATTGTGCTGCTTTTTTTTAAGAGTGATTCCAACCATTCTAGCGGGGGGGGGGGCTACAGGCTAGGATAAACTCCCATCTAGCTGACTTCTCTGATACTTGGAAAGAGGCTGAAATTCTGCAGTGGAAGTCATGGTCACATACCACTGATGGCATAATCAACTGTGGCAAAATTTCAGAAATTAAACATCTGTTTCTCTCTTGAAGGCGTCTTAGAATAATCTTAGAACTGCCAGGTTGGAAGAGACTTTGGGGATTATGAAGTCCAGCACCTTCAAAGAAAGCACGGTAGAGAACTGCACCTCTGGATCCACAGCCAAATACATAAAACACTGAGCCGCAGCCTCCCATAACACTTCAATTGTTGGGAAGCCTTTGGAGACAGTGGGACGATTTGAATGATCAAAAATCCCCACTGCCAGTAAAGATGGCAATTGTTTGCCGGTCTGGCTGGTCTTCAAGTTGAACCTACATGCCAGGCCTTTGAAGGCGATCTGGACACGCGGTTGACTTCAAAGGGAAGGAGGTAGGCTTTTCAAATAAAGACTGGTCCAGATTGTAAGAGCAGTCTAATTTTACCTTGGACGTGCACTAGCAACCATAAAATAGAATGGGTCTGACTGCCTGACTCAAATATTAGAACATTTGCATTTTATAGCTGTAGAAATTGTATAAAAGCAGCTGAATTAGTATAATTTTGATGCAACAAGTGCAGGGGTAAACAGGCCAGTTGATCCTGAATAAAAAGTAATGATGAGGAGTGGGGTATTGTCACATTAAGTTGTCTGGAGCATGGAAAAGTTAGGTTTTTTGTCTACAGTTTACCGAATCTACAAAGTTTGTCTACAGTTTACAGAATTTACATAGGGCTAGGGAATAGGGGGGATTAATAGTGTCTCCCCACTCCACATAGATTCTCAGTGCTGTACAAACTGAGTTAACAGTTTGAATATATGGGGCTTTTAATGCATCAGTCCAAAGTATTTATTTATTTATTTATTTATTTATTTATTTATTTATTTATTTATTTATTTAGAGATCTATATGCTGCCAATCTAACCAAAGGCCACTCTGGGTGGTTTACAACACGACAGTATAAATAAACAGAACTATACATATACAAAGCACATTAATTATATAAAACCAATAATAACCAAAACAACCAAGAAATATCAATAAGCACAATTCGATCAAAAACCAACACAATACTGAGCAAAAATCAAAAATAATGTAAGTAAACACTGGGGCACTTTTTATTAGTTTTGTGGACATCAAGCTTAGGCAATTAGGACTCAACAGCTGCATGATTGCTAGAGGGAAGAGTTCGTGATCAGCTCAGCGCACAGTTTTACAAACTAAAAGGACATCACTGAGAAAGATGACAACAAGGGCTCTGTCAACAAATTGTGGTCACATCACTTCAAAATGTTAATGGTGGCAGCAGACCAATAGATAAAGGGTGGCTCCCCCTGTGCTGTGGTTGAGTTCCATGAGAGGATATCTGTTGTTAATCTGAAACAACCTACTGTCCTTTTTTCAGTTGCTTTAAGCAAGACTTCTTTAAGAGTTTCTCCACCTTGATTAATCAAGGGACAACAGAGAAACATTGGATTCTTGCAAAGATGAAAAGGGTCCTTCGAAAGATGGGAGAGACACGTAATGTGCACCAGACCTGGTTTTCCATAGGAAGAGGGAAAGTACCTAGGGAGGCTCTCCCTAGATGAGGGTCAAAAGCACAACTCCCATGGCATCCCCAGAAGAAAGGAAAGGCAAACCCCTTCTGGGTACTCTCTAGAAAGCCTTGGAGTAGGTCGCCATAACTCAGAATTGACATGGCAGTACATTGTTGCACATTGCAGCTGTTAAAAATACCAGGCACAGTGAAATCAAAATTATGAGTAGAGTGACGGAATTGTTATAACAGATGCGAGTTTTAAACACACCCCCCCCCAAAAAAAAAAACACCCTACATATATCGTAGGAGGACAGATGCTGTTCGGAACATTGCTTTTTTTGTATTCTTCCTGTTGCTGTTTCATGCCATAGAGCTCTGAGATTACAGTGGGTCCCTTGCTTTTCATCCCGCCTCCCTTTTTACCCAAGGAAGAGTTTTGGAGAACGCGAACGCCTCCATATTCGCTCAGCTGCCCGCTCGTGGCTTTGGGCGTTTGTTTCGCCGGCGGGGATCTTATCGCGGCCCCGTCTAGTTTCTGCCTCCTTGAAGCGCGCCACCGGCTTGCCTCGATTTTTTCCCGACGAGGAGCTCCGTGAAGGCGGGAGAGCGGGCGCCCTTCTCTGCGCGCGGCCGCTCCCCGGGGAAGGCGGCTCCCCAACACGGACTCTCCCGGGAGAAGACCCCCCCCCCCGGGCGAGAGGGGCGCCTGCCCGGCGGCGGCGGCAGCGGGGGGGGGGGGTCGTGGCTGTGGACGGAGGGGGACTCGCGCTGGGCGCCCAGCTCGGGGAAGGGAACGTAGGAGGGGGCTGCGAGGGGAGGGGTCCGGCCCCTTTCCCAGTCTGTCCGGAGCTGGAGTTGGGCCGCGGGTCCCCCCAAGCCGAAAAAAGACCTGGAGGCGAAACTTGCCCGAGTTTCGACCCGCGCAATCGCTGCTCTCGGACTCGGGGCGGGCGGGGAGAGGGCGCCCTAGGAACGGGGGGGGGCATCCCTCGGAGACCCTCCCTTTGGGGGGGACGGCGACTGCTCCAGCCCGCCTGCCCCCCCCCAACTCGGTTCAAAGGCCGTGTAAAGGTTGCCGTCTTATTCTGTATTGGGGAAGGCGCGCGAGAGAGGGAGAACAAGGGGGGGGTCAAAATATCGGGGCGCGTCCGAAGGGGTTTTAGGGCGCGTGCGGGTGCTCTCCTGGGGGAGTGGAGGCGGATCCGGCAAGAACTCGGTTCGTCGTTTTGCCAAGGAGAATAAGGCCGCCTCTTCTATGGCTAGTCCTACGTTCCCTTTCCAGAACTGACCAGGAAAAGAGGATGACAGGTTGCAGGGAGTCGGTTTTCATGTTCTAAACTGCCACTCTCCCAAAAGTTTCATAGGGGTCAAGAGGGCCCCCGTCCTTTGGAGACGGAGGAGACCAACGGCCCTGGGACCTGCGATTTAAAAGAAGTTCCGCTCCCTAGATAAACCTGCTCACTCAGTCATTAAGTTCTGATGGGGAGACCCGCCTCCGTATCCCGTCACTGAAAGTCAAGTTCGTTGCCTGCTTTTTCGAGCAGAGCATCCCAGCTGTGAAATACCTTCCCCTTTGGAGGCTCCATCCGCCACATTTTGTCCCCACGTCTACAGGTACTTCTTAGAACCTAGTGCAGCCCTTTTAATGTTTGAAGGATTTAATTTTGTGTTATTTGGCTTTAAATTGTTTTAAATACCTTTAGATAGATAGATAGATAGATAGATAGATAGATAGATAGATAGATAGATAGATAGATAGATAATTGTTTTATACATAATTGCATCACACCATGAGAGCCTGTTTATATATGTTTAAATAAACAATAAATATACCTAATATCCCCATTTTTCAACCAAGGAGCAGTGCCCGAGTGTCCCCTTTCCCAACCCCTTAAATGTAACCTGGTGTCCAATGGCTTCTGTTTTTTAGTCAGCAATAGCTCTTCCTCCTGAGGGAGTTGTACTAATCACAAGTAGCTGCTAATAATGTTGTGTGGGGAATTCCAGCAAAGAAGCTGTGAGGAAGACAGAATGGATTTACCTGGTTAAATTAAACTACTGTAGTAAGTTATGGAGCTAAATAAAATACTCAACCTGCCTTATGTAAAAACAGAAAAACCAAGGGAAAAAAACTACTTTGAGAATAGTAATTTCAATAACAAAGGACCTAATGATGAGAAATTGTAATCCCATTAAACCTAGCAGAGCTGTTTTCAGGTAGTAGCCAGAGGCTGCACCTCTTTATTTCCCCTTGGCTAGTGCAACACTTTGAGGAGTAAGTTGCTCAGGTAAGGACAATGTTGCTCAGGTGAATAGTTTGTTCTGGAACAGAAGCCTGTGTAGACAATACACCTAATGTTGATCTATGAGTTCAGCCCTTCTCAGCTAATTAGATGGGGTAATACTGTATTCCCTGCAATGCATATGTTTGTTTGCCTTTTTCTTTCGTAAAGGTCTCACCAGAGAAACAGTAACCTGAGATGGCCACCTCCTTTCAGCCTTACAAGAGAAGTACATTTCCTCCACTTTTGGAGAGTTACCTGCCAGTGAATTGCAGGAATCAGGTAGTAATCCTTTTTAAAGAAGTCAAAAAAGGGGTGATGGTGATGATTATATTTGAACTCTGGGATAGGTCTGTGTTGTGATGGCTCTTCTTATTTTCCTTCTAGAAACAGTACAATAGATAAGTTTTAGTTTTGGCAGAAATTTGTATAACCCTCCTCTTGAATGTGAATGTGTATATGCTCAACTCAAGTATCAACCCAAGTACAATACCATGGGAGTTCCAAAGTAAGCAAGGAATATGTGAGATGGTCCCTCACTTTTGATGGCTTGCTGTAGATGCAGAACTTGGAAAAGTTGCCCCTACCTTCACTAGGTCAGCCTGTTCCCTTACTGCCCCTGTTGTTCCTTCTCTTTCTTTCTTTCTTCCCTGTCAAGTTGAGGGTAAGCAGGCAAGGAGAAAGTGGCTGATCTCCTTGGTCCTTTTGTGTCACTACTTCCCCTTGATCAGAAAGTGGGACACAGCAACAGGCTGCAGTGGTGAACAGGAAGAAGAGATCAAAGGAGTCTTTTGTCACCATTAGAGATGGGCACGGAATGGATTTGACCCTAGGGTCAAATTTAACACGAAACAAACCGAACCAAGAAAAATTGGTTCGGTTAGGTTCGTTTCGTTAATGGAGGGGGGGCGGAGATGTCTCCTACCTGGTGCTGGTCCGGAGGTCCGGTCTTCTTGGCTTCTGGGATGGCAACCAGGAAAAAAAGCCGACGGCCGCGCTACAGCTGTAGCGCGGCCATGTGTTCGGCAGTAAAAAAAGAAAAGAAAAAGAAAAGAAAAAAAGAAATAAAAATAATAAAAAGGAGCACTGACCAGGCCCCAAGGATGGCCTGGTCAGCACCCTAAAATAATAATAATAAATAATAATAAAAAACAGCATCACCGACCGAGCCCCAGGGGCCGTGCAGTCGGTGCTGAAATAAAAGGGGAAAAAAGCCCTGCGCTACAACCCGGAAGTGTGTGTATGTGTATGTGTGTGTGTGTGGGGGGGAAAATAAAATAAAAACAAAAACAAATAAATAAAAAAGGGAGCGCCAACCGGACCCCAAGGGTGGCCTGGTTGGCACCCTAACATGAAAAATAAAATAAAATAAAATAAAAAACCAGCACCAACCGGGCCCCAGGGGCTGCGCGGTCGGTGCTGAAAGAAAAGGGGGGGAACCCCGCGCTACAGCTGTAGCGTGGGGCCTGAACCCAGAAGTGGGGGGGTTAAATAAATAAATAAATAAATAAAAAGGGAGTGCCGACCGGACCCCAAGGGTGGCCTGGTCGGCACCCTAAAAAAAATAAAAAAAATTCAATTAAATTTAAAAAAACCAGCACTCACCAGGCCCCAGGGGCAGTTCTCGCTGAAAGAAAGAAAAAGCCCCGTGCTACAGCTGTAGTGCGGGGCAAACCCGGAAGTGAAAAAATAAAATAAAATAAAAAAATAAAACTTTTTAAAAAGGAGTGCCGACCGGAACCCAAGGGTAGCCTGGTCGACTCTGCACCCTAAAATAAATGAAAAACAAAAACAAAAAATCCCAACACCGACCAGGCCCCAGAGGCTGTGCAGTGGGGTCCGGGAAAAAAGGGGGTAAAAATGAAAAATGAATTAACGAAACAATGAAACAATGAAACAAGTTTTTCTGCAAAAATTCACGAAAAATGAAACAAAACGAATTGGCCTCCTTAACGAAATGAAACAAAACACCGTTTGTTCGATTCGTGCCCATCTCTAGATAGGAGCTCCCAGAGAAATTCCACCTGACGTTCTTCCTTTTCGTTTTCCACAAATCGGGTAGAGAATTTCAAAATGTCATTTCTGCTGAGTGCCAACTTATATAAAAATAAATTTATGCTCTCCATTTTGTGCCACCTAATATCCATGTATGGACCGTTAGGAGAACCAGAAGGGTGTATGCAAAGGCTTAAAGGGAGGAGAATTTGCCTAGATGCCCAAGGTAATGAAAACACATATTTAGAAGCAGATCATCTTCAAAGCAATAGATGAAAAGGCTCTGCTGAAAGTAAAGAGGAAGATCAAAGCAACAATATGGTGGCAGATGCCAGGTAGAATACTGCCATAGTAACAAGGTGATAAATATAGGCATTCAGTGCCCAGTGTGGAGGCTAGATATGTATGGCTTGTATTTGTTATCATTACAAGTTGATGAAATGTTTCCTGTAAACATCATAGAGATAGCCATGACTTAAATATTCGGTCCTACAGGTTGTAAAGATCTACTCTTGTATGATCATTCATAGGATTTGTTTGTTGTGTTTGTTGAATACTGACCTGTTGCCATGTCATTTTCTTAAACAAACTGGGGGTTGTTTGCCACAGATAACCCATAATTATTATTGTTAGCTATTTAAACTTAGCTCTGTGGCATGTTTTGAATTTGTTTCCCCAAATATTCCTCTTCAAACATGAGTGGAAGAGAAGGAATGTGGGAAATCCAGACTGGTTTGTTTGGTCAGCTGCAGGACCAATAGGAACTCATGAGTTCAGAATAACTCTTGCAGTGTATTGGACACTTCAACAGGGTTTGTCTTTATACTTTAATTCTTACAAGAAAATGGAAGCACTGGGTCCTGAAAAAAGTTCAAAAAGCAGTGATCCTTCATTAAGACCTCAGAGAGTTTCAGTCTTAGTATCCATTCCATGCTTTCTTTTCAACAGAATCTTACTTGTGTGGATGGCACTTGTTATCCCCAAGTGTCAACTTTTCTAAGAATGGTGGTTTTCCATACTGGCTACTTCTATTCCCATGGCCTGATTGAGAAAAATCATAGTTTGTTCCTGTTCTTTAGAACTCTTCTGAGTCCCAGCTATTCCCTTATTCTTTCCGGCCACTGTATCTTAAGATAGTCCTTATGACCTCCCCCCCCCCCCAAACCATCTACATCTGAAGTCCTTCTATGTTTTCTGGTCAACGCTGTCATCACCCATGGTGGCAATGTTGGCCGAGAATTATGACTCAAGCATCTGGAATGTCCCAGATTTTGACACCTTTTTAGACTTTTTGGGGGTCACTGAACAAATAGTGTCTGCTGAATGTTTTATTCGACTCATCTAATGCAATAAGATGCGATGATGATCTGACGTATGAATTCATTTTAGCTATTGGTGAAAACATGAATTTGCCTGAAACCGTTAAAAGTGTATCATTTAGAATTTTGTTCTATGGATAGGAAATATGTTTTCCACTCTTTGGGGCTCCTTTAACCTTGCTTCACTCCTCGTATAACTGCATGCACTGAAATGTTGACGTTTCATAACCGTAGTGCATACTTCGCTAATGTCAGGCAAGCCTGAGCATCTTGGCTACTCTAAAATTTGCAACTCCCCTCAGTTGCTTTTGTTGCCTCTTCAGGAGCTGCCCTGGCCCTTCTGCGGCTTTTGTAAACTTTGAGGCTTTACACAAGCAGACCTTTCAAGAAATGGCCAGGATTATGCATGTTTGCCATGTGTCCTTGGTAGCGAAGAATTTCTCACAATGCGAGGAGAGTTCACATCACCAGTTGGAGGGATGTGCTTATTAAGCAGCCAGTTGGTTCTCATCCAGAGGCAAAGGTTTCACAAACAGGGGGAAAGAGCTGAGGAAGTGTATAACTTGGTCTTTTTAACTATAAATGATGACTGGCTGTAAGCAGTGCTTTCTTTCCTAACCTTGCCATTCCCTTATGCTGTGTTACCTATCTTCAGTGGGCAATGTTACCTATGAGTAGAGGGGCTCTACACATTGTTATTCATGCTACCTAAATGGTCTCCTTTGGCTCTGCCACTTTTTGAGGAGTGACAAAGTTTATTCTGCTCTACAGAAGGCAGAGTGGAGTTGCCAAGGGCTACCACTCAGTTCCTCGAATAAATAACACAGCTTCTAATCCAGCATTCATAGTCAGTGCTTAGATCTTTTGTGTTGTGCTAAAATATATATATATCCAGCGTTATGAGCTTTAACACACAAGACTGGTGGGGGCTCAGTGGTTTGAATGGTAATCTTAAGAATAGTTTTGTCAGTTGACATATAACTCCAGTGCATTCACTTCACAGCTTGCCCAATAAAGACATGGCTTAGTTCATTCGATATACAATGCGTGACCACGGTTTTCTTTGTATAGTGCTGTATATTTAAGATCATATCTCCTAGGGCTATACATGTGAAATTATAGATACCTGGGATAAAATTACAACTCCCAGAAACCCCCAGCATTGTCAATCTTCTTAGTTATTAGACCAGGCCTGCCCAAAGTCCAGCCTGGGGACCAAATCTGGCCCGTCAGGGCATTCTGAGTGGCCCACGGCTGGCTGGCCCACCCCTCCCTCCCCCTCCTTTGCCCCATTTTTTTAAATCTTCTGCCAACACTGACACCTCCGGGAAGCTTGAGGGGCTGGGCCGGCCAGCCAGCCAGTGAGCAGAACCTTGTGGGCTGGGTGGGCGGGCGAAGGGGTGGGCAACCACCACCAGCACCACCGGGAAGCTTGTGGGGCTGGGCTGGCCGGCTGGCCAGCCATCACACAGGCTGCTGCAACTGGCACCGCCGGCAACCATGTGAGGCTTGGTGCGCGCGCGGGGGTGGCACGCAGGCAGGCCGCCACCACCGGCAACACCAGGAAACTAGTGAAGCTCGGCACGTGCAAGGGGTCAGTGGGTGGGGCTTATGGGACAGTGGGTGGGGCTTGCAGTGGGGTGGCAGGGTCGGGGAGCAACCGGCCCCTAACACATTCTCAGCCACCAAATCTGGCCCTCCTTACAAAAAGTTTGGGCACCCCTGTATTAGACTATTTTGAAAGTCATAGCCTAGAGAAATATTTTTGTCCTGCTTCTGAAGGAGACCATGAAGTTGAAGTAACAACAGAAATAAAAAATAAGCCAACCACATTTGTCAGAGAGCTGCTGAATTAAACTTGTAACAGATAGTTTTTGGTTGGCTAATGTGTGCATTGTAATAATAATTAGATATTGCCGGGTTAATTCCAACATGATTACCTATATGCCAGGGTTTTCTAGGTCTAGTATACTCCTAAGTGGCATACCATTCTCCATTTCTGGGGTGTTCTGCGGCTGAGCAGCAAACTCAAGATCAGTCAAGTTGGATCTTCTCTAAGGAGGTATGGTGAAATATGTCTGTGAAGATTCTTAGTCATCCAGGTAGGTTTATTTGGAAGTTGAGTCATGGCTACTGAACTTCTTTTCTTGAGAGACTGAAAGAAGTCCAGTTGTCATGACTCAACTTCCAGAGGTATAGTGAAGAGTTAAACTCTTGACCTCCATCAGCCAGTGACATGCACTGTATATCCTTTTTTAAAAGCATATAATTTCATATTTAAAGTTGACTTTCTTCTTTTTTGGAAATGAATTTCAAATCCCACATTGTTTAAGGACAATCACTTTACAGATGTTAAAACATAGACTGGCAAACAGGATGATAAATTATCGTCTTTTTCTCTAACGTCCACTTGCCAGGTAGAGTTCTGATTTCTCCCAGTGACATGGAAAACTGCAGTAAGATTTGATCAGAATTTTGATATAGAATTTTGAATCAATTTAAAACACTTCTTAGATAGGTGGTGGTCCCCTGAAAGTTGCTCCTTGCCTTTTGTAGCTGTCCTGTTTTGTGATTGGGAAGTCATGCAAATCTGTACTGTACAGTTATCTGGGAGTTGAGTCATGGCTACTGGACTTCTTTTTTGAGAGATAGAAATGTTTCGCTGTTCATCCAAACAGCTTCATCGGTCTGAATGCAGCTGGTGCAAACCCTGACTCTTATAGGCAGCTTTGACCTCTAGTCACCCTGGCCTCAATTAGGCTCATCAGATGAACTAAATAGGCTTGTTAGAGAGACAATGGTATCCTTAGCCTTGAGGTGAACCATGGCTTAAGGTGCTGAAACCTATCAAGAAAGGGTCGTTAATGGTCGTTAGCTATGGCCTTGGTGGTAAAGGCTTTTTGATTTGTCTTGGTAGTGTGGAAAGCACAGCTTGATAAGTAGCAGATAAACTATGCCGGAGGCCACCACCTCTGTTGAGGGAGGGATTTTCAATGCTCACATGAATGGCCTCCCTTACTCCTCTTTCAAACCACCTCTCTTCTTTGTCTAATATGTGTACATCCTCATCTTTGAAAGAGTGCCCTTTCTCCTTCAAATGGAGGTGTACTGCTGATTCTGGACCTGAGCTGTTACCCCTCCTATGTTGGGCCATCCTTCTGTTTAATGGCTGTTTGGTTTCCCCAATGTAGAGGTCTGAACATCCTCACTGCATTGGACCGCATATACTATATTGCTCCTTTTATGGTTGGGTACCGGATCCTTTGGGTGGACAAGTCTCTGCCTTAGTGTGTTTGTGGGTTTGAAATAAACAGGGATGTGGTGTTTGCCAAAAATCCTTTTAAGCTTCTCTGACACTCCAGCCATGTAAGGAATGACCAGGTTCTTCCGCTGGGTCTGGGTCTCAGACTGATCCCTTGTTCTTCTGGGATGGCCCACTGCTTTGTTGAAGGCCCACTTTGGATATCCACAGGCCTTAAGTGCTGTCTTCAGGTGCCTGTCTTCCTTCTTCTTGGCTTCTGTGGAGGTGCCAAGGAGAAGCCAAGAAGAAGGAAGACAGGCACCTGAAGACAGCACTTAAGGCCTGTGGATATCCAAAGTGGGCCTTCAACAAAGCAGTGGGCCATCCCAGAAGAACAAGGGATCAGTCTGAGACCCAGACCCAGCGGAAGAACCTGGTCATTCCTTACATGGCTGGAGTGTCAGAGAAGCTTAAAAGGATTTTTGGCAAACACCACATCCCTGTTTATTTCAAACCCACAAACACACTAAGGCAGAGACTTGTCCACCCAAAGGATCCGGTACCCAACCATAAAAGGAGCAATATAGTATATGCGGTCCAATGCAGTGAGGAGTGTTCAGACCTCTACATTGGGGAAACCAAACAGCCATTAAACAGAAGGATGGCCCAACATAGGAGGGGTAACAGCTCAGGTCCAGAATCAGCAGTACACCTCCATTTGAAGGAGAAAGGGCACTCTTTCAAAGATGAGGATGTACACATATTAGACAAAGAAGAGAGGTGGTTTGAAAGAGGAGTAAGGGAGACCATTCATGTGAGCATTGAAAATCCCTCCCTCAACAGAGGTGGTGGCCTCCGGCATAGTTTATCTGCTACTTATCAAGCTGTGCTTTCCACACTACCAAGACAAATCAAAAAGCCTTTACCACCAAGGCCATAGCTAACGACCATTAACGACCCTTTCTTGATAGGTTTCAGCACCTTAAGCCATGGTTCACCTCAAGGCTAAGGATACCATTGTCTCTCTAACAAGCCTATTTAGTTCATCTGATGAGCCTAATTGAGGCCAGGGTGACTAGAGGTCAAAGCTGCCTATAAGAGTCAGGGTTTGCACCAGCTGCATTCAGACCGATGAAGCTGTTTGGATGAACAGCGAAACATTTCTATCTCTCAAAAAAGAAGTCCAGTAGCCATGACTCAACTCCCAGATAAACGCACCTGGATGACTGAGAATCTTCACAGACGTACTGTACAGTTGTTCTGGCAATATACTGAAAGCACAGTGTTTTCCAAATGGAAGCCAGTAGCACAACTGCAGGTCTGCACAATCCAGATTGGTTTTCTTCTGGCTATTGTCCTATGATGGTAATTACTAGACTGTAAACATGAAAAAATGAAACTTAGTGGACTGGTAAAAAACTAAAAGCTTTTGAAGCAAGCCTTTCTTGGTTTTTCTTATTCCATGTTTTGTTTTGTTTTTTTGCCCAGAATGGCTCAAACCAGCAAAAGGCAGATATGAACAATAAAAGAAAGATGAAGAACAACAGCCAAGCTTTAAGTGAGGAAAGGAAAGAAGAACTCATCAAGCAATCCTTGCAAGAACAGGTAATAGGGCCTGTTCTTGTAGATAATATGTTTAGTGGAATGGTGTGTGTTTTTCCTTGCCTGCAGAGGTGGAGCATAGCAAGTGCCCAGTTGATCACGAAATGCAGTGGAGGGAAATTAATTAGAACAAAGTAGTCTTCCTGGTCTCTTTTTACTCAATGGCCAGAATATCGGAAGGTGTGAATTGGTTTACCACCTGTATGTTGCTTTTACTTCTACAAGGTAAAGGGCGATAGATGGAGGGAAGGAGCTGGAAATTTGCTAGGAATTCTCTGAGGCAAGGTTTCCTGTTTTCATATATTGAAGTGACAGGTCTTTGGAACTTGAATCATAGGACAATACTGAAATGGTCCTTACTGATGTGGGGATCTTTTCCAGCATCCCCCCAAAACCCAATGGTTTTGCATCACAATTAGGCAAGCAAGTATACACTGCAAGAAATCAAAACATTTGCAATAGCATTCAACAGCTCCATCTGTTGGACGATATCTATAACAGCTGCATTATTTACTACAGTACCTTAATTATCAACCCCAGATGCACTTTCAGTTTGCAGAATGTGTAGACAGAGTAAATCTACGGTGAAAATCATCATACAGGATTGTCACCTATCCAATAACATATTGTGCCCGCGTATTTCATTCATTTTGCCATGTCCAGTTTCTTCTCTATAAATAGAGAAAGAAAGAAACTGTTGGGGCAAATATATGGTCCAACAATGCATTTGATTTTTGTGATCGGGGTGGCATTTTTTTTAAAAAATGCAGCCAATATGACATATTGGGACAAAAAGGAAATAAATAAATTGTGTGTCATTTCCCAGCAAAGCTGACATAAAGAAGCAGAAATAACATCCTCTGGTTGTCAGTAGCTTGGGTACACTCCAGAGAAGGCAATCTTTCTTCTGTATTCTCGAAGGCTTTCATGGCTAGGATCTGATAGCTGTTGTGAGTTTTTCAGGCTGTTTGGCCGTGTTCTGGAAGTTTTTCTTCCTGACGTTTCAACAGACTCTGTGGCTGACATCTTCAGAGGGCAACCAACTAGGAATTCTCTCTGTGCCCTGGGGTATAGGTATCTCACTCTGTATCCCAGAGCACAGAGAGAACCCCTAATTCCCTGAACTCCTTGCTGTCTGAAGATGCTGGCCACAGAGACTCACAAAACATCAGGAAGAAAAACTTCTAGAACATGGCCAAACAGCTCGAAAAAACTCACAACAGCTATTGTTCTTCTGTTGGGAGAACAGATCACTGAAATTCAATGGGATCAGAAAGTATTCCACCATAATTTATTTATTTATTTATTTATTTACAAAAAATAGCCATCCCACTACCAAATGATCTCTTTATGTTATTTTATATCACCACTGTTCCACTTAGGTAGCCATTGTAGTACAAAACCGAGGGGTTTGGGATACAAGCTTTCCCTGAATGATAGACTACCATGTGTATTTCATATGCATCTATAGGTTCACATAGACTTTGTGTTTATAACTACTTATAACCTTGTAGCTTTAATGTAATGTTGTCTATTAATGCTGTACGATGTCCCTCAGTTCCTTGTTCTCAAATACTTGAACATGTCTTAGTTATACTGGACTGTATATTACCCCTCATTACTGTAAGCTGCCTTGTGCCCTTTTCCAAGGAGAAAGGCGGGCTAAAAATGTTCTAAAATAAATAAATAAATGTTACTTCCACTTCCGTAACCCTACGTCACTCAGAAAGAAAGCATTTTTTTTATGCTTTGGTGGTTTTTCTGTGAGCCCTACCTGACTATAGCTCCTATCTGTAAAAATGCTGGAAAGGCATTCGACAAAATGCCCTTCCAAGCATGGCTGCGGATCTATGCAGTGGGCATGCGGAAGTCTGCCTGACCTCTGGGTATGATGAGAATGCAGAAGGCAAGACTTGCTTGCGTCCCGTTTTACTACCACACTTCAAACTCTTCCATCATGCGTGAAGAGAGTGGCTGCGCTTTCTCACTCTAGATATTTAATTTGGCAGATTCAAACACTTTTAGACAAGGGGCCATTTTGGTATCTTAAAATCCACTGGACATCTCATTGTGTCAGAAAATATACAACACAGCACAATACACACAGATTGCTAGTGTGATATACTGTTGAGATAAAGTATTAACACACTGAACAGATGGGAAGTACAAGAAGAGGACAAGGAAAACCATATTTACAGCATGCTGACATTATGCAGAGTTTGAAGACCATGCCACACATAAGGGGGTATAAGATATCAGGAATATATTGCAGCTCCTAGCAATGTTCCTCCTTCAGAGCATCAATGCTGTCCTAGATACATTAGACTGATATGCTGTAAATGGTAGGAGGGTATTGCAAGGAAAATATTTTCAGAAGAGGTAGATGTGTTGGTCTGTGCTAGCATATCAAGCAAAGACAAAAAAAAAATGAAGCTGACAAAGAATTGTGTCCCCTTAAAGACCAACTGCTTTATTTTAACGTGAGCGTCTGTGGACAGGTCCGCATCCTCAGAAGGAAAATATTGTGACGGTTGCAAGAAATTTTAAAGAACGTACACAGCTTGCAGTACACTTCTTGCCCTTTTGTTCAGGCCGTTACCTTCAACATGAAGAGCTCCTTCAGTGGGTATAATTTGGTAGGGCCTTTGCGAAAACCATACATCTTTGTGATGACTGGATTCGAGCTGGGGCAGTAAGAAGGGGCCAACCGGTCACCTTTATTTATTTATTTATTTATTTATTTATTTATTTATTTATTTATTTATTTATTTATTTATTTGATTTTTATACCCTACACCATCTAGCAACAAAGCCACTCTGGGTGGCTTACAAAATATAAAGAAGTACCAAGATACAAAATATAACATCAACACAATAAAATAGATAAACAGTTTAACATAGTAAACATACTAAGCATAACTAAGTCAACCAAAATCGAAACAGAAGACTAGGATGGGCTAAGATGGAGCAAGACAGCGTAAGCAGCAGAGAATCATAAGGAATCTAAGCTAATATGACTTCCTTCCTGTTTTTCTGGCTCTTGATCATTCCTCAGCAGTTCTACAGACATCCAGGAGTGCAGAAGTGGCACATTTTGTATGGGGAGCAAGCATGCAAGTAGTTGTGGAGAACTGCTGTCCTACAGCTACTGAATTGCCACCACAGTTCAGCAGTAGCAAATGAATGGCAGCCCTTGCTAGCTGGTAGAGGGGCAATGCAGCCTTTTATCCACCAAATCTTGCTCATTCCAGATAAGTGGAAGCAGTAGTATGGGAACATTGGAGAAGGATTTTTGTACCATATGCTACAGCCTACTGTAGTTCAGTTGACTATATTTGCTCACTAAGGTGGATAGAATTGTAGCACAAAAGCATAGCAGCAGGTGGCAGTGCAGAATTACTGGGTGGGTGATTGGTCCAAGAAAAGATGCTCTGGGGGGGGGGGGAGAAATCACATTTTCCTAGGAACAGCAGGTTGCCCTTTGAATAATGGGAGAATGAAATGTCCATCAAATCAAGACATTTGCTGAAGGAAAGATACTTTAATATAGGAGGAATACAGTTTAAATGAAGATTGTGTATCAGCTAGTTTGGTATGTTGGAAACAGCCATCTAGATCTCTTCTAAGAAAGAACAAATTATGCTGTCATTGCACATCAAGCATTAGCTTTTATCATGAGAATTTTAAAACATAATGCTGATGAATACAATATGTGTGTGCGTGCATGTGTGTATCTCTTTCAGCATTATCTTGAAACCTACAAGAACCTCTACAAGTTGAGAAATATCTTATGTGAACGTTACAGGACTTTGTTGAATGAGAAAGTTCAAAAGCAACGGAGGCAGATCCAACGGTTTAATCTCAGTCTCCCAACACATCTTAAAAACAAAGCTAAAAAGGTAGGAAGTACTATTTTGTGGAAGGAAAAGGAAAGATTGCCCTGTAGATCTTTTGACTTTTGAGCTCTCATCTTGTTTTAGTGCATTCTAGTGTTTTTTGTAGCTGTTAAAAATGCAAGACACAATATTTGACTAGTAATAAATAACAAATACAATTTTAACCAAGAGCCTAAGCACCAGTTAAACATTGGTGTAGCATGAGGCTGTGTTCCTAATATTGCTGTTTGTCGCTCTGATGGTGATGTTTCAGAGAGCTGCACCTGGTTATAATATTGTATAAAATTCTGCAGTATTGTTCCCAATGCCCCAGTGACTATTTGGGGGGGGGGGGCACTGAAATGTGTTTTGTCCTCAAGCAAATTATTACTCTTGCCAGGTCTTTGTATTTTGTTAATTTTCCAATTCTTCATCTTATTTGCTGGCATCCTCTGGAATTGCAATGTCTTTGCTTTATTACTGTTGTTTCTGATGTATTGAGATCAAAACATCTGTCCATTTAAATCAAACATACCACAGGATCTTAACTTGGCCATTCTCTGACACCTTCAATACCTGTAGTACCCATGGATTCCTGTATGCTGGCAGATTATATATATTATCAGTGGTGCTAATTTTACACCCCTATTGTGTCTAGCTTTGCAGTCTGTCTGTGCAATGTGTTCCATTTGTAAAATGCTTGAGATATTTCAGATAATTGTGGTGATCAAGCACAACAGTGCTCTATAGAATGTGCAGCTCAAATGAGACCATGGCTCTGAGGAGTCAAATAGCAAGGGATGTGAGTGAGAGCTTTGTGGAGAAGTCTTGGTACCTCACAACGGGCAGGGTGAGCTAAAGCCCTGCCAGCCCAAAGTGCCATTGGAACCCAACTGATGTGAGTCAAAGTGAGTCAAAAGATGGCCAAAATATTATTAATTGCACCTACAGTGGGACATGAATTGTGTTCCTTTTGGAAGTGCGACGGCAGCACAGCTGTGGTTTCCTATGTGTCCAGTTACGCAGCTTGTCACCCAGTAAATAATGTCTGTGCTGATTTTATAACCTACAGCAATTTGCTGTGTATAGTTGCACAGATTTGCATTTACTGAAGTATAAAACGACAATAGGATTGGACATATTAAAAAAAAAACCAAATTGAAATATTTTATACCCATAAGGGGGGAAAAGCAAATGTTTGTGAAGAAAAACAAATTTGTAAAACATTTATAGTTTAAATATTTTGGGCTGTACAGTATAAGATTTATATTTAAATGATGGTGCAAGTTTAAATTTGTAAACCTAAATGCGCCTCAAACTAGGTAGAATATGCTCCTCAATAAATATGGATCTGATTGTGCTGGTTATTTTATAAAGTGCCTTTTAATTTCTTTATCAATGCATATTTGTACTTAGAATATATTTTCTTGAGTGTTACTTTCATTGGAAAAGCAGTGAGTATATGCTCATTTCCCCCTCTTTATTTTTGTTTCCTTCTCCCCTACACTATTTCTCAACTCATAGGCAAATTATTATGTAGCAGAATAGAGCATGCACATCGTGTATTTTTCAATTTTTTAACTTACAATGTTAATGTTAGAAAGAATATTTGAACATTAATTTTAAAAGAACAATGATGACTTGACTTATCTGAAATGTATATATTATTTTCAATGATCCAAGTCTCTCATCAGATACTATCCGGGACAGAAATAAGCTACTCTGAATCTTATTACATGTTTAAAAAACAGAATTAGCATCTATACCAGCTATGCACAATCTTTCTCCAATTATTCATAGTTAAAGAAAAAGAAAATATAATGTGTTACAATGTGAAATGACCTTGCATCACTACTATATATTGCAAGTTTAAGCAATTTTTATGCAGGCTGTGTCAGGCACTAAACCAAGTGGCATAAAATAAGGAACTCTACTTTCACAAGACATCTCTTCTCGACTCAAATTTCTAAGAAACAAACACTCAGCTTTTCTCTGTAAGAAGAAATGATATCTCCTGTTTTAAGAAAGCTACTAGATAGACAGTCTCTACAAATCAATTCTAAAATATAGGTTGTAATCTTATTAGCATGCTATTAATATGTACATAAACTGTAGTCTGTGTCTCAACCTAAATACACAAATTGGGAAATCAAAGAGAAAATCTTCACACCTTTTGCTGGCTTCATCCTCAGCTTTTATTTTATCTTACAACAACTTCCTTAAAAGAATTTCCTCTTCTAAAGGAAACACTTCTCCATATTTAAGAGGAGAATACTGCATTAAATTCTCCTTGCAGCTATTTGATTATGATCATGGAGGCAGTAGGAACCCTTTTATTGTGATCTCATGGATTTTTAACTGCTTTGAGTGTTGACAGCAATGGAATAATAATTTTGAACAACACTTCAGACTTTGTTTTTATCATTCGAGAGAGCGAAAAAAGTTGCTGTTGGAAGTAAATTCCTCTTAGTTCTAGGTATGGGGGTGGAATTATTCACTGTGTAGAAACAACTTTAGATATGCAGGAATCAAGATGATCAGTGTGTGTTACAGTAACTAATCTTAAATGTGTTCATAACTCTGTATGATTCAACAGTATATCATATCAGTCTCTGTAAATTTTCTTTTATGCCTTGTGTTATTTTACCTTAATCATAGCTATTGAAATGAACTGAACTGATTACCAGGAAACCAAAATACAGCTTGGATTAAAAAGGTCTTTGTACAGACAAATCCTCAAAAGATTGCTAAAGCAACTTATAGTGAATTTCATAATAAGACAAAGCAAAGTAACCTGAGATGAAGTTTATTATAAGACTAAGCGTACGATATACAGACAGTCAAATAGATGCAAATACAGTTTGTCAGGATGTCTGGGGGTGAAACTACAGTACACTCTATGTTTGGTACAGCTGCTGATATTAAAAAGAAAACACACCCAGTATTTTGAGTGTAACATCGCTATACACTAACTGACCCATGTTGATATCTCACCCACTAGACATTTTCCAGCCTGTACCGGAGGTGGTCAAAATGTGCAGTGGATAATACAGGATGAATCGGTGTTATGGAGGAGACAGACATATTAGACAGAGAGGAGTACCACCTTAGGCAGCAGATTTAGAGTGTCATAAAGGGGCAGAAAATAGTGAGAGGTGATAATTGCAATGCTTCAGGGATGGGAGAAGTACCTGTGGGATTTTCAACTTCATATTCTAAAATAATCTGACTGAAGTAAAATATTATGACCTTGACATTGTAGGGGAGGGGAGGGCAGCATGTCCAGCTCTACACAAGTTAAGATGTCAAAATAATAGAATGCTAAAATATTAAATTATGGAGAGGCAGCAAGAAGAGAAAAAAGCACAACAGAAAACCCAAATGCCTGTTAGAGGAGGATGTTTTTAGCCAACTGTATCAATGCTACCAATGCAGATGTCAAGCAGATCCCTCTTGGGGAGGGGACACTGCACAGAGAGAACAGCACTTCTGACTACCACTCTTCGTACTGTTGCTGATCACAACATCCAGAGAAGACCCTCCTTAACAGCATAAAGACTTGTGCTAGTTGTAGGGGGGTAGGAAGCAGAGAAGTAACTGTGGGAATGTTGTTGTGGGAGACAGTCCATTTGCCTGTATCCACCATAGCTCCAAGTCCATGAAACCTGGAACTTGATGTGGATATTAAGACCTATGAGTAGTCATCTCAAAATTAGTTTGTTTTAAATAGGTAAAATAATTTTAATTTGTTAACAACTACTGTATTTGTAGCCTAGCAATATTTCTCTAGAAGAAAGACCATCCTAACTTTGCCTACAGAGAAAAACAAAACCCTCCATTTAAACCTGGAATGTTTGTTTCTTGAGGGGACCTTCAGGCCGCCCAAGTTGCTTTCCTCTAAAAGCACAGACATTATTCAAACAGAAGATGTAGCAATATAGCCTGATAAAAGATGTGAGTGAGTGAGCAGAAGAAAAGCTGAAGGAGCCCTGGCTCCGGAGAAAAAAATCCAGCAAGACAGTAAAAAGGGAAGGGAAGGGAAGGGAAGGAAGGAAGGAAGGAAATACAGAAAGAACAGGGTTTGGAGCGAGAATTTCTAACCCCTGTGAAACAGGATACATCTACCAGTTTACACTAAATTAACTAATATCCTTCCTCATCACTCAACTGAGACCTCATTGGAATACCTGATTTATACCCGTCTACTTCTACCTCTTCTATACCATTTGTTCTCTACTCAGTCACCAAGCCCAATTACTTCTCCTCCTCCTGGCCTCTGTACCTCAGGTATTGATGATGAAGGATTAATGGACCATCATGTGTTTTAGTTACCTCAGTGGACTTATCTCACTTTGAGTAACTACCAGCCTTATCTGCTTTTCTATGAATATTGGCATAAGAAACTAAAGAACAAATACTGTGTAATATCAGACAGCGAAGAGGTGCTGCAACTGAAATTTAGGAGGTATCTGGAATTGTTTATAGGTTGATAGGTTTATATTTAAAGCCCAATATGTTCTGAAGGAACTGGCAAACCATTCCAGTATTCCTGCCAAGAAAACCTCCATGGAGATGGGGTCACGAAAAGTCGGTCACGACTGTAACGATACAACACAACACACATGTTCTGAAGCAGTAGATACTAATCAACACATTATTTCAAACAGGAGGATCATTAGAAGGAGTCACTTTCAGACAGTCTTTCAGAAATGCAGTTGATAACATTGTTGTGCTTAAATTTGGTTATTATTTTATGTGGATGGGAAATTCTATGTAACTAGTATCTGCTGTCTCTATTAAATACGTTTCTTAGAACTAAGGGGAAAGGGTATCACATTTTCACACCTTCCAAAATGTGGAATACTATTATTTCCAATTTAAAATAATATATTTATTGCAAATTCTACATGAACGCTTTCCCCTTTTTTTGATCAACATAATTATCTTACACTGCAATTCTATAAAAGGTTTGCTTAGAACAGAGCACCACAGAACTCAGCAGGATGTACTTCTGGGAAAACATGCCATAGATTGCACCAATTCTCTAATTCCCCTGTTAAAGTTTAGTGCTGTCAAAAGTATGGCAGATGGATATGATCCTAAACATTAATTTGTGCAGTTTTCTAAAGATGATTTTTATTAGAGTGCTATTGTATATTCTTAACAATTCCTTTTTTTTAAAACAATCTGTATTTTAAACCATGGAAAATGCATGCCAGCTTACTAATCAATTTACATGTAAAACTTTGCATTAAAAGTATGAATATATATATCATATCCTTCTGCTGCCACTTTAGAAAACTTTTAATATTATTGTTGTGATTATTATATCATTTCCCCTGAAGTAGATAACTCAAAATTTTCTATGATCAGAAGAGCTTAAACTAGTCTAGCTAGTAATAGTGACTGAGCGACACAATTCCTTCATTACTGTCAGTCTGTCATATGGAATGATTTTGTTTATTATGAAAATCTAACGTCCAAGACCCCTGCCTACTCTTTACTTCAATGTAGCTCTATTGCCTCATGGTTTAACATCCTAATTCAAATTTCAGAAACTGCTAGCTGCAGCCAAACCTGCTTTAATTGTTTAATGCTATAAATTTGGGAGATATATCATTACTTACAGCAGCATGTAGAATGTGCTGTGTTTTCCCAATAAAATAGGGGTGACCAACACCAGAAGCAAAACAATATTGCTGTTAAAGTAAGCAGTCTACTTGCAATTCTTCCTTTAAATCACTATACAATGGTGAACATTATTGGAGCTTAAACAGTCACACAGTAGTATACTGTATATACGTGAGAATATTTGGTGTTAAAATATTGGCACCTCTATGCATTAATTATTTTATATCTATTTTATTTATTGGACTTACATACTGCTCCAACTATCCTACAGGCTACTCTGGGTGGTGCATTAAACATGTTTACAGTACTTCTTTTACCAGCGTATTCTGATGCTGTAAGCCAAGGAGAAAAAAACCAACCTGCACATTTTCAGAGATTCTACTTAAACAACAACACTGTTTATTTTTCAAATTTGTATTTTCTTTCTTTCCGTGTGTTGTGAAAGGCTATTACATCCACAGTGACCATAAAGCTGGGCTAGGGCTTGATGAAATAACAAAGAAAGGCAGGCAAATGCTCCTCTCCATGCCATTTGAATTTCAGTAACTTTATTGGCACTATAAAGTTTTAAAGTGTGGGGAAAGTTAAAACAATGAGGCAGCAGTAAAAAAAAAAAAGGCTGCAGCTCTGTCCCCGCCCCACCCCCTCAGCATAAAGGGCTTGTTTTACTTTTCATAATTTGTCAGCAGGTTCTGTTTATGAACAAGTAGCTGCACTTTTAATAGCCATTTGTGATAGTGTCAATTTTCAAAGGGAGCAGCCCATCCATATGAATTTGTTTGCCACTTACTCTTTCCCTCGGGCTCCTCCAAAGACATAACTACCATTCCGCCATTCGCCTAAACGGAAAATAATATTTGAGCTCAAGACAAAATGAGGTCATTTAATATGTTCCTATGACTGAGGTCTGGATGAGGGACTTGATATTTCCGTCATAAATTAATCTTGTTAGTGCAGCATAGCAACCATTTGTACTCTAAACCACGCCTTTAATGAGATGTTTGGATTTTTGCTTCCTTCCCCCTACTCCTCAAAGGGGATCCAGCCCAATCTGAAATAAAGTAATAAGAGGTAACTGTAGCTTATATTAACAGTCTGTTACCAGGAGTATGACTACACGGAATACTGTGGGGTTTGCGCCACTTAAGGTGCAGATTGTGTGGCGAAGTCCTTGTGTTGTGAAGCAGAAGCTTAGTTCTGATAGGTGTGAAAGTGGACTTCAAAAGGTTATCTGCCCAAAAGTTTAAAAACATATGTGACCAGAGATGAGGTTATTTCTGTATGCATTACTTGAAAGTAGAAGAAAAGAGTAATGTATGGGAAGGAAAAGGTGGTGAGGTGATCCTTGTTATGGAATCATTCTGATGAGCAAATTATGATGTATTCTGCAAAATTGCTGATAAAACTTTTAATATCCTGTACTCTTTTACTGCTAATACCTTTCTGTGTTATTTTTCTATATACAAGTTTTTGATCAATGTAGTAGTCTGAATCTGTAAAGGAGAAACTGTCTTTAAAGAGAACCATAAAAGGATCAGCAGAGGTGGGACCAGGGGAAGGAAGGAAAGAGGGTGCCTGTGGTTTAGAATGCAACTCATATTGCATCCTGTTAAAACAGTTAACTCCCAGATCAATCTGGAGCCCTTGTGTGAGCACTACTTGCTATTGCAAACATAATAAAGGTTGTGAATCAAATTACAGGAAATACAAATCATTCCAATTTGTCTTTCTAGTATAATCACACCGTAAGAGAGCTTACAGCTATTGAATGGGTTCTGTTTCAGTCATGTCATTGACTGCACTTGCACCAACCAACATCAGAGAAAATGTGGGAGAAATAGAACAGATCTTTCTTAATTTGCATCTGCCCTCTTCCAAGTGACTTCTACATATTGTACTCCTCTACCTATTTCTATCTTCTGTCTGATCTCTAAATGTTATTATTACAAAGTTACTTGCACTGAACACTCTGGGACTTTTCAAAGCTATTCAGAGGCAGCAGACTAAAACCTGCAAAGTGCTGAGATGCTTGCCTTGGTTATGTGGACAAATTTGTTATTGAAGGTCTGTTGGTTGAAAACAAATCCTTAGGTGGAATTTTTCTTTAAACCTATAATTGATCTGGCATGAATAATAGTTGCTATAGTTTGTGTACACATAATTTTGGATGCTAGGACAGTGTCAGCCACCCATTTCAGTATCTCTTGTTCAGTAAGATTCCAGATTTTACAAAAAACCAACATTTTAAAATTAAAACTCACACACAAATCTATGCTTAACTGTTAAGTCTATTTTAATTGAAGCTGATGTGCAATAACTTCTCTAGCAACTTATATCTAAGACACCAATTGGAAAGTTAGCATTTATATTATTACTTTTATCTCTATACATTATGTGAATTTACTTAGGAAGGATATGATGTGTGATATGAAATTATTTCACAATAGCACAATTTTAAAATAGATGTGCCCCACCTACATCAGTCTTTCGAAGAGTTCTGTAAAAATGAATGTCCTTTCAACTCGGCGTATTATTTAATATTATTTAAAATATATATTAAAATAAATAATAATATACCGGTTTAAAAATTGATTATCAATCATTGCTTTTATACATGGGGGGGGGGGGGAGAGAGAGAAAAGGACATAGGGATTGTCAAAACTCATGTTTTCCTTTCTCAAAAATTATTTTTATCCCGGCTGACAGTAATTGTGATGTCTAATGAGACAATGTTGAAGGGGAACAGAAGAAGACTACAATAAGGTTTATAAGCCTGTCAGCGGGAATATGTGGCCACAAATTACTGAGTAAATGAAACATCCTGCTTCCTAAGCCTGAGTTTGTGAATCTTATGTCAAAGCATTTGGGGTGGAGCAAAAGCACCAGGCAGTGTTAGGAATACCTGCTGAGCCCTAATTGGTGCCCACTGTTGTTAATGGCTTCCTGTGGTTGAATGTTTACTTGTCATTTGTTTTGAGCTTTGTTTCCCAGCCTCTAGGGGTAAAAAATACCGACCAAAATTTTAACCTTCTTTTTCAAAAGCCTATTCCCAGTCATAAAGTGCCTTTCTGCAAGGTGTCTCACAATATGAAATACCTGGAGTCTATACCACAGTCAAGTAGTTACTTGGTAAGGTTCAAGTCTCTGCTTAGTTTATTATTATTATTATTATTATTATTATTATTATTATTATTATTATTATTATTATTATTATTATTATTATTATTATTGTTATTATTATTGTTGTTGTTGTTGTTGTTGTTGTTTTGTTGTTGTTTTAGAAAATGTTGCTAGGGCTGAAAAGTGTACCTGGAAGAATGGTTACCCTTTCATCCCATCTGGGACCTCAGGAAAGATATTCTGTTTAGGCAGAGCATTCCAAAATATATATTGCTATAGAAACTATAAGTTACCATCCCACCTTGGCCATTGGTTTTGTATCTCTTCCTTCCATTTATGTTGGTTAAAAAGGTTCACGGATCTGGACTACAAGAGTTGGTGCTGCAGAAAAAGAGCACTTCTCAATTTGAGCCTCAATTGCTTATCTGGTAGTATTGTTAACTTAACTGAGCATTGAAATAAGTATAATCTGTATGGAAATTCCAGGGATTTGAATACTTCTGCTTATACATACAGCAGTCACAGTGTGGGTTTAGGAAGATTTCAACTTTCCCATGCTTCCAGTTCAAGGTACCTGGAAGCAACTGCCTCTAGTTCCCATGTATCCATTCTCAATCTCCTAATGCAAATTGTTAATTGTCATTAGGAAGTCAGACATTCCCTTATCACTAGGAAAATAATTTTAAACTACCAATTTGGATCTGATCACTGCATAAGTATTAGAAACTTACTTTATTTAAGTTACAGCATATTTTATTTACCCAACAGAAGTGGATAGGCCTTTGACTTTTATGCATATTTCCCTAGTAATCTGTCCTTCTGGAGATTTGCTTTGTTTTCTTTGAATTACAAATAGATCCTAAAGAGCAACTCACAGCCCTTTGTGAAAATGCTTGTTATCTGCAGGAACTAGCTCATAATCTACATAACCTGAAATTCTTTCTTAAATGTAGATTGTTTTTTACTTGTGTATATAGGCAGTAGCAAAACACTTAACTATTTAAAAAGTAATACTTTTTTGCCAATTTATCATTACATGCTTGTTTTTAAAATAAGTAATGGGGCAGCAGTGAGGGGCCTGCTTCCTTCCCTTGACATATGCTGTGCTCTTATCAATGAGTTTGTTGTTGTTATTGTTGTTGTTGCTATAGTCATGTACTGATAGACAACAGAATAATGTGCATGTCCTAGAAAATAGCTGTAATAGCCTGTAGGAGGAGACTTGCATTTATTTTCCGATTGAGTTACTACTGAAAATGAAGTAAGGGAATTTGGAAAAACATAAAATATTTTCATATATTACAGTGGACCCTTGTATAACAAACAGCTTGTATAACATAAAATTTGTACAACATAAAAAATTCTGGAGATAGGGGAAATTTGCTTAACATAATCGCCTATGGGGAAAATCCGTACAACATAAAAACGGGATTACTCCATTTTCAATGCATTCCTATAGTATAAAGGAAAATTTGTTTAACATAATTTTATTTGGAACAAATTAATTCCTTTATACAAGGTACCACTGTATTTTACATTAATGCAAGCTTATTTTCTGAACTCATGTTTAATCATATCTGTCATTTTGGTGTATCTTTAAATGCCTGCTTAAAGGTGAAAATGGATAAATATATCAAAGAACTGTTTTTTTATTTTAATTATAATTACAAATAACTACTGTAATTCTGTTTGTGCAGCTCACATAGAATTGATTACAGCAATTAGTGCAGCTCATATAGAATTGATTACAACAAGTATTTTAGTTTTGTACGACTAATGTGATGGCTCTTAATTTTCACACAGGTAATTTGGCTAAATAGCTCACTGAGTTAGGTATCTGGATGCAGAACCAGAGGTTTATTTTATTTATTTATTTATTTGTTTTATATACCACCCACCTGGCTGCCATGGTCACCATCAGATTATATAAGATTCATCAAATTATATAAAAGTCATAAAATCAATAAAATATATAATTTAACTTACAGTTAAAAATATGACATGGACAAAACACTAACTTACAGTAAAAGCAGTCAAGAGATGATGGGTTGTTGGTTGGTTTAAAACTCTGCATTCTGTTGGTGGGATTTTTCTGTGCCTCCGTATCCTCAACTGCCCCACCTGGGATGAACACATAGGGCAGGCAGAACTCAGTGGAAGAAGGCATTCTGCCAGATATCAAGGTCCCAAACCATTTAGGGCATTGTATGTTAATTTCATAGCTGCCTAGATGCCCTAAGTACATCCAATTTTGCCTAATTTTGGAAGATAATCAGGGTCAGCCCTGGTTAGTACTTGGATACCAGGTGCTGTAGGCATCTGGAGTAGGAACTGGCAAGCCACTCCAGTATTCCTGCCAAGAAAACTCCATGGACGTGAAGTCACGAAGGGTCGGTCACGACTGTAATGATACAATACACACATATGTTAGTGTCATCACTTGAAAGCAGGAACAGTAATGGAAGATTACCAGTGAAAGGTGTCCCGAGTGGGAGAAATATGTTGGTTTCTAGTCAGTCCACTAAAAATTGGGTCGCTGTGTTCAGGACATGCTGGCGTTTCCCTATCAGCTTCATGGGTAACCCTATGTCAACAGCATTACAGTAGTCTGTTCTCAAGACTACCAGTACATGGACCAGCATGGTGAGGAGACCTGGTGCCAAGATAGGGGCACAGTTGGGCAATTTGCCTAAGTACAGTGCTGGGTCCTGCAACATGTCCAGATGCAACCTTAGGGCTGAGAGTAGCCCCTCCAAAGGAAAGGGAGGCTCCCAAGCCACAGACAGCAGGGGCAACCACCTGAAGGACTTCACCCTCTCCAGGTTCACAGTGTGGTGGTTGTCTCCAAACCACCCCAGCATGGCATGGGATTCCTAACCCTTCCAGATGGAGCCTGTGGTCAAGCTGCCCAGTCCCACTCCGAGTATGTTATACCTAGAATTCCTTGATGTCTTTAGTCAGTATTGATTTGCTGGCGAAACAATTATTATTATTAGGGAGGGTCAGAGGGAAGAGCAAACCACTTCTATTATTTATTTATTTATTTATTTATTTATTTATTTATTTATTTATTTCTATACCACCCATCTTCCCAAAGGAACTCCCCCCACCCTCACCCCCAGCTATTACAGATATCATAAACTATAAAGAATAGGAGAGGGTAGGTATGAGTAGTATGTTTTAGTAGCATGCTTTCATTTAATGTTCACATTTTGCCAAATCGTGTCTAGACAACAGGCAACAATCTGTTGTGAAAATATTGTATTCAATAGCATCACTCCACGCTTAGGATGTACTGTCTATTACAAGATACAGCAGTTAGTGAAATAAATAACAGTATATTTACTTCTGTTGCTTATTATTGGCTAAAAGCATGTATTATCCTTCTAATTTTTTTTCTCCTGCTTTATTTTCTTTTAAGATTATTGGCTTGCAGAATGAGTTAACTAAACTTGGAATCATTAAAAACCAGCAAGACTATGAAGACTTTTGGAATCTTGCCCAAGAGAGCATTTCTGGTTCAAAGCTGAAAGAAAAACTCCCAGACATAAAAGCAAAAAGTTGAGTACCTATCCCCAAGCCATGATGCAAATTTCTCCTCAGAAAATGTTGACCACTGAAGTTTAATTGGATAGAAAGGAACATCTCTTTGGGGGAAAATATTCAAAGGAGGAGAAATTCTCCTGGTCAAGGTTCAAAGTTTTGTATTATAGGTGGTGGTGGGGAGTAAAAAGTTTTTTAGAGCCTCATGGCGCAGTGTTTAAATGCCTGTACTGCAGGTAAAACTGTGCTCACGAACTGGGGTTCAATCCCAGGTAGCAGGCTCAAGGTTCACTCAGCCTTCCATCCTTCCGAGGTCGGTAAAATGAGTACCCAGCTTGCTTGGGGGGGGGGCAATGTGTAGCCTGCACACTGTAATTAAAATTGTAAACCGCCCAGAGACTACTTAAAGTGGTATGGAGTGGTATATAAGCAGAACACTTTTGCTTTTGCTTTAAAAAGACAAAAATGTAACAGACTCGGTTTATATATATATATTTAAATCCCATTAGAATTCCTTTCTAAATGTTGCTTTACCATGAAAAAGGAATGGCCGAATTGACAGAAATGGTGTAGGAAAGATTCAGCACCAAATGATTATTTTCTAGAAATGAGAAAAATCATTCATGTGAGTTACCCAACAGTTACTTTGTGCTTTTAATCTGCAGTGTTTGCAGCTAAATCCGTATTTCTCTCCACGTCAGCACGGGCCAATCCACCACAGCTTGTTAATGGCTCTGCAAACAATGTCAGGCTGAAACAAGTAAGTAAATAAGGTTTGGGAGGTTTTTGTTTATAATCTGAATGGTTTAAAGTTTTGCTTTAATTTTTAATGCTTTTCATTATAGCCAGCAACTCAGGGTGAGATTACTTCTCTTCTGTTTCTTCAATCATTATGATCTACGTGGGGTAATCACTTTGATAGGTTGGTCTCTTGTGGTGTTTGGATACATTTTTTATCTCCCCAGCATTTGTAAATATGTGTCAAGAAACGTTCTTACAGTTAAAATCTTACTTAGATTTTAAAATCAGTATTATCCCTATGTTGAACTCTGCTGAGATTAAGCATCCTACCTAAAAATCAGTACCTTCTAATTCTGAACTGCATTCATATAATTTGTATATTAATCCCTTTTGGCTGAAAGGTTTCCTTACACCTGTGTGCAAAATACCTAAAAGCGAACCTGCTCTTTTCATTCCATAGTTCATATATTTATATATAGATGGGGTGCAACCAGGGCCAGGGCCTGGCCTTTTTGAATTCTAGGCAAGACTAAATAGTTGTGCCCCCCCCCCCATTTTCAAAAACAGACAAATTGTAGGAAAATGTGTCTCTCTCAGATCAGTTGTGAGCTCCTCTGAATTCAGTTCTGGGCCCCTCAGGTAAGTTCTGAGACCCTTTGAGGTCAGTTTTGCACCCCTCTCAGATCTGTGCAATAGGGGGTCGCCTAGTTTGCCTGGTGTCAGCTCCAGCCCTGGGTGCAACATAGACTAACCTCCTCATGGCGCACCCTGGGCAACATGACTTATCACAGCTAAATAGATGGCACATTTCAGCTGATGGACCTCACAAGGCCTTCCCAGGGAGAAGCAGCAGCATGAGCACTGAAAGCAAGTAATAATGCTGTATTATTCTGTTATGACATACAAAATAAAGACATGTATCTACATAATGGATTGTTTTGGGGTGGGGAGAGATAACCAACAGATAACATGTAGCCTTGCATACTCCAAGTGCCTTTGTTCCTATCCAGCACAGCCAGCACTGAGGAATGATGATGGCTGAGCAGGCCAGCAACATCTGCAGGGCCACAAATTGCCCGACCCTGGGACCAAGAGAAGGAAGTTCAGTTTGCTACAGGGATTTTTTCAAAGTGCTTAAGTGAAAATAATAGGGCTTAATGAGGTGTTTGTCCATGCAGCTTCAAATGCTCTCTGTTGTTCATTGTTCCCAAAATTGTAGGGTTAAGGAATAGTATTGATAAGCAGTCCCATGGCTAAGCACTTCCTGAGCGTGGGCTAAAACTTAGCTCTTACCTTCTTCTCCTGTATGAAAATGGACAAAATCCTATTGGTGTAATTTTATGCTGGTATAACTTGGACAAGAAACATTGAATTCCAAACTTTTCATGTGTCTTTAGGAAATACAGTAACCCCCCGCCGATCGTGGGGGTTAGGGACCCACCCCACCCGCGATGCAAGAAAATCCGTGATATGCGGAAGCGGGTGGGGGGTGGGGGTGGGTGGGGCAATCCTGGCTGCCCCGAGGCTTCTCAGGGGAGCCTGGTTGAGCAGCGCGGAGTGACCCGATTGCACCACGCCGCCCCTCCTGGCCGCCCCGAGGCTTCTCGGGGCTGCGTGGGAGGGTGGCGCGGAGCGACCCGATCGCCCCCCATCGCCCTCCCATGCACCCCCCCTGAGGCTTTTTGGGTGGGCGGGGGGCGGCACAGAGCGACCCGGCTGCCCCCTGCCCCCCCCCCCACGGTGCAGGTACTGCGATCCCGCAATGTAGCAGGGTCACGGTACCTGAACCGCGAAATGGCGCGGGGGGGTCACTCTATCTTTTTATGTGTTATCAAGTAACTTCCAACTTATAACAGCCTTCCAGGTTAGCGGTCTTCAAAAGGTCCTATCATTAGGAGCCTGGAAGGAGAAATCAAGGAAGTGGGCCCTTCTCTATAGTCGCTCATTGGCCCCGAGTCGGGAATGAGCTGCCATCTGAAATTTGCCTGACTCTTCCTCTGATGACCTTTAAGAAATCATTTAAAATGTTCCAATTCTGGCAGGCTTTCCAAATAGTAATACTATTCCACCCATCTTGCCCACCGATAGTATCAGCCTGTCACTTTAAACTGCTACCTGTTTTTAATATATTAATACAATATATTAATTTCAATTTCAATTTCACTTTTACACTAAGTTTATGTTATTTTATGTTATTATCATAGCTTTACATTCCCCAGCGTGACCTTTCGTCAGATCAATAAGTACCTGATCAATAATGGAGTTCATATAAATCTCGCAGGATTCTTGACAAATCTGTGTTGGCTTCTAGTTATTACTGCATTGTTTTCAAGGTATTTGCAGAGTGACCATTTTATAATCTGCTTCAGAATTTTTCCTGGAAGAGATATTAGGCTGCTAGTTATCAGGTTCCTCCTTTTTGACATCTGAGCAAAATGTGGCATTGGAGCAGTCACTGAAAGATGTGTTTGTTTGGACATGTCCTATGTGCCAATGAGGAAACTCCAGCCAAAAAGGGTCTCGCCCTGGAGGTCAGCAGATCCTGACTGAGGGGACAGCCAAAACAGTGCTGGAGGAACACCCTTGAGAATGACATGAAGTTATCCTGGGTTTAGCCAGACCTAGCCCATGAATGTGCCAAGTGGAAGGCCAAATCAAGAATAGCAGATCCCACCGCTAAGTGGGACAAATGCTAAGAAAAAGAAGAAGAGGTTCCTCCTTTTTGCCCTTTTGGAAGATTTTTGTTCTTTTCTTTTAGTGTCTCTTGTTAACCTCCGCTCATTCTCAGCTTTCGCCTTCCTAACACAATCCTCCCAAATCCAATCCTTTGCTGCCTGCCTGCACCCTTCCTTGACAGCCTGGCTTTCCTTCCTCTGCCTTTTATTTTCAGGTCCTCTGTGAGCTTTTTGTGAAGCCAAAATGGTGGGGATTTGCCTCCACTTTTCATCTTCTTCTTGCAATTGTTTGCAGTTGCTTCTCCAGAATTTCCTTTTTAAGACACTTCCACTCATCTTGGGGAACACTTTTGTATTAGGAGTTCCTGTCATGGGGAATATACAGTACTGTAGAAGTATGTCTAGCCTCTTCTTGTCTGCTGTATATGAAGTGACTGAAGATACTTTTATTTATTTATTTATTTATTTATTTATTTATTTATTTATTTATTTATTTATTTATTTATACCCCTGCTTTTCTCCTTGGAAAAAGACTCAAGGCGACTTACAGTAATGAGGGACAATATACAGTCCAGTACAGCTTTTGCACAGCTCTGCCACATTAGATGAAATCCTGTTCATGCAGCTAAGTCACAATGAGAAGGCAGGAGAGCTTTTACCTTCCAAATTTTACCACCACAAGGCTGGCATTACCAGTGGCGCCCGTGTTTGGAAGTTAAAGTCAACCCTAATCCCATGGCTCCAACATGGAGAAATGGAAGACGTGGAATGATTTTTCAAGCATTTTGCCATATCTTAGTTAGCATGGTCAAGAAATAAACCTCTGAGCAGGTTTGGTATAAGTAGCTAGGCCTAACTTGATTCTTAGCATTTCTTATTTGAATTCCCTGAGGGGGGGGGAAAAATAAACAGGCAGCAAACAGAAGTGAGATTGTGTCTTGAATCTCATCCAAGAAATTACTAGAATGTGGAAAATTGCTTCTTTTTCTGCCCCAAACTTGAGTAAAGATTCTAGGATCAAGTGAGCGAATGTGTATACATGGGCCAATATTCATATGGGCAGGGGAGTGGTTCCATCTTGCTAGTCAGGACTGTCTGCTCTGAGGTGTAGGTGGGGCCCACTTTGGAGCAGGAGGCCTTAGCCTATTCCATGCTCCACCTGCGTGAATGGCACAAGTGATTTATTGGGAGTTGGAAAGTAGAGAAAAGTCAGAGAGGAAGCTGGAGAAGGTCTAACTTGAAGGTCCTTCAGGGTGCTGTACCAGACCAAGCATCTATTAGTCTTGTAGTTTTATTTTGAAAAGTAGCCAACTGGATAACTTTGAAAGCTGACAAAGAGAGAATGAGGTGGTGCAGCTTCTTTGTTTTTTGATCCCTTGCATCACTTTTGTGGAGGGATATAGCCCTCTTCCATGGAGGTTCCTTTGCATTAACTTAGGAGGATCAATTGGTGATTTTAAAAATCATCATTCTAAATTTGTATTTTACATTAGAAAAACAATGTGTCCAAGTTTGATAAGTTGATACTATACCTTACCATAAGGAATTCCATGTTAATTATGTGTTAATTTTAGAATGGAACTTCATCAATATTGTTTCTGAGTTACTTTAAACAATCCCAATGGAATTATTCAGGTTTATGAAATAAATGGTTTACCTTGCATCTGAAACAGAATACTTTTCAAAACTTCCCCATGGAAAAACTTACCCTATATATGCTCTTCTGGAATTGTTTGTTAGTGAAGGGAAGATTAGTGGAGGTGTCACCAAACCGTGAGAAGACCTCACTAGTCTTTCATCCTATTCCAGTCAAAGGTAGGCCACATGGACCCTAGTTTGCCTGGCCTAAGACAAACATATCTTGGCTGGATCCTTATTACTGTGAGCCTGAGTGAAGCAAAGGAAATTGTTCACAGTTACGTGTGAAGAAAATAAAATGGAGAAATGAAAAAGCACCCTTTTGTACATTAGAATGGTTAGATGCATCTTAGAATTGAATTCAAAACTTATTGGAGATTTATAGTGTGATAGAGAAGAAAAGGATAACTTGAATCAGCAAGAATATACTGTATAGTTGTATGGGATTTTTAAAATAAAAAGTTTAAAATGTTTATATTGGCTAATTCCATCTTTTATGTCAGCTATTGCAATTTTGTTTTGATTGGCAAATATAGTAATGATTATAGTTTGCACTGCGTTTTTTGTCATGTCGTTCTGTGATGTACTCAACTTGACCTTAATGCAACCACCTGCTTGCTTATTTATTTATTTATTTATTTATTTATTTATTTATTTACCAATCATCCAGTTAGTGCAGATGCACTTCTTTGTGTGCTTTATAGCCACCCAAAGCAATGTATCTAAGTAAAAATGAAACACAAAATAATAGTTAATCTACACAGAGGAGCAAAACCAAATCAAACAGCATTGCTAAAAAGGCTTTTTAAAATAAAAAAATGCTTTCAGATTTCCTTTTAAAGTTGAGAGGGAGAGGGCCAGGCATTGTTCCCCTGGCAGTTAATTCCAAATCTTTGGAGATGCTTTTCAAAGGAGTAATGAAGCTGAGTAGATATTGCATGGAATAGAGGTGAGCAAGCTGATGTCTTTTCTTCCACATATTTTGGATTACAGCTTCTATCATACCTGGTCATTGGCTATGTTGGCTGGGGCTGACGGTAGTCTAGAACATCTGGGAGATGCTAGATTGTCTACCATGGAACCAAAAATAGACTCCACAGAACAAACCAGGTCCAGTCTTCCTTCATATCATGTCATCTTGGACAGATATTAAGAAAATACATCTGAATCAGAGAAGAAAGAGTGAATAAGAAATAGGAGTACAGTATATAGGTACATCTGGGTTTGGGAGGGAGCAAAGGGGTCAGAATAAAGTTACATAACCTCTTTATTCCAAAATTATGGGGAGAAGGTAGAGTTCCTCAGACTTCCCCCCTTCTGAACTTGAGAGGCTTTGAAGCACTAATAGTTGGAACATGTATGGCCAAAAGAGGTGTGGGGTGACCCATCACTTGGAGTAATCAGTACTAAGTATTATACTTGTACACAAATAGCAAGCCCTAGTCTCCCTGTCTTTTACATACCGTATGTAATGGAGGAAATAAAGGGTACCTTGTATGATTGAAAACTGTATGCCTGGAGCCCAACACTGATCTGATCACTAAGAAAATGAGAGTCTGGTGGCTGAATTAGATTGGTGTCCAAAGTTCAACACTCGGTTTATTGCAACAACCAGCTCAGAGGTGAGACCTGCCAAAATCAACTGCTCTGATTGTCACCCAGTTTCTAACTCCATTAGTAGAAATCTGTGGTGCAGTTTAAGGCTTTGCAGGAGGTTGATAGGCATGGACGTTAGATTAGACTAATCAAAGTTAGTAAAGAACCTAGAAGAAAACTTGTCACCGCCAAGTTTCCCTTTTTGATTTCCAAATTATGCTCTCAAGTAGAGATGGGCATGACTTGAAAAAAAATTTTTTTCGAGTTGTCGTTAGTCGGGCCGGTTCCGTTTCGGGTCGTTTCCGTTTTTTCGCGAAAATTCGCAAAAATTAGTCGGTTCTTTTTTTTCTTTTTTTCGTTTTCGTTAGTACTGGGTTTTGGGGGGGTAGTGGGCTCCTGGAGGCACCTCTGTGGGGTGGGTGCCTCCTCTGGCCCGCTATAAAGGGAAAGCGGGCTCCTGGAGGCACCCGTGGGTGTCTCCTATCCTCACCCACTAGGAAGGGGAAGCAGGCTCCAAGAGACCCCTCAACATGGGGGTCTCCCCTCCTCACCTGCTGCTGCAAAATGGCATGCATAGCCATTAGAGATGGCACGACTTAGCGGTATTCCTGTTTCCGTTTCCGTTACTCGGTTCCGTTACTCTACGGAAACGGTAACGGGAATTACTCCGCCAGACTTCTAGCTCGAACCGACGAATGAACAATTTTGGTCTGATTTGTCGTGCTCGTTCCTTGCATCGCGCGATCGCGCGATGCCACGCGGCACAGAAAAAAAGTTTTTAAAAGTTAAAAAAACCCAGTTCCCGGCCAAAAAGCAGGCGGAAAAATGCCTGCCGTGCCTCAGGGCACCTACCAGAGGGGTTGTTTCTGGAGGTCCCCGGCCTCCCCCCCATCCCCCGTCCTGGGCTGCTCTGGTGGGACTCACCGCAGGCTCGCAGCCAGCAAAAAGCCCAGTCTCGCCGCCGGCCGCCGCAATTAAAGCGCAAGCAAGCGGCACGGACGGCACAGGAAAAAACTTTTAAACTTCCCCCCCACCCATTCCCGGGCCAAAAAAGCAGGCGGAAAAATGCCTGCTTGACTAAGGGCTCAGGGCACCTACCGGAGGGGTGGTTTCTGGAGGGGGGGTCCCACCTCCCCCCCGTCCTTGGCAGCCGGACTCGCCATGCCATGCGGTGCGGGCGGGGATCCAAAATGGGGCGGCAAACGCAATATTGTTTTTGAAATCATGGTCCAAAAACACACAAGCACAACAGAAACACGCGAAAATTTATAAACTGCCAGATTTTTCACAGTAGTAGTGGGTTTTTTCTTGCAACAAAATGTCTCTCCTCTCCTCCTCTGTCCTCCATTGATTTTATTTTTTTTATTTTTTTTACACCTGCGCAATGATGGGCTGGCCGAGTGGCCAGCCATGTGGGAGTGGACGACCATGCAAAATTTTGGAGCCATCCCACCAATCGCATGGCCACTTGGCCATGGAGACTTCTGGGATGTGCCAAAAAGCCCCCTAAAACCTGCCCTAGCCCTAACCCTAACCCTTGACTCCGAGTCCGTACCCATACGTCACAGACTGTCTTCTTAGTGGGTCAGAGAGGCACCCAGAGGTGCACCCCACTAGCCCACTGTAACCTTACCGTCACTAGCCTAACCCTAGCCCTTGCACTAACCCACCTTAACACTAAGCCAGATCTACTTGCATTGCACTACACGCAAGTACGATTCCCTTCTTTGTGAGACATGGCAGTGCGAGAGCCTTAGGCATCACTTCACCCTATGGCTCTGGGTTCACTCACTGGTCTCACTGTCTGCAACTGGTATGCAGGGGAGACCCCCATGTTGAGGGGTCTCTTGGAGCCTGCTTCCCCTTCCTAGTGGGTGAGGATAGGAGGCACCCACGGGTGCCCCCAGGAGCCCGCTTTCCCTTTATAGCGGGCCAGAGGAGGCACCCACCCCACAGAGGTGCCTCCAGGAGCCCGCTACCCCCCAAAAAAACCAGTACTAACGAAAACGAAAAAACAAAAAACGAACCGGCTAATTTTTGCAAAAAACGGAAACGAGCCGAAACGGAACTGGCCCGACTAACGACAACTCGAAAAATTTTTTTTTTCAAGTCGTGCCCATCTCTAATAGCCATTCAAAAACAATATTGCGTTCGCCACCCCATTTTGGATCCCCCGCCCGCACCGCATGGCATGGCGAGTCCGGCTGCCCAGGACGGGGGGGGGGAGGCGGGACCCCCCCTCCAGAAACCACCCCTCCGGTAGGTGCCCTGTGCCCTTAGTCAAGCAGGCATTTTTCCGCCTGCTTTTTTGGCCCGGGAATGGGTGGGGGGAGAGTTTAAAAGTTTTTTCCTGTGCCGTCCGTGCCGCTTGCTTGCGCTTTAATTGCGGCGGCCGGCGGCGAGACTGGGCTTTTTGCTGGCTGCGAGCCTGCGGTGAGTCCCACCAGAGCAGCCCAGGACGGGGGATGGGGGGGAGGCCGGGGACCTCCAGAAACAACCCCTCTGGTAGGTGCCCTGAGGCACGGCAGGCATTTTTCCGCCTGCTTTTTGGCCGGGAACTGGGTTTTTTTAACTTTTAAAAACTTTTTTTCTGTGCCGCGTGGCATCGCGCGATCGCGCGATGCAAGGAACGAGCACGACAAATCAGACCAAAATTGTTCGTTCGTCGGTTCGAGCTCGAAGTCTGGTGGAGTAATTCCCGTTACCGTTTCCGTAGAGTAACGGAACCGAGTAACGGAAACGGAAACGGGAATACCGCTAAGTCGTGCCCATCTCTACTCTCAAGTGAGATTAGTTTGTCCTCTCAGTGCCAAGAAGTATTTCTCAACCACTCAAGACAACTTAAGAAAAGAGAAGCAAACTAGCAGCAGCTTTTGAAAGTGAGTACAGTACATTTGTAATGGGGTTTCCCCCCATAAATGTAAAACTTAAATCATGTTCTTTCCTATGTGATTCACAGTTCCAACCTATGGGGCGGAGTTATATAAATATAAAATGATACATTACCATTTGTTCACATATCAGTATAAATGCTACCAGTTTTTATGAGATGGCTTCATGCTGCTTGTCTGATAAATTTTCAGATTACTATGGAATTGTTTGAGAATGTTATGTGAAGCATAAACTTATATTAAAAACCACCTGTTGAATTTTCACCATCCACCATGATTAGTTAGGAGCCCCATGGCACAGTAGTTAAATGCCCATACTGCAGCTAAAACTGTGCTCACAACCTGGAGTTCAATGCCATGTAGCAGGCTCATGGTTGACTCTCCCTTCCATCCTTTCGAGGTCATTAAAATGAGCTCCCAGCTTGCTGGGGTGGGTGGATCAATTGTGTAGCCTGCATACTTGTATTAAACTGTAAGCCACCCAGAGACTACTTGAAGTGGTATGGGGCGGTATATAAGCAGAACACTTTGCTTTTTAGCCCAAAGTAACAGTCAACAGGATGGTCATGTAGATTCTGGTTTTCCTGTAGAATGAAGCATATTTTAGTCCTGTACAGTACTATAGGGCAACTTCAGGTGTATTTTCATATAAACATATATACAGGAATGCATACATACTGTGGAGAGGAGTAGTTACATGGATGAATCTCAATGTGATGTCAAACGGCAATCAAAACCATTTAAAAAAGAATAAATAAATGAAGAAACAAGAGTACCAAGGAACACCCTTGTTTTATGTGACATGATCTCAGGCCTGAACATTTAGTTGTGAAAGTATCCCTAATTATGTGCTAGTTCTCAAGAATGTATCAGAGTGCTGCAGCTAACACCCAATAATATCACTCACTGCAGGGCTGGCACACTTTGGCTGCTTAGTGCAAAAATCTGTCACGTAGGAGATCCTAAGTAAGAAACCAAGGAGTAGGTTTACATAAATAAGGGAGATTCACCTAGACATTCCAGAAATTGGCATTTTTAAAAAACTAAATATTTTTTAAAAACTCTTCTTTTCGATAATAATAATAATAATAATAATAATAATAATAATAATAATAATAATAATAATAATAATAATAATAATAATAATAAACCATTAAGGGATTGAAAAACTTTTAAATCTTGAAAAAGTAACTTGCTTAGCCAAGTAAGCATTTAGGAAGTTATTAAAAGCCAATGTGAAAAGGTCACCTTGACATTCTCTGTCTTCGTAGTTTTTATGGATTGGGTATGAATGCTGTCAGGTGAAAGAGTGTGGGGCTGTGTGTGTATGTTTGGTTTTTATGTCAGTTTTAAATGAGTGTAAGTGATGTTCTGTGTCTGAATGTAGGAGTATGTGTATGGATAGTCTATTCTTAAATGGTAGATTTTATGTCTTGGATTTTTATGTCTTGGATTTTTATATTGGGGTGTGTGAATGAGCTGACTGGATGGCACTTTTAATCTTGTTGTATTTATACAATGACAATTAGAGATGGGCACGGAACGAACATTTTTTCGTTTCTGTTACCGTTTGTCGTTTCCGTTACGTAACGAAACGACAAACAAAAATTGTGTTGAAAATGCAACGAAACGAACAGAACCACGAAAATTGTGGTCGTTACGTTTTGTTTCCGTTAATGTCGACGCACAATGAAATGAGCTGTTTTAAATGTTAAAAAATGCCCTGGACATCCGTAAAAACACAGCAATAATTATTTATATTGTCTGATAATACCTGCCAGGGGGTTGGGGTCCTTAAAATGTTTGTTTTTGTCTTCTCCCATCGCGATGTATTTTTCTTTTCCCTTTAAAATGAATGTCGCCACCAGCCACAAAATGGAGGCAAGCCATGTGATGGGATCATGTTCAACCAATAGCATGCCCAGGTTGCAGACTGGGCGGGCAGGTCTGGCAGCCACAGAGGGCATAAAAAGCTCTGGCAGCCGCCGTCCTCCTTGCAGTCTTTGGTGGGAATTAGGGTGGGATTGCTGTCTCTGCGACTCTAGCTTCAGTCCTGCAGACTCCCTGTGTGCGTGCGTGCTGCGTACCTCTCAGTGAGTACCCTCCCCTGCCCCGCAGTGAAGTCACTCTGCGGCTGCCTTGCACCCTGGGCAACGCCCGCCGCTGCCTTTGCAGCCTCCTTGCATACCTAGTCTATACTGTGTCTCTGCCAGCATCCTTTTTTTTTAGTGTTTTCCCTCTGGTCTGGGGCGTTGGGGGATGCCTGCGCACGGAAATGCTTTAAAAATCGTGCAAAAAGCGGGTAGAAACGACAAATGAAAAAACGAAAAACGGTAACAAAATTTTTCCAAAAATTCCCGACAAACGGAAACGAACTGAAACAGACCTCTCAACGACAAACGAAAAACCGAAACACCATTTTTCTTTTTCGTGCCCATCTCTAATGACAATAATTCCATTCCATTCCATTCTGTTTCTTATTAGTAAATTTCTTCCTCACTTTTCATTTTAAAAGCCTTGCTTCTCCGTCCTTGAAAACCCCTGGCTAGAGCTTTCAAATCCTTGAAATTGTTGCCCCAGCTTGCTTCACATTTCCTTGTTCTCCAAGCATTCGTTTACCTTAATGAATTTCAGCTAATATGGCTCCAGTTTATCCAGTGTGTTAAAACTGGGATTTTAGAGGGTTCAGGTTATTGCCCTGAGCTAATCTCTTTTTCTTGTGCCTCTAAATCAAAGAGGACAGTATGATTGGCAGTGTCCTAGACCCTATGCTAATGCCATCTATGCTGTCCTCCTTGGCTTCTTTCCTCCTTGGGTTCCTTTAATGCTATCTTTTCCTGGATTTCAGCTTCTTATGCCACTGGCCTTTCTTCTTGAGTTCCCCCTGACGAGAACTGCTTGACTTCTCCCTCTTCTGAAAGGTCCCAAGGATGCTTTCCGGTCTACTCTTCTTGTTACCCTTTCTTTCACCATCACTATTAGGTTTTCCCCAATATCTAATGTCTCATCTTGGTTCACCCAATTCTGAACCGGGTATCCATATAGATCAATCTCAGCAAAAGCAAAGGAAACCATTTTTAAAGACAGTACACAGATGGTATTTCTACTCCACAAAATTGCACAAAATTAATGAAGGAATCTCAGATATGTGTTGGCGTAATGATGGGTGTAAAGTTGCTTTAGACCGTGTGTGGTTGGCATGCCCAAAGATAGAAACACTTTGGAATAATATAATTAACTGGTTAGAGAAACTGACTAAACAGAAAATAGTTCCAAATGAAATGTTGTTATTATTTTCATTGTTTACTGGGGGAAATGAAAAACTAGCTAATAAAGAATTAATAGCAATTCTCATGGGTGTGGCTAGAATGGAAATGAATCAGGATTGGAAATACGCTCAGGATCTCTCAGTCACTAAATTTGTAAACAGAATATGGGAAGTAGCAGTTATGGAAAAACTGGCTAATAGGTTCAAACTATACAGGGGAAGAGATGAAACGAGATAATTTCAGGAAAATATGGCAACCTCTACTGACCACATATCTCATACAAATAACCAAATTGGATACATCAGAATATGGAATGGGATGTTGGATAGTTTAAGAATGTTTAATGTGTTGTGTTACTTTGTATTATATATTATTATGTGTATAACAAGTTATATGAGGTGGTACAGTATGTGTTATTTTAAGTGGATTGTCAATAAAACTATTATTATTATTTTTAAAAATGAAAAAAGAAGCACACCTAATTCCTAGTGTAGTAGAAGCATAATAATGGGAGAAAAAGTATAAGCTTCAATAAAAGATGGGATTTTTGGCCGGGAAGGAAACAGCCAAACAACCAAAAACAATTCTGCTTGAAGCTAAGCTTGTGCTTCTAGCTACCATACTAATACTTTCTCCCTGGTGGCATTCTGCAACCTGTATTTTGTCCAGAAATGGTGAAATATTCATCTCTTAATTGAATCCTTTTCCAGTGTAAATAGTGAACTTCCCAGTAAACATGGGTCAATACTTTTCTTTTATGTATGCATTTTAGTTAGTTATTTTATATCTTGGCTTTTTTCCCCCAGTGACAAACCTAAGGCAGCTGCTATCCCATATTTCCAGGAATTGGTTAAATTCTTCTTGTTGCTGTTTTGAACTTACTGAAGAGATCTTTCTTTTTCTTCATCTGGTGCTAAATGGCATGCTCATTTCTTGACAATCCTGGTCCTTGTCTGTCACAGTCTTAGCCTTCACATTTGCCAGATAGTGTGCTGTTGTAATTCATCTAGTTGTAAAACATCACATCAACTAGAACTCTATTGTGGGTTTACACTAGCATAAGTATGACCATGTAAACCAGTGGTTCTCAACCTTCCTAATGCCGCGACCCTTTAATACAGTTCCTCATGTTGTGGTGACCCCTTGTCCTGCTTGGAAGAGGCCACAAGCCCCCTTTGGCAGGCCACTGCTGCAGGTGCCATAAAGAACTTCCCTCTACAGGCACCTTCAGCCAATCTCAGGCTCCGGTGCCATTGACTGATATTCTCTCCAACCTATCAAGCTGTAACTCACTCTTTCCCCCCCTTCCTCCCCCCTCTTCCAGATAATCCAGACCCAAGCTGTTTGTGCATTTTTCTTCACTAGCTCATGGTGACACCTGTAAAATGGTCGTTCGACTCCCAAAGGCGTCCCAACCCCCGGGTTGGGAACCACTGATGTAAGCCATAGCAGAGAACTGGCAGCAGTAATTAATAAGATGCCAATTGCATTCTGAGTTGCATGTCAGTTGCCTGATTTGCTGGGCAGCTAAGGGTGAAAATGGGAACTTCTTAAGTAGCAGGAATTTGGCTGCTGATTTATGTAATGATACTTATGCTGCCATAAATTCACAAGAAGATTCTGCCTTATATGTTGGCCCAGTTCGTTCATACCACATGCATAGTCTTTCTGATCAATATAAGTAAACCTCCTTGTTTCTTTCACTGTGTTGGTAAATGTGTGCTGCAGTTGGTAGAATACAGGTAAAGACAAAAGTTTACTGTTTACAGAGTAACAGTAAAATAGATGGGTAACATGTAGCATAAATTCGAAATGACGAATCCATGGTCTTCTCTTTGTTCAGCTGGCTTGTGCTTAAATTAAACCACCTGTTTTAACAAAGGTGTTTGTAGTGTTTCGTATATGGGTAGAAAGTCAGGATGTAACAGCCTTCTTGCTAAGAATTTGATGTAACAGGAAACCTAAACTTGTAAACTGACTTTTGTTATACAATTTCCAATAATATTGAAATATGGGTTTTCTTTTGTTTTATTTGTCTTGTTTTTTTGTTTGTTCTTTTAGTAGTCAGACAATACAGTGTAAAAATTCAGATGGTACCCAGTCATCTGAGTTAAACTAGCTGCACCTCTGAAGCATTTCTGGAAATCTTGATACTATTCTAGTGGACATACAGTGCATTTTTGAATTCAGCGAAAGCACAGCCAAGCTACTGCCATAGAAATCTCTTTCAACCAGCTCAGTTGCACACACCTAATATCTAGATCCAACTCATGGTTCTGTCACTATTTTTCACTTGTCCTGGCAATACAATGGGATCAGCTGTGCCTTAACCACCTTGGACACTTTGGTTATGATGAGGTTCATTGATGCAAACTATGGCATCTAGCAATGGGAACAATTTGGAAGAGTAAGCTTCATTTTCAAACAGGTTCTTCATTGTTAAAAAATAAAGTGGCAACAGTTTTGCTCTTTATTTGTATATTTTGTTTTTAAGACACATTCATGTAAATAATGTATCTAACTATTGCCTATTTAGTGTTTGTGCTGGTCAACAAAACAATATTGTCCCCCTTTCCAGCTTTCCTGCCAGAATACTGCTTTACTGCTGCCATCTGCAGACACCTGCCAGCCTTCAGCTCATTACATGAGTCAACAGATGAGCCCTCAGCAAGAAACTGAGCAAATATTTCCCAAGGTAGGTGAGAAACGCTTACAACTCTCCTTTGAGAGGGCTAGGTTGAAGTTGATGAGGTTATGGAGCAGTTACAAATGGCACATCTTATTCCCCACCATTACCAAACAGTACACGATCTCATATGAACTCAGAATTCAAAACATTTACTATGATATTAAATCTAAAGTTTTGTGGAAGACTTTGCACAATGAAAGTATAAAAACCAGCTAATCCTTCTACTGTCCAGTTAATCTTGGATTTGAATTGGTCAAAATCTCTAATGCAATAATCATTTAAATATATCCTTTGAGGTTGTACTAAAGATTGCTATTGGCTACAGGATTTAACCTGGAGCATGTATCTATTTATATTTATTTATTTATTTTTGCATTTCTAGACTGCCCGTTTCCCAAAAGGGACTCTGGGCGGTTTACACAAAAACAAATAAATCAGCAATTAAAACAAATAAAAACAAATAAAAAACAATAAGCAGCAAACACAAAAATATAAACTAAACACACTATGGGATACAGAACCCGGCAAGAGGGAAACTAAGGGGTGGCCAAAGAAAGAAAGAAAGAAAGAAAGAAAGAAAGAAAGAAAGAAAGAAAGAAAGAAAGAAAGAAAGAAAGAAAGAAAGAAAGAAAGAAAGAAAGAAAGAAAGGGGGCAACAAAGATTACATCACTGGTCACTGAAAGCTTCCCTAAATAGCCAGGTCTTTAGAGCTTTCAGGGACTCATTTTGGTGCATTTCACATGGCAGTTTGTTCCACATTGTGGGACTAACCACTGAGAAGGCCCAATTAAGGCTTACCACTTTATGGGCCTCCCGGGGGGTGGCCACACAGAGCAAAAGTGCCAAGGATGCTCTGGTGGAACGGGCCAAAGCTGACCTTTGAGAGATCCCCTTTGCCAGATACCCAGGGCCCAAGCCATGTATCCTTAGTTCCTCTCTCTTTAGGGTTTCCTACTTCTTCAGGTTCACTTTTTCCATAATCATGTCATGGCCCATTGGGATCCACCATTTTTGGTGTTGAGGCCTTTGGGCTGTGGGACCTGAGTAGCTGGCTTCCAGTAAGGAAAAGAGTTCCAAAAGAAGGGGGATGGATTTGCCCTATTGTTACTACCAGCACAATGTGGGAATTAAAGTGTTATACTAGGGCTGAGGAGACTTCTGTTCAAATCTCTTCTTGCCTGTGAAGCTCACTGCATTTTATTTATTTATTTATTTATTTTATTGTTGTATTTATATCCCGCTTATCTTCTACATGTAGAACTCTAAGCGGCTAACAAGGGCAGTCAGTGCCAACCAACAAACAATCAAATACAGCAGAATATAATAAAACATGATCAACATGCCATAATAGGACAGACATGACATATAAAATCCTCCTGCATCCCAGCCTGCCGGAGAAGCAAATCTTAACCAAAATCGACAGTCGAAAAATTTAATAAGATCAATCAATGGCGATCAATAGCGATGGTGGGAAAAAAACAAAAAAAAAAACAATTAAACTAAAACTCGCCAAAGGCCTCCCGGAATAAATAAGTTTTGCATTGCCATGGATAGAGTCACCCCTTCTCACCCTGAAGTATTTCAAGCATTTGACAATGTGGACTGTACTCCACAAGTGTCTATGCCAAATAAAATGTGTGGATCTTTAAGGTACCCACCAGAAGATTCCTTATCGTTCTACTTTCCAACTTTGTGGTCAAGGTAAAAATGAGGAGGAATACTGTGTCTGCTGCTTCAATTTTCTGGAGGAAAGGAAGAATATAAGGAGAAATAAATCTTATAAATGAATAAAACTTATTGAATATTGAGCAAAATCTTATTAATCAGCTGTTGCCAATTTGGATTTTCCCATTATTCCTATCATGCCCCACTACTATCTTGCTTATATACTACATATCCACCATTTGTTCCCTACACTACTATATGTATGGTATATATTTCACAAATGTTTTTTAAACAAGTTTTTTAAACAAGTCAGTGAGACATAAAGCTGATTTTCAGCCCTTCTCCTGACAAGTACAGTAGGACCCCAGTATCCACTGATTCATTATCCACTGATTCAGTTATCTGCAGATGGCAGAAGAAAAAAAATCAAATGAATAATTCAGCACCCAAAAAGCAAGGTACTGTCATAAACAAAGCAAGCTACTGTCACAAACAGCAGCTGTAAAGTAAGTTACTGTCGTAAAACAGCAGCCGTAAAGCAAGCTACTGTCACAAACAGCAGCCGTAAAGCAAACTACTGTCATAAAACAGCAGCTGTAAAGTAAGCTACTGTCACAAAACAGCAGTTTTGGGGATTTTTGGTGTACTCTCTTATCCACTGTTTTCATTATCCACAGGAAGGTCTGGAGCCAATCCCCAGTGGATACTGGGGTCCTACTGTATACAAAACTAGGAAAGGAAAAGTCGGGTCATACACACTGGTCCCATCTGCTGACTTTCATACATTCCATAAAATGTCTCTGTGTAGCAGCATTTAGCTGTAGAAAGGGATAACTAAGTGAGTTTGCTTGTATATACTGTGTTTTCCTGATTTGTTTCTTGGAACATTGAAACATTTTATTTATTTCTCAGCCCAAAACATTACTTATTTACCAGACATAGCCAGGCAAATGTTATGTACATGAGCCTGAGATACTGATAAAAAGATTTGTTTTTAAAAATATATATGGGATAGTATATAGGACTTAGGGAAAAGTGAATTGTCCAAGTACAGGTTGCATGAAGTTATAACAGGATACAGTTTTACAACATTTGGAAGCCGTTTATAAGCTTCATTAAATTCGAATGAAGAGGCCACCTCCTGCATCACACAGGCATATGGACAGACATGATCAGTTGATCATAATGAAAGGACATTTTTCTCCATAATCCTTTTGTCTCATGGTGTAGATTTTTTTATTTTATAGATTGAATGTTATTTATATAATGATCCCAATTCACAGTTAATTAATACTTTAAAATTATTTATTGATTTAAATGGTTCTCATCCATCTCTTCCTCCTCCTCCTATTTATTTATAACTAAGAATTCAGTGACCCAACTTGACTGACTATGCATAGTTCATTTTCTGAAGAATTTGTACTGGAGGAATTTTTCATAATGAGTTGGGCAATATGGAATGATGATGAGAATAATGTGGTACAATGATAACAATGACATGGAATGATGATGACGATTTACAAACTTGACCCCCAAAAGGCAGATATTGTAAAAAAAAAATGCCAGGGGCACAAAGATTAGCAACATTTGGTAGAGAGGAGCAGGAGGGAGGGTCAAAACTGAGATTTGTTTCTTACAAGTCAGTGTTAACCCTGAGCTGCTTAGATGAAAAGAAGATAATTATTGATTCACAGAGGGTGGGCAAATAAGGCTGTCTCATAGTCAAAAGAACTAGTAGTAAGCACAATGATTCATGAAAATATTTTACTCTTCCGACATTTGGGGATTGGTTTTACAATGTTTCCCAAATAGGAGGAGATAGGCAACCAAAATATAATTTATCCCATAAACTTCCTTGTTCTCCTTTTCTGGGTGATCTGATCTAAAATCTTGGCATAAGTACTGTTTCTGATATAGGCATCTAAATCCAAAAATATATAAATAACATAATTTATTATGGATGCTTTAATCTTATCAGCCTTCTGCTGCCCCCCAGATGCATCGCATTGTCACATTTATGAAACATTAAAAGCCACCTTACATTATCAGGTCTAAAGTAAGATTAGCTGTAAAGGAAAGAGGTCAGAATAAAATTCATATTAGTTTGAACCCTGAGTGCCCATGAGCAGAATGTCAACCAAAATAGACCCTTGGTTAAATAAATCCAGGGAAATTACTGTTACTGTTACTCTACAGACCCTGGGAAGGTGTCTGAAAAATTAAAAGACCTTCTGGGACAGTGTGTACAGTGGAGTGGAGACTTTACTGTCATTGAAGAATGGATAAATATTGCTTCTCCCTGCCTTTCCTCTACCAGTAGTCTCTGATAAATTTCATTCCATTTCACAACAAAGACCAGGAATTCTTATGTTGAAGGAGGATAAATAATGGGCGCTTTTACACGACCCCTAAGATCCGCTGGTCACTTAAATTCGGACCAGAGATCTTAGGGGTTTGTCACTCTTCGTGTGTCTCCCACCCCTCCGCACTTCCTGGCTGCTGGCTGCATGAGGGAAGGGAGAAAAAAAGGGACAAAATGCCGGGAGCCCCATCACTTCCTGGTTCCTTCTCTTAAAGGGGCGGGAGGCAAAAAATAACAACCAAAAGAAGCAAGGAGAGCCCGGCACATCCGCATCAAGATTTTTCACCCTTGGAGAGCAGGTACAAGAAAAGTGCGCTGGGACCCGCTTAGGTGGGCGTGGTCGCACTTAATTTTCAGTAAACTCCGGAGCTGGTGGGTAAACAATTTTAAGCTCCGGAGCTGGGAGCCATTTGCGGCAGAGTTTAGGGGTCGTGTAAAAAGGCCCAATGTTATCTTGCCACTAGATAACAATCTGATCTGATCTCATTTCAGAAGCTGGGCAAGGTTAACTGAGGTTAGTACATGTATGGGAGACCAATGGATAGTAACTGAGGTCTTCAGAGAGGGCTAGAAAGATCCTGCCTGAAACCTAGGCTAGATGGGTAATTATGTGCCATCAGATCAGAACCGACCTACAGTGACTCTAATGGGGCTTTCAAAGTAAAAGAGATATTTAAGGAGTGGTTTTACCAGTTCCATGCCCCAATGAGTTTCCATGGATGAGAGGGATTTGAAAAGTGTCCTGAGTCCCGGTTGGGTCAAACTACCCACTACGCCACACTGGCAATCTAGATGAGTCAGTACTCCAATTTAACAAAATGTAGTTCCTCGTATTCCAGAAATCTATTTATAATAACATGCTAGTCTTTTAGCATGTGAGCTTACCCTTTCATTATGCCTGCTGGTATACTAGAATGACTATTAAATCCCACTGTTAAGGTTGTATCAAGGTTGTACATAACTTGGCATAACCACAGCACTGGCAGTGAAGTAGCATTGTAAGGCACAAAAATATGCAGAGGTGAGGGTGAGGGTGAGGGTCCATTAACATTCCCTTGTTGAGGTTCAATTCTATCAGGAGTGAGCAACTGTGGCCTGCCAGATGTGTCTGGACTGTAGCTCTCATAATTCCTCACTATTGGCTGTTCTCTAGTTGGAATTGAACTCTATGACTTTCAGGACATTTAAACAAGTTGGCTGGAGTTCATTATGTAGAGGTAATGCACAGAGTTAAATATCTCCAGTAGAAATAAGTGACTCAGATTTTCCCCATGACCTTGGCTGTTCTCTTCTATGGTGGTTAACATTATTAGTAGGGTATTTGTTTTTCATGGCATAAGCAACAAAATAAGTACATGTGTAGTAGTAACAGAACAGAGTTAAACTATTGTTAAGTTTCAGGTAAAGGCACTAGGGCCCAGTTTAGGGCAGAGTTAAACTATTGTTAAGAGTCAGGTAAAGGCACTAGGGCCCAGTTTAGGGCCAGGCTGCAGAACCAGGTTACAGAAGTCCAACCACCAAGGGTGCAGGCTACCATAGTGGCTTGAGTTCAGATGAGCAATGGCCTAGTTCAAGGGGTCAGGGCGCAAATCAGAGACAGTCAGATCAAGAGTCAGGAACCAGATGGAGCAACCAGGGCAGGGTATATCTGCAGGATCCAGGAGCATGAAGGAAGGTGAGGCAGGAACAGGGAAGGGATGGAACCGAAGAAGGGTTTTCCTTAGTAAAATAAAACATACAAAAAGACAGACCATTAATGGAAAAGGTTCTAGAAGTTCTAGACTTATCATTTCCCTGAGTTGGTAGGCCACAGTGTTTTAAAAAAAGCAGTTGATTTTACTTGGGACTGTTGAGAAATGTGGTTCCTTTGTTTCTTCTTAGAGGTTGCATCTCATCGTAATCTCTTTTGTAAATGTTCCATATCCTGTTTTTGAGAAAAGCACATAATTTGCTCTGAAGCTCCACCACAATGGTAGGAGCTTTGCAGTATTGGATTACCTATGAGCCACTTCTACATTTTGTCAGAGAGAAATGCACATTTATTTATTTGTTTTTGTTTGTTTGTTTATACCCTGCTTTTTTCACAAGAGGACCCAAGATAATTAACAACAACAACAACAACAACAACAACAACAACAACAACAACAACAACAACAACAACACTTAGGTACCCAGTCACTGAGTAGACGCCTGCCTAAAAAAAGAAGTCTGAAGAAGGACTACAAAGCGGGGACTCATCTGTATTCCTGTGGAAGTGAGTTCCACAGCTTGGAAACAGCAATACAGAAGGCCTTCTATCATTTTCTAGCTAAATGCACTTGCGAGGGGAAGCAGAACTAACAGAGAACCCTGATTATTATAAAACCTGGGAAGACTTGTACATTTTTTATTCATTTTTTCAATTTGCTTGGACCACAGTCCTAGGGAACTATGGGTGGACTGTATTTGTCCTTCCATTGTTACTGTTCCTAGGTTTTGTTGTTGTTGTTGTTGTTGTTGTTGTTGTTGTTGTTGTTGTTGTTGTTGTTGTTGAAGTGTAAAGTGGGCAGTGGTTGAGAAAGTTGAGAAAGTTGACCAAGATGAGAAACAAACAAAAAGGGGGAAGGGGAAGCCCATTTGATGGATTTGTTGAAAGGCTGAGAAGGTAGGGAAGTACTGCAAAATCCTAGTTCAAGTGAACATTAGGCATGTTGCAGCAAAATTAGCACCAGCTTTACGAGATACAGAATTAAGGACAGCAGAAGCCTGTGTGTCTGTTTTCAGGTGCAAATCATGTTGAAATAAATACACTCCCCCTTTTTATACAACTTGTGCATAATATAAAGATACATAATGATTGCAACAAAAAATAATAAAGTTTTGATCTAGATTGTTGTTCCCAATATTGTTATTTAATTGGCATGAGGAGGTAAGCTCATTAGTGCTCATTTATTCTATAATATGCCATAGGGTCTGCGTCTGATCAATGTGGGAAACAGCAATACATATGATCAGTGTATATGACTAGCAGTGTTTCTTGCATTTCAGAAACACATGAGTTTTTATCACACTGCCAGAAATGAGCTTTCTAAATGACCAGCAACTTTCAGAATCTCTCAGCTAGATGCCATACTGACTGGTAAGAATTAAGGGATTTGTAGGCTTCCGAAAACTGTTGGCTGCACAGTTGGCAGCTCGGCAGTTCGAATCCCGGGTGCCACGCAGCGGAGTGAGCTCCTGCTGTTAACCCCAGCTCCTGCCAACCTAGCACTTCGAAAGCATGTCAATGCAAGTAGATAAATAGGGACTGCCATAAAAAATGGGAAGGTAAAACAGTGTTGCCTTGCAGCCATGCTGGCCACGTGGCCTTGGACTTGCACAACACTGGCTCTTTGGCTTGAATACGGAGATGAGCACCACCCCTAGAGTCAGACACGACTAGCACACATGTGCGGGGGGAACCTTTACCTTTACCTTTTTATTCAACAACAACAACAACAACAACAACAACAACAACAACAACAACAACAACAACAACAACAACAACAGTTTAGTGGGTAATCATGTTAGTCCATTTTATAGTTTATAGAAATAGTAGTGTAGCATCTATAAGACTGATTTTCATTTTTCATAAGGTTTTGTGTGTTTAAGTACACTTCTTAAGATGAATACTGGTTATGTCTCTGGGTGAAGTTTAAAACTCTACACCATTTAAAACTGTTGATTATATTACATATTATTCTCTTAATAGCAGAAAACATTTTACAAAGCAGGGATGCCCCAAACTAAAAGTTGTAATGCAAAAAACTGCAGCACCACATTTGGTACGAACATAGCAGACCTGCTCTTGCCCTGTGCCAAATTTGGGGACGTTTGGGCAAAGGGTTTTTGAGTTGTGATTTTTTTTAAATAGCCGTATTTATATCCCATGCAAACCCAAGAAACCATACTTCTACAGTCCACTGAATAATATTTCTAAGATGTCAACAGTACTCCTTACTAATAATTTAAAACCAGATGTTTGACAGACAATAGGAAATGATTAATTTCATCACATTAATGGTGATTAGGGTGTGGGCTGGATGACAAATTTTGAGATGATTCCAATAGTATATATATATATATGGTCTCCTTCCATATGAACCTATCCAGCAATTAAGATCTAGCCAGAGGACCCTCCTGAAAGAGCCATCCCTCAAGAAGGTGAAAGGGATGGCTTGTAGGAACAGGGCCTTTTCGGCAGCTGCTCCCAGAATATGGAATGCCCTCCCAAGCAAGACCCGCCTGGCGCCAACATTGATGACATTCCGGTGCCAGGTAAAAACATTCCTGTTCCAGAAGTCTTTTAACTGATTATTGTGGGTCCTAATGGCAATTTTAGTGTAGTATTTTAATATATTGTATTTATTGTATTTAAATATCATATTGTTTTAATTTTATTGCAATTTGATGTTTTAATTGTCTAAATTGTTTACTTTGATTGTGAGCCGCCCAGAGACCTTTGGGTAGTGGGTGGCATACAAGCTAAATAAATAAATAAATAAATATAATGACACAGGAAGCCATTGTCCTTGTTAAGGCTTGAAGACTGTTCAACTTCCCGATGTATCCATGCTCAGTAGCCTCCCCTTGGAATCTGTCCATGAAGTTCCTGCAGAATTTTTCCTGCTTGTTCAGTATAAAATGCAGTGGGCCATTGCTGCAGTATATCACAGGAGGACACGAGCAAGTGAGCATGAAGTAGGGATACATCAGGTCTTCCCAGAGACAATGGCTTCTGTTGTCATTATATGTCGCTATGTAAGTACTCTGTTCATCTGAAGAGCTGAACGCCTGTGAAAATTAAGGGAAAAAACTAATCCATTTTGTTGGTGCTCCATGCCTACTTCTGGTATAAGTAGTTCAAAAAAAATCTTTCCAAGAGCTTCTTTTAAAATCAAATTTATTTGTTGAAAATGGGGAAAAATAACTTGATTCCCTTCATAAATGATTTGGGAGCTAGCACTGCATTCATTATAGTTTTCCTACTCAGGGAAAGAGGACTAGTATAGTATGGCCAGCAATGCACAAACAATCAAAATAAGACACACACACACCCCAGGTAACATTTCTCTTTCCTCCTTCCAACTTCTAAGGGAAGATTCACAACATCACTTAGAGATTGTTTTTAAATTGAAATCTTCCTCCTGGAAGTAGAATCAGACAAAAGGAGATAAGGATGGAGATTCCCCCCCTCTCTTTTAAAGGAGTCAGACTCCATAGGGTTCCTTGAAGAACCTATGCCAATGGAGTGCAAGGATCACACCAAATAGCAGACTGGACCTCTACCTAACCTTACGTGATGCCATTTAGCTTGATCCAGTCCGCTTCAAATGAGCTGGTGTAGACAAGCCCACAATGTCAGTCTGCCACTCCATTCACATGCTGTAGAATCAGGAATGCTCGAACACACACACACACACACACACACACACACACACACACACACACCAAATCAAATAAAGGTAGTGATTACTAAATTTCATGGAAAGCACCTGGTCTTGATTATCCTGTTTTGTGGGGGTCCATATAATCTTCTGCATGTGTGCTTCAGAGCAAACCTGGCTAGTGGGAAAGTACAGTGGTACCTTGTATAAAGGAATTAATTCGTTCCCAATGAAATTATGTTAAGCAAATTTTCCTTTATACAAATTTCCCATAGGAATGCTTTGAAAGCAGAGTAATCCCTAATCGCAACTATTTTTATGTTGTACAGATTCACCCCATAGACAATTCTGTTAAGCAAATTTCCCCTATCTCTGGATTTTTTTCATGCTGTACAGATTTTATGTTATACAAACAGTTTGTTATTTGAGGTTACTGTAGGTCTGCACCACGAGAGAACTGCCTTTCTGCCTCCTTTGAGATTTAATTTCACCGGGAACCATGGAATTTTCATTAGCAGGGTGAGGCTAAGTAGAAAGTAAAAGCCCTTGGTGTGGCGGGGTTCCACTTCCGTGTCTATAATGAAGGGCAACCAAGCTTTTTAAAGAGCCTTAAAATGTGAATTGTTTCAGCAAACAGCCCTTAGTTTGGAGCCAACACCTTTGCAAGCAGAGAGGAGCGATGCAAAGAGAGCAGGATAGGTTTCTCAAGCCAAGAAAGGTGACTTCCTGCATCGTGCTCCTTTTCTCCATCCAGCACAGCATGGGGGCGAAAGAAAAATCATTAACAGGCTCATCCTGCACTCCCCCCTTCCCCCCCCACACACCTGCATACCATGATCCCTGCTGCTGTCACTTTATGGACCATGAGGAGGCAGGTTTGACACCGTGAAACCCAGGGTAAACGGACAGCTGCCGAACGGCAGACAGTAAAATGTAAAGACGAGGAAGCCCCCGCGAGATCACCTTTGAAGTTTACCAAAAAAAAAAGAAAGAAAGAAAGAAAGAAAAAGAAAAAAGAAGAAAAAAAGAATGACTTTGACCACTTCCTTTTTTAATTAGCTGTCTCAGGTACACTGAGATATTAGCCACTCAGTCTGCGGTGGGAGCCATGGGCAGGGACAGGCACAATATAGTCGTTTGTCGATGTGATTTTTAAAGCCGGTTTTAATGTAAAACTTTACCACAAGCTGCAGGGGATAGTGCAAGAATTTTTGTTTTGTTTTAGTTATGATTTTCCTGGCTAAAAGCAAAACTGTCAGTCCCATATTAATTCAATATGAAAATGGTTGTAGGGAATCACATGGCAAGCAGGAAATTGATAGTTAGAATTTTGTATTGTGCACACGTAGCGTATTATTAGTTCATGTATAATGACATTTTCCCCTTTTTTTTGGCCTAATTCTAATCTCCAGTTACTTGGCTGAAGATTACTCTGTAGCTGCAGGTTAAAAAAAGTAGGAAGGGGCTGCATTTGTAAATTTTAAAATTCACTGTATCCCAACATCTGTTTCGCTTTGTATTGAACAGAATTATAAGAATGGGATTTTTTAAAAACCCTCATTTTGATGGTCCCTGGCTTTCATAAATAGGCAGACAGCTCTGTGACATTACTTTCACATATTAATAATGGGAGTTTGTAGAACACACAGAATTTTAAAAAATCATATTGTACTGAATATTTTTATTTCATTAACTTAAAAGAAATTGTGTGAAATATGCAAGCAAATATGTCGGTGCTTTGATTAACAACAATAATCACCTAGGGGTCCAATATATTGGTGATATCAGCTTTCATATATGAGAATTCATGAAGAACTGTTTATAAATCTCAGAGAGTATTTTTAAAAAAGCAGAATCACACAAATTATTTTCTAAGTCTGTCCAGAACTGGCAGGCATGTAGAATGCAATGATTTTTTTTAAAATACAAGTGTACATACAGTATGCACATATTTGCCAAGCTCAGAATTATCTGCACAATCATTTAATCAGATAACTAGAGGAAAATGCTTTAACAAAGAATCTAATAACCCTTCAAGTATAATGATAGGGAACCCTACAAAACGTTTGTGCTTGATTATTTTCAGTAGAATGCAGGTAGATGTTTAACTTCTCTGCCAGGGCTTTAAAATGTTTGAATTGCACCTATGGTATTTTTGTGACGATACTTTTTCATGAAAAGTCATTTGGAAAAAAATATCATGAAGAAGACATATTTAGGCTGGTCTCTTCTCCATATTTCAAAGCAAGACTGAAATGTTTCATAAGAAAATGGCCAAGCCGTTTTGAAAGGCTATGGGGTACAGCAAGCGCCTTCATGGCAATATTGTTATTGTACACACATCTGTGGCACTCCCTCTGTCGAGCTGCTTCTGATCTTTAAAGGACCTTCCAGAACAGTAGACAAGACAGCAGAGAGAGGAGCCTGTGAAAAGAGGGAGGTGTGACTTGTATCAGCTAAAGGGCTTTCCACCCTTGATGAATACAATCCTATATAGTGGGATCTCAATGTGAATACAAAACCCTCTCTTAGGAACATACATAGTCTGGGTCAGGACTTACATGAGATGGCACACTCTGAAAGGAGATAGCCACAGAAGGGATGCTTTAAATTTCAAAGCCTGAAACATACGCCCAAATTCTGTAAATGGTTAAAAAGATAAGGAGCATAAGAACTGGCTCGGGACTGGTTTCAACTTATTGGAATGAGCTTGGGCAGATTGTTAAAGCAAGGTTTCAGTTTATGAAAATAGGTGCGGGCAGGTGGAAAGTAAGACTGAAAACATATATGTGTGTGTGTGTGTATGTGTTGTGTCATTACAGTCGTGACCAACTCTACGTGATCCCATGTCCATGGAGTTTTCTTGGCAGGAGTACTGGAGTGGCTTGCCAGTTCCAATTCCAGGTGCCTACAGCACCTGGTATTCCCTGGTGGTCACCCATCCAAGTACTAACCAGGGCCGACCCTGCTTAGCTTCCGAAGTCAAGCGAGATCGGATGTGCTAGGCAGTTTGAAAACATATATATCCACTGGCAAAGTGGCTTCTTGAAACACTCCCTTCTCACACACAAGCCTGCCGGAACTAAGGCAGCTGAAGGTGTCCCTTCTCTCACTCCTTCCACCATCAGAGGAAGGACCCACCTATTCCAGGTTCTAGAACTCTCTGAAAAAGTGGTGGATGCCCACCTCATCACTTTTGTTCCACCAGCAGACAACAATACTTCTATTAGCTCCTGTGAGTTTTTCAGGCTGTTTGGCTATGTTCTGGAAGTTTTTCTTCCTGTTCTTTTGCCAGTCTCTTTGCTGGCCACAGAGACTGGGAAACGTCAGGAAGAAAAACTTCCAGAACATGGCCAAACAGCCCAAAAAAACTCACAATAACTATCAGATCCCAGCCGTGAAAGCCTTCAAGAATACAATACATCTGTTTATCTTAAGCTTTGCATGCAAGCTGGTCTGCTGTCAAAGGGGTGGTGGACAGTACAGTGCTAAGTTGCTGTTCTTCCAATTGTGTTTTGTCCTTTTGATTGGGTTTTGTTGCATCCTTTTTGTTTCAGTCATGGGTTTTGCATTTTAGTGTGCGACTTATGCTTGCCAGCCACTGGGAACAACTTTTTGTTTGGTTGAAAGCCTGTGCGTATATTAAATAAATAGCCTGAAAGGACTTTTCAGAACTGTAACAAAGATATTTATAGATTCCAAATCTATTACAAATCAAAGAAAAGGGGAGAAGAAAGAAAGGGGAAAAGAAAGAAAGGCTCATATATTTATGAGTGTTTCTGCTGCTGTTGGTCTGAGGCTTTAATTCTTCCTCCCACCATAAGGATTTTTTTAAAAAAAATATATATCATCGGAGATGTTTTCCCATTTCCTCTCCACAGTTTCTCTCTTGGCTTTCTGAAGTGCAGAAGAGGCATGGGGAGCCATACAAAACTCAGCAGGGGGTGACATCTTCAGCTAATCTCCCTCAGGTTTGCATCTTCCCACTCCCACCCCTCATCCCCAAAGCAAGGGGGGAGTTATTTGTGTGAAGGAGGAGAGGGAGGGAGGGTTAGCTCTTGTATTTGTTCTCTGTCTGGAGAAGCATGGAGGAGAATTTCTAAAGATCCAGGATCAAACTGAGATTTGAAGCAGAAAGGGAAACGTGCTGTCTTTGTTGTGATGATGATAATAATGAAGCTAGATAGAAGGAGCCCACACAATGGGGCTAGGCTACTGTGCCCTCAATTGCTTCCTGCTAGAGAGATTCACAAGTCTTCTTCACTGGAGGATGATTAGAGAACTACAAAGTCAAGGGGAGTGGTAGGTTTCACTCTCTTATCTGGAACCCATTGGAATTAGGACTTCTCAGACTAGCTGTTATACCTTGGCACTGGTTGTCTCAGCAAAATGAAGGGATTTTTTTCTTTCTTTCTCAAAGAAGCACCTGGAACTGTGTGGGGGAAATAATCTGTAGCACAAGCACCAACTTGAACGGAAATTTAGGTATTTCGGCATTGGGGCAACCAGGATGCTATAACTGCTACTCAGCTTCCCTAAATGCTACTGAGCTTCCCTCCCACCCTGCTTTCAAAGAAGGTCAAGGCTCAGTTAATTTTAGGGAAATTTGTTACTTTTAGGGAAATTTGGCTAGCTAGACAGATAAGACCAAAACATTGTAGTAGTAGTAGTAGTAGTAGTAGTAGTAGTAGTAGTAGTAGTAGTAGTAGTAGTAGTAGTAATAATAATAATAAAAAAATAAATAAATAAATAAATAAATAAATAAATAAATAAATAAATAAATAAATAAATAAATAAAGCATCTTAGAACTGCAAAGCTAGAAGGGATTATAGGATCCACCCCTTGTCAAGAAGGCACAGCAGGGAGCTGAACACCCAGCCACTGGCTCCAGAATCAGATACCTAAACTGCTGAATTGTCCAGCTGGCCTGGCTTCCAAGTCTGTGTCAACACTACCCCTATTTCAAAACACAACCTCCATCTTGCTTTTTTACTTCAGGGCTCTATGCCAATAGTTCTTAAAAGGTGCAATCAAACTTTCTAATTAAATGTACAGATAGGGAACTCTCTCTGCCATTGCTGAGCATGGTTGTTGTTATGGGTAATCAAGTTGCCTCTGACCTGTGGTGACCCTATGGATGAATGGCCTCCAAAGCTTTTATCCACAACAGCCTGCTCAGTTCAGGTACACTGAAGGCTGTGGTTTCCTTTATGGAGCCCATCCAGCTCATATTTTATCTTCCCTATTGCCTTCTCTCTCTACAATTGCAATCATTTTTAACTAGGCTACTTTTTATGTAGGTCCTCAGGAAAAAATATTCCAATTTAATTACAAGTAAAGATCTGCAAGGAAGTTAAACATGAATGTTTTTTGTTATATAAGCCTGCAGAGAACAGCAACAGATTAATTGTGCTAATACATATAATTTCCTACATATACTCCCAATATGTTTCAATGATTTCAGTCAGAATTTTTGCATCCTATTCTAAAATCTTTACTTGCTTTGGAGACAATAGATATTATTCATTAAGAAATAGTTGAAAATATACAAGATACTTTGCTTTGAACAATTTTTCTAGATGAAAATCTCTGAGCTTGAGACTTTAAATGGCACAATAATAATTTGAGAGTGAGGTATGATTGTCTGGGCCAACTCTAACTGGAAGTAACTGGTGAATTTAGTCCAAAGCATGAAGCTACAGAGCTTATGTCTTCTGCTATAACTGCAGATTAAAGAAACAATAAGTAGAACAATATATAGGGACATACATGTAGTAGTGTTTTTCACAAAAATGAAATCCCATTTATTTTAATGGAATGACTCCAAGTATGGCCAACTTTGGGTTTAACAGAATGTGCCTCTCAGACTGGTGCCGCTAGTAATATTTTCATTCATATACTATTTGGCAGCACTTATAAATACTTTTAATAATAAACACATTTATTGCAGAGCTGATTCAGTTACATCACTGCATATCCTGGTTTGTGTGAAACCATAATTTGCTATAGTTTGTATTTGAATTTGTTGGGGACAGCCTAAGTTTTTTGCTACCTAAAGCAGAACATCTCTTGGTTCCCCCTGAGCTGGGGTGGAAAGTACCCAAAGGTAGCCAAATGATATTGCCACAACAAGCAGGCGACCCTCTGAAAATTTGTAGGAATTTCACATAATGTTTATCGAGGGATGCTAGGGCTCTAAACACCGATATGCTGATAAATGTTAACATCTGCTTTTTTAAAATTGACAGAACAAAACATACAAAAGACGAGTCAAAAGTGAACAGCATCTTCATCGTTTGCATCATATGCATTACTTCTCTCTTGTTAATGCAGCATTATCTAAGAGGTAGGTTACTGTGAGAACAAGCTGTGTATGTTGTGTCATTATAGTTGTGCCCGACTCTTCATGACTCCATGTCCATGGAGTTTTCTTGGCAGGAATACTGGAGTGGCTTGCCAGTTCCTACTCCAGGTGCCTACAGCATCTGGTATTTCCTGGTGGTCTCCCATCCAAGTACTAACCAGGACCTACCCTGCTTAGCTTCTGAAATTAGGCAAGATCGGATGTGCTTAGGCAAGCTACATAATACTATTTGGGACAATGTGTATCTTTTGGGCTAGTTGTTTATTATACAGGTTTGGCAATGGCTTATGCAGTGTGGTACAGAAAGCAGACTGTGCTAGCCTGTTACACTGTACTTTTTTTTTTTTAAAAAACGTTTTTATTAGAAAATTTTAGTATACAAAAAAAAGTCAGGTTCAAAACATTAGCAATACAAAATCATTCTACTGAAATTTAGCTTCCCTCTGTTCTTCCCGTGGTTTTAGCGTTATTCATCTCCTAGCCTTCCTTTCAGACAAACCCCTTTATATGTTTATAAAAAAGATTTGAAAAATAAGTAATAGTCCTTCGAGCTCTATCCTAATCCGGTAAGAGTCTTTAATTCCTTACAATAAATCTCCATGTAGTTCTTAAATTTTTGCCAATCTTTTTGGAACTTCTGGTTGTCCTGATCCCTCAGTCTGCACGTCAGTCTGGCCATCTCTGCAAAGTCCAATATTTTCGCCCTCCATTCATCCAAAGATGGTATATACGTTGTCTTCCAATTCTGTGCCAGGAGCATTCTTGCCGCTGCTGTTGCATATAGAAATAGAGTCCTATCTGCTCCTTTAATTTCATTATCCACCAACCCTAACAGAAAAAATTCAGGTCGTTTTGGGAATGTACACTTTAGCATCTTTTTGAGTTCATCATATATCAATGCCCAATACTCTTTCACTTTCTCACACGTCCACCACATATGATAAAAATCACCTTGTTTCTCTTTACATTTCCAGCAGTGGTCATCTTTCATCCTATACATCTTTGCTAACTTCGTTGGAGTAATATACCACCTGTACATCATTTTCAACAGATTTTCTTTTATCAAAGTACATGCGGTAAACTTCATATTCTTTTTCCACAATCTTTCCCACACATCTAACCCAATATTATGACCCAGATCCGTAGCCCATTTTACCATACATTCTTTAACTTGTTCATCTTTTAAATTCAACTCCAACAAAAAATTATATAACCTAGTGAACAATTTCTTTTTTGGACTCATGATTATGGTCTGGAACTTAGATTCCTTCTCTCCAAACCCAGACATCTTTCTATCTTTCTGAAAAATGTCATTTAGTTGATGGTACTGAAACCAGCCTGTTAACTTCTCTTTCAGCATATCATAAGACTTCAGTCTAGGACCTTTTTCTGAAAAGAATAACACATCACCATAGGTGATCCCCACTCCTTCTTTATCTTTCCTCTTGATCACCAATGCCTCAATCGGGGATAACCATCTTGGTGTATGTCTCTCTAAAAGGGGTTTCAACCGTTCCCAGACCTGAAGTAATGACTTTCTAATTACATGATTCATAAAGCTTTTGTGTACTTTCACTTTGTCATACCAAAGATAAGCGTGCCAACCAAATCTGTTATCATGACCTTCTAGATCCAATAGATCCTCATCAACTAAAGTAATCCAATCTTTTATCCAACCTAGGCAGGCCACTTCGTAGTACAATCTCAGGTCTGGCATGGCAAATCCTCCCCTTTCCTTGGCATCTGTTAGTAATTTAAATCTTATTCTGGGTCTTTTACCTTGCCAGACAAATTTGGACAATGTCTTCTGCCATTCCTTAAAGTGGCCTATTCCTCTAAGTATTGGGATCATTTGGAATAGAAATAACAACCTTGGTAGCACGTTCATCTTTATCACCGAAATTCTTCCCATCAACGACAAGTTCAATCTATTCCATGTTTCCAGATCTCTCTTAATCGTTCCATACCATATTATAATTATCCTCAAAGAGATTTAAATTTGTAAGAGATAAGTTGATTCCCAGATATTTAACTTTTTTCACCACTGAGAGGGCGGACAATTTTTCAAATTCTTCGCAATCTTTCTTTGTTACATTTTTCAATAAAACCTTCGTTTATTCTTATTTAGTTTAAAACCGGCTAGATTACCAAATTCCTCAATTATTTTCATCATCTCAGTAATACTTTCTTTTGCATTCTCTAACGTCAGAACTAAATCATCAGCAAACGCTTTTAATTTATATTCCTTATCCCCCACACATATACCTTTAATTGTCCCCATGTCCCTCAGTTTGACTAACAATACTTCCAATACAGTAATAAATAACAATGGAGACAATGGGCACCCTTGTCTCGTACCTTGCCCAATCGGAAAACTTTCTGTTATCACATTATTAATCAATAAACTTGCTTTCTGTTCCTTTTATATTGCATTAACACCGTTCCAAAACTTTATTCCCACTCCCATATATTCCAAATTCTTCTTCATAAATTGCCAAGAGACATTATCAAAGGCTTTTTCAGCATCAATAAATATCAAGGCAGCTTGTTTCTCTTTCCTGACTTCTAGATACTCTATTATATCAATTATATTTCTCATGTTATCTTTCATCTGTCTGCCAGGAAGAAACCCCGCTTGATCTTTGTGTAATAACTCATTTAAAACCCTTTTTAATCTATTAGCCAAAACATCGGCAAATAATTTGTAGTCTCCATTCAAAAGGGAAATGGGCCTATAATTTTTAACATCTGTTGTATCTGCGTTCTCCTTTGGAATCAGTGTTATATACGCCTCCTTCCAGGTGTTGGGTATGACTCCTTTTTCTAGAACTTCATTCATAACCTCCACCATTATTGGTAACATTTCTTCTGACAATTTTTTATAATATTTTGCAGTCAGACCGTCTGGGCCCGGTGTCATTATAGTTGTGCCCGACTCTTCATGACTCCATGTCCATGGAGTTTTCTTGGCAGGAATACTGGAGTGGCTTGCCAGTTCCTACTCCAGGTGCCTACAGCATCTGGTATTTCCTGGTGGTCTCCCATCCCAGTACTAACCAGGACCTACCCTGCTTAGCTTCTGAAATTAGGCAAGATCGGATGTGCTTAGGCAAGCTACATAATACTATTTGGGACAATGTGTATCTTTTGGGCTAGTTGTTTATTATACAGGTTTGGCAATGGCTTATGCAGTGTGATACAGAAAGCAGACTGTGCTAGCCTGTTACACTGTACTAGCTAAACTACACTTCATTATAAATCAAGCCAGATCAAGCCACTGGAAGAGGAATGGGTAATGTATGGGTCTGCACAACACACACTTTTTGAAGGCTATTAAGTATTTGTCCTGTATAACAGCTAAGGTGTTTCGCTAGGGAGAGAGCATGTATCCTGCAATATATAGCAATCAGCATCTTTCTCTCCCCCTCCCTTGCACCACAACCAACAACACACACACACACACACACACACACACACACACACACACACACACACACACACAGAGAGAGAGAGAGAGAGAGAGAGAGAGAGAGAGAGAGAGAGAGAGAGAGAGAGAGAGAGAGAGAGCAACAGCTGATTTATTGAATCAGTAATTAAGTATTTATTGCTGCAATTTGCAATCTGAGTACTATCTCAGATCATTCTCTTTCAGTCCAAGTAGCTGACCAATTCCTAAACTTCTTGGCATCAAGCTTCTGTTTTGCTTTTCTTTAAAATGTCATGTTTCCCCACCTCTCCTCTTCCATCAAACAGATTTTTTTAAAAAAAATACATTTAAAATTAAAAGCAAACGTTATTATTTTAAAAAAATATATTTTAAACTAATGCGAACAAAATGTCAACTATCTATTTAACAAACAGCAGTAAGAAAAAAATAGTGAAGAAGGGTTCATTTTCAAGTGTCACTTAAGAATGTAATTTTTTTTCCTTAATGAAAATCTCTTAGTCTCATCTTGGGAATTATTTCATTTTCTTGTTTAGGTTATACTTCCCTAGTTTTGGAGCTAATGGAATCAATACAGTAAGAAAAACAACAAAAAAAACCACACACACACACACACACACACACACACACACACACACCACCACCACCACCACCACCACCACCACCACCACCAACACCATCAACAAATCCAAAATAAAAATAAAAACCCAATAACAAATTTGCAAGGATGTCAATGTGATCTCATCAGGTTTCTGTTAAACAGTAGCCAAGGAAGTTCCCACCAAGGAGGCAAGGATGATGCCGGCTTAGTTGCTGCTCAGTTTTTTAAAAAGTTCCTCCTTTCCTTCCTTGCTATAGACAAGCAGCCCTGCAAAAGAATCCTCTGAGCTCTGAGTGTCTCAGCAATATCACAGCTAAACAACTTCTTCCAGTCCTTTGCCCTGCAGTGTCGATGGCTGAGAGAAGGAACTCAACTCCTGGCCATTTCCCTGCTTAATTCTGCTGCTAGGGGAAAGGCTGGGCCTCATCATATTAGTCTGGTGCCAAAGCAAGGGGATTGCCATGCTGACTAGGCAGTAACCAAGGTGGATGCAGTAAACAAAGACAGTGCACACATTTAACCCATGGCATTAAGCATTAGATATAAATGTTTTACTATGAAAACATCATATGGACAATTTTGGTTAGTGTGGCTATCTCACTGAGAGAAAAATATGCATTAAATCCCACCATTCTCCTCTTTCCTCTGCTATTATCCCTTCCTTTAATTAAAAAGGGCAAACTGCCAGTTTGCTCGGATAAAATTAAGGCTTCTATTGTAAAAAAAGATAATTTCATTTATTATTTCATTTATTAGATTTATACCCTGCCCAGGCCACTCTAGGTGGTTTACAACAGAAAAACCAATTACAAATCACATAAATATAAAAACCAATAAACAATAAAACCACCACAACTTCAGAAAACAAATTGATAACTAAATATATTAATTTAAATTAAGTTAATATTTGTACAATTAAATTAATTAAACTAATAGAGGAATTAAGAGTAAAGGATTAAAAATTAAGATGGCCGAACTGCACCTAAGGGGTACACCTAAAAATTTGGGAAGGACCATCGAAAAAGCCAGGTTTTCAAGGCTTTTTAAAAATATAGCCAGGCATATCTCGGGCAGGAGCTTATTCCACAAAGTGGGAGCAATCAACAAAAAGACACATGATCTTGTTTTTTCTTTCTGTTCCTCTGTTGTGGTGACAGATCTTAGATGCCCGGTCTGGGAAGAACGTGTATGACAGGCAGTTCTTCCTGGAAGCAGGTGTTCTGAAAGGTAACAAGGTCTCAAACTGTTGAGGGCTTTATTGGTGAGAATTGTCACCTTGAACCTGGCATGGAAACATATAGAAAGCCGCTGCAGCATGGCCAGAGTAGGGGAGATATGATCGAAACATCTCAACTAGAGATGGGCACTTTTTTTCGAGTTGTCGTTAGTCGGGCCGGTTCCGTTTCGGGTCGTTTCCGTTTTTTGTGAAAATTCGCAAAAATTAGTCGGTTCGTTTTTTCGTTTTTTCATTTTCGTTAGTACTGGTTTTTTTGGGGGGGTAGCGGGCTCCTGGAGGCACCTCTGTGGGGTGGGTGCCTCCTCTGGCCCGCTATAAAGGGAAAGCGGGCTCCTGGAGGCACCCGTGGGTGCCTCCAATCTTCAACCACTAGGAAGGGGAAGCAGGCTCCAAGAGACCCCTCAACATGGGGGTCTCCCCTCCTCACCTGGTGCTGCAAAATGGCATGCATAGCCATATGGATATGCATACCAGTTGCAGACAGTGAGACCAGTGAGTGAACCCAGAGCCATAGGGTGATGCCTAAGGCTCTCGCACCACCATGTCTCACAAAGAACGGAATCGTACTTGCGTGTAGTGCAATGCAAGTAGATCTGGCTTAGGGTTAAGGTGGGTTAGTGCAAGGGCTAGGGTTAGGCTAGTGACGGGTAAGGTTACGGTGGGCTAGTGGGTTGCACCTCTGGGTGCCTCTCTGACCCACTAAGAAGACAGTTTGTGACGTATGGGTAAGGAGTCAAGGGTTAGGGTTAGAGATGGGCACGACTTGAAAAAAAAAATTTCGAGTTGTCGTTAGTCGGGCCGGTTCCGTTTCGGCTCGTTTCCGTTTTTCGTGAAAATTTGCAAAAATTAGTCGGTTCGTTTTTTCGTTTTTTCGTTGTCGTTAGTACTGGTTTGGGGAGGGGGTAGCGGGCTCCTGGAGGGAGCTGCAGGAGTCAGCCAGAGCCACAAGTGACGGACTGGCAGACTCTTTGCACCCGCTGTGTCTCACGTACTTGCATGTAGTGCAATGCAAGTAGATCTGGCTTAGGGTTAAGACGGCTTAGCGGAACGGCTAGGGTTAGGCTAGTTACGGGTGAGGTTACGGTGAGTATTGGGGTGCATCTGGGTGCCTCTCTGACCCACTTAGAAGGACAGTGTACTGGCATATGGGTTAGGCTTAGAGTTCGGGTTTGGGCTACGATTAGTGGGCTGTTTATGCCCGATTGGCACATCCCAGAAGTCTCTGTGGTAAACCTGGCCAAGTGGACATGCGATTGGTGGAAAATTTGCATGGTCTACTCCCATGGGAGAGCCCATCATTGCAAATGTGCAGGTGTAAAAAAATAAAATAAAATAAAATAAAATCAACGGAGACTTTTTTTTGCAAGAAAAACCCACTGCTGCTACTGTAAAAATTCCAGCATTTAAAATAGCTAATTTTCGCATGTTTCTGTGATGCTTTGGTGGGGTTTTGGGCAACAATTTCAAAAAAATATTGCGGTCGCCATTTTGGATCCCCCCCACCGCATGGCAAATGGATGCGCCCTCCCAGCCTGGTACAGTCAGCAAAACCTGGCCATGCGATTGGTGGAATGGCTCCAAAACTTTGCATGGTCCACTCCCATGGGCGAGCCCATCATTGCGAATGCGCAGGTGTAAAAAAATAAAATAAAATAAAATAAAATAAAATAAAATCAACGGAGACTTTTTTTGCAAGAAAAACCCACTGCTGCTACTGTAAAAATTCAAGCATTTAAAATAGCTAATTTTCGCATGTTTCTGTGGTGCTTTGGTGGGGTTTTGGGCAACGATTTCAAAAAAAATATTGCGGTCGCCATTTTGGATCCCCCGCACTGCATGGCAAATGGATGCGCCCTCCCAGCCTGGTACCAGCAGCGCAGCAGTAGCAATAGCCAAGGAGAGGGGGGCGGGGAACCCCCCCCAAATAAAACACCCTTCTGGCCTGGTAGGTGCCCTCAGACAGTTTTCGCCTACTTTTAGGGCCGGGAATCGGGTTTTTTTTAACTTTTAAAAACTTTTTTTCTGTGCCGCTTGGCATTGCGCGATGCAAGTAACGAGCACGACAAATCAGACCAAATTGTTCGTTCGTCGGTTCGAGCTCGAAGTCTGGGGCAGTGATTCCCGTTACCGTTTCCGTAGAGTAACGGAAACGAGTAACGGAAACGGAAACGGGAATACCGCTAAGTCGTGCCCATCTCTAGTTAGGGTTAGGGTTAGGGGGCTAGGGCAGGTTTTAGGGGGCTTTTTGGCACATCCCAGAAGTCTCCATGGCCAAGTGGCCATGCGATTGGTGGGATGGCTCCAAAAATTTGCATGGCTGGCCACTCGGCCAGCCCATCATTGCGCAGGTGTAAATAAAATAAAATAAAATCAATGGAGGACAGAGGAGGAGAGGAGAGACATTTTGTTGCAAGAAAAAACCCACTGCTACTGTGAAAAATCTGGCAGTTTATAAATTTTCGCGTGTTTCTGTTGTGCTTGTGTGTTTTTGGACCACGATTTCAAAAACAATATTGCGTTTGCCGCCCCATTTTGGATCCCCCGCCCACACCGCATGGCATGGCGAGTCCGGCTGCCCAGGACGGGGGGGGGAGGCGGGACCCCCCCTCCAGAAACCACCCCTCCGGTAGGTGCCCTGCGCCCTTAGTCAAGCAGGCATTTTTCCGCCTGCTTTTTTGGCCCGGGAATGGGTGGGGGGAGAGTTTAAAAGTTTTTTCCTGTGCCATCCGTGCCGCTTGCTTGCGCTTTAATTGCGGCGGCCGGCGGCGAGACTGGGCTTTTTGCTGGCTGCGAGCCTGCGGCGAGTCCCACCAGAGCAGCCCAGGACGGGGGATGGGGGGGGGAGGCCGGGGACCTCTAGAAACAACCCCTCTGGTAGGTGCCCTGAGGCACGGCAGGCATTTTCCCGCCTGCTTTTTGGCCGGGAACCGGGTTTTTTTAACTTTTAAAAACTTTTTTTCTGTGCCGCGTGGCATCGCACGATCGCGCGATGCAAGGAACGAGCACGACAAATCAGACCAAAATTGTTCGTTCGTCAGTTTGAGCTCGAAGTCTGGCGGAGTAATTCCCGTTACCGTTTCCGTAGAGTAACGGAACCGAGTAACGGAAATGGAAACGGGAATACCGCTAAGTCGTGCCCATCTCTAATCTCAACCCAGTTAAAAGTCTGGCTGCTGCATTCTGTACCTGTTGGAGATTCCGCACCAGCCTCAAGGGTAGCCCCACATAGAGGCCATTACAGTAGTTGAGCTTTGAGATTACCAGCACATGAACCAAGGCACTGAGGCTTGCGGAGTCCATCCATGGGTTCCATTGGGCGATACACCTCAGGTGGTAAAAGGTGGACCAGGTTACATATGCCACCTGGTGATCCACGGATAGCAAAGGGTTCAGGACAACACCTAACCTACACAGCTGTTCTCCTGCAGAGAGGGTTAACCCCCCCCCCCGCCATCCCAGGAGAGAGATGTTCCCATGGATGTGGGCTTTAGTGACTGTGCCAAACAAAAAGAGTGCACACAAAGAGCCAACAGTGCCTACATATTAGGAAATTACTGTAATAGGACTACTGATTGAACCCTGAGTAGTGTGAATGTCCGCAGGAAATGCCAGCAGCTTTGGGGAAGCAGAGGACAGGTTGCACTATGAACTGAACAGCAGTGACTTTTAGTAAGAGCAAAAGAAAAACATGCCAAAGCATGACTGTAGTTGAATATTAAGAAGACAAAAATCATGACAACTTAAGAATGACACAATGCTAAGGTTGACAATGAAGAAATTGGGATTGTTAAGGATTTTTTATACATTGGTTCAATCATCAAACCTAATGGAGGCTAAAGTCAGTCAGAGGAAGACTGAGACTCAGAAGGGCACCAATGAAAGAATTAGGAAAGCTCATCTAAGCAAAGCAAATTGTTCTGCTTATATACTTCCCCATAGCACTTAAATCACTCTCTGGGTGGTTTGCAATCTATTTATGCTGGCTACGCATTCCCCACTCACCCACCCCATCCCCAGCAAGCTGGGCACTCATTTTATTGACTTTAGAAGGATAGAAAAGGCTGAGTTCAACCATGATCCAGCTACCTGGGATTGAGCCCCAGGTCATGCGCACAGTTACAGCTGCAGTACAGCAGTTTAACCCCTGCGCCACAAGGCTCTTACAAGTGTAAGGGTATGTCTGTAAAGACCAACATCATAATCATCCACCTTCTTGTATTCCTAATTAATATATCTAGGTGTAAAAGCTGGACACTAAAGAAAGCTGACAGGGAAATTTGAAATGTGGTGCTTGAGGAGAGCTTTGCAAACACCTTGAACTATCGGAAAGATAAACATGTGGATCCTAGATTAAATCAAAGCAAAACTTTTTCTGGAGGCAAAAATAATGATGAAACTTGAGACTATCCTACTTTGGGCACATCATGAGAAAGCACAATTCTCTGGGAAAGGCAATAATGCTAGGAAAGGTTGAAGGCGGCAGGAAAAGAGGAGGACCAACTAGGAGATGGACTAACCCCCACAGGATAGAGTTTGCAAGAGCTGAGCAGGACTGCTGAGGACAGGACATTCTGGAGATCGCTCATTCATGGGATCACCATAAGTCAGAAGCTACTTAATGACACGTAACCACAACAATAATACCACTCTGTTCTTCCTTGGTTGGACATCACTTTGAATACTGTGTCTAGTTCTAGGCGCCACAGTTGAAGAAAGATATCAGGAAGGTGGGACATGTCCTGAAAAGAGAGACCAATATGGTAAAGGAAAGGACCTTGAAATTAAGGTCTGTGACTAACTGTTGAGAACTAATCAACACATTTAACCTGGAGAAAATGGAGAGGTGATATCCTCAAATAGTTGAAGAACGGCCACACGGAATCTTGTTATCTTTGACTTCAGAGGTAGGACCTGAACTAATGGGTTCAAAGTGCAGGAAAGGAAGTTCCACTTAGTAAGAATGATTTGCTATAGAAAGCGCTGCCTTGGAAGGCAATGGGCTCTCCTTTTTGGAGGGTTTGAAACAGAGATTGGACATTCATCTGTCAGGAATGTTTTAGTTTTGGGTTTCCTGCAGTCAGTAGGAGTATTGACTCCATTGTTGGACTCAATGACCTGGTGTGTCCCTCCCAACTCTGCCATTCGATGATCCTATTAAATGCAGTGAAGAAGAATTCAGCATGGCAAAGTATGTAGACAGCAAAACAATGTGGAATAAATCAAAATAAATTTTGTGCTGTATTTAAGAAACTTCAAAGTATGTTTGTTTTCTAAATTCAGTTTTCTTTGTTTGATGCTATCTGAATTAGGTTACTAGAGCAAAATGGCCAATTTTCAGAAATCAGAAGAGAAGAATATGTTCATGATCTGGTCAGTAGTCACTATTGTTTCTCCACAGTTGTATATACACAAATGTATCTCGGGCATGTTGTTTTTCATAACCCTGAACATATAAATAAGGCACTTTCTTCTTCTTCTTCTTCTTCTTCTTCTTCTTCTTCTTCTTCTTCTTCTTCTTCTTCCTCCTCCTCCTCCTCCTCCTCCTCCTCCTCCTCCTCCTCCTCCTCCTCCTCCTCCTCCTCCTCCTTCGCATTTGTCCCACTTGGTGGTGGGATCTGCTAACTTCCATATATTGCTATTTTGTCATTTTATGTTATGCCCTTTGATCAAACAATAAACAAATTTGACTATATGTTCCATGGTGTAACCAGGGAAGAACAGAGGTGTCCACTCTAAAATGTGTAAAGTAGTGCTCTTCCGCTTTTAGTGTATATGATGCCTGGGAAGCCTTTATATAAGATCAACAAAATCAGTTCTTCAGCACAGCTACTGAGGCAGAAGATTTCTGCATGAGAACATGGATTATTAACATGTTTCTGTCAGGAGTAAACACTATGAATAATGGCATATGAATTTTGAAAATGTGTTAGAAAGAAATACCAAGACAATCTAAGAAACTGCTATTGAATCTAAACAAACTTAGGGAATATTGTGATAAATATCTGACACTTTCAAGAACAGGGGTGGGAAACACATGGACCTTCAGACAATGCCTGGAATCTTGTTATTCAACATAGTAAGTCCCACTAGAGCAGGTCTACTGAATTTTTGGGGTTTTGTAAAATCAACTCCTCCATAGGTTCCATTCATTTAATGGCCCTACTTTATTTTGCAACCTAATATGCTGAAGCTACTTTAAAAATTTACCTTAAAACGTAACACTGTATGTCATCTGCTTTGTGTATTTCCTAATCATATCTTTTCACCAGTCTTTTTTATCCTGCCGTTGCTTACCATGTAAATGTTTGGGGCAGTAAAGGAATAGAGATGGGCACGAAACGTAAAAATAACATTTCATTTCATTTTGTTTCTTTAGTAGTTTTGTTTTGTTTCATTTGTAACAAATTTTAAAAGTAGTGGTGTTTCCAACATGAAATGAAACAAAATGAAATGCTATGCTTCCCTAGGTCCTAGAGGCACCAAAATGGCAGGGGAGCTTCCTCAACCTTTTCCCTGTAAGTTCCCCAAATTTGGAAAGGTTTGGGGGGGGTCAGGGGGATGAGTAATGATGTTCCAGAGGGGGTGCCCCTTGGAAAAAATCTTTCTAATTGGATTCAGAAGCCAAGCCACAGGCAAGTGATTAGCGTCACAGCAGCTTGGCTTCCGTTCTGAATCCAATTTCCTGCCATTTCCTCTAGGACTAATCATTTCGTCCTAGTATGAAAAAATTGTGTTTCGTCATGAAACAAAACGAAACACATTCTACCATTTTGTTAGGTAATGAAGTAATTCATTGCCTAACATAACGATGAAACGGTGTTTCATTTTTCATTTCATGCCCATCTTTATTAAGAGACAGTTGTTTTCTTGCTGACAAAACTATTCAAAATAACATAATGGGGGATTAATGTTTGCTCTTGTGATCTCAAGGTGGAATATCTGTTCCCAAATGAGCACAAAGGATCTATCAAGACTCAAACAAAAAAGAGAATAGAAGAAAAGAGAATAGAAGAAAAGAGAATCCCATCTTCAGCAGGTATAAAGCAGCTGAAGAGGCATCATAAGGTATCTTCCAAAACACAGAGAGTTGAAAAAGAAAAGGAGATGATTAGCCTGGAGAGCGACCTTGCTGAAATGTAAGCATTATCAGTTTTCATTCCACATACTGACTGACCACACATAAGGGCCTTTTCACACGACCCCTAAGATCCGCTGGCCACTTAAATTCGGACCAGAGATCTTAGGGGTTTGTCGCTGTTCCTGCGTTCCCACCCGCTCCGCACTCCTGGCTGCTGGCTGCGTGAGGGGAGGGAGAAAAAACAGGAAGAAAAGAGATGTGGCTCACCTCCGTTCTGCCTCTCGCGGCAACATTCCAGTCTCTTAAGCAGCTCTTAAAGGGGCGGGAGCCAAAAAACAACAAACAGAAGCGAGGAGATCCCCACACTCACTATCATTACACCGCATCAAAGAATTTTCACCTCCAGAGAGCAGGTACTTGAAAGGTGCGCTGGGACACGCTAAAGTGGGCGTGGCCGCACTTAATTTCCTGTAAACTCCGGAGCTGGTGGGGAAACATTTTTAAGCTCCGGAGCTGGGAGCCATTTGCCCCGGAGTTTAGGGGTCGTGTATAAACGCCCTAAGTGGACCAACTTGATGTCTTCTTGGCATTATTAAGATTAGGACAAACCAGTTGTTTATACAATTCATGTAGATCAATACTGTGCTTCATAAGTCTTCATGCATATAAATGCAAGCCAGCAGGTAGTCTTCATTGGGGAAGATGCAGAACCATATCCTAGTGACAATTACTAAATCTGAAATAAATACCATACACATACAGTGGTGTTATGTGGATTGCCAGCATCTGGGGTGAGGCAAAATATTGTGCTCCCTGTGCAAGAGGCCTCACCAGAGCACTTTGCACTTTCCAGTCTCCACACAGCATTCTGCTTCTCCCCTCCCATCCATCCATCAATCTGATCAGCCCTGTTGAAAGCCAGCATGCAGCAGGCTGACCGGGAAGTGAGTCCCATTGAGCTCACTCCCCTTCTGCCTCCAGGACGCAACTCCGTCCCAGCCCCCAATGCAGCAGGTTGAAGCTTCAGGTGAGTGCGCCCTGGACTCATTCCTGGCTGCAGAGGCAGGGAGGTAGGCAGCAACAAGGAGCAGTTTAAGAGCTGTGCAACCCAATCCAACACACTTTCTTCAAACCTGCCAGTCTGGTTGCTCAGAACAGAGGTCTCCTCAGGCCCTAGAATGACACTCTGGTGGGACAGGATGGGTTATCAATGGCCCATGAGAGATGATTCCTAGTGGCCAGGCTGGCAGTAGCGAGCCATTCTCTGGTTGACTTGCCTGCTTGCTCTTCTGGAAGCTGGCATGCCCTCCTAGGCCCAAACTCACTCCCAAGTAGTATTTACATGCCCAAGAGAGCAGCTACAGCATTCAAAAGCACTCCCTCTGTGTTTTCTCAAGCAAAGTGCACCCATGAGCAGGGCCGGCGCTTCCATTAAGGTGAACTAGGCCGTTGCCTAGGGTGCCAAAATGGAGAGAGGGCGCTGGACAGCCTGCCGCCCCCCGCCCCCCACCGCACTGCTGGCCACCGCCGTCCATCCACCCCGTCCGCCAGCCGCCCATTGCCAGCCGCCCATCGCTGCCCATCGCCGCCTGCTGTCCGCCCCCCGCCCCCGTCACCGTCCCCCACCATCCGCCACCCCCACAGCCACCCCGCCACCACCTGTGATGAGGACTGGGCCAGGAGCAGCCAGCAGATGGTGGCCACCAGGGCAGCAACCAGGGACAGAGGCAGGAGGCTGCATGCCAAGCCCACCAATTTCACCAGCCCCAAGTGGAGGAGTAGCAGAAGCCGACTCAGGGGCAGCCCCAAAGGACCATGGGCCAGGCTTCTGAGGAGGTGCAGTCAGCCAGCTACACCAAACCTAGCCCAGATCAATGGCTAAGGAGGAGGAGAAGTGAAAGAGGGGAAGGCAGATGGAAGATGATCACATTTGCACAATTTCTGCATTCTGTTCTTTAGTAAGTGTATGCAATATGATGGGTAAGAACAGGATTTCTAGACCGCTTGTACCTCTGTTGCAGTATGGATATTGTACATAAAGGAAGTTGCATTTTCTGTTATAGTTATTGTTATTTGTGTTGAAGTTATTTCTATTACAGAGCTGAAGAAGAGAAATTCAACACTGCTACCTTTGGCCAGCATCGGCTAACTCCTGTTCCTTTAACTCTGGAAGATGTTGCTCTCTACAATCCAGTTGTAGTACGTTTATTTGTAATGTATTTTTCTTCCTTCTCTTTTCCAATTCTATATTGCACATTCTTCTGTCACCAGTTCTTCCTAAACCTGCAGGTAGCCTTTCCTAGCTCATTGACTGAGGGTGAGACTGCACAATGAGAGATATACAAATTGATCCACAGTGAAGTTACCCCAGGGCACGGTTTTCCTGAATAAAGGTTGCTGACCAGACAGATGGCAGCCGAGAGCGGGGAGGAAATTGGCAATCAACACTTGTTTGCAGCTTGTTAAGAGAGCTTCATCTGTAATCTTTCAGATATGTAGGAGGTAGCTACAGCAGAGTTACAACAACAACAACAATAACAATAACAACAACAACATAATAATAATAATAATAATAATAATAATAATAATAATAATAATAATAATAATAATAATAATAATAATAATAATAATAATAATAATAGCAGATGGGACTACCCTGATCCCCAGGAGCAAAGGCCGATGCTTAACTTGGGATGCCACATGTCCAAATACATTTGCCACGTCCCATCTACAAAACACCAGCATCGGAGCCGGATCCGCAGCAGCAACGGCCGAACAGTTAAAAAGACAAAAATACGAAGATATTGCAACAGGAATTGACTTTGTCCCTGTAGCCATCAAAACATCTGGAGTTTGCGGGGAATCAGCCTTGAGCCTGGTCCAGGAAATAGGTCGCAGGATAGCCATTACTTTTCAAGATGACCGAGCACCTATGTTTCTGAGGCAACAGCTCTCAATCGCTGTCCAAAGAGGGAATGCCTGCTGTGTACTTGGCACTCTAGGCCAGCTGACTAAATAATAGTGTTTTCTAGTAAAGTGATTTTAAGCAGTATAATAAAAATATATTAATCATTAAATAAATAAATAAATAAATAAATAAATAAATAAATAAATAAATATTGGAAAAATAAATAAATAAAATCTAATAATAATAATAATAATAATAATAATAATAATAATAATAATAATAATAATAATAATAATAATAATAATAATAATAATAATACAAAGAGCTGGCTTGTAATTTCCCGCAGAGTTGGAAAGATACAGAAAAGGGAAATTGTTCCAGTGCCTTGTAGTTCAGCTTGCTTGAAGAGGTGCTTGATTGAGGGATGAGAGGAAGAGAATTTCATTGACTTCCATGCCATGTAGCCAACTGCAAATAATATAAATCTTACTCTTAGAATCCAAGAGCAATTTGCCACTGTGGTCACACCCCAAAATCCTTCTAGATGCCCATTGTCTGCCGTAGGCTCCAGTGGCACTTGATTCTCCCAAGAACAATATTTAAGGGTAGAAATCGAATGTGCCTTATAAAATACCTCAAGGTTCCCATGGAGTATGATTTGGTACTCCAGAATTCTTAGCACCGGTTGAACTAAAATGGATTGTTAATAGGAAACCTTTTGGGTGTAAGAAAGGTCGAGCCTGTTCCTCAGCAAATTTACCAAGGATAATTTATTCCTATCCCTAGCAGAGGAGGTTGCATTTTCAAAGTTTGGATTATTTTGCAGTTCTGCAGTTGATCCAAGCCGTCAGAGAAGAAACCTACTGGAAAGTCTTAATCTCATTGGTGTTTCTTTTTTTACCAGGATATTGGAGAATAGCTTTTGTATATTTCTGCTCATTACTACTATTTATATGGGGCCACTGTATAGTTTCTGACAGGGAATTTTATTTAATTAGCAGCTGATAATGGATTTATTTATTTATTTATTTCCTTTGTATACCACCCATCTGACAATAGGGCCACTTTGGGTGGTTCAGGACCCATACAAACAGCAGACACCGTAATCAACACAACCCAAGAACAACAGACCCGACTGCGTCTGCTGCTTTTGAGGAAGCCGTCATTTAGGGTGTGATCCTCCTGCAGTCCCTGGGAGACCCTGAGGCAGCAAGGTTTTTCATTGCTTTGCTTCCAGACGGAGGCAGGCCTGCCCACCCACTGAGAGGCCCAACAACTAGCAAATTGTTGCAACTGGAAAAGCCTTTTTTTGTAATCCTGTAGAAATGAGTGAAACCTATGCTTTTTTGGCATTGAAGAGTAGGAATACAAACGAAATGCCGCATGGGCTTATTATGAGAGATTGTGAGGATCTTCCTCAGATCAGGGAACAAACTATGCCAGCCCCACAGTGAGTGCAATTCACTTCCCTCCCTTTGAAATCAATGGGAGGGAAGCATAAAGAAAAGAAAGGGAATGATCTTGGCCCAATAAACATATTTTCTGTGCTGCTGGAGCACTGGAAAATAGATTTCCTCTTTGGTGGTTTCTCTCTTTCCCTGCCCATAAGATTGTCCTACATCTTACGTCAGAGTAGAAAATAATCACTTGTGAATTAGAATGTGGATTTTCTGCATACAGTTACATAGCAAATGAATACTACAGAAGCTGGCATCATCAGCTAACCCTTGCTCCAACTCTTCATCTGCAATATTGTTGTTTTCACAGAGTCTGAAATGTTAGTTTTAAAATTACTTTGTTTTGAAATTACTTAGTTCAATTGAAATTAACTCATTTTCATTAATGTTTAAACCTGAAAATGTTTCACTGATTAAAAAGAGTCTTGCCATCTTTACAGGTGAAAAGACCTGTAGTTCATACCAATAATTTTACACTACATGGGGCCAACTTGGCTAGTCTTGAATTATTCCTGGGAAACAGAAAATGTGGAATGATATGCCCCTTATATAGAGGAGTATGCTCAAAATATTGCTTTATAAATTAGATTAAATATAATATTTTCTTAGTTGTGTTTATTTTAACAAACTATTTCAAGCTCTGGTAATTTATCGCTTGTAAATTATTATTTTTGGCCCAAATCCTGTCAATTCTACCTTCTGTCATAACAGTATCGGCATAAATTTCCATAACAAATTGTTGCAAGTTAGAAGATAATGTGAGCATTTCCCGTCAGATACCTGTCACGTGATTCAGTGTGCAATAGGAATTGCCTAGCTGATGCTATTATGTCAGTGGACATATCAAATAGGATTTTGGACACTATATAACAGATATCAATTTATGCAAAGCTAATGTATATATTGTTATTTTTAGGAATGCAAGACATCAGGCAACTACTGGATAAACTACATTGACAGTGACTTCATTAGCAACAATAAAAACTATTAACCATAAATATCATTATGTGAACATATTAGACAGGTTACTAATGATATGTGTTGCTGGCTGTGAGAATGAGGGAGAGAAAAGTACCTATGAAGTCCTACCATTTCTTTCTTTCTCAACTCGTGGTGCAGTGGTTAGATGCCTGTACTGCAGCTAAAACTATGCTCACGACCTGGGGTTCAGTCCCAGATAGCAGGCTCAGGGTTGACTCAGCCTTTCATCCTTCCGAAGTTGGTAAAATGAGTACTCAGCTTGCTGCAGCGGGGGGGGGGAATGTGTAGCCTGCATAATTAAATTGTAAACCACCCAAAGAGTGCTTGAAGCACTATGGGGCAGTATATAAGCAGAACACTTTGCTACATATATGACTTCTGTATATTCTGATTTTTATTGTGTTGACTAAAGCACAATAGGGTACCCTATTGGATGGGTAATTTAATGTATTTTATATTCTGTGTTTTCATTGGTTGATATGGTCATGGGAATAATCAATAAATTAACTTTCTTACTTTGCTTTGCTTTTACCTCTTTCTTCAACTGAAATTGAAAATTTGACATACTTTTTATTTGATTCGTTGAAATGTTTAACAATATTATGGTCTAAAATGATGTATAGCTTCTCTTCTTATGACCAGTTTAATTTATACATGTACGGAGCTCTGTTGTTCCTCAAAAGAGATGATGATTCTTTCATGCTGTCTTTTTGCACCTTTAATAAACCAGCTTCTAATTCCAAAATTTGCAAGCTAATATGTTTTGTAGTATTTCAGGGGCGAAGAGGAAGGACTACCTTGTAGTGAGTTTCCTTCATGCTCTGCACCTTTCCACTTTCTCACGAGCACCCCCATCGACTAAAAACTCTGTGATAGAAGGTCTCCTAGTAGAGATGGGCACGAAATGAAAAACAACACTCTGTTTCATCATGTTTTAGGCTTCATTAACTTTTTGTAATGTAACAAAATGGCAGACAACATTTCAGTACAAAATGAAACAAAGCACCATTTTTTTTACTGGGGAAATGAAATAATTCATTCTCTCTTGCTACACCACTGCACAGGTGTTTTTTGGTGGGGGTTTTTTGACAGGTGGGGCTGTGGAGAGGGCGGGCCGCCCTCACTCCCCATAGCCCCAGCTGTCAAAAAAAAAAACCACCTGGGGGTGGGGGCGGGGTTTTTACTGCTGCCTGCTCCTTTATGCTTTGTCGCCATTCTCAGCCAGACAACGGGCAAGCGGACCCTTATTTTTGCTGAGAAGGGACAGCGGACCAGGCTTTGTTTTGAATTCTGTGCCACAGGAGCACCCACGCTGTCGCAGCACAGAATTCAAAGGCCTCACCCACGGTCCCCTCTCAGCCAGGTAAGGGGTGGGCAGGTGCCGTGCACTAACCGCCTACCCTTTGCCTGGCTGAGAATGGCACAGCAGCAGGGGGTGGATAGAGCAAGTGCTGACCTCACTGCTCACCCTCTCAGCCCCCTGCTGTGTCAAGGGGATCCTGGCTTCCAAGGACACAGCAGGGGGCTGACAAGGTGAGCAGTGAAGTCAGCACTCTCCCTGTCAGCCCCCTGCTGTGTCGGGGAAGCCGAGACCCCCCCCCACTGTGTTGTTCCAAATAGTTTTGTTTCATTTTGTTTCCTTTTGGGAAAATGTTGTTACTAACGAAACGAAACAAAACTACTAAGGAAACAAAAGGAAAGGAAACGAAAAACTAATTTTCCATTTTGTGCCCATCTCTATCTCTTAGCAGTTATATACATGCCTTCACTATTACACCAGTCCTGATGACACTGAGCATCAGACATACAACACCAGGGTTACTGGAGCAATAGGAAAATGTATTCAGTGCCACAAGTGATAACTTCATGGAGTAAAGTTGTGTTGCTGTGCACATTTCATAAATCAGTCTATTTAAAGTTATGTCATTGGCCATGCAATGCAAACTCTGTAGTGGGTATGGAATAGGGAGAAGCCTCCTGTGTCAGCACAGCTACCCTTTTTCAGACAACCCCCTCCCCCCAGGGTGCTAGTTTATGTCATATCTTGGCTGACATTGGTGGGCGGATGAGTCAAAAAGGAGGCAGAGAAGAGACGGGACAGAGGGTCAGTTGAGTTACACTAGATCAGTGGTTCTCAACCTGTGGGTCCCCAGATGTTCATGGACTGCAACTCCCCAGTCTTCAGCACTAGCTGAGGTGCCCAGGATTTCTGGGAGTTGCAGTCCAGGAGCGTCTGAGGACCCACAGGTTGAGAACCACTGCACTAGATCTAAACTCTTCTCACCCCAGGTTCACTGCCATAATTTCCAGCATCCACAGTCTGGGAAAATTTTGGATTTACCACAGTTCTAACTGACCTAGTGCCAGCTCAGCCAAACCTAGCCCAACTTAGCTAGTTAGTACTACAATACTCTAACTACTCTGTACGCAGCTGCTTAGTTATGAGTTAAAAATGTAATCTTATGTGGCTTTCAGTATACCACTACAAAACTATAGGTTCCTACAGATTCTAATGAGCAAGCATATAATCTTAAAATAGCACGGATCACACTGTCTTGCTTACCCTTGTTGACTAAAGCAGAGTTTTTACAGAGTGGTCCATGAGGTAGTGGGTAGAGTTTTGATTGGTGACTTGGGAGTTTGAGAAGGTGAAGCCTCAACATGGCCATTAAACCCTTTGAGGAACGGTTGGGTGATCATTTTTTCACAACCTGACCTATCTCATAGCCTTGCTGTTGCTGTGAGGATAAAGTGGAAATGAGGAATGTTCCTTTAAGTTATCTTGACCTCCTTGGAGAAATGGCAGGAAGCAGATGTAACCATTAACTAACTTTTCATTTGAAAATTAAACCAATTGTCCTTCTTTAACACTAGGCTACAGGTGACGCTTTTATAGGGCACTAATAAAAATAAAAAACATTGCAAGATTTTTGAGTTCAGCACACTCTTCTTCAGAGCAAGTCCCAACAGTTCAAACATGGCAAATGAGTAAGAATAACCTCCTGGCAAAGCACATATTTTGCATTTGTGTCTTGTGAGGGCCATGCGGCTCAACCCTCCTTTCTTTTCTTTAACAGTGATATCTTTGTGAGTCCTCTGGGCTCTCCTGGCTCTTTACTTACCATTTAGTGGAACTAAATGAAAAGATCAATTGCAGAAAACAAGCCATTGGCATGGATTCAGTTAATAATGGTAAAATGAATGTTTAAAAACATCCTTGGCCAGTGATGGCAAACCTTTTAGAGATTGAGTGCCCAAACTGCAATTCAAAACCCACTAATTTAACCTGAATACAGGTGGTTGTGAAGGGGCAATGTCAGGTGTCAGCTGTGGAAGGGTTAATTAATAGGTATGTAATCAATAAGTAGTATGGATAAGTGATCATTGTGTATTTAAAATGTAACGTTATCACTGTGTAATGTTACAGAGTATATTAAAGAGTTAAAGAGTATATTAAGAGCACCAAGCTGTGTAAGGTAAACCACAGTGGCTTCCTGTTGACGGCTGATGGTGCCCAGCAGCAGGAAACACCTGTTAAGAAAGGGGGTTGAATCTCAGACTGGCAGAGAATGCGGAAGCAGCACGAGCTTATGAATCTTACTGTCTTAGGTGGGGGTTGTGAATAATGGGCAGTGTCTGAAGGTGTGGCTGGTCAACTGAAGGTGTGGACAAGGGTCTGAGATTGCATAAGAACCCTGGATTTTGGTGAAATCGGGGTCTTTTCTCAGTTAATGAGAAAAACCCTTTACGCGTAGAGTTTTTCTTTGATTCTTGTATGCTTTTTGCTAAATAAATCAGCGCTGAAGACCTGACTTTCTGACTTAGCCTCATTTTTGAGAACTTCCTGTCTCTTTGCACTTAGAATATTTTTGAGCACTGAACTACCATCTCACATTTGGTGCATTTGGCCGACGGGATCTGGACTCCGGTCCTCGGCTCCCTCCCTTGGGAGTGGCCGTTGCTCCGTTCTTCTAGTCTCGTACCCGGTTTCATTTTTTTTGTCTCTTCACATTTTTTTCCTTTCTCTTTTTTTGGAAGTTCTCTTGAGGCTGTGCCCCTCCAATTTTTTCTTTTTCGTCTCCGTTTTTTGCTGCGGCCCATTTTTGGTAAGTATGGCAAACCTCTCTTCTCTGTTACTTGAAGCTCTGGCTGGTCCAGCTTCTGCTTTGTTGTGAGTAAGTGGGGAACGGCCACAAGGGAGGTGGCCCGTCGAGCAAATCATCCAAGGATTTGCTAAGTGAGGTCTGATCACCCTCACAGAATCGGGAAAACGGGCTGGGGAGCGGGGCGTCTGCCAGCATTGCTGTTGTTCTTGGATTCTTCAGGTATAGCCTAATGTAGGTGCTATCTCTTATTTTCCAGTTTTGCCACATTTTCCTCATTTTGGCCACCCTGCACAGAGACTACTAGACCCCCATTGTGGGTTTATAAATTTCAATTTCTGCTTGCTCCCTTGTTCTGTCTCTGTGTCTTGTTCCATACTCTGTGTATGACATGCCTCCAGCTCCGAATGTCTCTCACCAAGGCATCTTAACGCTTCCTCTTCCCCTTCTACACGATGCTCCACTGCCTCTTCCCGGGTTTTTGGAGCCTAGTCCTCTGCCAGTATTGGATGAGCTGGATGATTTTTTAGCCCCAGCCCCTGCTCCTAGCCCTTTTGAGGAATTTGAAGACATTGATTCTTCTTCTCCTTTTCTTCCCCAGTGGGATGATTTTTCTGCCCTCGAGTCTGAACTTGATCTCATAGACGATTGGCTGTCCTTCCAGGAGTTCGACTATCTCCCTTCCCGTTGCAATTCGTCCTCAGACCCTGACCTCGACGAATTAAGGTGGTTTGAACACTGTTTTGAACCGTTCGTACCCTCTTCTGGTTCTAACTCCCCTGAAATTCTGACTTCCAGTGCACCTGCCCCGGTGTGTTTAGACGCCCCTCTGTGTCGGACGTGCCCCCAGTGTCGGGCCGCTCGTAGAGTCCCTTCTCCCTCAGATATTTTCCCTTGGTTTTGGTTCGGATCTTTGGAGTCTCCCCCTCCTTCCCCTGATCCGGCCTCTTATTTCCCCCGACAGTGGTTTTCGCCTTCCCCAATTTTGTCTGATTCCGAACTACTGATTATCTTGGAGGACCTCCCGTCCTTCTTTGAAGCTTAAATTGCACATTATGTCTGAACACGATCTGTTCCACGACTTCCTCGAAGCTGTCAATAGCTTGGATCAGCAGATTGATGAGGATATGGAAAGCTTAGACCGTGCCCTCCAAACTCCGCCCCCCCACTTCTTGTCCCGGAGGTCGCTACGGATCCCCCCTCTGTGGACTCCAGTTTTTCTGCCTCTCTTGATATTCAAGAGAACACGGCAATTCCCTTGGATCTCTCTCCTCCACGAGCAATGGAACCTCTTTCAGTTGCCATGATTGCTGAGAGTTCCATAGTTCCCCAAGTGTGCAGACGCAGACCTAGACCGGTCTCCCCTGGTCTATCTTCGACTGCGTCCGACCCGAAACGTCGGTCCCAACATGTTCATGTGGCCACCCAGACTGATGGTGGTCCACATTCACCTGGTACCTACGTGCTCTGTACTCATAATCTTGTTCATTTTAGGATTCTCAGTTTGATGTCTGCATTGCTCCAGGCTCTCGATCATTTCTCCGAATAAGAGCCATATTGCCAGCTAAGTGGGTTTGTTTTTCTTTGTCTCCTCTCTGTCCCTTCCTGCTTCCCTGCTCTCTCTCTCCCTCAAACTCCTCTATGTAGGTTTTTCCATAGCCCGGTTGCTGCCACTGCTGGTTGGCGCCCCAGCGGTTGCACTAATCAGGCATTCTCTTCTTCCCCCTGGCCAATTTGCCATCGCAGGGATTGCTTCTGTAACCACTTGTTCTTTCGGCCCAGTCTTGGCTGTCACTTCTCTTTCCGCTTCCCTACTGTTCTCTTGAGTTTTCTCGGCAACATGCAGCCTGGGTGGGGCCCTTTCTTGCTCATTTCTCTTGTGGCTTGGCTCTTCCTCTTTCTTCGCTTTGTTTCTTCGGCTGCGACTTTCTGTGGCCTCATGGAAAATTATTATCCACACGGGGAACGTGGGGAGTTCTGTTGTGCCAAATGCCCACCCGGCACTCATGTCTTTCATCATTGTTCTAAAACACTTGAGACAGTGTGTGTTCCTTGCAGAAATCACACTTTCTCCAATCATTACACTGCCTTTTCTCAATGTTTTTCTTGCAGCATTTGTAGGGAATTGGATCAGATTGAAATACACCCTTGCACCCCTACTCATGACACTTGTTGCCAATACAAGACAGGGACCTTTTGTCCTCCTGATCAGCCTTGCGAGGCATGCCATTCTTGCTCGCAGTCCTGTCCACCTACCCACTATATGGTCTATGCCTGTAACTCTACTAGTGACCTCGTCTGCCGTCCTGCCTCTTCTGTTCCTGTCGCTTGGTACTTCCTCTGGGTTCCTTTTGGGTTGTTTTTGGGTCTTGTCCTGTTCTACGCGTGCCGAACTGATGCCTGTAATAGACAACACATCTATCAGGATGTGTTCCACGGCCGGCTCCTGCCTGCCGCTTCTGATGCTGGAAGACCTGATCTAGTCATCTATCGTAATGACTGTTCTAGTCATTCCAGCCTCCATTAGATCGCTTTCCTGTCACTCTTGCCTTTCACTTGGTCTGTTGGCTCTCTTTCCTCTTATTGTTGTGGATTAATTGGGAAGCTCCTTTGGGTGTTTATATTGCTTATGGAATTACAGGGACCCTGGCGCCCGTTCGTGCTGGGCGTCTCCTGTCCCTCATTGAGGGTTTCCAAATTTTGCTCTTTGCTAACCTCCCCACTCTTGTCTGTCTCTGTGTTCTTGTCCTACGTTTTTTTTTATGCCTCCAGATCTGAACCCACCCCTATAATGCCCAAATGTTCCTGAACTTGATCAACTATTTTGTGTCTTGACAAGCATGTTTTGTTTTGGTCAATAGCGATGATTTGTATGGCAGGAGTCCTCGCTGTTGATCGGAGCGAGACAGGCTGTTGCGAATTCTTTCGCATCATGTCTGAGAGTTTACTTGGCTTGTTGGACACTTGCCGGACAATTTGTAGACTGACGTCTACAATTTCAGCAGCTGGACTCTTTCTTCGACCTGCTGAGTCTGGCTGACGCCACTATGCACGAACAAGATTTAGGATTAAATAGGGAGGGAGCAATGCCTGGTTTATTTTGAGATGATGATGGAAAGGGTGCACAAGGTGGATAGCTGGCTTGTTAACCTGGGAGGTGTTTGTGGGTATTTGGAAAGTGCCGAGGGTTTGTGTATGTGGATATCGAGTGTGTGTTTGCTTGGGCGGTGCCTCAGACGGGGCCATTTTGTCAGGGAGGATGCCATTTTGTCAGCCGGGGAGATTAGCATAGGAAGCCATCTTCTCTGTCAGAGCAGCCATTTTGTCGCCCTTTCCTCTGTGCCTGCTCACTAGGGGGTTGACTTGGGAGCGGGGAGTTCCCATTCCACAGTGCTAACGGGCTGGGCTGGAAACTCTCCGTTTGCAGTTTGGCCCATTGTCTACGGTCTGGTCCTTTTCTTCAGCTTTATGATTCCTAGGCAGGATGGAGTGTGTTGGTTTGATGACAATTTTTTTCATCGGTGACTGTAGATTGGTCCATATGTTAAACGCTAGAGCGAATTCCATTATGGAATTCAGTTGCGTTACATGGCAAGCTCTTTTAATGCATGTTTCTTTGATTCATTTTAGTGGTAATGATTTTCTCTGATGCATGCTTCTGAGCTGGGTGTTTAAGTTAAGTATATTTCAGTGTTTTACGTAGTGAATTGGAGAATATGGCTCTGTCTGCTTCACGTCCGTGGCTGACTGCTCTGTTAAAACCTTCAGTGCCTAGCCCTTCCTTGCCGCAGCCATCTGCTCGGCTTCCTGCCTCTGTGCCTTCTGTTGAAACTCCTCTATCAACTGAGGGGCCTGTGAAGAGGAAACACGCTTCTAGAGGCAAACATCCTTCTAAAACCAAAACTGTTTCAAAGACTTTGCTTGAACCCCTTGGGGTTCCGAAAGGGGGATTCTTAAAAAAATTACATGCCTGTAAATGCCGGTATGTGCCTCCTGAGATGCCCCCTGCTTCGCAATCACAGGCGCCGGCTTGTGACTCTACACCATGCCACTCTTTAAATAAACTTGCCGCCTCTTTAGTCCTTTACAAACCGGCTGCTGTGTCTCATGCTCCCCGGTCTGGGGAGGTGAGGATTCGCTTTCCTGTCCCAGTTGATTTCCATTTGTACTCCGGGAGTTCGTTGTCTTTCTCGAGTGGCTCTTGCCCCCACATTTCTGTTCTTGTATTAGAGAAATAAGTCATGATGGACTGATTGTGTTTCTTATTCCTCTCTTTCCAGATCGTGTATTTGGCTTCCGATGGGTAATTCCTCATTGACTCCCTCCAAATTACCAGAAAAGGGGACCCCTGCGTGGTCCGTTTGTGTCCGGTATGGTCCACATAGTTGTAAGTTTTTGTCTGATTGGCACCAATTTACTGCTGAAAATTCCAAATTGCAATTTCCCCTTAAGGGTTCTTTTGACAAAGATAAGATTCAATACCTACAAGACTGCTTAACTAAGCGTGATTCTAGCTTACCATCTGGCCATTGGTCAGCTTTTCTCTCATGGCGGGCTGAAATGGAAAAAAGGCGCAGAGAATCCCATATTCGGTCCCTAAAAGATTCCAAAGACAAAGCGGAGAAATCTCTGGCAGACCTAAAAAGTAAAATTTCTCAAATTCCTACTGAATTATATCCCCAACTGACGTTGCCTTCCAAAGAGGATGAACCAGATATTCTTTTGGACTTCCCTTCCCGTTCTAGTACCCGACCTGTAGTCGACCAACCCCGGCCCCCCAGCAACCGTCCCCCACCATACGCTCCTCCCGTTCCACCAGCAGGTGCTCCTACTGCACCTGTGATTCTGGATGACAGAGCTCTTCCACCTTCCCTCCCCACTCCGTTATCTCCTCACCCTATTCCACAGCCCGCTTCCCCATCTCAGTCTTCTCCTTCTCCCCAACCTGTTCCTGCCCAGTTCCCACCTTCCCTTCCTCCCGCCGTCCCCACCATTGTCGTGCCTCCCTCTTCTCCTCCTCCCCAACTTCCCCAAACTCCTTCCCTGCTTACCCCTTCTCCCTCTCTAGCTCTGGCTTCTGAGGGAATGCCTACTCTGTCTCTTCCTGACCCCTCTCCATCTTCCTCATCCCATCTCAATCCCCCGTCCCTTTCCTCCAATTCGGAACTTTCTCCCAATACAGCCCGTATCTTTTCCGATGCGTCCACTGCCCTACTACAATGTGAGTCTCTTTTGCTTCAGAGCAGTCCTGAGGAATGTGTTCGCCGCCTCCTTTCGGAGACGGTTGTCCGATCCTCTCCTGGGTCATCTGCTGTGTCTCCCACTGATGACCCCGTAGCTCCACGGCTTCTGGGTCCACTGCAGGTGAAAGCCCTCGATTTGTTAACTTCCCCTACCAATCTGGCTGCCGTGTCTCAATCTGTTTTGGCCAGTGCCCTCATTTCTGAGTTGGATCATAAACTGTTAAGCCATCGCCTTCGCCATCACCCTCCGACGTCTTCCACTCCAGTGGGCATGGAGGTCGGCGGACCATCTAGGCGCCGCATCCCTTTCGATGATACAGATACACCTGTAGCTAATTTTCCTCTTCGGGCTAGGCCCGGGTCCAATGAAACTCTGGCTGATGGCACTCGCCGCCCCAAAACTATCACTGTTCATGTCCCCTGGTCCCAAACTGAGATTCGAACCATGGCCCAGAGTTTCCCGAATATACGGAATGATCCAGTCAAATTCTGTGAAGACCTAGCCACTATTATGGAAGCCTATCAGCCCTCTTTTGCAGACCTTAATCAGTTGTTACGTGCCATTACCCCGAAAGAGGTTTGGGAGAGCCTCAAACAAGCAGCCCATTGGCCAAACACTCCTCCTCCTGAGGCTGATCTCCCGGCTTTATGCCGACAATTGCTTGATGCCATTCAGACGGTCTGCCCTAAGAAGGCTGATTGGGTAAAAATTCAGGGATGTAAACAGAAGTCTGCCGAGTCTCCCGCTGAATATATGGACCGTTTACGTTTGGTTTTTGAGCAGCACAGTGGAATTCAAAACCCTTTTGAATCCGCTGTTGATGCTGTGGTTGCCTTCTTTGTTGAAGGACTCCAGCCCAAACTGTCCTCTGCCATCCAGACCAATGTAGTGGGATGGAAAGCTAAGTCTATTTCTGAAATTATTGAGGTGGCTGACCACTTTGCCTCTTCCTTTGCTAAGTCTAAGGAAGAGAAGGAAACTAAATTAATGGCCCTTCAATTAAGAGCCCTGTCATCACCCCCTCAAGGTGGGTTTGCTCCAGGTCCTCTTCCTGGTCGCATGCCAATCCCCCGGACTCGGGGTCCGCCGCGTCCCAGGGGTTGTTTCATTTGCAATGATCCTTTACATTTTCAATCTCAATGTCCTTACAATGATCAGACGCCTGTTCCTGTCCCAGGACCTCGCACTCGTTTTCCGCCCCCACAACAGCCTTTTGTGCCACGAAACACTGGCCAGTATCCGTCTGCCCCCACAGCGGATTTTGTGCCTGAAGATGATCCCCAGACTAATTTGGTATTTTGACTAGCCAATGATCAACGGAGCTCCCATCCAAAGCCAAATAACACATTTTCTCTGTCTCCTTTTGAGCCTGTTTTGACGTGTTCTGTCAATGGAGTTGCTGTCCCTTTTCTGGTCGATACAGGGGCAGCTAGATCAACCATCAAATTAGAGGATTTTCCCCATTTTCCTTCGTCCGGGAAAGTGGTAAATGCTGTTGGCATTTCTAATCAGGTTGTTCCTCATTCTGTCTCTGATCCTCTCAGGTTACGGCTTGGCCCATTAACTGCTGATCATGCCTTCCTCTTGAGCCCATGCACGCCGGTAAATCTACTTGGTCGTGATTTATTGTGTAAATTGAACTGTACCATTTACTGTCAGCCTGACGGCATTTTTCTAGACTTTCCAGCATACCACGAGGAGGAAGTTCATGGTCTTTTGCAGTTAGCTTTGGTCGAGGACAAACTTACTCAATTATTCAGTTCTTCTCTTCCTGCTGATGATTTGGACGTCAGGCGCCAGCAGTTGATTTCACAGACCCCTGACGTTTTGTGGGCCGCTCATCCGAATGATGTTGGGCTAATCAAATCGGCCTCTCCGGTAAAGGTCCAGCTTGATCCGACAAAACCTCTTCCACGAATTGGTCGGTATCCCCTTTCTAAAGATGCTATAGAAGGCATTAGACCTGTCATTGCGGCCCTTTCAGAGCAAGGAATCCTTGTTCGCACAAGGTCTCTGTGCAACACTCCCATCCTTCCGGTCCTGAAGCGTACTGCTGATGGATCTACTAAATATAGATTTGTACAGGATCTCCGCCATTTGAATCGGGTAGTGATTCCATCCTACCCCACGGTTCCTATTCCAGCCACCATTTTATCTGATATTCCATCATCTGCCGTTTGTTTTACAGTGGTAGATCTCTCTAATGCTTATTTTTCTATTCCATTACATCCCGAAAGCCAGTTTTTGTTTGCCTTTGAGTTTGAAGGTGCACAATTCACGTGGGAAAGATTAGTCCAAGGATTCTCAGATTCTCCAAGTATCTTTTCCCAAACCATCTGTCAGGACCTAGCTGACATCGCCTTCCCTGGTAAGTCTACCTTGATTTTATATGTGGATGACATATTATTGTGTTCTCCATCTGTGGAGGCATGTTTTCAGGACTCTCTTGTCCTACTATGTGCCTTGGCAGAGAAGGGTCACAAAGCAAATAAAGCAAAGTTACAACTCTGCCAGTCACAAGTGACTTATTTGGGGACCGCGATCTCTCCTGGGTGTCGATCATTATTGCCTTCCCGAGTTGAGGCTATTTTGAAATGTCCAAGGCCATCCACTCAAAGGCAACTGCGTGCCTTCCTTGGCATGACTAATTTTTGTAGACAATGGATTCCAAATTTTTTCAGCTCTGACACGTCCTCTCCATACTCTCACCCAGAAAGATGTAGCGGATCCTTTGCCATGGCCTGATGATGCTGAACAAGCTTTTTCTATGCTCAGAAAGGCTCTGAGCTCTACACCAGCTTTGGGGTTGCCTTTCACTTTGTACTGTCATGAGCGAGACAATTTTGCCCAAGGAGTTTTGACCCAGCTACATGGGACTACGCCACGGCCATTGGCTTATTTTTCTGCACCTCTTGATCCCGTGGCTGAAGGTTTCCCTCCGTGTTTAAAAGCTGTTGCTGCAGCGGCACGGTTGGTTGAAGCCTCCGCCACTATTGTTTTGGGCCATAACTTGGTGGTTGCAGTTCCGCATGCCATTGCTTCTCTGCTCAGTAAGACATCGTCATCCTATTTGTCCGGAGCTCGTCTGACTAAGTATGAAGCCCTCTTGTTGTCCTCCCCTCATGTGTCTCTCACTCGTTGCCCTATCCTTAATCCCGCTTCCCTTCTCCCTCTCCCTGGGGATGGTGAACCTCATGATTGTGACCTTGTTTGTGCGTCTATGTCTAAGCCACGTGTCGATTTGTCTGACTCCCCCCTGCCTAATTCAGACCTTGTTCTGTTCTGTGACGGGTCCTGTTACAGGACCGACACTGGCTCTTTGGCTTCTGGTTATGTTGTTTGTAACTCCCATGAAACCTTAGAGTCAGGCTCACTTCCAGGTATCCGTTCAGCACAAGTCGCTGAGCTGATAGCCTTGACAGCAGCCTGCCACATTGCTGCTGATAAATCGGCCACAATATACACCGATTCGCGTTATGCATTCGGCGTTGCCCATGATTTCTGCCAGTTGTGGAAACAGAGGGGTTTCTTAGCCACAGAAGGGCCTCCGAGTCCCGCCTTTGGCACCTGTGCCATATTGTTCGCCAACACTGTCCTAAGCACGCTACAGAGCAGAAGAAGCAGTTTGATAAACTTCTGATGGCGGTGGTAGTTGGTGCTGCTGCTGCTGGTGGTGATGGTACTGTGTGTCTGTATGTGTGTGTTTAGTAGTATCGGACAAGAAAACAATTCAGTCTCATTTTTGGGCATGTTGTACATGTACAATGTTTCCTCAGAAAAACCACTTGGATTGTCCAGCTATGCTTCTCTACTTGGCTTCCTTCTCCTTTGCAGACCAGATATTTCCACATTCTATAAAAGAACTTGTAGACTCCAAATACTTGTCTTAATAACTGGACAAATAGAATGCTACAGATTCACTGGCAGTATAAGCAGTCTCAGGAAGCCTGCAGAAAAACTCATCACCAATGTATCATAGAAAACATCAGACCCACAAGAAAATTCTCAGGTTCTATCTCTTTTTCTTCAACCTTCACCCTCTTCTGACTCATCTGCATATTCATCTTTCTTAAAGCCTTTTTACACATGTCATGTCAGTTCTTAATATCAGGATTTCTTCTCCATGTTGTTTACCTAAAAAAGAAACAAAGTTAGTAACAATTTTGAATTATTTCTTGGGTGCCAAATAGGACAATATTCAGAAGCTCCTAAGGAAAGCTTTGCCAGAACTGCCCCCTTTATGAAGATTTCTTAGCCCTTAAATAGCCTTTGAAGGAGAAATTCTTCCATAGGGTACATCTGAAAGAAACTACCCCCAGATCCTGGAGATGTGTGAAGGTTTGGCAGTATATTGTCCTTGGGTATGTTAAGTACTTGAAAGCATCCTGGCTATTTCCTGTAATTACAACCTCACTTTCTGTTTTGCTCCCTGGTTCAACTGTTTCCGTGCCACCTACTTATCTAGGTTGCTACTGCTCTGCCACCTTCAGTCAAGCTTTCTTTCCCATCCTGGCAGCAGCACAGAGAAGCCAAGTTCACTTTTCCTTCCTTTGGACCAGCTTGATCCCGGGGCGATCCAACTATTCTGTAGACAGTGATGTTGCAGAGCAGTGCAGGAAGCATGCATAATAAACATGGCAGCACTTCTGCTCATAGTGAGAAAGGGTCAGCATACACCTTTGATCTTTGTCCTTTAGTTTTATCTATCTATCTATCTATCTATCTATCTATCTATCTATCTATCTATCTATCTATCTATCTATCTATCTATCTATCTATCTATCTATCTATTTGCTTGCTTGCTTGCTTGCTTGCTTGCTTGCTTGCTTGTTTAGATCTCCCCTATCTGGCCAGCTGACCACTCTTATTATTTGAAAGTCTAATAATAACCATGTATGGGACCTGATATTCCTTATGTGATGTGCTATTACAGACAGAACAAGAATGGAACACCTTACAGAAACTACAGGAAACACAGCTAAGACCATTGTTTGCTTTTCTTCGATGCTCTGAAAGCTATGCATTCCCTATATATACTGTACCTAAACAGAGCAAGATTGCATATGAGCAAACCAAACAAACAATTTTAAAGCCTGAAAATTATCATTAGTAGAAGGCTAGAAGCAGATTCTCCAGACTTCATACAACATCTTTTTGAGTACTGTATAATCAAGACATTATTTTCATGACATTACCTAAGAAATTTAGGTAAATTCCCAGTGTGGTGCAACAAATGAAATGACAGTCTGTGACGCTGGAGAACACGGTTTGAATTCCCACTTGGGCATGGAAATTCACTGGGGGGGGGGGGGGGTCGGGGGGGGTCTGGAACTGGTAAAACCACCCTTAATCGTCTCAACATCTCACTAACCTTGAAAGCCCTATATGTCACTTTAAGTCAGGTCTGACTTGACAGCAAAGGACAGACACACAAAAGAAATTCAGGTTAAAGACTGGACAATTTTAAAGCTTCCTCTTTGGTGTGCTGTGCTAATATGAGGAATGTGAAGTCAGTGAGATATTATTGGTGGAGTAATTGGGAGTCAATTGGACAATGTGCTGTCTAAGTTTAACATCTGGTGCCTTTGGTCATGAAATTTTCTGAAATCACCAGTGTAGTACCAAGAGGTCTCTGGGCTACAGTTTGCTTATTAACGAAGTGAGAAGGGCGTGCGACACAGCTCTGAGTTAGAATTAAGCTTGTTCACACCATGCAACAAGGACCTGCAGAAAGGAATATGGATCTTGAATGTTGACAAATAACCTGCATCTGAGAGAAGTGATGACTACAGGAAAAACAAGAAGTCCAATGAATTGCAGTTAATGTAAACACTAGAATTTATTTATTTTATTTATTTTAGAGTATTTTTACCCCACCTTTCTCCTTGGAAAAGGACCCAAGGTGGCTTACAGTAATGAGGGATAATATACAGACTAGTACAATTAAGACATGCTCAAGTATTTGAGAACAGGGAATTGAGGGACATCTTACAGCCTTAATAGACAACATTACATTAAAGCTACAAAGTTCTAAGTAGTTATAAACACAAAGTCTATGTGAACCTATAGATTCATAAAAAATACACATGATAATAGTCCATCATTCAGGGAAAAGCTTGTCTGAAGAGAAAAGTCTTTGCCTGTTTCTGGAAGGACAACAGAGATGGGGCAGTCCTGGCCTCTAGTGGGAGGGGGTTCCAGAGTCTGGGTGCAGCAGTTGATAAGGCCCTTTCATGGGTTCCCACAAGATGTACCTGTGAGGGTGGCGGGATGGAGAGAAGGGTCTCTACTGATGATCTTAACACCTGAGTCTGTTCATACTGTGAGATTCGATCTTTGAGGCAGCTAGGACCCAGGTGCTTTGTAGGTCAAGGTCAGCACCTTGAATTGTGCTCAATAGCTGATTGGCAGCCAGTGGAGCTGTTTTAATAGGGGTGTAATGTGATCTCTCTATCCCTCCCATCAGAAATCTGGCTGCTGCATTTTGGACCCGTTGAAGTTTCCTGAGACTTTTCATCTGTAGCCCCACATACAGTGCATTACAGTAGTCCAGCCAGGACTTCACTAGGGCATGTGTCAGAATTTAGAGGTTGTTGTTGTTGTTGTTGTTGTTGTTGTTGTTGTTGTTGTTGTTGTTGTTGTTGTTGTTGTTGTTGTTGTTGTTGTTGTTGTTGTTGTTGTTGTTGTTGTTGTCCATCACCTTCGAACCCCTGCATAAAACAAAATATAGGTCGCATAAAACATAAATCATGGGGAAAGGGAGTTAAAGGATAGTTATAGCTTACAATTAACGTCCATTAAATGTTTATGTATCCTGCATGCCTCTGTGAGAAATTTTGCACAGGTAATTGTAAACCCAGGATTAATGGCTCAAAGTTGTTTATGTGTAATCTCTACTAATGTCTAGTACCACTAGAACATTTGCTAGGGATGCATACAGTACAGCAACAAAAAACTCTTTGAAGTCAATAACTAATTTAGGATGGGCAATCGACTAATGCAGCCTATAAGATTAGGCTGTAAACCAACTCAAAACATATATCTGATCCACAAATACTTGAGCATAAATGTGAGCAACCTGGACTCCTTAGCCACTTGTATCACCCCTGCACCCTCCTTTTGCCGGTCCTTGTCATCACGGGTAACTTGCTGCTCAAATTCTGCATCGCCAGGGAGAATGTCGTGAGGTGCTTCAGAGTTCTGACATGCACACACAACTGTAGCACACTGAATGGGAAAGGAAATTTATTTATTTATTTATTTATTTATTTATTTATTTATTTATTTATACCCCACCCATCTTCCCGAGGGAACTCTGGGCGGCTTACAACAAGCTGATCAAAGCAGCAATATACAATATAACAGACGAGTACAAATAAAAGGAATACAATATAACAAACTGCAATATACATAATATCAGACGAAACAGATTTAAATAAGTTAAAAATAAAACAAGTAGCACCCTTGGCATAGGAACAAGTGTGGCTCAACGACTGGAAGCTTTAGAGGTTCAGTCTGTCCTTTGGACAAGCAATTTAGCCCTGAGAACCTTCAACAGGTTATAAATAAGAGGCTGTTGTTCCTTTAAAAAACGTAGTCAGAAATATTCATGCACATAGGTCATTTCAAAATAATCACCAGCAGGATGGCATTAACAATGTGAGCATTAGCCCCCTGCAGGTATAAACACAGCATTTTCTATTTCTCATTTCTACGTTCCTTCTACCTTGCTGTAGAAAGGAACAACCGTTCAGGACACGGACGGCCACCAAATCATTCCGCCTTGTTTTGTACTCCACACTTTCCATAAAACTGCATGCTCTTTAAAGAAGGTGCTATTCAGCCAACACATCTGTCTTGAGACGAGGCAGGAAGGATGGCTGTCCATTAATTGCATTGTATTAAGCTTTGAGGCAGACAAGTAAGTGACACAGCCAAAAGGTGAGGATTTCCAGGTTCTCCTTCACCTCCTCCTCCTCCTCCTCCTCCTCCAATGCTTTACAAAGCCCTGGTGGTGCAAAGTCCTGGAAGAGGGCAGGAAGAGAGAAATTAAGAGCCCCATGGATGTGCAAACATTCCTCTTCTGAAAGGGGAAGAATTTTGCAAACATTATTAAATATCACCATTTTGCCTGATCAAAAAGAGAGGGCGAGAAGCTAAAGCAGATGCTCTGGAGTGAGGGTAGGAGCCCAAACTTAAATGGCTGCTGGTTAAACTGGTCTTGTTGCTCTACTGATGGGTAAGACTGGGCAACAGCAAGACCCCAGCTGGGCTGTCGAATTCGGTGGAGGTCTGTTAGCAGGTGCTGTGTTGCATATGGTTGGTGGCCTGCAGCTAGAAGGCTTTTCTAGGCCACATCTGGCATGTCCACTAATTCACTTGCCCAAACTCTGGACTGAACTCATGCAACCCAGGAGTCCAGCATGTATTTATTGGTTCAAGAGAGCTAGGTTCAAATCTTCCACTTGGTCATGGAAGCTCATTTGGGAGCACTGGAAAAACCACTCCTCAAATGTCTCCTTCATCTTGAAAACCCTGTTAGTGTTTCTGTGAGTCAGATGCCACACTAGGAACACAGGCTGCAACAGCGGCCGTGAAAGGGAGCATGATATTGTCTATACCAAAAGGTACAGAACCAGAGCATTTGAGAAGGTTACAAATAAGCTTCCTTCTTTGTAGCTCTCGTTTTAACCACTTGTTTTTGAAATGTCTTCTTCATTTGCAACGGAGTATAGTATTGTTCTGTCCTTCAGATCCCCCATGTTCTATTTCCCCTTGTATTCTCAATATGGACATAGGTATTTAAGAGATGCAGAAAGTACATTTTTTTTAGGTTTCAGTCTTTACAAACCAAGAGAGGTGTGTTAATGGTCAGCAGAAATATGGTGTGAATATTTGATTCTCTGTGGACTTATAGTGGAACATTATGGCATATAGTATGGAAGTAAAATTGCAGCCTTGCTTTCAAAATTAAAACAGAATGTGTTCCTCACATTGTTGGCTACAAATTGTATGATACAGGTGGTCTTAAGCAAGCTGAAATGTGTCTGTTTATTTGAGGACTATACAGTATTTGCATAATTATTTAAAACTGAGGGACCATGTGTGTGACAAGAAAACATCATATAAATGCCAATAAAATGCATAAAGTTTTGAAACAAAGGAATGTACAGGTATATGGAAGAACTAGTGGGAAAGGGGACTCATATTACACAGGTGATACCCCAAGTATCTGGTAGGGTTGCTACTGGTAGGGTTATTTATAAGGATGTCTTTCTGTGTGGGAATTATTCAGCTTTACGTGAAGTTGCTGAAATGTAGCAAGGCGGAAGTTCCAAAATGTGTGTGGGGAACAGCATAGTTCTTTGGAAGCCTGGTACAGATTCCTCTGCATTTCAAATCATGACATTTTAGTTATTCTTTCTTCAAACATGAGGAGATTCAGTGTACTTCTTCCTCTGACCCATTATCCTGACAATAATCCTGCAAGAAATGATGGCTGCTCCAATATGTTTCCTGGTTTATTTTTCAGTTTAGGGCAACATTTACTGGTCTACCATGCTGGATATCAATTTCCACTGAATCAAATGAGTCTCTGACATGCACATCACATGGTTTCATTACAGGTTAGCCCCTTAGTACAAAGCCAGTTTTCCTACCAATAAATTAGTAATTGTACCTTCCTAACAAAACACCTTGACGGTTACAATTAACTATCCCATGCAATGTGACGCAGACATAGCACAGCATTAGGTGTTACTGATCATTATAGCAAAGAGTTTTGTGATACTCTAAGGATGAATGTATTTTATCTCACAATGTTTTTTGAGTAATGACAGTGGACTGCAGTCTCTGAAAGGTTGGCTATCCCCCATGGCGTATTCACAGGAATAAGGAGCCCCAACAGGGCTGGCCAGTGGACCACACACACATGATGCCTTCTAAAACACTAGCATTGCATATCGTTCATCATGGATCCATGGGAGACCTGCAAAGATTCTTTGCTTGCAAAAAAAAAAAAAAAAAACACCCTATGTAACAAAATGTGTCTTAAGAGATAAAATCTGGAAATCATGCCAGACACGTTTTCTTGGGCAAGGTGGCTGTCACTCTCAGCAGCACCCTCAGAAGTAACACCATGGTCATTCTGCTTTGAGGAGACCGTAGGTTCTTTCGCACAACTTGAAGCATGGCCCTCCATTCCAAGAGGCAAAGTGAGGCAATTAACACAAGAAACAGATTTGAGGTATCAGGAAAGGGCAGGAAAGAGTTAAATGGGTTGTTATTCCTAAGAGGGCCAGAGCTGGGGGAGATGCTTTTGTGGATTTTCTGTCTGGTGTGTCAAAGGAACTGAGCTAGCTCTGAGTAGTCTTCAGCTTCAGGCTGGTGCACACAGATGGAACCAGTCGATACTTGCATCAGAAGTGTCCCTCCAGTCCCAAGGCTGCATAAAAGTTGCCTTTCCGAACTGCATTTCCCATGATCTCACGGTCAGTATGGCCACACAATTGTGGGTGCTGGAAGCTGCAGCACACGCGCACACACAATATTTTTCAAAATTGCATTGACTCCGAAAATGAAGAACCGTGCTTCTGCACCTGCTAATAGTGAGTGGCTTTTATTTTATTTTAATCCAATCTAGAGCATTGTTTAGCCTTTCAATATGATGATGATGATGATGATGATGATGATGATGATGATGATCTAAGAACAGTGGTCTGAGTAAGGGGTAGTAACACAAATCTGCAAAAGGTTTTTTTTCCAAAATGCCCAGTATTTTACACACAATATTTTTCAAAATTGCATTGACTCCGAAAATGAAGAACCGTGCTTCTGCACCTGCTAATAGTGAGTGGCTTTTATTTTATTTTAATCCAATCTAGAGCATTGTTTAGCCTTTCAATATGATGATGATGATGATGATGATGATGATGATGATGATGATGATGATGATGATGATGATCTAAGAACAGTGGTCTGAGTAAGGGGTAGTAACACAAATCTGCAAAAGGTTTTTTTTCCAAAATGCCCAGTATTTTAAATAGATAAATAATCTATAATTTCAACATCTGCATAAGAGGCAGAATTTCCAACAAGCACAGTTCTCCAGCCTTGGTGTCAATACAGCTTTGAAAAGTTCTTGGGGTTTTTTTGGACTACAACTCTCAGCATTTCAAGATAATTAAGCAGGCTTAATTAAATTAAATTAAATTAAATTAAATTAAATTAAATTAAATTAATTAAAATTAAAGTATTGGACCAAACAAACAGGACCCAAGTGGAACAATGAAAATGTGGATGGAGTCCATCTGAATGGCCAGTGAAGAAGTGTGAATGCTTCAGTCTGAATGAAACTTAGCCTATACTTGCTACATCTGTGTAAAGGTGCCAAAGTGGGCTAACAAATGGCATGGGGAACATTGGGCTGATCAGCCTCATAACATCCTCCAAAATCCATCTTCTGGTGAAAGGACAGGATAAACATTTCCATGAGTTGGCTGCAGCTTATGAGCAGCAAGTTAACCCTGCTTTTTCTCATATCCTTAAAGGAATACTTTATTATGGTATAAGGCTTGTGCTATAAACTTTGATGGACTAGGGTTTACTTCATGTGACTGCTGCCATTCTACCAAGTCCCATAAATAATGTAGATCAACGGTGTGCCTTCTTTCCTGCCTGCCCTGTCACACACCAACACTTACTAATCCTTCCGGCTTACTAGATGAGGGTAGTGTGATTGTCATGTTAGAAGTGTCAGTCAAGGAGTAGGCAAGTTCATTTTCACAACTCTAGTATTCTGTATGTGATCATCCAACTTAATGTACCTTACAGTATCTGTGCACCTGGGTGTGAATATATAGTCTTGTGTGCCAGTCTGGAACTCATAATGAAAGAATATGATTTTAAAACTCTATACTTCACTAAACTGGATAGGATTACTTACCCCTGTTTGCCTATGCCCGTATTTCATTCTTCTGCTGTTTCCTGCTGCCTTTCTAGACTGTAATCCCCCTGTACCAAGAAACTCTTAGCTGTAGTGTGACATAAGAAGGGATGTTATGGATCAGGATTCTAACCATCTAATGGGCAACTGTTGGCCATAAAGCAATTCCAGGAGGTCCTGCCTCCCAAGGCAAATATCATAATGGTACCTTCTCTCTCTCTCTCCCCGCCCCCTTCTTACTATTCATGGGCACCAACTCGGCTGACAGTTGAACCTCAGTCCAAGAGATGCAGGATGATAGGATCTCATTTATTTCAGAGACTCAGAAAAGGCAGAAGGGAAGATCTGACGTGGTCATGAAGACTAGATGGGCATCTCTATTGCTCTGCCCTCCTTCTGTGCAGCTTGAGGAGACTGTTTCATTCTGTTTGATAGTAAATCTGGGTCTAGAAATACTGTATAGGCAGGGGACAGCTGATGTACTGAGAGGAACTGCCTTTGATACGGAATGGAACTTAAAGCCATTATTGACTAGTAGGCATTGGCAATCCATTATTCACTTTCAGTGAAAGATTCCAGGCTCTGATATGATACCTGTTCTTCACTAAGCAACACATACTTGGTGGTTGGCTGGAGAGATTGGGTGGGTGGGTAACTCAGATGCTTGAGTACCTGACTGCTGATAACAGCTTGGGACTTCAATTTGCCAGTTTGCCTCTCAGAAGAGCCAAGCCTGTGTCACTCTGAAAAAGTTGCTCAATCTCAGAAGTACACCTAGAAGACATGTAACTCCCTAGAAGATTCTGGGAAGCATTGCCATAAGTCAGAATGGGCTTGATGACGTGCAGTTATGGACACAATAGGTGATGCCTTGCATACTCCTGTTGTGATCCTTGCATTATGCAGCTACCTACAATTTCAAGTGGACAAATCACTCCCTTTCCTCCTGAGACCTGCCTGGGTGCTCCAAATCAGCTCTGGGGAGTACACAAAATGATAACTTCTGAGTTAACTACCTGGTAGCCATGGTCTACTCAATGTGATCTAAAAAAGCAGCAAGGATATGTAATGTTTTTCTCATAATACAAATTAGGAGAAAAACACTGCCAGCACTCTGGCAGGTTAAAAACATTCCTGATAGTGACACATTGATGAACTTAAAGGAGATTCCTTTACAGGATCTGATCCCAAAGACAAAATACAACAAGGACAAGCCAGAGTATTTTATGACAATGTAAGACCAGATGCTTCGTCACAAGGCTAGAGAGCACAGACCATCCATCCTTTCCATCAGGATTTTAGCCCAAAAGCCCAGGCTGAAGTGCAGGGGAAGTTGTAATCAAGCCCAATTAGTGACAATGTGCAATATCATTACTGTGTATGGCCACCTCATTAAGACATTGTTTTTCCATTTCCTGGTGTGTGTGTGTGTGTGTGGGGGTGTGTGTGGGTGGGTGGGTGGGTGGGTGTGTTTGGCAAACAATATTTAAACATGAAATTGACTTAACTGCAGTCTTAAACTTAGATTTTTTTTTTCAGACTAGTTCAATGTAATATTTTGTTAAATGTAGTTATCCCTAAGCATCTGGACACGAGCAGGTGCCACTCCCTTTAGGGGTACTTATTCCCAGGTAAGTGTGCACACAGGGTTTTAAATCTTGCCCTGTGCTGTTTGATTATGGCTTTGAGGCCCCTCGATCATGGGAATGTTTCCCTGTACAGTAGCTCCTTCTCTATCAGTTCCTCTCTCTGACTTGAATTGTTAGATAAAAGAGATGCACAAATTAGGAAGAGAGGCCTAAGGCTTTTGTGTAACTCAAATACAACCTGTAGGCATCTAAAAGCCTGGCTCCGAGGGAATCGCAATACCTGACTCTCCCATACAACTGAATACTGTATTAGAAGATTGGCCATGCAGTTCCGCGCGTAACAGGAGCCCTGGAAAAACAGACTTCAGGTGGTGTGTGTGTTTTGGGGAGGGGAGGGGAGGGGAGGGGCGGGCTAGAGAGGTTGTCGCTCGCCTCCCTCTAACTATAGGGAAACTACTTTATAGCTGTCGGGCTGGGGGAAGTTTTTGGCCGTAAAATGTCATGCACGGCAGCTCCCGCTGAAAAGACCCGGGGTGGAGTGGGGGGTGGCGAGGGGGGGGGTTGACTTCGTCTGCTGAGAACCAAACTGCTATTAAACTCCTTCGGGATGGATCGGGGAAGACTCGGCCGCGCCTCGTCGTAAAAGAAAGGAGGAAAAAGCTGGCGGCGCAGCAGGAGGCAGCCCTCGGCGCCCCGAAAGGAGCCCGCCGGCGGTGTCGAACCAGGCCGGCCCTCTCCTTGTTAAAGGACCTGCTTCTCCTCTAACTCCCCCCCCCCACTCCTCCTCCTCCGTGGCGGTTGTTTCTGCGCAGCCTGTGGGTGCGGACTGAAAGCCAAGCCAAAAAGATGCTCCGACAGAACACCAGAAGTCCTGCCCAGGTCGATTCCCGCGCAGGCTCCTCAGATGACAGGGCCGGGCTCGGCTCTGGAGCCGAACTAAACAAATATGCCACCGGTGTCCTCCTCGGTGACAGCAACCCTGAAGGGAAAAACTTAATCACCTTTCCCATTTGCCCCGAGAGCCTTCCCTGGAGGGGTCCCGGGAGATGACGGCGCGAGATCCAAAAGCCCTCTTTCGATGGAGACCATGAGTCTTTGGGAGACCCTTCCAAATTCATTCCGGTTCTAGGAACCCCCTCCCCCAACCCACCGCACCCCCGGATGGATGCCGTCCGAATCCAGCTATTTTTTGCTATTCAGTGGTACAAACTAGGCGGGCTGAACACGCATGCTCTTACCTTTTGTTTAAATAGGTTCCCGCTCAAGTCCGTCGGATTTCCAAATTCTTAATCTTGGGTAAAAGATTATACCAAATACAAAATGGGCATTGCTTCTTTGCTAAGATCTCTACAGTATTATAAAGGTAGCGCACAATGTGTATTCCCTTGTATGCTGAAATCCGAAATAAAAAAATCAGATTATTCTAATTCAATCAGGTTTAAATGAGTCTTCAGCTCAACTGTGCAAGTGGGTATCCAATTTTCTGGGAAGTTTATTCCTCGTTCTTCCACCTGGAATGATACGGTGTGCATATCACAGAGCTTAAGAACGTATTCAAGACATGTGTCGTTGTCTTTCTCCTCCACATCGTAGGATGGTTCCCAATAAGCACATAATCTTTTTCTAACTTGGTGTATGCGCGATGGCATGTGTATTTATTTATTTATTTATTTATTTATTTATTTATTTATTTATTTATTTATTTATTTATTTACAAAATTTAGCTATCACCCAATAATCAATTTAAAATCAAAAATTCAAAACCATAAAAAGCAATAAAAATGCAAACAAAAAGTTTCCCAAAGCAGAAGAACACCAGGAACAGAAAAGGCAAATAATGTTGAAAGCGCTGTCAGATGTTAAGAGGGAGAAGTCCATTCTGAGATCTTTGTAGCAGTGCATTTGAAGTGTGGGGCAGCTTGAAGTCAAAGTTCCCTCTTTTATTTACTTGTTTCCTGGAATAGGTGAAGTTGTTATTAAGAGACAGCGTTTCCTCTTTAAGAACATAAGAACATAAGAAGAGCCATGCTGGATCAGGCTAAAGGCCCCATCTAGTCCAGCTTCCTGTATCTCACAGGGGCCCCACCAAAAGGTCGCCCCGGCAACGGCTTGTCCGGCCCGGGGCTGCATTGCCCACCCCCGGAGGATGAGGCGAGACCAATGTGGCATCGCGAGATGGGGAGGGGGCTGGGCCCAGGGCGCCCCCCTTTTATACCCAGCCCCTCCCCTTCTTCGGCCTCTTCTCACCTGGTCAGCAACGCAGCCGGACCTTTGTCCTGCAAGAGCGCTGTCGGAGGCCCGGCCACGTGGTGATCAGGCCTCATCGAGAGGAGCTTCGGGCGGAGCGCATTGGCGCCCCGCACGGTTTGGAAACGGGCCCCAGGGAAGGAGGGCAGACAGCATTTATCCAGCTATCAGCTTATTTACCCAGCTAAAAACAAACAAACAAAAGAAACATCCTTTCCGCCCACGTTCCGAGAGTGGGGGGCAGGGACGGTGGGTACGGCTCGAACTCCCGAGGCTACAATTCGCCCATCGGCTGGGGGGAGAGGCAGAAGATCCCGCCGGGGGTGGGGGTTACCTCGCTTGATACCTGGAGGCTTCCCAAGGCAGGTCCCTCCCCCCGCTCATCCCGCTTCCCAGCCAGTTTTTGGGGTTGCCTTCCACGCCCGCCTCTACCCCCCCGCTTGCTACATCCGTCGCCCGGCGGTTCCCTTTGTTAAACTTTCCGCACAGGAGCCGGTGCGCCAGCTGTTCCGCCGCAGATTCCCTGAGTTACGGGTTCCTCGTGCCTCCCGAGAATACCCCTCCCCACTGGGGACCAGCAGCCGATTACTGGCCCAGCAGCTTCCATCCCCCCCAGCCTGCGCCTCCGCCGGATAGTGGCCCTGGCACGACTTTACAGGGGGAGGGACGGGGAGGGGCTGAGCTGCTCCGTGTGGGGAGGCACCCCGGCAGCAGGCCTGTTCTGGCCGCCAGGTGGCGCTGCACCGCAATACCGCACCAGGGCCTGTATAGCTCAATTATAACCAAAAAAAAAAAAAAATAAAAAAAAATACAAACCCATACAACCTTGAAACCATAACACCAGCCAAGGCAGGGGACTAGTTACTGATTATTAAAACCAAAAAACAAACCAAAAAACAAACAAACCAGCAAACAAACGAAGAATTAATCGAAGATATAAATTAAATTTAAAAAAAAAAACTCTGTGTGGTTTCTACAGCCCTATATTATTCTTAGTAGCAACTGGGCCCACAACTTTGCTTTGCAATGACTCCCAGAAAGGCCAAAGCTAAGTCCAATAAGCGGCACCAGGTCACCTTATCCCCCGGGGGGTCGGGGTCTGAGGATGAGGCAGAACAAATTATTGAACAGCTAGCCTCCGGTGTGGGTGACCTGGAGGGCATCGTTGGGGGGATGGCAGGACCCGCCCACATGGGCTCTGCTGAGCTGGCCCCCGCGCTGGCGGCCACGGCCCCCAAGGCAGCGCAGCGTCCCTCGCGAGCTCGCAAGCGCGCTAGACTCAGGGACCTCGCTGCTGATCTCTTGGTTCGTTATTCCAAGCTTCAGGACCGGTTGGAGGCTCAGTCACGGCAGCATAACCAGCTTCGTGAATCGGTGGCAGCGCAGCCTCAACTACAGGAACAGCAGCAGCAGGCGGTGGGGGATGACCAGGTCGCCAGCCAGGGGAACGCTCACCAGAGCCTGGAAGACCGCGACCCCCGGAACCAGGAAGACCAGTGCGCAGCCGAGGCTGCCGCGGACCAGGGCTTCGACCCGGGGGAGCCTGGCCCCTCTACACAGATCACAGGTGAGCCCACTCCTGCACCAGACACAGCTACACCAAGGGTGGTATGGCCCTGGCCGACGAGCACACCAGCGGTGGCTCCAGCGCTGGCCCAGCGCCAGCCTTTAGGTCACTGGCCTTGGGTGGGGACACCTCGAGAGCCGGCTGCCTCAACGTCACCCACATACCCCGCTGGATGGGGCCCTTGGCATCCGTGGCAGCCCCCTCCCCCTCCGTTCGGGTGGGGCGCCCACCCCTCGTGGGGCCAGCCTGTGCCCATGCCAGCTTGCTTACCGGGGGAACCTGCCAAGGACTCTCCAGCAGTTAGGGGGAGGGATGCCCCTAATGCTGCCCAGCCTGCGGCTACCCTCTCGGGCCAACCCTTAGCTGCTAACTCGGGACAGCCCTCGACTTCCACCTCGGGCACGGCTAGAGGATCCAGCAACAGTACAGCCCCAATGGCGGCTGCGGCTGGCACCCAGCGGGTCCCGCTGCATGCGATCCCCTATAGCGACCCCGCCTCTCCCCTGGGCGATTTCCTGGCTCCTGCCACTAGGGAACACATTTTGAGGGGGGATTTTGTCGACATTTTTTCACTCCACAACACCGAGGTGGAGCTGCGGGAGGGGGAGAAGGAGGATGAACAAGACAGGGATAGGAGACGCCGGCGTAGGCTGGATCGCACATGGGCCCACTGGCTGCCGGAATATGTGATTTACATGTACGTGATAATGAAGGAGCAGCCTCAGAGGGGGCCGGAACTGGTTCATTACCTTTTCCTTATTTACAAAGCATATACCGACTATCCAGGGTCAATTTGGTTGCAGTATGACGAACAATTCCGTAAAAAAGCGGCCAATAACCCGCAGCTCAGGTGGGATGAACCCCTTTCCTCCTTATGGCTTGACACCATGTGTCCCGCTCGCCCCATACAAGGAGAACGCTTCGATAGCGGCCTCCTCATTCGGCGTTCCTCACAGGTTGCTAATGCCCGCAGCAATGCGGGCTAGGCGGTTCAACCCCGCGCAACTTGCTGGGACTTCAATCAGTCTTCCTGCAACCGGCGAACCTGCAAGTACAAGCATGAGTGTGCCTCCAGCGCTTGCAACAAGGGCAGGGGACAGAGGGGGGGAAGGGATGGAGTTAACGGTAGGAAACCAGTTGCCTCCCCATCTGCTCCTCCCAAGGGGACCCAGCCGAATTAAATTGCAGGTCCTCGCCTGGTGGCTGCAGCAATACCCGGACAGAGTGGCAGCCAGGATTTTGCTAGATGGCTTCCGGGAGGGGTTTAGGATCCCCGCTCAGGGGGTCCGGCAGGCCATGATGGCCCGCAATCTGAAATCAATCATTGGCAAAGAGGCGGTTGCCAGGGTGCACATTGGAAAAGAAGTTGCTGCTGGGAGAGTCCTGGGCCCCTTTCGGTCTCCACCTTTACCTAATCTCAGAGTGTCCCCACTGGGATTGGTCCCTAAAAAGACACCGGGAGAATACCGCCTCATACATCATCTGTCCTTCCCAGAGGGCCACTCAGTCAATGATGCCATTCCCCGGGACCTCTGCACGGTTCACTATACTTCATTCGATGCTGCTGTGCGCACTGTCAGCGCCTGCGGGGCTGGGGCGGAGATGGCCAAATGCGATATCAAGTCAGCCTTCCGCCTTCTTCCTGTTCACCCGGCGGACTTCGACCTTCTGGGTTTTCACTTTGAAGGCGGCTATTATGTGGACCGGGCCCTGCCGTTTGGCTGCTCCATTTCGTGTGCAGCCTTTGAGAGGTTCAGCACATTCATGGAGTGGAAGCTTAGGACTGTCGCGCATTCCCGTGCAACAGCCCATTATTTAGATGACTTTATTTTTTGTGGGCCCCGCCAGTCTGGGCAGTGCCAGCGCCTGCTTGACACCTTCCAGGCCCTGGCGCGGGAACTGGGGCCGCCCTTAGCAGAGGAGAAGACGGAGGGTCCTACAACAGTCCTCACATATCTGGGAGTGGAACTGGATACTTGGGAGCAGTCATCTCGGCGTCCATCAGACAAGCTGAACGACTTGTGGGCCTGCCTGAAGGTTTTGGCCGGCCGTAAGAAGGTCTCACTCAGGGAGCTCCAGGTCATAATCGGCCATTTGAATTTCGCATGCAAGGTGGTGGCACCAGGGAGGGCATTTTTGCGGCGCCTTTGTGCAGCCACCCAGGGCCTAACCCGCCCCTTCCACAGGGCCAGAGTGACGGCAGGCATGCGTGCTGACATACAGCTGTGGCGGCAGTTTCTGGATGACTTTAATGGGGTCTCCTTCTGGCGCACCGAGCTGCGCTTGGGAGCTGACTTTCAGGTGGAAACGGACGCAGCAGGCTCCCGGGGCTATGGAATTTACTTTAGGGGCCAGTGGTGCCACGGACTGTGGCCTGAGCCGTGGCATGAACAGGGCGTAACCCGGGATCTGACTTTTTTGGAGCTCTTTCCCATATTGGGGGCATTACGCCTCTGGGCAGGATCCTGGGCGAACTCCACCGTAAGGTTCTGGTGTGACAATCAAACCGTCGTACACATCATAAACACGCTCACAGCCAGGACCGCAAGGGTCATGAACCTGGTCAGGGCATTTGTTTTAGTAACGCTTAAGCACAACATCCTGGTGCATGCCAAGTATGTTCCATCCACGGACAATGCCTTAGCCGACGCCCTTTCCCGCCAACAGATCGAGCGATTCAGGGAGCTAGCCCCTGGGGCTGCCAAGTACCCGGTGAAGCTGCCAGAGGACATGTGGACGATTGGAGAGGTGAAGCTGAGCGCGCCATAGGCCTCTCTCTGTCGGTACGCACCAGGAAGGGTTACCTGTCTGATATAAGGGGATTTCATACTTTTAGGGAGGGGGCGGGCTTACCAACCCTGTGGCCAGTACCGGTGGAACACATTCAGCAGTTCCTGGTCATGCAATATAGAAAGGGGCTGGCTCCCAGCTCTCTCCAGAATAAATTGGCAGCCCTGTCCTTTCACACCAAGACGCAAGGGTTTATAGACTCCACCCGCGACCCCAGAGTGAGGAAGATGATCGAGGGCTGGGCCAGGGAGCGCGGAGCTAGGCCGGACAACAGGGCACCGCTGTCACCCCACCTTCTCCTATGAGGCCCACCTCTTTCGTACAGCGGCCCTAGTGGCCTTTTTCGCCGCCCTCCGGATATCGGACTTGGTGGCATCCAGCAAGGGCGACCCACTCTGTCGAGCCTTGCAGGTGGGCGATCTGACTTGGGAGGAGGATACGTTGTTGCTGCAAGTAGTAGGGGAAGGGGTGCTCCTGTCAAAGGGGCAATAAAACCATCAAACCCCGGAAGTCCCACCCCCTTACCGGAAGTCCCGCCCCTTACCGGAAGCCCTACCCCCTTACCGGAAGTCCCTACCTTCTGCCCCGCCCCTTACCCGGAACCGGAACCTTCCTGGGCCCTTTGACCTAGAAGTGACGTCCTCTTCCGCCTGACCCGGATGGGGAGCCTTGCCCCCTCCCCCCGGCACGTCACGGGGTCCCCCTACCCCACCCCCAGGCATGCCCGGGCATGCCTTCCCCTAGGGCACTGCCGCTGGCTATGTGTTGCCTGGGCCTGTCTTGCTGCGTGTGCGCATGCCTGAGAGGCCTTATAAGAAGAGGGGAGTGTTCTGCGGTGCCCGCCGCCGCCTTTTCCGCTGTTCCTGAAACCGACTGGCCCATGGTCCCCGCTGTCCCATTTATGTGGAGAAAGATGGCGTCTTCAAGCAAGATCGGGTTTTCCTCCAGCTTGCCGAAGGACACCCCGGACTCACTGCCGAAAGCAGAGAGCGTGGACTCCCCTCCGAAGCCCGAGAGCCCGGACTCCCCGCCAAAATCCTGGACCCCGAAGATAGACAGGCAGCGGTTGAAACCGAAAAGGCGTCTGCACCCCCACATGCACCACGGGGTTACGGGATTTTCCATGCCCCTCTGCCCCCTAAACACCCCATCGCGGAAGCCCAGCTCTGCGCCCAAAAAGCCGCCCAAGCCTGCCCTTCACGCGGAGGAGCCCCTGTTTTGGTCCGATTCAGATGATGGTTATGACCATGGAAGTCCACCACCGAAGAGAAGGGCCTTAAGGCGTTATGTTAGCTCAGATTCTGACAGCGACCTTACAAGCGGCTCTAACAAGGAGAATGCTGCCCCTGATACGGAGGAATTTCTAAACACGGTAAGGCCCTGTTTTAAATCTAAGTTCATATTGTGATACTGTGTCTTGTGGCAAGGCTGCAGGTGTTGTGCGGCTTTAGAGTTTGGGGTGTGCTATGTATCTAATTACGTTGAAGTTTCCTTTTATAATTAAAACCAGCCAATATTTATGTTTTACAGGCCAAAGATGTGCCCCCAAAGGTAACCCCGAAATCCCCGCGACGCAAGAGAAGGGCTTTAAGGCGTTATGTTAGCTCAGATTCTGACAGCGACCTTGCAAGTGACTCTAACAAGGACAATGCTGCCCCCGAGTCAGAAGAATCTTCAAACACGGTAAGGAGCTGGCTGGTGGTGTTTTAGAGGCTGGGAGTGTGTTAGGCATTTCATTACTTTGTAGCTTGCTTTGATAATTAATTTTTTATTTGCTATTTGCAGGAATTACCCCATAAAACATTGAGCCGATTGCTCCATATAGACCTGCCAGAAATTAAGGGGAGAAAGAAGCAATATATGAAGAACATTGTGCATACAACAGTAGCTGTGATTATTAAATATTATATATCAGCATATCAGAAACAATCCTGCGATGGCTGTCAAAATAATTTGGAAAACCAGGAAGCGCACTCGTGTATAACCTCAACCGTTGCGTCCATATCAAGACTACTTCGTTCTCTTTGTGCCAAAATATGTTACAAGACTGTCATCCATACCGTCATCTTAATTGCATATTGTTGCAATAGCCTGATATTGACAGCTGAAAATATTAATGAGATATTGACGCTTGTATCTAAAATTTCCAAGGCAGAAAAACCATATTAATTCCTCAAAAAAATGTTAAGACAGACTGACCCCTTGCTATTTCAAAATATTTACTCTGTGGTCACTGCTAGAAATGTCAGTGAGTTTATTAAATAAAATGCTCTTACACATATTATTTTCTTTCGTTTTTTATTGCATTGCTTTTACAAAGTTAGCCATGCGGGTTCTTTGACAAGCTCTCTGGATGGTGTCAATGGTGATGATTCCACATGCAGCCAGGCTGGTCTCTTGAATTGTTTCTTGCGTGCAGCATCAGACCCTGGAATAGCCGGGTGTTTAGAGGTCTCTGTTTGTAGTGGGCTGACTTTCAGGTTTTCTAACTGCTCTCTAACAGATGAATTACCCACAACAGATGTGGGCACATTTAGTTCTGCCAATGCTTTAAGAAATACATCCCAGCCTTTTGGGCGCTTCTTCTCAGAAATAATATTAGATTGGGTGGCCCCTTTAATCAGGTCGAGAATGTGAGACCCTGGTAAGGCGTTCCCGTGATACACAAAGGTGCCTCGCTGATCCCAGCTAGAAATATCCTGATGCTGCTTTATCTTGTTCAGCAAAATTTCAGCATTTTTCTTAAACCTTCTGGGGATCCCTTCTAAAACTTCTGGAACAATTGTATCACTCTCAGGCTGTGGGGATGTGGAGGGGACAGGTTGTGAGGTTGGGGTTTGGGGTGGTGCAGACATTTTCCACATCATCATCTTGTTTGTTTAGTGCTAAGTAGCGCTGTAGAACCCCTGTGTAGAGTTTTATTTTTTCATACTCTGACAGGTCAGTCCTTAAGAGAATCTCCCTCATCTCGCTGTCAAGACGTCTCATGGTTGTGGTTCTAATATTTTCTGGGACACCCCGAAGCTGATCTAGCTGAGCGCTGGGCACTAGATATAACTTTTCAGCATATTCCATTACTTGTTAGTTAAAACAGTGCTCCCGAACCTTTTTACCACCGGGGACCGGTAAATGTGTGATAATTTTTCCCTGGCCCACTTGCGGGGGGGGGTCGCGGCGGCGGCGGCGGCGATGGCGGGGCGGGGGCGATGGCGGGGGGTTCGCGGCGGCGGCTGCGGCGATGGCGGGGCGGGCGCGATGGCCAGGGGGGGGGGTCGCGGCGGCGGCGGCGCGATTGCGGGGGGGGTCGCGGCGGCGGCGGCGGCGATTGTGGCGGCGATGGCGGGGCAGGGTGGGCGCGATGGCGGGGGGGGTCACGGCGGCGGCGGCGGCGCGATTGCTGGGGGGGTCGCAGCGGCGGCGGCGATGGTGGAGCGGGGGCGATTGCAGAGGGGTTGCGGCGGCGGCGGTGGCGAAAAGACCCGGGCCGGCCTGAGACGCCCCCCTCCCCCCCTCAAAAGAGGCACACACGCACGGCGCCGGCCGGCCAAAGCCCGGCCCGGCCTGAGACGCCCCCTCCCCCCTCTAAAAAGAGGCACGCGCGGCGCCGGCCGGCCAAAGCCCGACCCGGCCTGAGACGCCCCCCTCCCCCCTCCCCCCCAAAAAAAGAGGCACGCGCGGCGCCGGCCGGCCAAAGCCCGGCCTGGCCTGAGTCGCCCCCCTCCCCCCTCCCCCCTCAAAAAGAGGCACGCGCGGCGCCGGCGGCCAAAGCCCGGCCCGGCCTGAGATGCCCCCCTCCCCCCCAAAAAAGAGGCACGCGCGGCGCCAGTGGCCAAAGCCCGGCCCGGCCTGAGACGCCCTCCCTCCCCCCTCCCCTCCCCTCCCCTCACCTCAAAACAGGCGCGGCCTGCCTGCCTCGCCGCCGCCAGCCAAGAGCCCGAGGGGTTCGGGAGTCGCCGGGAGAAAGCGGCCCTTCCGAGCAGGGCCCCTTTCTCTCTCTCTCTCTCGCTCGCTCGCTCGGCCCCGGAGACGTGCTCTCCTGGGGCTGGTTTTGGGCGCGCTGGGCAGCTTCACCAAGGAGGAGGCAAGCACCAGCCTTGGGATAAAAGCAGCGCGCGCGCCTCGGCTACCTCCCGCCCGTCCTCCCAGTGCATGCGCTCAGCTTAAGCAGGTGAAGAAGGGGCGGCGGCATGTGTGTGCCTCTCTCTCTCTCTCTCTCATTTCCGGGAGCCGGGCCGCTGCCACAGGGGAATGATTGGAAGTTCCTCGGGCGGCGGCCCGGCATAGATTGCTCCACGGACCGGCACCGGTCCGCGGCCCGGGGGTTGAGGACCACTGAGTTAAAAGACCTGTTATTAGGGGGACCGCGATGCTTAGCAGGGGACCCAGAAAACCGCCGTTTTGCTTGACAATGTATTTTCTCCTTTTCAGGGAGAGCCTCTTGTTACCTAGGCTTTTAATCAGAGCACGTTTTTTCCTTAAGACCCCCACCTGCTTGGGTGTTAGGGCAAGATTACCCTTTAAAGTATTCAGAGCAATTTCTGAAATGGCTGTTACCAAATCATCTGAGGCACCGCATAAAATGGCTTTTCTCTGGCGCAGGGACGCCTTAATAAGGATTTTTAAGAGGGGAAGATTTCGCCGTATACATGCTGACATGTTCGTGGGGAGAGGCGCTGTGACCAATAAATAAAAAAGAATCATCGGGAACCCTTTTTGTTCTTTTTCACTGTATACACAGCAAGCCAGTCAGGTGGGAATAGACCCGTTCTCAGTCTGCAAGGCTCAGGGGTATTTGGGTTTAAATCCACCAGCAGATAGCCATGGGGTTTTTTGGTAGCATCTGCAAAAGCAACCATTGGATGGCAGGTGTTGAGTATCTTTTGACCTGGTGGTGATAATTATCTGCAGGTGGTATCGCTATGGAATCTTCAGGCATAAATTTGAACCTGTACATGACTAGGCTCACGCTGGCCAGCATTAGGTATTGGAGGGGGTCTATGGCATAATATTCAGTTTCTTTTTTTTCACAATCTTTTTTAAGGTCAGCGTCATGATTTTGTGGCGATATTTTGTACAAGCCTGCACCAGGATATGTATGTCCTGCTTGCAATAATGTGCTAGCTCATTTTGCATGTTGAATGTCTGCATTTTATTCTCTTCATACCATTCTAAAAAAGCTTTCTGCTCAGCAGGCATCATGTACTGCAGCCCGTAGTCTTCTGGCGGGGGCAAAGGCCCTACATAATTACTATTTTCAGGCCTGTTAAAATAGTGTGGGAAATATCCTTTGCACCCCGAAAAACCGAGTGCTTTCGGAAGCTTAGAGAGCCCGATGGGCAAATGGCTGAGTGAATCCATGAATTTTATGCCTAGGCCTTTAACGGTGACACAGAGGAGTTTCCCACCTTGAGCTATGATATCTACATCCAGTTTTTCTTTAACCAGCTGGTTAAGCATGAAATAACAGTCATAACCTTTGGAATTATGGGCTATGAAAGTAGTGCCGCTAAAACGATTATCTTTAGTGAATGTCAATATAAAGTCTGCTATGCATGACTCTCCTTTGAACTCCCAAGTCCGACCATGAGGCCAACGTCTCACCTTTTTCTTAGCACTCCTTACACCAAGGATCTTCTCCTCCTCCACCTCCTCCTCCTCATCCGTCTCAATCTCCTCCACCTCACCAGTAGCAGCATTTTTTTCAGGGAGCACATTCATTTCATCCTGAAAACATTCCACAGTTTCCCCACCAAAAGCCTCAGCAAAGCAGTAATTAGCTACATGTACGCCTGTGTCTTGTTGTGCCTCGATGTCATAAAATATATATTGCGTTGAAATTTCAGGGTATTTAACAGGTTGCATAATGCATAGATGTTTTTCATCATCCTCTTTTAAGATATCCCAACATATTGTGCATTGACGCCCTCGGCAACTGGCGGTGCTATGATCATACTTTTGATAATGCCTACATTGTTTACAATATATCTTAAGCACACAGGGAACTTTACCTTCTGAGGCCAGTTTGTCATGAGCTTTTAAACAGTCAGCTGATTGGCAGAGCAGTTTGCAACATCCACATCTCTGCTGTTCATCTATTTTAGGGGTACAATTCTCTTTCAAACACATCCTACAGAAAAATAGGCAGCGATGTGTATGTTGATAGAGGGTGTTACAATAGGAGCAGTCATTTTTTGAACCAAAAAGCCCCTTTACATTAAGAACACCATAGTAATGACTATCATACAGGAAGAGGGTATGTGTTTGGGCATAGCGCTGAGTCCCCGACTTAAATAAGCCCCAGCCATCCTTATTATAAAGAGCAATTTGGATATTCCGCTGTAGATGGTGTTCAAAAAGACCAATGTCATTCAAAGACACCTGTTTCTGCTCAGGCCACCCAACCTCCTGACAGAGCTGTTTAGCAGCTTGCACCAGCTCAGAGTCTGTAGGTATTGCACCACAATCAGCATGAGCTATGACAGCAGACAAACTTCCTGCGAAACAGAGCATGCCATCCACACTCTTAAAATCTACCAGGTGTTGCCTCTTTTTAGCAATGATGTTGCTGTATGGTATAGTTTTCCCCACTGGTGTGTCACAGAGGCTGATAAAGATAAATATATAGCAGATTACCTCGAAAAAGAGGGGTGTTGCTACGCCGCAAAAAAATAGAGCCGAATCCTGCAAAGAGGCAGATTACTAAATTGTTTTAAACTCACTGTGGGGAAAATTTGGCCAGAGGACAAACCTCCCTAACACAGAGGTAGTAAGGGACCCAGACAGGTTTTTCAATCTCTTGTTCTCAGAAACATTTTCAGTTTCCATGTGTGAGTTTCTTGATGATGATGCGGCCTGCGTAACCTGGAAGCATAACACAGACAGATTGACAACCTCAGGTATGAAAAATCCCTTCATAGCCTGTTTCACAACTGCATATGCCCGTTTGGAACTTTATAAACTGTTGGACCGGCTGCAGGACAGGGTCCTGTACCATGATACAGACTCTGTTATTTTTGTTCACAGGGAGGGTGATTGGAATCCCCCTCTGGGGGATTATCTGGGTGATTTAACCAGTGAGATACCAGAGGGGGAGCACATTACTCGTTTTGTTTCAACAGGCCCTAAGAGCTACGCTTACAAATTGTCGGGGGGCAGTGCCTGTGTGAAAGTCAAAGGGATCACACTGAATGTGGCAAACAGTGAGAAAATTAATTTTGACACTCTTCAAGACCTCGTGTTTGCCTATGTTTCAGACAAGAAAGATAACCCTTCTCGTGAAATAGTTGTAGAACAGCCGGGCATTGTGAGAGATAAACGACAGTGGCTCATCCACACTAAAACTTTAAGAAAAACACAAAAAGTAGTGTATGACAAAAGAGTGATTACGGACGGATTTAAAACGGTCCCTTATGGATACTAAGAGGAGCACTCTGTGGAACCATCCTTTTTCAGCCATTCTCGCGGGACCCAGTGGTTGTGGGAAAACCTTCTTTGTAAAAAACATGTTGGAGAATGCGCGTTATGTATTTTCTGAAATGCCTGAGAATGTTGTATGGTGTTACAGTTGCTGGCAGCCTCTGTATAAAGACCTATTGTGTAAATATTCCTTTATTAAGTTTGTAGAAGGATTGCCTGAAAACTTTGCTGATAATGTCTTGTTACCCCCCGATAAAATAAACTTCTTAATTATAGACGATTTGATGAATTGTGCTGCTGATAATAAGGAGGCTGAAAAACTCTTCACGCAATATGTGCACCACAGAAATGTGAGTGTATTTTTTCTTACACAGAATATTTTCTGCCGTAGTAAAAGCAACAGAACCATCAGCTTAAATGCTAAATATATGGTGCTTTTTAAAAACCCCAGAGATAAATTACAAATTGCTACTTTAGCACGGCAAATGTACCCCCAAAATGTTCCGTTTTTCATGGAGGCTTTTGCAGATGCTACCAAAAAACCCCATGGCTATCTGCTGGTGGATTTAAACCCAAATACCCCTGAGTCTTGCAGACTGAGAATGGGTCTATTCCCACCTGACTGGCCTGCTGTGTATACAGTGAAAAAGAACAAAAAGGGTTCCCGATGATTCTTTTTTATTTATTGGTCACAGCGCCTCTCCCCACGAACATGTCAGCATGTATACGGCGAAATCTTCCCCTCTTAAAAATCCTTATTAAGGCGCCCCTGCGCCAGAGAAAAGCCATTTTATGCGGTGCCTCAGATGATTTGGTAACAGCCATTTCAGAAATTGCTCTGAATACTTTAAAGGGTAATCTTGCCCTAACACCCAAGCAGGTGCGGGTCTTAAGGAAAAAACGTGCTCTGATTAAAAGCCTAGGTAACAAGAGGCTCTCCCTGAAAAGGAGAAAATACATTGTCAAGCAAAACAGCGGTTTTCTGGGTCCCCTGCTAAGCATCGCGGTCCCCCTAATAACGGGTCTTTTAACTAACAAGTAATGGAATATGCTGAAAAGTTATATCTAGTGCCCAGCGCTCAGCTAGATCAGCTTCGGGGCGTCCCAGAAAATATTAGAACCACAACCATGAGACGTCTTGACAGCGAGATGAGGGAGATTCTCTTAAGGACTGACCTGTCAGAGTATGAAAAAATAAAACTCTACACAGGGGTTCTACAGCGCTACTTAGCACTAAACAAACAAGATGATGATGTGGAAAAAATGTCTGCACCACCCCAAACCCCAACCTCACAACCTGTCCCCTCCACATCCCCACAGCCTGAGAGTGATACAATTGTTCCAGAAGTTTTAGAAGGGATCCCCAGAAGGTTTAAGAAAAATGCTGAAATTTTGCTGAACAAGATAAAGCAGCATCAGGATATTTCTAGCTGGGATCAGCGAGGCACCTTTGTGTATCATGGGAACGCCTTACCAGGGTCTCACATTCTCGACCTGATTAAAGGGGCCACCCAATCTAATATTATTTCTGAGAAGAAGCGCCCAAAAGGCTGGGATGTATTTCTTAAAGCATTGGCAGAACTAAATGTGCCCACATCTGTTGTGGGTAATTCATCTGTTAGAGAGCAGTTAGAAAACCTGAAAGTCAGCCCACTACAAACAGAGACCTCTAAACACCCGGCTATTCCAGGGTCTGATGCTGCACGCAAGAAACAATTCAAGAGACCAGCCTGGCTGCATGTGGAATCCTCACCGTTGACACCATCCAGAGAGCTTGTCAAAGAACCCGCATGGCTAACTTTGTAAAAGCAATGCAATAAAAAACGAAAGAAAATAATATGTGTAAGACATTTTATTTAATAAACTCACTGACATTTCTAGCAGTGACCACAAATATTTTGAAATAGCAAGGGGTCAGTCTGTCTTAACATTTTTTTTGAGGAATGAATATGGTTTTTCTGCCTTGGAAATTTTAGATACAAGCGTCAATATCTCATTAATATTTTCAGCTGTCAATATCAGGCTATTGCAACAATATGCAATTAAGATGACGGTATGGATGACAGTCTTGTAACATATTTTGGCACAAAGAGAACGAAGTAGTCTTGATATGGACGCAACGGTTGAGGTTATACACGAGTGCGCTTCCTGGTTTTCCAAATTATTTTGACAGCCATCGCAGGATTGTTTCTGATATGCTGATATATAATATTTAATAATCACAGCTACTGTTGTATGCACAATGTTCTTCATATATTGCTTCTTTCTCCCCTTAATTTCTGGCAGGTCTATATGGAGCAATCGGCTCAATGTTTTATGGGGTAATTCCTGCAAATAGCAAATAAAAATTAATTATCAAAGCAAGCTACAAAGTAATGAAATGCCTAACACACTCCCAGCCTCTAAAACACCACCAGCCAGCTCCTTACCGTGTTTGAAGATTCTTCTGACTCGGGGGCAGCATTGTCCTTGTTAGAGTCACTTGCAAGGTCGCTGTCAGAATCTGAGCTAACATAACGCCTTAAAGCCCTTCTCTTGCGTCGCGGGGATTTCGGGGTTACCTTTGGGGGCACATCTTTGGCCTGTAAAACATAAATATTGGCTGGTTTTAATTATAAAAGGAAACTTCAACGTAATTAGATACATAGCACACCCCAAACTCTAAAGCCGCACAACACCTGCAGCCTTGCCACAAGACACAGTATCACAATATGAACTTAGATTTAAAACCGGGCCTTACCGTGTTTAGAAATTCCTCCGTATCAGGGGCAGCATTCTCCTTGTTAGAGCCGCTTGTAAGGTCGCTGTCAGAATCTGAGCTAACATAACGCCTTAAGGCCCTTCTCTTCGGTGGTGGACTTCCATGGTCATAACCATCATCTGAATCGGACCAAAACAGGGGCTCCTCCGCGTGAAGGGCAGGCTTGGGCGGCTTTTTGGGCGCAGAGCTGGGCTTCCGCGATGGGGTGTTTAGGGGGGAGAGGGGCATGGAAAATCCCGTAACCCCGTGGTGCATGTGGGGGTGCAGACGCCTTTTCGGTTTCAACCGCTGCCTGTCTATCTTCGGGGTCCAGGATTTTGGCGGGGAGTCCGGGCTCTCGGGCTTCGGAGGGGAGTCCACGCTCTCTGCTTTCGGCAGTGAGTGCGGGGTGTCCTTCGGCAAGCTGGAGGAAAACCCGATCTTGCTTGAAGACGCCATCTTTCTCCACATAAATGGGACGGCGGGGACCATGGGCCAGTCGGTTTCAGGAACAGCGGAAAAGGCGGCGGCGGGCACCGCAGAACACTCCCCTCTTCTTATAAGGCCTCTCAGGCATGCGCACACGCAGCAAGACAGGCCCAGGCAACACATAGCCAGCGGCAGTGCCCTAGGGGAAGGCATGCCCGGGCATGCCTGGGGGTGGGGTAGGGGGACCCCGTGACGTGCCGGGGGGAGGGGGCAAGGCTCCCCATCTGGGTCAGGCAGAAGAGGACGTCACTTCCAGGTCAAAGGGCCCAGGAAGGTTCCAGTTCCGGGTAAGGGGGCGGGGCAGAAGGTAGGGACTTCCGGTAAGGGGGTAGGGCTTCTGGTAAGGGGCAGGACTTCCGGTAAGGGGGTGGGACTTCTGGGGTTTGATGGTTTTATTGCCCCATTGACAGGAGCACCCCTTCCCCTACTACTGCTGCATATCAGGCGATCCAAGACCGACCAGGCGGGTAGGGGAGCACGCATCACCCTCCGACCCTGTTCACTCAGCGTTATATGTCCAGTAAGGGCCGCGCGTCAGTACATGCAGATGCGGGGGCGGGATGGGGGCTTCCTATTTTGCCACCAGGATGGGTCTCCCCTGACAAAATATCAGTTTTGGAAAGTGACTTCCCTGGCGCTGGATAGGGTAGGGGCAGGCCATTTACGTTTTGGGACTCACTCTTTCCGCATAGGGGCAGCCTCTACGGCGGCTGACCAGGGTTATCAACCAGCTGACATCAAGCGGATTGGCCGCTGGGCATCGCGGTGCTACCTGTCGTACGTCCGCCCGCTACACAAGTGCTAGGGCTACTGTTTGGGCTGCTGCCCCCTTCCTCTTGCCTCCCCCTTTTGTCTTCTGCTTTGTTTTCTGTGTGTTCCCTTTATGCAGGTATTGGTGCCCGGCGCAGCAGAGCCAGAGTGATGATCGTGGGTCACAGCTTCATATATTGGGCAGCGAAACATGCGGCTCAGTCCAGCTGGGGGCAGCATCTGGGACTGAGCGAGGTCGCTACGCTGGAGTGGAGGGGATATCGTGGCATGCGGTGGAGCCACGTGGTGCCGACCGCCGTGCAGTGGGCGCAGGGGCGCCCTCTGGAGATCCTCGTGATCCATGCTGGAGGGAACGACCTGGGTCGCAGGCCAGGAAAGGATCTCATCAAGTCTATCCTTGCTGATTTGCAGCTGTGGCACCAGCGGTTCCCAGCTGTGCGGGTTTTCTGGTCTACTATCATACCCAGGAGGGCCTGGGTGGCGGGCATCAATTGAGCGCGACGGTGCGTGAACCAGGAGGTCGCCAGGGCTATTCGCAAAGGCCGAGGTGGGGTGATAGGCCACCCGGATATCACGCCCAACAGACCTGAGCTCTTTCATGGGGATGGGGTGCACCTCTCCGAGGTGGGCATGCAGCTGTTTTTGGACGACCTGCGTAGGGGGCTGCTGGCGGCCCTCGAGGGGCCTGGAGGGGAGACTTGGCCATAGCTGAGCTTGGCCATGGCCGTGGCGGGTAGTGCGGGGAACTTGGCATTAGGTGAGCCCCAAATGCTGGCCAACAGGCCTCTGACCCCCAGGCGCTGCCGACCTTGAGATCACAGCGACTGGAGCGAAGGAGCATTTCAAACCCAAGCAGAGCAGGGGCCGCCAGAAGACGGCACCCTGCTCCTGTAGTGAAGGTTAGCTTGGTCGGCCCGGGGGGAGCCACATTTGAACAGAACCCCCGAGGACCGGGGGGCTCGCCCATATCCGATAATGCCCTTGGGCGGGGTCAAGTTCATTATCCCAGGGCCAAGGGTTCCCCGCACAGATGCAGCCCCTGCATGGGTTATCAAATGTGGTCGAACTTGAATAAAGCGTGGCCCGCAGTGGCAACCCAGCTCCTTGTCTCGCCTATCATTCCGACCTGGGGGGGGGGGGGCAATGTGTCCAGGAGCCAAGGAGACTAGATATCTGTCTCCTGGCACCACTCCCCTGCATCTGGCCTTTAAAGTACCCTGGTTTTAAGCCTGGAGATTACACATCTCCATCATGGTTTGTAACCTGTGATGGGCTTTTCCTCCAGGAATCTGTCCAATCCCCTTTTGAAGGCATCCAGGCTAGATGCCATCACCACATCCTGTGGCAGGGAGTTCCACAGACTAATAACACACTGGGTTAAAAAATATTTTCTTTTGTCTGTTCTCACTCTCCCAGCTCTCAATTTGAGTGGATGTACCCTAGTTCTGGTATTTTGTGAGAGGGAGAAGAGCGGCCCGCTATCCACTTTACTCATGCCCTGCATTATTTTGTACCTCAATCATATTCCCCCCTCAGGCGCCTTTTTTCCAGACTAAAGATTCTTTATTGATTCCTCGGTTATGTCCGTCTTTATTGCTATGATCCGTGGACTTGCTCAGTATCAGAAGCTGAGCGCTCTGGAGGAGGGTTTAAAAGGCATGGAGCTGCTGCGGCTTACCTCGAAATGAATGTCAAGCCGCTCTGAGAGTTTCCACAATAACTGGGGTCTCGGTGGGTTTCCCCCGGCAGATTTATTCCTGTGACGCGCATGGGATGCGAGAAGAGGAAGTGGGGATGAATTGTTCTGGAGTCTGAATTGAGACGCTGGGCTTAATGGGGTCCTCTTTAGATGCCCCCGCCGCCTTTCACTTCACTCACAGCAAACCGTACGAAGCCTACAGAGTTGGGGGCGGGCGAGGCGGGGTTGGGTCTGGATGAAAAGCTACCCCTGTGGCACCAGAGGCGCAGCGGCTGTGTGGAGATCTTCGCTGAGGGCCGATTTATAGTCCTCAGTGGGTCTTGGACCTCTTGAGGAATATATAAGATTAGTGTCAAACCAGAGACCTCTCCTGGAAAGGGACAACAACTAGGAACAGGCGGATCAAGTCTGTCCGATCGAGATGAACAGAACGGACTTCAGGCGCCAGGAAGAAACAAGTCTGGTACCGACAGAGACCAACGCACGCAGTCCAGCCGAAATCCCCGATTTATAGTAACTTCAAAGCCGATGGAACTCCCCCCACCCCTCACCTTTAAAAACAGTTTTAGTGGCAAAAAAATACCAACTCTTCGATATTGAAGCGATTTTATACCTAGAAAAGTCAACACGGGGAAAACAACAACAACCCAGGATGAAATCAACGTGATTTTACTCCATTTATTTAGGACAGGACTTCTAGCGCACCGCGAGGTGGGCGGGAATTGCAGGGTGGGAGGGGGAGGGGCGGGAGGCGAAATGAAAGACTGGACTCTTTTCCGCTCAGCTGTTTGTCAAGATCTCCTCCTAACACCCCTCCCCCGCTTTCCCCCCCATCCCAGAGTGAAGGGGGGAGGGGCGCGATGGAGCGACGACGCACATTTCCCACTACATCCAGAGAGGAAAGCGGGCGAGCCTTTGGAATGCTGGAATACAAAGCCCAGGCGGTCTCCCCCTCCCCCCCTCTCTCTTTGCTGTACTGGCTGGAACTGATGGGTCTTGTAGTCCAGGAGCTTCCCCCAAAGCGATTTACACTGTCGAGGGGTAGGTTTTGCGCTCTCCTCTTTCTTGATCACCGCAGGCCAGCCAACCCTCAGCGTGGGTGCACAGTAGATCTTTTTATAAATGTGGGGAGGATTACAAATCTTGAGAGCTTCGTCCTCGAGAGCTGGCGGAGGGGGGGGGTGCGGAGGGAGGGGGCGCGACAGCAAGCAGTAGCAGCGGAGGAGTCCGAGGACCAATGGGGGGGGGTCATTTCCAGGAAAGCGCATCCTCTCCCAGGTACGTTTTAGGGAGCTTTCAGACGGGAGAGGTCCTACTGTTCTCGGATAAAAAGCATTAAGCATCTATTGAGCCTTTTCCTTTTCCCAATGGCCTTTCGCTGGCAAGGAAAACGAAAAGGACAACGACCCAAATGGGAAACAGGGAAGACCTGTTAAGGCAGGCATGTCCAAACTTCGGCCCTCCAGATGCTTTGGACCGCAACTCCCACAGTCCTTTGCCACTTGCAATCTAAGCTTAGAATTCTGGGAGTTGTGGTCCAAAACATCAGGAGGGCCAAAGTTTGGACATGCTTGTGTTGAGGGCTCTTCCAGTTAACTGTGAAGTCCGGCGGCGGCAAGACGCCGCAGCTGCAGCACAAACTGAATGCCTGTCGACTTCGGAGCGAAGCTCACTGTGTTTATTCCGACCAAGGCTGCGTAAGACTGCGTGCTTGAACTCTTTGAATGCTCTGTTGGTTTCGATGGCAAGTACCTGAAAAAGATATGTATGCGTTGAGAAACGTCTTGTGCCTCTCCTCTCCCAGAAGACATGGAAAGGATGGTCTCGTCCCTTTCACGCCACGGATGCATTGCAATGAGCGGGTCCGCTTGTCTCCTTCGATCCGACCAACGTTCAGTCCAGGGGGGTTGTCCGGTTATACGGGAAGACCTTCGCGGCTAGGCAGGCAGGCGTCCAGCTGCTCAGCCGGGTGCAGGACTCCTGGAAGGTTTGCTGCTACCTGTAAGAAATACAAGGCAACACAGGCATCAAGTCCCCTGGGCTGGAAGCCCCGAACAACCTGCAGTCTGAGAACCACTTTCGGGATATATAGGATTTTATAGTCAGTGTGGGATAATGGAGAGAGGGACAGACGAAGACTCTGGGGACCTGGGTTCGAGTCTCCGATGCCGCAGGGAAGCTGGCGAGGGTAGAAGTGGCAAGGACAGAACCCTTTCCTCCGCCTCTTCAATGCCGTGAATTGAGAACCCGACGAGGACTCCATATGGCGGGTGTGAAGTGGCAGCACGTCACCACGTTATGTCCCGCTACAGTTATCATGGGGCTTGCTTCTGAGCAGACTTGTCAATTTACTTTGTTAGGCAAAGGGGGGGGGGGTTAGCTCTGGGCTACAGAGAGCAATTAAAAACTGACTGTGCTTTCCTAACAAAACGATAACCACTGTCGGTTCTTTCTATTCCGATACAGGTGTTGCTTCGTTTTACAGATGCCGCCTTGGGTCCTTTTCCAAGGAGAAAGGCGGGGCAAAAATACTCAAAAAATAAAATAAAATAAAATACTTGGGCCCTTATGTTTCTCCTCGCCGAGGTCGATCAAGAAGGCGTCCTTCCTAAGAACTGCGCAGCCCTCCTCCGCTTGTCTACTCCGAAGTAAGCGGCGCTGGATCCCCGCGGGCTTCCTCCGACCTCCGGTGACCCATGAAATGGCAACCTTCGCACTTCAAAGGCTTTTTTGACAAGGAGCCCGTCGGGTTACCGGAGATTTCGAAGCTTTGGCGAACCGGCTTCTGGCTCCTGCGTCCCCCACCCCCACCCCAAGAGAAATGGGCAAGCAGGCGGGTCCCCTTGCGCCTCCGCGGTCGTTGAAGTTTCTCAGGAGGGGGGGGGAGCTTTATGACCTTGCGGTGGGAATCTCTGGAGGGCTTGGGGGGGAGAGGAATTGGGGGGGGAGGTGGGGAGGGACGGGAGGTGACAATGGGCAGGAAATGGTCCGGCAGGGCGGCTGGAGACAATGCGGATCTCGTTAAACGGGAGCCACAGCGCGCCAGAGAAGGAGCGACGCTCCCTGGCAGGCGGCGATTCACTCGGCTGCAGGGAGGGCAGCAGCGCCAGGCGGACCTAACAGAAGGACGTCGCTTGGATCCCGTGTCACTTTCAAGGCTCACCCATTTCTATTCGGCGTGAGCTTTGGTGGAGTGCAACCCGCTTCTTTCGATTTCCAGACCTCGCTTGTTGCCGGGCGCAGGCTTCCCGGATCAGAACTCTCTTGTTCGAATGTGTGTGCAATGATGCAGCGCTGCTGCCGCTGGTATCTATGCGTGTTTACTCAAAAGGAAGTGCCACTGAGATCAATGGTCCCCTAGTGTGTGCCCGAGAGGGCGACTTTCGTTTCTTTCCCCGCTCCTCCCCGTAAGGGGATAAACCCCACGGAACCTGATGGGAGTGATGCTATCACGTTGTCAATACTCCTTTGGGCACTCTTGAGTTCTTGAGAAGTCGTCTGTCAGAGGACACCGAAACAGACCATGATCTTTCTGAAGTTAAGCCAAATCATTCATGGTTGGTGGGGATACAAACCAAACCAAACCAACGAAGATAACTGTTTTCGCACATAAGGACTTGTTTAGGGTATTTGTAGGCCACTTTTCTGAACAACAAAAAAGGGTACACAGACAATTGTGGATGTATACTGTACTAACTAATAAAGCAAAGTGTTAGCCCCATACCACTTCAAGTAATCTCGGGCTGTTTACAGTTTTTAATTACAGTATGCAGGCTACACACAATAAAACCCACAAAAAGTATCCATAAAAACCTAGAAACAGAAAACAAAATCCAAAAATCGGTCAAAAGGGCTCCCAAATTTAACAAGAAAAAGTAATTAAGATGATCCTAAACCCAAAACAGATTGAAATGCAGATTTCTTTAGAGCAGTGGTTCCTAATCTTGGATTCCCTAGATGTTCTTGGTTGAAAACTCCCAGAAGCCTTCACCACTAGCTGTGTTGGCCAGGATTTCTGAAAGTTGTGGTTAAAGAACATCTGGGGACCCCTGCTTTCCATTTTTTGGATTTGGGAGGGTGAACATCTCAGTCCACCATCAAGTCCAGGCAATCCATCAAATAGCACGTTTGATGCAAGGTTAAGTCTTTAAAAGTTAAAAAACCCCCAGCTATTTGAATTAGTCCTGAAAGCATGCACAGAGCCACTACAGCTGATATCATTTTTGACTGAAAATCTCCAGACATCTAGTCCTCTGAGGCATCCCACTTTGTGCTACCTGAAGTTTTTACTGCATTTTGAAAGACTTTTTAAAAGATGAATTCTAAAAGATTTTACACATCAAGCAAATGGCAGCAGTCTAGTCTGTGTGTGATCAAGAGGATATGACTAACCTTGGCAATTGTCTCTATATCGGATAGCAACTGACATATCCGTTTAAGTTGCTAGAAGGCGCAGCTAGCTCAGAATCCAACAGGACTTGACAGATGTAAACAAGGCTCTTCAGAAGGAGTGCATCTACATCCAGAAATGGTGGGAGCCCCTTTACACAGAAATGGATTTCTCATCTAATACAGTCTGTTTTACCCAGACTGATCTTCAGATTATTCGTTGACTTTTCACTGTGGCTCTCTACACACTACTTTGGATATTTTACCCTTTATGATCTGTAGATAAAGAGGAAAACTGTGTCATGACAGTGGCTCAAAAGACTGAATGATTTCCGCCAGGGCCTTCATGTACTGGAGATGTTAAAAAGCAGGTGTGTGTGTGTGTGTGTGTAGAGATTTTGTTAGTGGCTTGCTCCAGCCTGGCTTAGAGATGGTCTGCATGGCTATCTATTTATTTATTTATTTATTTATTTATTTATTTATTTATTTATTTAAAATCTTTTACCCCACCTTTCTGCTTGAAAAGGATCCAAGGTGGCTTAAAACACAGAAGGCCAATTTAGAATGAGACAATGAGTGTGTAGAACATTTATCAGAAACATTAAAGACAAAGGACAAGAACAAGGATTGTGAAGAGGCATCTTACATAATTAAGAGACTGTGTTAAAGCTAACAACAATAAGTAAATAAGAAAGAGGAGAGCCACTCTGAGAAATGGAAAAATAAATGTGGAATAACGCAAGTAGTACTACAAATTCAGTCCATCTAAAAGTCACATAATAGGTAGTTAGTCATTCAGGGAAAGCTTGCCTGAAGAGAAAGGTCTTTGCCTGCTTGTAGAAGGACAGTAAAGATGGTGCAAGTCTGGCCTCCAGTGGGAGGGAGTTCCAAAGTCTGGGAGCAGCAACAGAGAAGGTTCTCTCCCGTGTTCTCATCAGACGCACCTGTGATGGTGGTTGGATGGAGAGAAAGGTTTCCTGAAGACCTTAGAACCCAAGCCGGCTCATACTGGGGGATACAATCCTTGAACAAGTTTGAACCCAGTCCATTTAGGTTTAGGGCTTTGTCGGTGAAAAGCAGCTTTTTGAAATGTGCCTGGAAACTGATTGGCAGCCAGTGGAGCTGCTGCAATGAGCGTGTTCTGTGATCCCTGCAACCAGCCCCAGCCAGCAATCTGGCTGCTACATTTTGGACCCACTATGCTCTGGAATGGGAGGTGCTGCCCAATGCAATCAACTTTTTGCCATGCAGTTGGCCTTCATGGGTAGGCATTGTTTGTACCTGCATTTTCCCTTCCACACCACAGGAGTCTATGATAGCATCAGCTAACATGGGGCTTCCCAAAAAAGAAGAGAAGTAGAAAATAATGGGAAAGATTCTTTCTAGTGCTACTTTAACCTACCCAGTCAAAGGGTCAGTCACCCACATCACATTCACACATGCACTCAATTAGAAGTGTAATGAAGACTCCATTCAGTATTTAAAGGAAAAGAAGAATGGAATGTTAGAACCCAACTAGCTTATTAAACAATGAGGTACCTTTCATGTCTGGATGCAAAGTGGCAGTTTGGTCAGCTAGATGGGAATATATCAAGCCAAGCGAGAGTCTGCATTTTCCATTGGCTGAGTTTCTAGAGAAGGTTTTGGCCTTCAATGGCTGTTCAGCTCTCTCCTCCTTCTCTCATAGTGCTTCCTTTCTCCCTCTCACAATAACTTTTTCTTTTTCTTCAGCCTTCAGTCAATCTCCAATGCCAAAAATGCCAGAGCACCATTTAGTCATTTCTAGGAGTTTGTGAACCAACCCAAGGGAATTTCCTGAATTGCTCTACATCAGATCCACATATGAACAGATATCCCTGCTCCACACAATTTGGGCATTTTTCTCGGAAGCCAATGCATATCCCTCTTAAAAAGCCATGGGAGCAAGTTAAGACTGAGTTGTACCCCAACAGCCAGAAAGCCAAATCCATTATTTAGTCCCAGCTGAAGTCGACTCACTGAATGAATGAGATTTCTTATACCAACACTTGATTCAGAAAGTCCATGCTAGCAAGGGCTAACAATTAGATGTAGTGACTGAAAGGTCTGTCTATTAGTATTGAGTCTAAAACAGATTGGATCCATACAATCTAGAATTCTAGATAATCCTTCTTTTGAACAGCAGGATTATAACAAATACATGTCTATAATTAAAATTTGAAGAGAGTTTATAAGAATACATTTTAGGACCCCAAGTATTATTATTACCTTTTATTTTGAGTCATCTGTGGCAGAAAACTCAGCATATTCCACTCATTTCCTTGCACAAAATCAGATTAGAAGCAGACAGCACACCAGGAATTTCTTTCACGTACAGGTGACATTTCTTTCAACTGGATACATTTCAGAGTGGCAAGCAAACATGTTTGTGTTGCAAGCAAATTCTCTTTTGAGTATAAATTGATCAAGAAACAAAGGAGGCAGTCCAGACTCCAAAAGAAAACAACATCTTAATATCAACACAGGTCACTGGCTGTGTTAAGTCAGAGGTAACAACAATCCAATGATTTGCAAAAATGAACCTAACGACATAGCTCACTTATATCCAACAATGGCCTGATAGGACCATAACCAGTTTTTTGATAATTCCAAAGGGTTTTTATACATATTATGGGTTGTAGTTCACAGTGTGTGGGAGGAAGGAAGGAAAAGGAGTATTTTAAAACTATGTGTGTGATGTTCAGGGAACACTGTGCCATGCCTTTCATTTCATAAAAACCATCTTGTCTTACTTGTGAATTGGGATGTGTCTACTAACTTGCAGCGTAGAGGAAGCACCCCTCAAATCAACATATTCAGATAAACACCCATTAGAGTTGATTTTTAAGGGACAATCTGAAGTATCTTCAGCTTAATTCAGCATGGTTTCTTTCTGTGCAAGAGTCCCAAACAATTATTAACACATTTGATAGATTTCTGAATTTACTTTTGTGTGGCACCCTAAAATGGTTTACTTCCCTACTTATATTTTAAAAAGGAGTAAAATCTCATTTAATGTAAATTGATGTCATATTCGGGGGCTCTGAAGTCCATTGAAATAATACTCTTTACTTTCCAGGAGTCGGATTGGAAGCAAGGATAAAGGAGAATAAACAGAACATACAAAGTATATTTATACATCACTTTTCTGCCAAGCTTGTCTGCCCAAGCCGTTTATAATTAAGGTCTACCAGAAGATATGGGAGAGATATGGGAGGACACTTCATATTTTTTTTAAAAAAAATCTCTAATCATTAAGAAAAGCAGAAATCACCCCTCACCCCTCACTAGTTTCACTCTCAGAAAGCCAAAATACCATTTTTGCTTACACAGTTCCTCTAACAAGGACGCCCTGGGAAAAAAGAAGGCTTCCGTGCAGATGCCTGAGATAAACAACCCCGCCCACCCCACCCGCTCCCCGCACGTACGAGGGCTGCTATGCCTCTAAAACGGTTTCCGATTCCTAACCATCAGGGCTTGCCGTGGTCACTTGCACCCGGCCCTCCCTCCCTTGTCCTCCCAAGGCCCACGGGTTCGAATAGCATTATTGATATGTATACAGACGTGTTTTTAACTGGGGACGGAAGCTTGAGCGCGCTTCTGTAGACGCTCCGTCTTGCCTGCGGGCAGCGTCTGGCCGCAAGTTCTTCGACCCGAAGCCGTCTCTCGAGCTTTGCCGGCGTGTCCAGGCGCTGCTGCCGCTGCTGCGGACGGGTGGCTGCTGCTGGTGCTCCTGGGATAAACAAGGAGGGACGCTGCCCAGCGGTTATGGCGCTCTTGCTGAGACATGGCCCATTTCCTCTTGGGCTGCTGAAGGCGCAGCCCCGGCGGCTTTGATAGAGGTGCAAACATTTGGGGGCAGATTTACATAAAATAGCCGCGTTTAATCCCACGGGCTGCAATTAACATCACAGGCTTTCCCCAGGGTACCGTTCTGATATGGCCGCAGGGAGCCTATCGGGTGGGCGGGCCGGAAACATCAAAGGGACTCTCTTCCAATCAAGGGGACCCCTCAACCGGCATTGTGATGTCACTGAAGAGGGTATTTATGGGGGGCACATAAGCACCTCTCCGCTTGAACAGTTTCAACAGAGGCGCTGGCCGCAGAGGTCATGTGGGATTAACCCCTCTGCACCCAGGCTCTATACCGAGCCTTCTCTCTGGAAAGAGTGCCTCTAGCCCGCCCGCCCCTTTCCACCTCCTTGTCCCCTTGCAATCTCACCCTCGGGTCACCTGGATAACTTTTCCCAAGGCAGAACGCCCGGCGGATCTTGGTAAACTGGCAGGCGCAACTGGGTCCTTAAGGAGAACGAGTGGGGTGTGGAAGAAGGAAGGAAGAAGGCCAGAAGGAAGGAAGGAAGGATGAGTAACCCGAGCACTGACGCCTCCGGCAAGAGCCTGCAATACCGGGTGGACCACCTGCTGAGCGCCGTGGAGCACGAGCTGCAGGCGGGCAGCGAGAAGGGGGACCCCACCGAGAGGGAGCTGCGCGTCACCCTGGAAGACAGCGAGCTGTGGCTGCGCTTCAAGGAGCTCACCAACGAAATGATCGTCACCAAGAACGGCAGGTAGGAGGAAGGTAGGCAGCGGGCGAAGGAGAAGGAGAAGCCGGGCCCCGGGGCAGCCCCCCCCCCCCAAACAGGCGTTTCTCTCCCGTTTCCTTGCCAGGAGGATTGGAATCACATGGCGCGCCTTCCCTTGAGGAGCCCCGAGCTCCGGCACCCTTAGCCGTCTCCGCCCAGTCGGGCAGTTTTCGCTCCGATCGAGGATGGAGGGGGAAGATCGCGCTCAGCTCGGCCTTGTTTTGTCTCTTCCTGGCCTTCTTTCCAGGGCCTTGGGAGTCAGGCCGACCCAGTCTTTGGCAGCACAAAGCAACAGCCTTGTGGCACCCTGGTGGCTAGTAGCTCGTTTTATTCCGCCTAGGCTTTCGTGGACGGTAGTCCATTTCGTGCGTGCGCGAGGTCCGCAAAAGCTGAAGCACGATCGCCTCTAAAGATGTGGCGAAACGGACTGCGTTGCCGTTCTCTCGGGACGCGTCGGCTCACGTCTCTCCCTCCACCATCGCTAGCTTCCTTTGTGCTTCCTGCGCTCCCTCTTCCCCTTCGCCTTTTTCGTATCTTCCTTAAAGTCTTCCTTAAAGTCTCTTCCAATTGCCCATAAAAACCAAGGTCAACATTCCTTACAATTCGCACCGCGGGGTCTTCTGCGCGCAGACTTGCGCTCCCACCTGGGATCCCAGCCACGATTTCCGGGCCGTTTCACTCTTCAGTACTTAGGTGCTGAGGACCAAGTTCATCTTGAACGGGCGCATTCCATCGATTCGCCCGCTTTGCGGAGGCACCTTTTCCATCTGAGGTCTAGACATCTTTCGGAGAGGGCCGCATTCTTGCCAGCGCCGTGGCGGACAAAATATACCTTGGGATAAGCCAGTTTCCCCTTTCTGGCGTCCTCTTCTCTCGGAGGAGGAAGGTCTTTTCTGTCCAGTTCAGATATTAAAACAGTAAAATTTATATACCAGATCTTAATTCCAAAACTTGGGGTAGAAACCCCATCAAAACTTTGGGGATCTTCGCGGTTGACTCCCTGGCGTGTGTTTATTTTTTTACATTTTCCTTGCTTTTCTCTTTTGGTAAGCGGTTTTTGAGGGGCGTGGTGGTTCAGCGGGCTAGAGCACTGAAATCTGTCCGCTACAAAGTCCGCAGCTCAGCGGTTTGAATCCCAGGTGCCACGCAGGGAGCCGCTGTTAACCCAATCTCCTGCCAATCTAGCAGTTCGAAAGCACTTAAATGCAAGTAGATAAATATGTACCACTGTAAACAAGCGGGAAGGTAAAACAGTGTTTCCTTGCAGCCATGCAGGCCACATGGCCATGGACTTGCACAACACTGGCTCTTCGGCTTGAATACGGAGATGAGCACGGGGGAACCTGAACCTTTACCTTTTTTTACCTAAGCGGCTCTAGTGAGTTTTTTCTTCTTCTAATCACATCTTCCTAGAGAGACTCCGATATAAATCTGCACTCTGTGGTTTCCTCCAATTTAAATGAAGTGCTTCTATGAATTTGTCTCTGGTTTTAAGTTTTTTTTCCACCCGCCTTTCTAATAACAAAAAACCGACGTGCTTTACTATGTGAGAAAGCCGTAGGTTATCGCGCCATGAACCAAATTAAGGACAATAAAAGAAATCTCTCCTTTCTCAGTCCCAGACTGTGATTCCACATGCAGTAGTTAAGGCCTTAATTTGCTGAAATCGGTGGGACTTTGGAATCCTCTTCCTCGCGAAAAAAAAAGAAATACGTTAGAATCCCTGCCATTCCCGACCCATCAAGGACCCTTCTCCTCCAACGGGGTTTGTTCCCGGATTATGTCCCGCTGATTTCAGGAGGCTTGGCTGGGGTTTAGCGGCTCGGTTTTGCTGCTTTTAGGGTGGCGGTCCTCGGCCAGGCGACCTTCGGGTGAGGCACGCAGGTGAGCCTCACTGGGGCGTCTTCCCGACGGTAATACAGGTAATACAAGTCAGACTCTGCCACTTCCCTGGAAAACCCGCTGGGTCGTGGGTTGCGGGGCTGCGCGGGGGGGGGGGAGGCCTCCCCACTTTTCCCCTCCTGAAGAACCGGAGAGGGTGGGTGTTTCAGGAAGCCCGTTTCAAGGGAAGGCGAGGTGTCCAGGCGGAGAAAGCGTCTCAGACGCTCGGGGGTGGGGGTGGGGGCCCCTGCCGCCTCTCCTCGCTCCTTGCGTTTCCTCCTTGCAGGCGCATGTTCCCGGTGCTGAAAGCCAGCGTCTCTGGGCTGGACCCCAACGCCATGTACTCGTTCCTGTTGGACTTCGTGGCCGCCGACAACCACCGCTGGAAGTACGTGAACGGCGAGTGGGTGCCCGGCGGCAAGCCCGAGCCGCAGGCGCCCAGCTGCGTCTACATCCACCCGGACTCGCCCAACTTCGGCGCGCACTGGATGAAGGCGCCCGTCTCCTTCAGCAAGGTCAAGCTGACCAATAAGCTCAACGGAGGCGGACAGGTGAGCGGCCGGCGGGCGGGAGGGCGGGAGGTGAGGAGCCGGGCAGGCCCTTCTCCGCGGAAGAGCAGCCGGAGAAAAGGCATATGGAAGGGCGTGGGGGGCGGGCAGGCTCCGAGGGTAGGCCTCGTACATACTTCCCTCTGTACTGGGTCCTGATGTTGAGCAAGTCCATTGTATTTTCCACTTTATAAAACCATTAAAATCCGGCTGCAATTTCCAAAGAGATCGGAGGTGGGTTATTAATCCTCCGTCTCTCCCCACGACTGCTATCTGTGTGAGGTACCCAGTGTTCTGTAGTTGATAAAGCGACGCACTAGGTGCCCTAAGCCAGTGTTTTTCAACCTTTTTTGGGCAAAGGCACACTTGTTTCATGAAAAAAATCATGAGGCACACCGCCATTAGAAAATGTTAAAAAATTTAACTCTGTGCCTATCAGACACACACAAGCACACTTCTCACCCCCCCCAAACAACAACAAATCCATCCTCCAGCCCAGGCCCTCCCAAGGCATCCCTATCAAAATGTCCGCCTGCCCTCACCTTCCCCCTCCCTCCTCCTGGCACTTTTTTCAGAGGAACTTGCAAACCCAGGAAGGTGGGGCTGGGGAGGCTCTTCATATACGACCCCCCAACCCCCATCTTTTACCCCTTCCAGTATAAGCCTCCCTCTCTCCCCCCCCCCGCCTCCTTCCAGCCAGGCAGCCACAGGGCCCGGAAGGGACCCCCCCCCCATCCCCATCTCCTCCCTAGGTCCTAGGAATCCCCTCCTCAGCCTCCCACATCCTCCCCTTTATTTACCCCCACACACAAAAAAATGACCTTTGTCAACGGCCGCCCGCTCCCCACCCTTAAAAGAGGGGTGTGCACGCTCGCTCCTACCTGGCTCGGCAGGGGCGCGCGCCCACCCTCGGGAGGCAAACAGTGAGTGCGCGAGGCGGGGGGGGAGGGAGGGAGGGGGGTTCGGTGAGCGAGGAGGGGGAACCAACCCCAAGAACCTTTAAGAGCGGCTTCTGGAGCGCCCTTCGCCGCAATGCGCCTGCGCGGGTCTCCCGGCTCTCTCTCACTCTCTCGCTCTCCAGTCTCCTCCTCCTCCTCCCTTATTTCTTCTCCTTCCCCGCCCATGGCCAGCCATTTCCTCGCCGGCGCGCAAAGCACGCCGGGAAAGGTAGTCTCTCCTCCCCAGGACCGCGTCTCAGACCTGCGGGAGGAACTACATCTCCCAAAAAGCCTTGCGGCAGCCGGCTTCTTTCTGGGCACCCCGCCTTCCTCCGGCTCGCCGGCGCCGACCGCTGCCTTGGTCGCGAGCGGGATGCGGGGGGGGCATTGCTGCTGTGGGGAGAATTTTTCCCACGGCACACCAGGCAACATCTCGCGGCACACTAGTGTGCCGCGGAGCAGTGGTTGAAAAACACTGCCCTAAGCTCATCCGATCTCGCCTGATTTCGGAAGCTAAGCAGGGTCGGCCCTGGTTAGTACTTGCATGGGAGACCTCCAGGGAATACCAGGTGCTGTAGGTGCATGGAGTAGGCACTGGCAAGCCACTCCAGTATTCCTGCCAAGAAACACTCCATGGACATGGGGTCAGGAAGAGTCGGTGTGACCACACAACACACACACACAGGACTTTGCGCAACAGAGTTGGAATCTCATTAAGTCATGGAAACTAAGGGGAGGGGAAATGGATCTGGCAAAGCCACTCCTTAAATATCTCATATACGGTACTTTGAAAGCCCCCTTAGGATCCTTGTGCCTTGCTGCCACATAATAACATCTCCCTGAAGTGAAGTCCCCCCCCCCAAAAAAATTGGCAGTGATGGGCACTGCTTACATTGAACTCCAAGGAGAGTGATCACTGCTAGACCGATCCTTACATTTTGTAGACCAAAACTGGAGCACTCTAGTTCTCACACCAGGGATTACTGCCTGCCTCAAGTAGGACTGGACCACTGGTGCAAGCACCTGGCTAACCTCCCCTACCCTGGCTTTGTTTACTAGCAGTCCTTTGCAGATGCTGTGACCACACAGAGGGGCAGTTGGAATGCTGTTCCCTTTTCCTCCTTCATACAATTTGAATGTTTGGATTGTCTATACTTTCCAGCTGGTTTCCCGAATTCAACAACTATGAAACCAAACCAAACCAAAAGCCATTGCTAGTCTTGTAGGGCAGTGGTGTCCAAACTTTGGCCCTCCAGATGTTTTGGACCACAACTCCCACAGTCCTTTGTCATTGGCAATCTAGGCTTGTCTCAAAGACAAACAATTTCTTACAGTATATGCCAAAGGTTGGGAGTTCAATTCCCCACTGGGCCTCCTGTTAGTAGAGCCAGCCTGTGTGGCTTTGGGCAAACTGCACAGTTCCAGGGTGACCCCCGGAAGAAAGGAATGCAAACCACGTCTGAACGCTCTGTCCCTAGGAAACCCTGGAAAGGTCCATCATACATCAGAACTGATTTGATGGTAGATAATGATTATTATGTTGTAGGTCTTTGTATGACTGTGCAAAAACTGGGAAGACAGGCATTGCCCAGACTGCTTGCTGCTCTTCATAGTTGATGAATGTCTCAAAAAAGATTTACCTGTTCCTATATTTGCTTCTGAAAGAACATTTTTACTTACTTACTTACTTACTTACTTACTTACTTACTTACTTACTTACTTACTTACTTACTTACTTCTATACCACCCCAAACTCTGGGCAGTTAACAATCAGGAGCAATTAAAGAGAAAACAACAACAGTATAATTAGGGGAAAAAGATGTATATAAATTGAGTTGACTATTCTAAGCCAATAAATAGAATGAAATAAAATAAAATAAAATGAAATACTCAGCAAGGAGGCGAAATAGAGTAAGGGGAAAAAAGAAATTAAAATTAAAATTAAAGGTCACCAAATGCCTCACGAAAAAGCCAGGTCTTCAAGGTTTTTTTTAAATTGTCTCACAAGTTAAATTGTCTATAACAACAACTTTAGGAACATTTAACAGAACTGAGTTTTGTAATCCACTGCTGGACTTTGGAACAGCAGCTGCATCTCAAAACAGGATCCCTCAACACTGCTTACTAGGGAGCAGATGTTATGGGGGGCAGCTAAAATGCGCCCATCTTTCATGCATGGTAAAGATATGAAACTAGAAAGTTGGTACCTTACATGTTTCCTCCAAATGCCACTAAAGACGGGTGGCAGCCAATGTTAAATACGGGTAACTATGGTGTGTTGATTCTGTCTTATATGTGAAGCACATTGGCAAGGCTTGGTCCTATATTGAGTGAAGGCTGTATTAGGCAACAGTTTTGAATTACAGAACTCATCTCACTTAGTGGCCGAAAACCAGTTGTAAGTCCTAAGGAGAGGAAGCCCATTGAATGGGTAGAACTGATAGAGGAGCTGATTCTGGGCTGACTAAGGGGCCCCCATCTGGTCATGGCTTTGATGCCCTGAGTACATCTGATCTCACCTGATCTCAGAAGCTAAGCAGGGTCAGGCCTGGCTAGTACTTGGATGGGCAACCACTAGGGAACACCAGGTGCTGTAGGTGCCTGGAGTAGGAACTGGCAAGCCACTCCAGTATTTCTTCCAAAAAAGCTCCATGGACATGTGGTCACGAAGAGTTGGTCACAAGTGTAACAACACAACAACAATCTGGTCATGGCTTACTATTGGAGTTCAGCTGCAGAACCCCCATCACAGTATTTCCGACAGATGGGCATCCAACATCTGCTTAAAAACCTCCAAAGAAGGAGGCTCCACCAGCCTCCATGGCAGCATATTCCACTGCCGAACAGCTCTAATCTGGTAACATCTGGAAATGTCAGGATAAATTGTGATTAACTAGAAGGTTCATATTTAAGAAAAAATCTGCCTTGTCTAATGCACCTTTACTGCTATTTTTTCCATTTTGCATTGCATCTTTAACAACATATCTTTAAGAATGATGGCATATTAAAGATGTATGAAGCTGATCTGCAAATATAAGCTAGTTAACCCAGTACTCTTATACAGGGAGGACTGTACAGCACTCATTCTGTACCATTGGAATTTTCTAGAGAGAGCAGAGATATTTTTCTTCTCTTTTCCTATGAGAAGATGTAGACCAGTGGTTCTCAACCTGTGGGTCCCGAGATGTTCCTGAACTGCAACTCCCAGGAGCCTCCACCACTCGCTGTGCTGGAAGGGGTTTCTGGGAGTTGCAGTCCAGGAACATCTAGGGACCCACAGGTTGAGAACCACTGATGTAGACAAAGTGAGCTAGTCAATGGACATTATCCTCACATGGTTCTCTGTCACATAGATAAACAATTAGCATGGAATTGACATGGCATAAAATGATCTTCATATTCCCAAATATGGGGCTGGAATGTACTTAAGTAGCATGCGTTGTTACTGAAATCAGAGCCTTTTAGTTAAGTGTTTCTAACACAAGTGTGCATGTCTTTCAGTCTACTTCTCATGTTCTGCTGCATGTATTGCTGAAGTTGTTAAAGGGGATATTAAAATGAGAAAGCTGTGAGTTGATTAGCCTAGCCATATCCATTCAGTGGCATGGCATGTTTCAATCTGTGTTAATATATTGACAGCTAACATGCACCTGTAGTGGGAAAGCAGACAATGCAATTGTTAATAAAGCACAGGTGCAGAATAAACTCCCTTCCCCCTTACAAGCTTGTAGACTACTACAGCTTTTTCAAGTTGTGTTGAGTTTTGCATATTGCAAATGAGAGTATTTTCTTTCTTTCCTTTTTTAAAGGAAGGAAAACAACTGTTGGTGATAGGTATATCCAAGCTAGTTGATTTTAGTGGAATTTGATATACCTGCTTTTATTTTTGTGAAGGTTTGGGCAAAGTTTGCTGGTTGTTGTTTTTCTAAGGAAGAAAGAAAAAGCTTCTTCTCATGTTGGTTTCATATGCCAATGCTTTTCTTACTGCACAGTAATTTTTACATGCACATTTTTATCAGGATGAAAAAAAATTCTCCTAAATTTCTACATTTTAATATGATCTTTTGGATTGTTTGGGATTAGAAAAAAACAATAATGGGTTCAGGCTTTAGATGATGTGATGATGACTGATCTTGATCTGTCTTATGGACAAAGGAATTCTTCATAATCCTGGGTTGTAACACAAACAGGGACACAGAAGTAAAAAGAGGGAAAGTTTAGTTGCTTGATTATTATTTACTCACTTTAAGGCAGCCTAAACCCCATTGGTTTTGTCCTGTAATATGTGAACTGCAAAGCTGGGAAGGGAGCCTATGGATTTGGCTCCAGCCTCAAACAAGGAGGCACAGCGGGGAATTGAACTCCCAACCTCTAGCAGCTCAAGAGATGGACACCTAAACCACTGGGCAATCTAGCAGTTCATTAAAAAATCCACAGACCAGCGGCAGCTTGATGGTGTCACATGGAAACATGCCTCTGTGTCAATGCTTCCTTTTGTTGTTATTATATGTTAACAGATCATGCTGAACTCCTTGCACAAATATGAACCTCGGATTCATATAGTAAGAGTTGGTGGCCCTCAGCGGATGATTACAAGCCATTCTTTCCCCGAGACCCAGTTTATAGCTGTGACAGCTTACCAAAATGAAGAGGTAGGTACAAAATGGGGGAGGGGGGAGGGGGTGGAGTTCTGAAGGTCAGGAGGGAAGTCACTGAAGTAAGACAAGGAAAACAACTAAGGTAGGGCTAGGCTGACTATTTGCAAGACTTTAAAAGGGTGTTATAAAATAGATGTACCTATTGCTCATCTCCAGTGAGTACTGGTCCGTTTAGAAAAGCTACTTTGAGAAGGTTGGTTAATGCAATGCCTTAAATAGAAGCTGACCTTAGGAGTACAACATGCCGCCTAATGAAATTAATGCTTTCCTTCTTTGAGGGAAGGGAATCTGAAGGAGGTTTTGAAGAAGCTATTCAAATAGTAAGGGGTATTAATGATCTCAATTTTATAACAGAAAGGTCTGGACTAATTTGGTTCTCAGAGCTGGTATGAAAACCAGCTCTGAATATCAATTTATTTATTTATTTATTTATTTATTACCCCACCATTCTCCTTGGAAAATGACCCAAAGTGACTTACAATAATGAGGGAGAATATACAGCCCAGAACATTCAAGACATATTCAAATTAAGAACAGGGAAATAGGAGGGCATCTTAGAACATTAAAATGTAACATTAAAGCTACAAATAGCATGCCAAAAGAAAAAAAAATCTGTTACGAGGGGTGGAAAAGTATTTATAATTTATTCCTACATAAAGTTATTTTTGAAGAGGAAACAAGGTCTGGCAGTTGTGTCTGAATCTCTTGGTGATGTAATAGTTTTTATATTGGCCACTTTCCATAACCATCAGGATCAAGCAGGAGGCTGACTATTAGTTATACTGGTGCTCATATTCACTTAATGCAACTAAGGGTCAGCTTGAAAAGTATTTTAAGAAAATTTTTATATATATTTCATATATTTTTAATTCTTGCCTCAGCATATACAGTATATATATATATTTTAAAATTCTTGGCTTCAAAAACATTTGGCAAAAGGATGATGTGGTGGCATGATCTCTTTTTACTGTCATGTTCTGCGTTTTGAACTAATATGTAGAAACGCATTGATAAGTTATGTTGAGTGGGTTCAAGTGATAGTTCTATTCCTGATGAATGTAGCCTTTCCTGTTTTATTTCTTTTTGCCCAGAAACCTGAAACTTTTTTATAACAGTGTTTAGTGTATTCCCCTCTCCCTTAGGTACTTCCTTAATAGGATAATAAAACCAGGCATCTAAGTGGGGTAAAGAGAGAAGGTTGTAGTAAAGAGAATGATTTCAAAGCAATTATGTTGCAGTGTGAGTATTTTAGGTGCTGTTTTGGTAATTCTCTTGTGGGCCAATTTCCCACTGGACTCTTTACCCCCTGTAGAGTTTGGCAGAAATGTTGAATGGGCTCCCTTTATGGCAAATGAAAAAAGAAAGAAAGAAAAGAATAAAAACGACGTTTGGATTTGAGACTTTTTGTTTGTTTGTTTGTTTGTTTGTTTCAGATAACAGCATTAAAAATTAAGTACAACCCCTTTGCAAAAGCATTTCTTGATGCAAAAGAAAGGTGAGAGCAGTTTGCTACTTTGGGTTGCATTTACAAAGTATTCCTGCCAACGCATTTGACTAACAAAAAAACGTGATTTCTTTGACAGGAGTGATCACAAAGACATGGTAGACGAAGTGGGAGACGGTCAGCAATCAGGGTATTCACAATGTATGTCTAAGCTCTCTTCTGAAAATTATTTTCTAATGTGCCATCAATATCAATTCTGCATTGCTCAGGTACTCTTCTCCCTAGGATATTGTACATGAGTTTAGTGCAAGAATAAATGCTGACATATGAATATATAGTGGCACCTTGTATAAAGGAATTAATTCGCTCCAAATCAAATTATGTTAAGCACATTTTCCTTTATACAAATTCCCCATAGGAATGCATTGAAAACAGAGTAATCCCTAATCACAACAATGTTTATGTTGTACAGATTCGCCCCATGGACGATTCTGTTAAGCAAATTTCCCCTATCTCCGAAAGTTGTAATGTTGTACAGATTTTATGTTATACAAGCCGTTTGTTATACTAGGGTCCACTCTATTCTTTTCTGCATTAGCTAAACTATTTGCCCCTTTGTGCCTCTGATTTTTTTCCTTTTTCTACTTTCTGCAATATGTTTAATCACCATGCCTAACGCTGTACATGTACAACTCTGGCACCAAGGTCTGTGAGCGAATAGTTTTCCTTCTTCTGCTGTCCACTTGGTCTTTCTGAACTGTGAGTCTGAAGGACAACCACCAGCATGGGGGAACATGTATCACAGTAGGATGGCCACCTCTGCGTTACCACGGAACAGGAAATATGCTTTTCAAAAGAGGCAGAAGAGTTTAGTGAAGCCCTTTTAATATCCTGTTCTAATTTTTATGATCATTTAGGAACATTTGCTATAATTGAAGAAGAAATTAGCATGGAGAAGATTCTGAATAGGTGGCCTGGGTGTCTGCTCAATTTCTTATTCCAGGTCCACAGATCACAAGCAACAATGCAAATCTTTGGAATATATTAGAATCCTGTTTTATTTCATATTTCCAGTATATGTATTTAACATACACATACACAATGCACTATCTGATGACATCGCAACTAGGAGAAGTGTTTTTATGTGTAGTGGGAGATGGGGGCAGGAAGAGGAGAATTTGTGACAAGGAAGCCATGTTTGCATTACTGCTGTAAACGAAAGGCTTAGTTATTTGCTATTTCTGTCTAGTTGTAGGAGCCCCGTGGCTCAGTGGTTAAATGCCTGTACTGCAGGTAAAACTGTGCTCACAACCTGGGGTTCAATCCCAGGTAGATGGCTCATGGTTGACTCAGCCTTCCATCCTTCTGAGGTCGGTAAAATGAGTACCCAGCTTGCTGGGGGAGGGGGTGGGGACAATGTGTAGCCTGCATACTGAAATTAAAAACTGTAAACCGCCCAGAGACTACTTGAAGTGATATGGGGCGGTATATAAGCAGAACACTTTGCTTTTGCTTTGCTTTGTGCACATAGGGCTCCTTGTCATTTCGGACAGACTGTGCAGTGAAATGTCCCTTTTTCTTGCAGTAGGGGGTTGGCTGATTCCTGGAACAGGCCCTCTGTGTCCTCCTGCTAGTCCTCACTCACAGTTCGGAACTTCCCTGTCTCTTTCCCCTGCGCACAGTTGTGAGAGGTACCCATCCCTGAGGAACCACCGCTCGGCCCCTTATCCAAATCCATACACCCACAGAACCAGTTCCCCAAGTAAGTGTCATTTTTTTTATTACTCTCTGGTTGTTGTTTTGTCACTAGAGGTTAACGAGCAGGTCAAACAGAAGTGTGAATGTAGAGACTGGACCAAAAGTGTGATCTTGTTATGGTGGAGGTTGTTGATATCTGAGAACTTCCCCCAGCAGACAGACAGACAGCCATAGAGACGAGCAGACAGAAATATCTTGACCTGGATGAGAAGAATATGTCTGTAGTCTGTTTAATTTCTACATGGTTACCTAATATTCATCACAGGAGGGAACTTGTGGTGGCTGTCTTTGTTTTAATTTAATTTATATTCTGCTGTTTTAAAATGTTAGTTTGTGAATATTGTTTTTCTTTACCTTGTAAGGTTTTTACAGTAATACTTTAACTGGATAACTTTTTTAAATAAAAAAATTATCATTCCTACTACAGCTTTGTGAAAAGGAATGTGATTTCTTCTATTTTCATTTCCTATTAGACACAAGAAGTACTGAGTTGTCAGAAATCAGGAAAATCACCATCTCTAGAGCAATATAGCTGATCCTGTGTTAATTGTTTTCCAGCTACCTGAGCTTTGCAATATGTTCTTTAAAATATGTTCACAGACTAACACAGCTACCTTTTCCAAAACTTCATTTCCCAAGTTATGAATATTTATGGCTCAAATAGCATAAATCACTTTCTGTCTTATAAGAAACCCAGTATTGTAATTAAGTTCTGTACATTTATAGTGTCATCATACATATGTTCATTTAACTCACTTATTTTGGTAAAATGCGTAGCATAGCGCATTATACAGACTGGTTTATTTTACGCTGAAAATAAGCTCTTATTTTACAGCAGCCTATGGTGATAGTTCCTCAGCCTGCCTTTCAATGCTCCAGTCCCATGACAATTGGTCCAGCTTAGGAGTCCCGCCCCCAGCAAGTATGTTACCTATGGGTCATGGCACTGGTCCACCAACCAGCTCCAGGTAGGTTGTGTTTTGAGTGAAAGAAAGCTTTTTTTTTATTAAGTAATTTTATTGGGTTTTTTAGGGGGGGGGACACGGGGGGAGGGGTATGGGGGGAAAGGAATACAGTTTAAAAATTACATTGAATATATCAAGCCAAAAATAACAATTTAACCTATTAACAAATCACCAAATAATATCACAATGCTAGTAGGTTTGTTACTTCTTGCCATCTTTTCCAAGAAATCTCATCGTAGTCTCCCTTTAGAAAGCCGGAGAGTCTGTCGATTGCTTTCAAACAAGCAAGAATGTGGCTTTATTAAATGAATTTGTTATCTAGAGACAAAAGCTCAGAGGAATCAAAGGTTTGGCAACTTGGTAGCTGGCAGAATGTCTTCTTCTGGCAAACAATGCCCATCCTGCCAGATCATCCCAGGAAGGATGTCTGAGGGGGCTAAGGGAGGTGACAAGGAATCAGATCTTCATGGTGTTAGCACCTAGATTTTGCAATCAGGTACCCCATGGACATCTGCCTGGCCCCCTCACTGAGGACCTTTAAAAACACCCCTAAACCCTCGTTGTTGTTCTGAAAGGCAGTTCCATCAGTGGAATCATGTTGAACATTTTAGCCACTGAATCAGTTCTTGTGCAATGCTCAATTACAATGCTTGTAATTGTTTAATTATTGCTTTATTTTATGATGCTTATATGTTCATTTTGCTTTATATTTGTAGTGTTGTTCTATCATTTGCTTGTGTTGTGTACTGCCCAGAGTGACCTTAGGCTAGATAGGCGGTACAAATAAAATAAAGCAAAATAAATAGATTCATTTCTTTACAATTTCCATTGCAACAAACAGTTATTCTAGAACAGCACAATAAATTTGAACACAATTTGTATTAATTTAGTAGGCCAGTGCATGAAATGTTTATAGTGAACTGTATTTTGCCAGCTGTTAGGTATTATAGAAGTTGCCAAGTGATAAGAAGGTACTATAGTAGTAACAAGAGTAGTTCAATTTAGTTTCCTCCCTTTTGTGAGTCTTAATGCTGTGTTCTTTCCTCTGCATCTTATTTCATCTAACAGGGGAAGGAACAGCACTTCTCCTACATCTTTTCTTCAGTTGTTTCTTTAGTTGCACCTTGTAAAATGTAACATACAGAAGTGTTCAGAGGAGGGCAACGAGGATGGTTGAAGGTCTGGAAGAAATGTCTTATGAGGAATGGCTTAGGGAGCTGGGAATGTTTAGCCTTACAAAAAGAAGGTTGAGAGATGATATGATAGCTATGTTTAAATATTTGGCTTCAGAAACTAGGACTCTGAGCAATGGTTTCAAACTGCAGGAAAAGAAATTCAATTTAAATATTAGGAAGAACTTAATGACGGTTATAGCTGTTCGACAGTGGAATATGCTGCCACGGAGGGTGGTGGAGTCTCTTTCTTTGGAGGTTTTTAAGCAGAGGCTGCATAGCTATCTGTTTGGAGTACTTTGACGGGGGTTCCTGCATTGGACTGGATGGTCCTTGAGGTCTCTTCCAACTCTATGATTCTATGTACAGACACTTTGGCTCTATTCATGTATAGAAAGGGAACAGGTATTTCCTTGGCAAAAAAAGAGATCATGGAGATACAGTACCCTACCCCCAACACCTTAAGTCTTGTTGTCGCAAGCGGCTCAGATTTTTGGTATCCACTCAGGGATTTACCAATTACTTTGAAGCCCCCAAAAATTTGTTGCTTTTTATAATGAAACAAAAAGGCAGCAAAAATGCTCATTGCCAAAAACAGGGAACATACCCATCCAATGTTTCCGATTGAAGCATTTTATATTATAGTTGCATAAAGAACTAATAACAAGGGATGCTATGCTATTCTTCATTAAAATTTCTTTTTGATTTGTGTATGCCTTTTTCTGGTTCTGTTTTTAAACTATTTACTTTTAATTGTTTTTCAATCTTCTAATGTGTTTCACAGTATTTATATCTATTTTACCTACTCCCTGACATTTTGTAAGTTGCTTTGACTCTCTGAATTGGGAGAAAGGTCAAGGCAAGTACAAATGAAATTACTCTTATTCTTATTCTTGCTATTACACACCGAGCAGCGTTCTGTAAGAGTTGTGTGCAGAGAAATCAGTTCTTGTAACATTTCTACAGTCTGAAAAAAATCAAATTCACAGAAGTGTACTTATGGACAAAAATGAGTTTAATAATGATTAATAATATGAATTCATAGGTTACAGGCAATACCTTTATAGGCCACTATTAAAAATAAAAAACAAGGAACTACACGACTCTTCTTCAAAGCAGGTCCCAGAAGTTCAGATATGGTAAAATATGTGCTTTACCAGGATGTAACTTTTATATGTCCTTAAAATCAATGGCTACAGTAGATGGAATTGTAGCTGGGGCAGAAGTCTTGTTAAGAAGCAGGAAGGGCAGTTGTAAAAAGCTGCTTCTTAAGTCACACCCCCGTTCTTCAAAAAAAAAAAGGGAAAAAAAAGAAACATACAGTAGAACCCCCAGTATCCGCTGGGGATTGGTTCCAGGCCTTCCCGTGGATAATGAAAACTGTGGATAAGAGAGAACACCTGCCCATCCACCCCCAAACTGCTGTTTTGAGACAGTAGCTTGCTTTATGTCTGCTGTTTTGAGACAGTAGCTTGCTTTGCAGATGCTATTTGTGACAATACTTTGCTTTACAGCTGCTGTTTGTGACAACAGCTTGCTTTACAGCTTGCTTTGTGGCTGCTGAATTATTTAATTATTTCCTCTGCCAACCGTGGATAATGAATCGGTGGATACGGGGGGTCCTACTGTAATTCTTTGATGCAGTCCAATATATTGCTATACTGACCATGACAGATTCCTGCTATATCCATCTTCCTTCATTTCCATCTGGTCTGGGAAGTGGCCGAAGACCATACAGTGAGTCTACGATCAGAGAAAGACTGCTGACTTCAACAACAACGTTCCATCCATAGACTTGGCCTTAATGTCTAACCTGCATGCTCAAAGATGTCTTTCTTTCTCTTGCAGCCAGTATCCCAACTTGTGGTCTGTGAGCAACAGCACCATCTCGCCTGTGTCGCAATCAAGTGGCATGTCTGGTGGGATTGGACCCCAGTTTCTGCGAGGCTCTCCAACCCACTATCCCACCCTTCCCCATTCAGTTACAACTACTTCCTCGGGACCTCAACTGTATGATGGTGGGACGCCTACAGACCTCGCCGACAGCCAGTACGATGCCGCCGTGCATGCTAGGCTGTCTTCCACCTGGACTCCTGTCACAACGCCTTCTATGTAGACTTCTCTTTTATGGCCAGAGACTTTTTCACTGCTGTAAACCAGAAATCCAGAAAGAAAGTTTCAGGAGAGCGGAGGGGGGAAATCATGAAGTAGGTTAATGGTGAAGCAACTGCACTAACTGCTTTATTCAGTACAGCATTCAGTATTCTAGTGTATTGGTAGTGGCACCTTATGAAGGGGGTAGGCAACTGACAGTGCAGACCACACTGGGAATGTGTGCTGATCCCCTTTGCTATCACTGCAGCAATGAGAACAAAACCCCCATCTTGCATATATTTAAACACTGTGTATGTATCACACTCAGTGAAAGCTCTCTGTATTATTTTTTTAATTCTGTGCTGGCCCTTTATCATGGTGAGCCAACACTTGCCTCTCTATTTCTGGGTAATGGAAACATATTTTGCTGGATCCTCCTGGCAAATTTCCCTGCTGCTCTGCTTCACCTCTGGCTTGTAGTTATACGATCCAGAGATTGACCACTCAACCTGAAAGGCCTTATGATTGTATGAAAGGGCAGCAAAATACCTTCCTTGTGAAAATAGCAGAGAAGGAGCAGCTATGTCCACAATAAGCAGACAAGGCCAATGTGGTTTTGGACTATGCATGAACTCGTACTAACCAATGCAGCTCCATTACCTAATGGGAACACTTCATTCAATTTTTTAAATTATCCAATACCCTCCATTCAGCCTTGGTCTTTCCAGGCCCACATGGAATGGATTAGGTCACACTCAGTACAAACCCTAGATTTATGCCTGAGATCAAGGCATAAAATCAAGTCTTGAAATGGGTTTTGTTGTTATATACAATACTTACTCCCTTAATTCTTTGATCTGAGAAGGAGGGATGAGGCCTGCCATGTCTAGAGTGTTGTGGAGTGTCTGACATTGAAATTTCTCCCTTGTTTGAGATATAGATACAATCAACTTTAAAGAATAATTTCTGAAAAAGAAATTGTGCACTAACAGAAGGGATGTGCCTTGATCAAATAATTGCCCTTTATGCACAATTATATGCAACTGCATTTACTCCTAAGTTAAAATGACAATCAAAAAGAGCTCTTTCCTGCATATCAAATGCAGCTCGCAAAGTTTTGCAAGGTAGCTCATGTTTATTAAGTGCCTCTTGTAAAGTACGTTTTTGTTCTTGTCCAGTGCAATCTTATGCATATTGACTCAGATGTCCCTCAAGTTCAGTGAGACTTACTTATGGCCTGTGACTGATTCATTGCAGTCATTTCCTATGTAGATATGTTTTGCCACATGTACCCAGTGTATACACTCAGAAAGGGTAATTAGCAATTCAGTAGGAGGTTGTTGTTAGACTGTCACACAGCTTTCATATTTATATGCAATTTATATGTAGGTTTCCGGCATAAAATTATATATGTGTAAGAAACTGTGGCTGTGATGCTGGTCTCTTAGTGGTTTTCAAATTATCCTCAGGCTTTTAAAAGGGCCATTATATAATAAAATACACTGTTCAAAGACACTAGCTGTTAATAGGTTTGAAACCTGGCTGTTAAGTAGAAAGTGCACATCTGAAGATTTCCCCTCCCCCTTATTTATTTTATTTCAGTGCTGGCGTTCTGTGAGGTATATTTATTTGTTAGGATATGCTTTTGTATATTTGTATATGCTTTTTGTCTTTTTAATGGGCTGTCTTAAGACAATCACCTGGGGGACATATTTCTCAACAACATAAAATCTTCATCTTGAGCATGTTGGAATTCAGAGGTGTTTAAAGGCTGGTAAAACTGTATTGTATTGCTGCCTTGGATTCCCAGTTTATAATCCTGTCCAGAGGACCAGAATTTAGTATCTTCAGAGCCTGGAGTCAAATTTCTCTTTGGGTCATGCTGAGTGAAGCTGGCTTAAGATGTTATTGTTCATAACCCAGTCACCAGAATTATGGCCATTAATTGATATGTCCCCTTTCAATACTGTAACTAAGCCCTTTAGCTTTACCATGAAAGCTGATCTTGGACATTAATTATGTGCATTATTATTTCCTGTCATTTGTTAGGCATTAGCAAAAGTGTGCACAATTGTGTTTTTATTCAATTTAAATGTATTCAGTAAAACTGTAAAAAGTAGTAAAGCTTCTCTAATAAATGATGCATAGCTGACTGCTAGAGAGAATATTCTATTAACATTGCATTGAAATGTTGCCTTATAACACAGATATGTTCTGAATAGAACAAGACAATGAAAATTTAAAGCATTAAATGATATTTAATTAAATGATATTTAATGCTTTAAAGCTAATTGCTTATGAACCCAAGGAAAATATATAGAGGGCTTGGTTTTTCTGCAAATCCATTCTTTCATGACTTCCTGTTCCTCATCAAATTCTGATTCTCACCTTCACGTGTTGGAGGGCTTAGAAAATGAAGGCATGTGGCCATCTGCACACAGTTGTGGTGGCCAAACATTTTCATAAAGGTGTGACAGAAGTGTGATGGATGGAAGCCAAAGTGGAGAAAAGGGGAACAACATTTTTCTAGCCTAGTGCTTACTGACAACAGATATTAATTGTCTCAGTTATAGGCATTTTATTTATATACTGCCAATGTTAAAAATGTGTAGAGTCTTGCCTCAATGACTTCATGTATAGATAATCTGTGTAAGTGAAACTTGTGTGTGAACACAATGCAAAAGTTGTAAAGGCAAACCTAGTTTTCAACAATTCTCTCTGAATTTGGGAATGGTCTCTCTACTGAAATATATGTGAGTGAGAAAAATGACATGCATAGAAGGAAGCACCTTTCACATCCAGAAGTGTACAATCTGAATAACAAAAGTGTTTCATCAGTATGTTTTACCTATTTTTTAATAATTAAATGGGGCTAAACCATGTTGGGCCAAAACCAGAGGTCCATCCTCATAGTGCACCAGGCCACGCCATCTTTTGGACAAGGAGAGCAAACAGTGCCAGATGGCTAAGATCTACTGGCTTAGTCTGACTGGCACACATATTTTTGAGCAACCTAAAGTAGGTTACCTGCATTAACGCTTCATCTGATTTTGTACTTGGATCTGCTACCAGAGGCGTACATAAAGAGGCAGTGACCGACAAGCATTTTCCACAACACGAGTGACTTCCTTAGCAATGCCTGTGCCCCTACAGATTGATCTGTCAAAGGAAAGTGGCCTCTTCCCTCATGCTCTTAGATCAGACGCACATGCTCCTACATGGAAAAAGATGCTCAACTGTGCCTACTCACTTGAAGAGAACATATTTGCGGCATGTTAAGAAAGAGCTGAATAGAGCTATACATGGGAAAGGATAAGCAGCAAGAATCCTGTCTGGCAAGAGTGCTTCTTGGGAAGTGACCCTGCCCACTCTATTTCATTTCCAAGGACCTCCACTCTCCAACCACGTGCGTTTGTGGAGAAGGGCTCAGCTTCAAGGGCTCAACTGCACTGGGGGAAGGGGACTTGACAAAGGATCTTTCTGCCTCCTTATATTAAAAGCTTCTCTGCTGCCAGGGAGGGAATGAGGCACCTGACAAATATTGTTACCCAGTATGCCTTCCACTCATGCTCCCACATTACCTGGCATATGTATCAGCAACCAGCACTAAAGGAGATACTATTCATTGAGCAAATCAGATTTTTAAAAAATGTCATCAAATATAAATGTCAGAAAATGACCAAATCCCAAGCTTCGGGTTAGCTCTGCATTTTAGAATGCACAGATTTTTGTTCGGGCTGCCCTCATTTTTAGACTTGCCTCACTGAACGCTGCTTTGCTCTGGCGGCACAATATCACTGTTGCACTCTTGTGCAGCCACAGTTTATTGAAACTTGCTTTTCAGATGAATTGTTGTCTCTCAAAGCAGCTCTGGTCAATAAAAGAAAGAAGGGAGGTTTACGAAGTAAAAAGACAGCTCACATAGAAAGAGAGGAATAGAAAAATCAGGTAGCAATTAAAATACAAAACAATCCTGCTTTATTTTCAAGGTGTAAACACAGCTAGTCTAGTTGACTGTCAAGCATTCAGTTTCAATCACACCTGCAATTCTTCTAGCTTTCCCCCAATCTTTCCCAATTGCTTTCTTTGCCTTTGCACAATACCACCTAACTCTGCCTTGTTTCCTTCTCCCAGTCTCTTTGGTCTGCCTTTTCTGTATTGGCTACTCCATTATTTTGCTGCTGACCACAACAGCCTTCTAAGGACTATGACAGGCTCAGCCCAAGAAGGGGTTGGATGCCACTGCTCTCCATCACAGCTAATGTGGCTGCACCTTGCTTTATATAATAGAATGCCAATGCTGACATTTTTTCCTTCGGTTCTTGATGGAAAAAATTGCCTGCCAGGGCAAAGGGCAAGATTATGCCCCAACCCCATTACCTATACAGACTCCATCAACTGACGGTAGAATCTGAATGCAAGGCTGTGAGAAACATGCAACAAGTAGAGAAAGAAATATCTCGGGGTTTGAGCTGTAGGAAAACTCTGTAGCTGTCTGTGACAGTTGCCTTACTCTCTCCATTGGTCCCTGGAAATTCCAGTTTAACATTTAGCTGTGTCACACTCAGTCTGTAATTTCATTCTGCTACCTAGCATGGCCCTAAGATCTTTTCCCATTGCCTCCATCGCCAATTGCTAACCTTTGTAATCATGTACATGCACCGAATGATGTGCATTAGAGATGGGCACGACTTAGCGGTATTTCCGTTTCCGTTTCCGTTACTCGGTTCCGTTACTCTACGGAAACGGTAACGGGAATTACTCCCCCAGACTTCGAGCTCGAACCGACGAATGAACAATTTGGTCTGATTTGTCGTGCTCGTTACTTGCATCGCGGCAATCGCGCAATGCCACACGCGGCAGAGAAAAAAAAGTTTTTAAAAGTTAAAAAAACCCGGTTCCCGGCCAAAAAGCAGGCGGGAAAATGCCTGCTGTGCCTCAGGGCACCTACCAGAGGGGTTGTTTCTGGAGGTCCCCGGCCTCCCCCCTCATCCCCCGTCCTCGGCTGCTCTGGTGGGACTCGCCGCAGGCTCGCAGCCAGCAAAAAGCCCAGTCTCGCCGCCGGCCGCCGCAATTAAAGCGCAAGCAAGCGGCACGGACGGCACAGGAAAAAACTTTTAAACTCTCCCCCCACCCGTTCCCGGGCCAAAAAAGCAGGCGGAAAAATGCCTGCTTGACTAAGGGCGCAGGGCACCTACCGGAGGGGTGGTTTCTGGAGGGGGGGTCCCGCCTCCCCCCCGTCCTGGGCAGCCGGACTCGCGAGTCGCCATCGCCATGCCATGCGGTGCGGGCGGGGGATCCAAAATGGGGCGGCAAACGCAATATTGTTTTTGAAATCGTGGTCCAAAAACACACAAGCACAACAGAAACACGCGAAAATTTATAAACTGCCAGATTTTTCACAGTAGCAGTGGGTTTTTTCTTGCAACAAAATGTCTCTCCTCTCCTCCTCTGTCCTCCATTTATTTTATTTTATTTTATTTTTTTACACCTGCGCAATGATGGGCTGGCCGAGTGGCCAGCCATGTGGGAGTGGACAACCATGCAAATTTTTGGAGCCATCCCACCAGTCGCATGGCCACTTGGCCATGGAGACTTCTGGGATGTGCCAAAAAGCCCCCTAAAACCTGCCCTAACCCTAACCCTAACCCTTGACTCCGTACCCATACGTCACAGACTGTCTTCTTAGTGGGTCAGAGAGGCACCCAGAGGTGCAACCCACTAGCCCACCGTAACCTTACCCGTCACTAGCCTAACCCTAGCTCTTGCACTAAGCCACCTTAAAGCCAGATCTACTTGCTTGCATTGCACTACACGCAGCAAGTACAATTCCCTTCTGTGTGAGACATGGTGGTGCGGGAGCCTTGTGAAGGGAAGGTATGACCCTATCACTCTCACACTGGTCTCACGTCTGCACATTATGTTATGCAATATCCATATGGCTATTGCATAGCATTTTGCAGCAGCAGCAGGTGAGGAAGGGAGACCCCCATGTAGAGGGGTCTCTTGGAGCCTGCTTCCCCTTCCTAGTGGCAGGAGGCACCCACGGGTGCCTCCAGGAGCCCACTTTCCCTTTATAGCGGGCCAGAGGAGGCACCCACCCCACAGAGGTGCCTCCAAGAGCCCGCTCCCCCCCAAAAAAACCAGTACTAACGACAACGAAAAAATGAAAAAATGAACCGACTAATTTTTGCGAATTTTCGCGAAAACCGGAAACGACCCGAAATGGGACTGGCCCGACTAACGAGAACTCGAAAAATTTTTTTTTCAAGTCGTGCCCATCTCTAATGTGCATCTACTGTACATGAGTGACCCAACAGTCAGCAATATTTAAACAAAAGTCACAGGAACCATGGGAATGACAGATTGCTAAGATAAACAATCAGTAAGGAAATGAGATGGCCAGAATGTAAAAATAAGCAGTCTTTCTTTTTTTAATTACAAAAGGGTAGGAGGGGGCATTTTGCACATAAGCAATAATCATTAATCAAACGCAGTTAGTGCAACTAATAGTTGAACAAATAACACTGAGGTGAATGAGAAGAGGCAGGCAAGGAATCTCTAATTCAGATGACAATAGGGGAAGTGCTAATGAAATGGTGTGCAGGGACTACAAAAGGGCAAACCTAAAAAAAAAAAGACAACAGGGTTGCATTATTAAAGAGAGATTGGTGGATTCGGTTTTGCATTCTTGTTTCATGGTGCATCTTGATCTTCTCTCTTTAAGAAAAGATCTTAATGAAACTGAATTGGTTTCCTGTGCACTCCCTCAAGGGCTGAACTGTAAACCCCTCCCCACTAGGCTTTTTCGCTTTGTATCGCCAAGTGAGTCAGAGGAGGAGAGAAGGAAGCATGAGCCCAACCAGCTGTGCTTGAAGGAGACCACAGACTGGGCTGCTGAAGGATTAAGTCAAGGAGGGTCAAGAAAAGGGAGGCAGCAGCCTTCTTGGCAGTGCTGAAGCTACTGCAGCTGTGACAAGTCAGCCCCCACAAACAGATTTCCTTTTCTGTGACTGTGTGGTATCCCCCTTCACCCATAAACTGCAATCTCCATTAATTCACTAAATATGGATTTTCCCCTCTGAGTTATTCCACTCTCATTCCATGAAAACAAGAAGAATGTCTGCTATTGATATTCCATCCCATTGTTAGATGTCCCATGGACACGTTATTTCCCAATTGAAGAACCAGGATCCTCCTCCTTCCCTAGTTCACCCTCTGAAACCAAACAGATTGTTCATATATGTCTAAAATGTGTTCAGGTAACTCCCAATTCATTTCCACTTCCCCAGACCTAGGCAGGGCAACTATAATTACTTGGTCAATTACTATGGCTGGGTTAGATATCAGGCAGAACTGTGGGCGATCGCCCCACCTTTTCTCTCTCTCTCATTGCAGCTTTCTGTGTCTCCTCTTCTTTTGCCTTGCTTTAACTGACTACATCTTCAATTTCTTCTCTGAAACTGATTATGTTACTGATCAGTCCCAGGACAGCTTTCCCTCTGTTATTCATGATGACCACTAATGCTCCAGGTTGAAGTAGAAATTAATGGGCTCACCTGCATTTATTAAAACATAATGTGGAAAGCAGTATACTTCTGTGGGAGGGAGGAATCTAAGAGAAAGCTGTAACATTAGTCTTCTCTCAAACATACCTGATATCATCTGATGGAAGTTACTTGGAGCTGGAGCTGGAGCTGCTTAGTTTTTGAATGGGAGACCAGTAGAAAACACCTGGGGCCACTAGGAAAAGAATGCCACCTGAAGCCATTGCCAGCCAGATTTGACATTACCAGATGACAAACACCAGTGCTTTGACTTAGCAGTATGGACCAGCTTCTTGCGTTCCTAATGCCATCCTTATTCCACAGCTATTTTAAAGTCTTCCTACCATGTTTCCATGACTTTTCTTAACTCCATGCAGTTCACCATAACCAGCTAACACTAGGAAGACCAAACTCTGGCTTTGTAACAGAATCTTGGGGGTTCAGACAACGAGTCTGGACAGGGGTACTTGGTCCTAAGCCCTGGAAGCACCACAATAGTTGGCTGAGTAGTAAACTGCAGATGGAAAAATTAGAATATAAGCAAAGGAACAACATCTAAACAGATGCTTTAAACACGAGGAGGAGGAGGAGGAGGAGGAGGAGCAGCAGCAGCAGCAGCAGCAGCTGTCTGGCCTGGCCTGGCCTGGGCAGCTGAGCAATCCAGTGGTTGGACTTCAGTAATCACTTCTCTATGTATTTTTCCTTACGAGCAAATTCTTGCAGCATAGGTGAGGAATGGGATTCTTCTTTCAACTGTCCGCCTCTGGGAACACAATCTATTTGAGAAGGCCAGCAGATGCCTGACCCTCCTTGAACTCTGGCTGCCAGGAAAGAGTAGCTTTTTAAAAAATGACCTGTCAAAAGATGAATTGGGTGTTTGTCTGAGTCCAAGCTAAATCTTATTTTTGTTTACAAAATAATCATAAAGAGTTCTTTTATATAAATTGGCCCAAGGAGATGAATTTTAAGGGACCAGGAAAGAACACTATCAACATGAGTACTCTGTGGAATTTCACCTCTTTTTCTGTTGGTGAGCCATCAGAGACATCCTGATGGGATGGAGCGCACGGTTCAGCATTGGGTGTCTCCATGATCGTAGGGGAGATGACTTTCAGGGCAAAGGTCCCAAAACATGGAGGCCAGGTGCTTGCCATTGCCACTGGACTAAATCCAACTGTTAGTCCCAAGTAGAGCACACCTATTATACTGTATATGTGGTGACTTAACAAAATCCCATTGAGTCAATGGTTTTCCTCTAATAGGGGGCAATAATGCTCATGTTTCAGTGGTGATTAGGAGTACATTTTCATTTAAGGTTACTGCACCAGCTGCACCCATTCAGGGATATGCCCCCAGTATGGCTAGGGTGATACATGCCTTAATTACATCTCTCTCTACTGAAGGTACCTATGAAGAGTGTTTATAAACTCAGCTGATCCAAAAGAGTGCACCCAGATCCTTGATTGTGGCCAGTTACAGGGAGAATATATCTCCTTCTGCAGCACATTTACTGACTGGTCCATTTCTAGGGCATAATTCAGCCAGAAAGTGTGGGCGCTTTAACACGACCCCTAAGATCCGCTGCCAAATTAAATTCGGACCAGAGATCATGGGGTGGTGTTCCTCTTCCTGTGTTCCCACCCCTCCGCACTTCCTTGCTCCTGTCCGCATGAGGGGAGGGAGAAAAAAAAGGGAGAAAAGAATGCAGGCTCACCTCCGCTCTGCCATCAAGCTGCTCCGGGAACCATTCCAGTCTCTTTCAGCCTCTTAAAGGGGCGGGGGCAAAAAAAAAAAAAAAAAACCCCAACACAAGTCGAGGACAGCTTTACATCCGCTTTACATCACTGCTTTACATCCACATCAGAAATTTTTCACCTTCGGAGACCAGGTACTTGGAAAATGTGCTGGGACGCACTTAGGTGGGCGTGGTCATACTTTATTTTGTTTAAAATCCGGAGCTGGTGGGAAAACAATTTTAAGCTCCACATCTGGGAGCCCTTTGCCTCGGATTTTAGGGGTCGTGTAAAAGTGCCCACAGATAGGAACTATGCTCAATCAACTCAAGCCTGAACTCTCACTAGAGCAAAAATGAGAAAACGAAGGCTACCCTACAATACACTTATAATGAGAATACAGAACTGGCCAGAACATTGCAGGGGAAAGTGATGGTAGTGGGGGGCAGCCGGAAGAGAGGAAAGCCTAACATAAAACAGATTGTCCCAATAAAGGAAGTCACAACTCTTAGCTCGCAAGTCCAGAGCACTTACTGGAAAAGATAATGTTGCTAGAAAGAGGGACTGTAAGAAGAGATAAATAATATGATAATAATAATATTGAAAATAAAACAGCCAACATTATAATGCCATTATACAAAGGCCGCATCTGGAGTATTGTGTACAATTCTGGTCACCGCATCTCAAGAAAGACATAGTGGAACTGGAAAAGGTGCAGAAGAGAGCGACTAAAATGATTACTGGGCTGGGGCACCTCCCTTATGAGGAAAGGCTAAAACATTTGGGGCTCTTTAGTCTGGAAAAAAGGTGCCTGGGGGGGGATATGATTGAGACGTACAAAATAATGCAGGGTATGAGGGATAGAGGGACACTCTTCTCCCTCTCACAAAATGCCAGAACTAGGGGACATACACTCAAATTGAGGGCTGGGACAGTAAGAACAGACAAAAGAAAATATTTTTTCACTCAGTGCGTTGTTAGTCTGTGGAACTCCCTGCCACAGGATGTGGTGATGGCATCTGGCCTGGATGCCTTCAAAAGGGGATTGGACAGATTCCTAGAGGAAAAGTCCATCACAGGTTATAAACCATGATGGAGATGTGTAATCTCCAGGTTCAAAACCAGGATACTTCAAGGGCCAGATGCAGGGGAGTGGTATCAGGAGACAGATATCTAGTCTTGTGCGCTCTCAAACGCATCTGGTGGGGCCACTGTGAGATACAGTAAGCTGGACTAGATGGGCCTTTGGCCTGATCCAGCATGGCTCTTCTTATGTTCTTATGTTCTTATGACATGTTGTTTTTAAGATCTAAGCAGAAGAGCTAAGAATAGGACATTTTGGAGGTCATTAACTTACACAAACAGCACACAGAAGTGACCTGATGGCCCATAACATCTTTGAATCCCTGTTTGATCAGGAATGAGTTAAAATTCAATTTGGGCTGATAGACAGGTTCAGATGTTCAGATTTTCCCAGACCTGGAGCTGATTTATATGTAAAAAAATTCCAGGCAAAATCCAAATAAACTAAACAAAATAAAAGACAAGAAATTTGTTACCTTAAAGACTATTATACGTTTATGGAAGCTTTCATGGATCAAGTCCACTTCTTCAGACATATGGCAACATAATGAAATGTTGAATGGAATATCAGTTTCATACCAAATATTCATTGGCTCTTGGCTGTATTGTACATTGACATGCAGTGATTTGGCTTATACCAGGGCTGTTCAACTTTGAACAGGCCAAGGTCTACTTTTTCCGGCCCAAGGGCTACTACACTAAAACCTCTACTTACGAATTTTATCTGTTAAGTAGAGCAGCTGTTTCCCATAGGAATGCATTGGAAACCAATTAATCTGTTCTAGAGGGAACAGATTTCAATGCGCCATGGCCCTTGAACTGCCCCACTTGGCTGAGACAGTAGGCTGGCAGACCCAGAACTTTGCTGGGGCAGTGGTGGTCCTTGGGATTGGGAAGGGAGGGGTGGAGAGTTTATCCCCTTTCTTTTTTTTACATATGGCCGGTGGGCTACTTTTGAACCCTTCATGGGCTACCAGTAGCCCGCGATCCACCTGTTGGGCAGGCCTGGCTTATACTGTATTGTTTTGTAACTTAAAAACACTTTATCCAAATGTCCCCCAAACTGGCACAGAATAAGTGCAGACTACCTGGTATTTTTGTGCCCAATTTGGTCCCCATTGGAAGCTTAGTTAAACATTTATAATGTTTTGTTTGAGCATCCCCATTTTAGAATGTTGATTTGCTCTGCCAGCACAAGATCCCTATAATACAAAGGAAAAATACAGACAAACTGATACGGAGAGAACAAACTTAGTTCTTCTTCCCAGGTAGAATCCCTTCAATCAAGCAGCTAGTCATTTTTAATAACTTTCAACTCCCTGGACTAGATTGTATGAGTAATCTGCTGCATCCATAGGGTCCTGCAAGGATCTTAAAATCAACCAGGGACATGTATAAGGCACCATCTCTACCATTCAAAAACTTTAAAAACCTGTCTGTTTGAAGATACTTTCAATGAGTTAAAATAGTTCTTCAACAATCTTTTATACAGATATTTAATGTAGGTATTTTCTATGTTGTCTTGTAATGGTGTGGATTAAAGTGGTATCTTTTAGGACGAATGCCTCATAAGACAAAAAAAAAAACTTGTAGGAAGAAAAAATGTCCAGGATTAGGCACACTTCATATGACAAAAAATTCCCTGTAGGATGCTTCACAAGAAGAAAAACCATTCCACATATACCCAGGAAAAATAAACTCAGTTATTTTTGTCTTTATTCTAGCCTCTGGAACAAATTAATCCATTCCCAATGCATTCCTATGGGAAACCACATTTTGTAAGACAAAATTTTTGTAAAACGAAGTGACCCATAGCCTCCGGAACAGATTAATCAATTTTCAATGCATTCCTATGGGAAACCATGTTTCATAAGACAATTAAAAAAACAAAATGGACGGTAGAACCAATTACTTTTTTAAAGAGGTACCACTGTATTTTTCCATGTTGTTTTCTTTAGCTGCATTTGTAGTACAATTTCATGCTGTACAGCAGCCTTGTCATAAACAACAGTATAAAATGACTGTAAAACAAGCCAACAGAGGGTGCCACTGAAACACATTTGCATGTGACATGTACACTTAACTCTTAAACTGGAAACATCATGGCAGGTGCTGGCATCATAAGGAGTTCAGCAATAAGACAATTATGGAGAGACTCCATCAAAAGCAAAGGCTATCTTTCTTTCTTTGGTTTGTATAATGCCCTGTTACCGAATGTTCACTATTCTGGGTGATTGACAGAATAAAACATGAAAAACCCCAACCCAATCCCCACGCTCCTCCCCAACATGTTCTCTCTCCCATGATGAAATATTGCACGGTATAGAGCAGCAGAAAAATATGGCCCTCTTTTCTTGATTTTCTTGATCTGCATCATGGTGATGGGTAAGATATAATTCCTCAAAAAATCAATGGCAAAGATGTGCTAAGCATGTAAAAGGCAAAAGTCCGAATTTGGAATAGGGTAAAACAGTTAGCTTGAAATTTGCCATTGCTTTTTCAGGGGCCTGTACTCCGGATCCTCTTTATACAAGCATTAGAGGATTTATGGTGGAGGCCAAGTCTGAGGAAAGCAATTCATGGTGGTTCTTTGCTTGAAATATCTCATGCACTTGTGAAAAATCCAAAATAGCTCTGCTAACAGATCGGCTCATTCCAAAAGTGAGCGTGCCAGCAAGGAGAGGCACACATGTGTATTGGCTCCTGGTTTCTTTCTTTTTTTCTTCTTCGTTTTTCCAAATGACTGACTAGACCTCTAGTCAAGCTGTTTGAAAAGCCTTGCGCTCCAAACATTTTACATTTTAGCTGCAGAAGTCTCACTCAATACGGTAAGACTTGCACTGTGGTTACACCTACAAAATGTTTTCCAGTTATACCCCATTGATCTCAGAATTTAAATTTGGGGTCCAACAATGGAAGGCCATTAGCAAATATTTTACCTTGTCCCCATGCTAACTCTGCATCACTTCCTGCCTGCCTTGAGGTTTCTACTGTTTTTGTTCCGAGTATGTTGTGGAAGCAAATTAAGTAGTTTGTGTAAGGGTGACTATAAGTCTGACGACAACCATCAAATACACCAGACTTTGCTTTTTAAAATTTTTTTTTACAAACCTGTTGGTTTAGATCAGCTGCCACAAGATTTTATTTATTTATTTATTTATTTATTTATTTATTTATTTATTTATTTATTTATTTATTTATTTATCTGACTTTTATACCACCCATCTAGCCCTAGGGCTACTCTGGACAGTTTACAACATTGAATAGCATTTCTATTTTAAAAACCAATATACAAACAAACCATACTATAAACAAAATATAAATAAATCAATAAGAATCAACTAAAATGGAAGTAAAATGAAAGTAAAAATAGCCAGGTGATTGTTTAAATAAAATGATGAAAAAAGTTACTTTTCCAAATTTAGATTAATACAGAACATTTATCTTAAACATCCCTCATTTGAATTCCATCTAACTTGAGAGAATATAACAAGAAAACATTGAGCATAGAATTTTACCAGAAGAATGCTTAGAGTTAGTGACATGAAGACAGTACAGGCAGAAATTATGAGTGACCTATCACTGGTAGACAAGTGTGGAATTCACATGGAGTTTCAAGTAAACGTCATTTATAACCACCGTTGACGAGCCAGATGATGTATGAACCAGCTCTACAATGCTGTATGCTTTCTGTGTTCATCCGAAAGCTGGGGATGCTCGCTATCTAAACACTGCCCAAACTAATTGACTTACTGGGGTATTAACTCATAAAGGCAAAAACTTTCTCCATCAGACATATAATCTAGGTCATAGAAGGCTATCATTTTTGTTTACAATGGTCAGGTTCAGTGCCATTGCTTATGCATCCAGAAAAGCACGGGCAGAGACCACCTGGTAGTGGGGTGGCTAAAAAAATATTGTAAATAAATAAATAAATAAATAAATAAATAAATAAATAAATAAATAAATAAATAAATGAGAGGGAAGGCTCTTTAGGCCTGAGGAAATCCAAAGGTTTGCAATTCTTCTTCTTCAAGTATCATGTCCTCATAGAACATTGGTGATCAGTAGCATGATCTGTTCCCCACCCCCACCCCAAAGCTATTCTAAATTGAGAAGCTGTGCCCACTGCAAACCACAGGCTTAAATTATGAAGCCTGAAAGTTCTTCTATGCTTCGGTCCATGCTTCCCATCTATTTTTCCTTGGAGGATAACCTGCAGCAAAAGTTTGTAATAGCAGCAAAAATTTCCATTGTTGTTATATGCCATGATGTTGCCCTGCTTAGCTTTTACCACCTTAAGGCTGTTGCTCCCTTTATCGAGTCAATTCATCTCATATTTTGTCTTCGCCTTTCCCTGTTATCTTCAACTTTTCCCAGCTCTATTGTCTTCTCCAGCAAGTCTCATTTTCTCATGGTGTGCCCAAAGTATGATAGCCTCTGTTTCATCATTTTTGCTTCTAGAGGGAGTTCAGGCATGATTCAGCCTACCTTTCTTGTTCTCCTGGTGGGTCCCTGGTATTCACACATTTCAAACAAACCCAAGTTGTTTCCTGATGGCTTTCTTTACTGCCTCGTTTTCACAACCTTCCATAGTTATTTCTTAAAATCTCTGCAGAAAACCTTCCCAGGGGATTGGGGTTGTTTAACAACCACCTGATGAAGGCATGCTCAACAGTCATTTGACACTCACAGGCTGTTTTTGTACATGCTGACAGGAGACGGGAAAGGGGGTGGATGCAATAGGATAACTAAAGAATGCCGAATAACATTAGATGCTGCAACATTTTGACACAGGTTCGACGTTCCACTTTTCTGGAAGTTTGCCTTAAGAACCCAGCTTAATTTAAAGCTTAGTTTAAGCTTTATGCCATGTCTTGTTCATGATTCCAAAATCTACTGTCTGGATCCAGACTATGTGTATTTTATATGAATCTATAGGTTCACATAGACTTTGTGTTTATAACCATGTAGCTTTAATGTAATGTTGTCTATTAATGCTGTAAGATGTCCCTCAATTCCTTGTTCTCAAATACTTGAAGAACATGTCTTAATTGTACTGGACTGTATATTATTCCTCATTAATGTAAGCTGCCTTGGGTACTTTTCAAAGGAGAAAGGTGGGGTAAATATACTCTAAAACAAACAAACAAACAAACAAACAAACAAACAAACAAACAAACAAATAATGTAATAAAACTTGAAGAGGTTTTATTGTTGCTTAATAGGGAAGAAAACTTGGTAGAGCAGCTAAGTTGCTTTTACTGATCTGGGTGCTCCCCCTTGTGGGTGCCAATTCACATTTCATGCAAAAAGGAGCCTTTCCAATTTCATGTTCAGATACCTGATGCCTACATTGGCAACATTGTGTGACTGGCAATGTTGTGTGATTATTTTTCAGTAGTTCCATAAATGCATCACCTAACTCTTCCAGTTGGCAACAGTGTCGTTAGATGGCTCAAGTAAGCATGAATTGTGCAACCACATCTGGCTCCAGATAGAGATACCAAAAGCCAGCAACTTGTTGTCTGATTTTCAAGGACACTGCAATGAGGATGCAGGAAGACACATCCAAATGCAGAAATATACCAGCAGGTATATACCAGTATTGGCTGAAGATGCTACTACAGACTGGTCCCTTCCTTTTTAAATTGGGGCAACAAACCCCCCCCCCTCCGGTGGATTTTTATTTTCCCTATTCCTGTTCCCCAGATTCTGTGCTCAAGTCAGGTTCTTCTTCCTGGGAGGTCTAATGATACCCAAAATATCCATTGAGAGCCTATGCTGGCTCTCTCCAAAGACTTTCCTGAAGAGAGGGATGCTTCTCCAGGCACAGGTCCTGTACTTCAAAGGGTGGATTGGGCTATGCATCATTGGGAAGTGCTTTGAGTTATACACATTACACCAGTGATGGCGAACCTTTTAGAGACCGAGTGCCCAAACTGCGATTCAAAACCCAATGGATTTTTCGCTAAGTGCCAATACAGCCATTTAACCTGAATGCAGGTGCCTGTGAAGGGATGATGTCAGGTGCCCACAGAAAGGGCTCCAAGTGCCACCTTTGGCACCCGTGCCATAGGTTCACCAACACTGCATTACACAGTACTACCCAACTTCAAGGGTAGGATGAATGATGTGGTCCTGCTGCCTGCTTTGGTGCATGGACCCTTCCATGCAATTGATGTGTAAAGGGCAGAATGGCCACATACTTATTCCAAATCACCCTCCTTTAGTTAAAGATTGTTGGGTCCAAGTGTGTTTTGAAAACCTGGTACCATCGAAAGGAAGAGCTGGAACCTTCTGTTCCTGATTACTACCTGGACAACAAACTGCATAGGGGCACAGATCACCATATCACAATCTTCCTCACAGATAAGACATATTTTATTTCTTTTTACCACTTTTATTTCTTTTTTCTGCTTATTACTTCTACATGTGTACTTATATGATCACATGGACATGCTGAGCAGATTTGCTTTTCTGTTTTGTTCTGTGTTCCTGATATGTTTTCAGTCGTCTTGCTGATGGACAAAAGACCATCCTGGTATGGAAAGCTATTGCTGTCATTGAGAAATATATAAAACCGGGGTTGGGGTAGGTGTCATTCAAACAAGAGGGCTCCTGAAATGTTGTACTGCCACCTTGAGTGTCTCAGTGCAGTTCAGTTCCTAGCATTGATGAAGGTGTTTCTTCTGCCTCTTCTGATAGGTCTTAACTTCTGTCTGATTCTGTGGCTGTGGCTGCCACAACTCAGAAAGGCTGTTCCTGAGCTAGAAGTGATGAAGCAAAGGGGCAACCAAGAAGAAAGGAGCCAACAAAATCATCGACGGGGATCTAGCAACTGTCCTGTGGGGAAGGTTTAGAACACTGGTTCTCAACCTGTGGGTCCCCAAATGTTCCTGGAATGTGACTCCCACAAATCCCTTTCTGCACAGCGAGTGGTAGAAGCTTCTGGGAGTTGCAGTCCATGATCATCTGGAGACCCACAGGTTGAGAACCACTGGTTTAGAAGATCAGAGGTGTTTTATTTTTTTAACTTGGCGAAAAGAATGAATAAGAGCAGGCATGAGGACACTGTATAAAATTGGGCATAGATAGGCAAGTTTTTCTTCCCCAGTATAGCTAAATGGGGCAGGCAGAATTCAGGACAGATCCTCCTAGGAATTCATAGAACACAGTTCAAGAACAGAAACTGCTTCTGTGGGATGCAGTGCTAGCCCCAACTGGGATGGTCATAACATGGAAATAAGAGAAATCTGGTCATGGTAAAATGATCATTCTTGTCTATTAGTCATGATGGCTGCCTATGATTTAGTTGCAATTTCAGAGATGGTTTGGCTCTCTCAATACTAATGGTTGAGGAGCATCAACAGGAGGGCAGTGGAGGCTGATGCCTTTGGTGTCATTGGAAGATTCAATCTGCTCTGGGGCTTTGTCGGAACATACCATAGAAGGCATACAAGGTACTGAACTCTAACCCGAGAATAGATTTGGCATCTAAGATCACTCATTGAGCATTCAGGCTGAAACTCAGAACAGATTCTCTCTCTCTCTCTCTCTCTCTCTCTCTCTCACACACACACACACACACACACACACACACACACAGAGAGAGAGAGAGAGAGAGAGAGAGAGAGAGAGAGAGAGAGAGAGAGAGAGAGAGAGAGAGAGAGAGAGAGAGAGAGAGAGTATTTGTTGGTTCTCACCAGATTCTGGCTTCCTCAGAGCCTGATTCTCTGTGCCTTTGAAACAGATGGTTTGGGACCAGGATTTTTGCAGGGCCACTTTTGTCCCCCACGGTTCTGTCGGACAAGATGCACCAGAAGCAGGCAGAAAGCAGCTTTGAGGGATAATGCTGGGAGCCCTGCTGCCCCTTTCAAGGAATTGCGGGAGGACCTCGAAAGGCTCATCTAGTATTGAGGCCAAGCAGGCATGGTGTGGAGCAGTTATTATTTATTATTAACACTGTCAACTGTTCAGACTCAGTACAGCAAGGGCTCAGAGCTGTCCCAGTGACAGCACCATGCCTCACTCCCAGTGTGCCTGGCTTCTTTCATGAGGCCTGAGTCCCTTCCAGTAGCCCCAGGCAAACTGTCACCCTTTGCCAGGGCTGAGGTCCACCCATTAGCCCTGGTTCCATTGTGCTTTCCAGAACAGGCTGGTGCTCCCTGACGGAAGACTGTTTCTACAGAGGGAGGCCTCCTCCAGAGTCCAAGCCAGCTGTGAGAGGGGCACTTTGGAGGCAGTGCTGACCACAGTGCCTCTGCTGGGTAAGTCTGAGTTCAGACTGGCCACTGAATGGCCAATGGACCACAGTGTTGAGTGCAGCAAAGGTATTGGCAACCCTGGGCAAAGCGTACCAACTATCCAGTCTGTGGCTCCAGAAAGATGTCTAGCTGTAGTTCTATCAGTGCACCCAGAACATGGGTGGCATGTGCTTCTGCCCATGACTACCCTTCTTCTTCTTCCTCCTCCTCCTCCTCCTCCTCCTCCCATTTTATTCCCAGTGCCTCTCTTTTGATCCTCCTTGTACCCTTCCTGTGCTACAGGTCTACCTGGTCATAATTCCTCCTCCCCACCCCGGTGTTCCTTTCCCCTACCTCTGTCCTCTGCTGGTTGTATAAAAAGACAGGGCACCCCCTCACACAATCTCCAAAAGGTTTATGCTCCCTATAGTTTTTGAAAATTGCACTTGAAACATGAAGCTAAAAACAAAGGTCCTTCTCAGATTATGTGTACATTACATAATTTATAGCAATCCTGAAAAATTTCTTCAGTATTCTGGTGCCCATATTGCAGATGGGAGAAGGAAACAAAGGGCACCCTAAGACGACATAGTGAGTTCAGGAGGCATCAGGCCTTCAGCTAGGTACCATAGCTCAGAGACAGAGCAAGCACTAGAGGCAAGCATCACTTCTTCCCTGAAATCCTGGAGAACAATTATCAGTGAGAGTGGACAGTGGTGGCCTGGAAGCTTGTCTACACATGGTGATAACACCAGCTTTCTAACCCACAAAGAACACACCAATCATCATGACTGCCACAGTACAGGATCAGCTGAAAACATTTTCTGCCTGATGGTAACCTCTTCTCTTCTGTGCACCAGAGATTAATTGGCTAGATTAATTGGCAACCATTAGTTGATTTTTCTGTGCTATGCCTGAAAACAGCAGGAGAGCTTGGAGTAGAAAGTTGCCTGTGCAGCACACAAGCCTGTCCTTCTACGTAGTTTCTCTTGCTTCCCAGGACCTGCTAGCTGAGGCATGTGGTTCACTCTGCCCAACAGTAGGACCCGGTGTCACATGCTGTCAACACCGATTGGTTTTCTTAGTTTGTATTTTCTCCCTTTGCGGTATTCAAAAGCCATGCACACAGTTGATTTTTCTCATCAACAAACACAATATTCTTGAAGACAAGTAGTTAACTGCAGATATTGCTCATTTAAAGCACCATCAACTAAATGTCTTCACTTCACCCCAATTTTCAGTATTTCTCAAATTGCATGTGATGAGATTGTCCTCTAGGTGGCGACATGTATTCGCTAAAATGCAGCAGCCTGCTCTCCATTCTTGCCTCTAGTTCTTTGTAGCTGCAGATCCTGGCTTCACTCCCTCCACCACTGAATGCTCAAAAGGTGACAAAACTGACAACATATTAATGGCAGGCACTGAGTTGAGTTCAGATGAACAGATGTCCTGTCAAGCTGACTTTGAAAACAGCTTCTAAAGCCTTCCTAGAGACATAGTGTTAATAGGGGTATATATGTTCAAGGCATGACAGCAGGAGAAACTTTTTAAAAAACATAATCAGAAGGTTTATAGCAGGCAAAACTAGTCCAGTCTAGTGAGTTCTAATCTGTACAAGGATATGTGTTCATGTTCATATTCAATTCTAGAATGTGTGGGACCAGGCACCATGGTCAGCAATTAAAATGGGCCCTGTGGCTCTGTCACCAGTTAGGGCCCCTGTGTGATCAGCAGGCTGTTCATGCCCTCCATGGAGAATCCTCTTTATCAGCAACACCTTTCTTTTTGTCCAACAACCAGCATTTCAGAACCGGTGCTGTGTTAAAGATTTCCGTGATGAACAATTGCTGCCATTCTCATTTTGTCTCACTAAATACGAAATGTCACTTCAAAATGAACGTCAAAGGGGGAGAAATTCTGGAGATTTCCATGGTTCAAGGCTTTCCTTAGGAGGACTTTACATTTGAGAAGGCTGAGGTGTGTTACACCATCAGATGAGTGAGCAGGGGACCCCTTGTGGGCATCTGTGAGGGCAGGAGGTGAGGCAGCAGGATCTCTTTGTTTGTGGAACAGCCACTGGAAACTTAAATCTGCCTCATTGCTTGTGAGCTCTCTGGGTGCATAATGGGAAAATGGTGTTCAATTTCATTCCATTTTGCCCCCTCCCGCATTTTGTTTCATTCTGTTTCATATGATTTTTTTGCAAAAAACAAAACAAAAAAACAAACAAAAAAACCACCATATGAAATCAAACAATAATTTTGTTCTCTATCTCCACTGGGGGCTTGTACTCACCTCCTAGGATGGCTGGCTGGTGGTGCTCTAGCACCAGCTGGGCCTCCCGGCGGCCTAGCTCGCCTTCTCCCGTGGGGTCAGCGGTGGTGGCAGCGCAAGGCCTTCCTGCGGTCTTGCTCACTGTCTACGTGCGAGATTGTCAGTGGCAGCGGTAGTGGCAGGGTGGCAGTGGCAGTGGCGGCAGTGGGCACCGCAAGTACTCCCACTTGCCTCGCTGGCCCTCTACACACTGGTCTATTGGCGGCAGAGGTGGCGGATCTTCAGCAGCACTGGTGGAAGTGGCAGGGCCTCCGATCCCAGCAGGTAAGGGACCCCACAACTTTTTCCCCAATCAGGCGTGTGGCGGGGGGAACAAAAAAAGAAGCAGAACAAACTGGAAATTTCCAGTTCATTTCATTTTGTTTTACTTTAAAAATCAGTTTGTTTTTCATTTCATTCTGAAACAAAATGAAAAAGGAAAAACGAAATGAAAAAAATTATTTTGTGCCCATCTCTATGCATAAGGGAATGTGTGCACCATCGTTTTGCAGTTTCTGGGTGTTAGGAATGCTGCACGCAAACAGTGAACTAAAACTTTTCCATCTAGAAGTAGTTACAGTCACCACCCCCCGCCATTTCGCGGTTCAGGTACTGCGGTCCCACTATATCGCGGGATCGCATTACCTGTGCCTTGTGGCCACATGGGGAGGGGACTGGGGGCAATCACATTGCCCTGCGCCACCCCCCAGGTCCCTCCGAGAAGCCTCGGAGCTGCGCGGGGGGGCGATGGGGGACGATCGCATCGCCCCGCACCACCCCTGGCTCCTCCGAGAAGCCTCAGGTCTGTGCAGGGGGTGGCAGGGGTGATGTGACCACCCCGCACCGCCCCCCAGCCCTGAGGCTTCACAGGGAAGCTCGGGGCAATCTCCATTGGAATGCACTGAGCCAATGCATTTCAATGGAGAAATTTTCCCCATTGGAATGCATTGAGCCAATGTATTCCAATGGGGGAAATTGTCTCCATTGAAATGCATTGAGCCAATGCATTTCAATGGAGACGCCGGGACGGCGGCAGGAGGTCAGATCCCCCTGCCACTGCTGGCATGCACTGCCCCAAGACTTCTTGGACCAGTGCACACCCGCAGTGGCAGGGGGATCTGATCACCCCCCCCCGTCCACAGGCCCCACCCGACCCACTTCCGCATGTCGCGGACTTTCAAGCATTGCGGGTTGGGTGGGTCCCTAACCCCCGCGATAGGCGGGGGGGTTACTGTATCTGCCTATTAGAAGTTTGCTGTTCAGCCTGGCATATAGATCAGTGTATGGGTAGCTGTTGGTATGGTCTGGTTTGAACCAAATGATGGTGTCCACATATATTTCCACCTAGATCAACCCATCCTGCCTCTTTAAGGGCTAGGTGTGCAATAGATCTTAAAGGAGGATGCTGTACTAATCAAGATCTCACCTATACACTGAAATGTTATATGTACACATTGGTATTTTTGGCCAAGCAACCTTCAAGTACCCACCTAACCTGTCCCTTTCTTACTGTGGGACTAATGGCCCATAAGCCTAGGCAACGATTACTGCTGAAAGAAAATGTCTCTGTTTCCTGTCTCTCATGTTTTGAGCATCCAGAATGGGCATCCCTCCATGTTCACATGGTAAAAATGTATAAGGAGGGGAATATATACCTGTCAGTCACCCACATGAAGAAGCTCTATGCCTATTCATTGGTTGAATAGGTGGCATATAAGTGTTGTTATTAGGAGCTCTATCTCATGTCCCAGAAGAGCCTTTTTTTTTTTAAAAAAAGGCACCTTTTCACCTGCTGCGACCACGTGATCGAAGAAGTCCTTCTATTTCCCAATGACCATGGAGAGAAAAGCCACTGCCGCTACAGCCACAGCAGCAGCAGCAAGAGAGAAGGAAAGTTTGGGATGGGAGGAGAGCTCAGAGAAAAACCATCTTTTTCCCTCCGCCCCACTCCCCCTTGGTTCCTAGGTTCTTCTCTCCCCCCCCCCCCCCCTCTCTCTCACACACACACACACACACACACACACACACACCACCTGCCTCCCTCTTTCTCTCTCCCTCCTCTCATTTGCTCTCTCTCCCTCTCTCTCCCTCTCATTTGCTCGTTTACTCTCGCCCTGGCTCACTCTGGGTCTCACCTTTTAAAAATACATTGAACAAGGAAGATCCCTGTCTGTTGTTTTTTTAAACAGGCTGACTTTGTCCATGGGAAAGAAGTAGATAAGAAGTGGCTTTTTGAGTCCCCATCTTCCTTGATTTGTTTAAAAAGGTGCCTTCCTAACCAACTCAAACAAAGAGAAGCCCCAAAGGTGGTTCCAGGAAACTGCACTTCAGAGGGTGTGGCAGAGGTTTTATTCAGAAAAGACGGCTCCTTGTGGGGGGACAATTTTCAGAGGTGCCTTTTCTTGCTGAAAAAGCAGCTTTTAGAGGACATGAGATAATAAAGTACTGTAGCTGGCAAGTGGCAAAGCAATCTCCCAACTTGATGGAGTTCTGTCTAGCTATCCCTTGCCTGGAACCAATTTAGGCATTACATGGCCAAGGGGAATTTTAAAATGTACATTATTCTTGCTTCGTTCTTGCTTTCGATTTGGGCCGCTGTAACACACTCGTTGGAAGACAGCCTTTAAAGCGAGCAAGAAGCTGGTCCAGGTTGCTGAGGCAAGACCTCTGACCGATAGCTAGTTACAGAGAGCAGGGTTGCCAGTTGCAATGCCTTCCTTGTTTTCATAATTTCCCAGGTGATGGTTATACTGTAACTGTAATGTCTTATCCCATTTGTACCAAACTGTCTGAAAAATCTACACGGATTCATCCAGAGGTTAAAGCTCTCGGGGAAAACCCTTCTCTTGATTGCACTACCCTCAGAGGGATGTCCAGTGGAGACAAAGGGTAGTAGTAGTAGTAGTAGTAGTAGTAGTAGTAGTAGTAGTAGTAGTAGTAGTAGTAGTAGTAGTAGTAGTAGTTACTGTTGTTGTTGTTGTTGTTGTTGTTTTGTTATCACTACTACTACTACTACTACTACTACTACTACTACTACTACTACTACTACTACTACTACTACTACTACTACTACTACTACTACTACTACTACTACAGTGGACCCTCATATAACAAATGGTTTGTATAACATAAAATCTGTACAACATAAAAAATTCTGGAGATAGGGGACATTTGCTTAATATAGTTAATATGGTTAATATGCTTAATATGGGGCGAATCCGTACAACATAAAAATGGCCATAATTAGGGATTACTCTGTTCTCAATGCATTCCTATGAGAAATTTGTATAAAGGAAAATATGCTTAACATAATTTCATTTGGAACGAATTAATTCATTTATACAAGGTACCACTGTATTATTATTATTATTTCATTTGGTGTGTTTTTAATAGCATTTTCACTCTGCTTTTATGTTTGAATTCTATTAGGTTTCGAATGATGAGTAGTATTTTTTGTGGTCAGAAAGGCAAGGTATAAATGACCAAAATGGTTTGGCATGTCTTGCTCTGAGGCAGGAGATCCGGTCCCCACCGTGCTTACTGGGTGAGAAAGCCCACCGAGATCATCTGGAGGATCTGTGGCAGATGAGATTACATGTTTTGCCCCCCTGTGAGCTCAGGGCAGACTTCACAGTTTTAGAGCACCACAGGAGGAGGGAATGGTAACACACTTCTGAGTACTTTACTCCTAAAAATTGTGGGAGATTTACTATATGTCAGCATCAAGTTGGCAACACATTGCTGCTCTTGCTCCTGCTGTGTTGTTGGTGTTGGTGGCAGTCTCTCCACTTCCCACATGTGAGGACGTAGCCTGATTCTCATTACTTGATTGTTCAGTATTTGTTAAGTAGCAATGGGAACCTGAATTTGTGGTGGAAATAAGATGTCCTAGAATCCAAAGGAGAGCAATTGTGTGGCTTAGAAATGCAGAAGAAAACAGGTCCTCTCTGTCTCAGATTGTCTGTGAAGATTCTCAGCCATCCAGGTGAGTTTATCTGGAAGCTGAGTCATGGCTACTGGACTTCTTTTTCTTGAAAGATAGAAACATTTCACTGATCATCCAAACAGCTTCATACTAGCTCTGAATACAGCTAGTATGAGTCCTCCATCTTAAAGACGGTTACTTCACGTCCTTCCTCGTTCCGAGCTGACGTTCGTTTCATGATCATGTCACTTGTGGTCTTATCCTGGTACTGTCTCTGTTCCTGTGTACCCACAGGCATGATTGATGGTACCATGATGACTGTTACTGCACGTCCTTGTTTCATGACAACATCTGCACTTCTCAGCCTTCGTTCTCAGTTTTTTTTTTTTTTGGTCTGACCTTCCATTTTTCGATCTTTCAAATCTCCTCAACTTTGCCTTCAATGTGTTACAGAGCTAAGTTCAAGGCATTTGTCTATTAATCTCTCTGCACTGCATTGCTGACTCCATAGGGATTGCACTGGTGAATGGCACTTCACACTCCTGCCACTAGATGGAGAATGGCACGTTGCATGACGAGCCTTACTTCACGAGCACTCGTCTCGGAACAAGAACCGAGACAAGCAGATTCCCGAGCCCAGGGAGGGGTATGGCTCATCACACTTTAATCTCAGTTCAGGGGGCGTGGTCGGGACAAACTCCCCTCATCATGCAATGGACGTGCGGTAAGATTTCCTCGTACTGGTCCCAAGCGGAACTGCGAACAGCGATGAGAGGGACGTGAAGTAACCATCATAGTCAGCTTTTACTGTCAGCTTTTAGTCTGCTTTTATAGTCAGCTGACTATAAGATGGAGGACTCGCACTAGCTGTATTCAGACTGATGAAGCTGTTTGGATGATCAGCAAAACGTTTCTATCTCTCAAGAAAAAGAAGTCCAGTAGCCATGACTCAACTTCCAGATCTGTCTCAGATTGTCCATTTGTCATGTTTCGCATCAGGGATGGCTGTGGCTTATATTATGGCTGCCATTTATTCCAGGGGAAACTCAAGTCATTTAAAAGGTTGTTATTTACTTCAGGCCCACTCCAGAGCATTGACACTTCCAGAAAAGGTACACAAATAATATTAATAATGCAAATGTTGTTCTATTTCATTGTGGCTCCAGTTACGCAAGTAACTTGTTTTTCTGCAGCACCAGCAACCACCCCAAGTGATTCATTGCTTATTCTTTGGCATCACCCGCTTTGGCAGGGGAGACTGGATGAGAATAATCATCCTGATGTTGCATCCTTTTCTTTTGTCATGGTCAACAATGTGCCAATAGTTGTCTTGAAAGGCTTCCTTTTTGGCATAGCCCTATCCAGTCTTGCTGAAGCTTGACATTTAAGAACACAAGGTAATAGCTGAAGAATTTCCAGACACCTTCTGGTCACAGAATTTTTTCACTCCATTTCCATGCAAACGTCTCTCTTCCTGCAAGTACACAAAGTGCACACTTCATTTCTTTAGCTAATACATTTATATTTAGTAGATTTGTTCCTCTTCCTCAGAACTGAAGACAGCATCCTTCACTCTCATCTTTGCAATCTTCATCACTGTCACCACCATCTGAAATATTTTCATGCTGTTTCACATTTGCACAAGTTCCAAATCAGGTTATAGAAGCATGTGGCATGTGTGCAAATGAACAACAAGGAATTAATTATAACGGCATTTCAAAGCATTCCAAAAGCTTTCAGTGGGAAGAAAGGTGAGATAGAAATTTGAATAAATGCCTTGAAAAGGCTCTAACGGGGTTAAGGCCTAATAACTACGACAGAGGAAAGAGCATTCTAATGGCCTCTTCCACCAAGAAAAGCCAACCGTGGTTGAGCAGAAAGTAGTAGACAACCACTGGGATACTGTATATTGTGTGTCTGTTAGATCAACAGCCTAGAAACACAGCTATGGTGAACTTAACGGCCAGACATGTAATAATTCCCGCACCAGTAGCTCCCTATAGGATGTAGAAAGAAGAAAGGGGGCTTCTGAACATAATATTCTGAAACTTTGAGAATGAACCCCAAAATCTGGATTGCCCGCTGGACAACATTGCACTCTTGCGTTTTCATTGCCGGGCCAGGTTGAAAGAAAGAGGCGACACACGTTCCGCTTGGGTTAAATAAGGGCCACAACTTTATTAACTACAGTAACGAATTTTAAATTACTTATCAAGGAACAATAACTTCAGGAGGGCCTGAGCCGTAGCGCATCATCAAATGGTAACAATAAATTGATTAGGTCCCGTTACTCCACCAATTTCCTGCGGCCCGTTGAACTGCCGCAGTGAGGATGCCAACGAGATCTTTTGGCATCAACGCTTGATTAAAGGTTGGCAGCCCTCCTAGGGGTTTGGGTTATTATTATTATTTGCTCCCTAACTAAATCCTATTGGGTTATTAATGGAAGGCTGCCGAAGACGTGAAGATGTAATTAGATTCGGGACCTAAATGGTTAACTTTTTATGCGCTACCCGCCAGTTGTGACCAGGGTTATTACCTACAACACCCACCGCCAATATGTGAATGGTGGGATGGGCAAAAAAACACCACCGCTCAAGGCCAATCAGAGTAATGGTCAAAAATTCCCATCCGGCCCCGAAGCGACCATCAAAGCATCACCAGCACATAATAAACAGTGGCGGGAGGGCGGGGAAACCGGCGATTGAGGAGGCAGGCTGTGGGGAGCGCGCCGAGGACTTATAAAGGGCGCGCTCCCCTACCGTAGGCTACGCAAATAGCGGAGCCAATAGCTGCCTCCCTCAACCGGCCGGCAAAGACGCCCCTGCTCGGCACGAGGCCGGGCGGAGCGGCCATTGCCGGGCCAGGTTGAAAGAAAGAGGCGACACACGTTCCGCTTGGGTTAAATAAGGGCCACAACTTTATTAACTACAGTAACAAATTTTAAATTACTTATCAAGGAACAATAACTTCAGGAGGGCCTGAGCCGTAGCGCATCATCAAATGGTAACAATAAATTGATTAGGTCCCGTTACTCCACCAATTTCCTGCGGCCCGTTGAACTGCCGCAGTGAGGATGCCAACGAGATCTTTTGGCATCAACGCTTGATTAAAGGTTGGCAGCCCTCCTAGGGGTTTGGGTTATTATTATTATTTGCTCCCTAACTAAATCCTATTGGGTTATTAATGGAAGGCTGCCGAAGACGTGAAGATGTAATTAGATTCGGGACCTAAATGGTTAACTTTTTATGCGCTACCCGCCAACAAAGAGGCGCACTGCCGACTCTTTACCCCACAGCCGAACAATCCGGCACTCAGGCCCTCCTTAAGATTCTGAATAAAGATATCCAGGCCCTTGTCCAATAAATGCACCCCATCCGGACGATAAAGGTGGGGTCCCCAGCAGGGATGTTGGAAAGCCAAAGGAAAGTTCCCATCTCGGCCTGCACAACGCGGGCAACTAACGCAATGGATAAGGTTTATCAGGTCCACTCTATAAAGTAATTTATTGCAGCCAGTTATGCATGCAATGAGGATGCCAGAGTGTTTTGGGCATCCCCCATACCCAATTTCTAGGCAGGCCACTTGATCACATTGGGGTCATTATTAATGAAGCCTACCAGCTACCTACTGGTTATTATGATAGGACTGCCAAGGACCTTGATTATTTTATAGAGATCTGCATGATGTTTAATATTAAATTGCGCTACGCATGGTGGCGCGAACCCCCGTTCAACCAGGGAAAGATCACAGACTAAACAACACGAACCAATGAGCGAGTACGCTGGAACGCTCTCAGATCCACGAGGATCTAGAGAATGAGAGACTTGCCCGCCATGCGAGCCGCCAATAGGCGAGTATGATGTAGCGCTCTCAGATCCACGAAGATCATGAGAATGAGGGACTTGCCCGAGTTACGGGTCAAGTCAATTCCTCCCAACATGGGCAACCACGATGCTCGGCAAGGTGGCAGGGGGGAGGTCACTGGGAGCCACAGTAAGAAAGGCGTGTCAAGGCATCACCTTCTTGCCCTTCCACAGGAAACCGGCCCATTGGCCAAGGCCGAAAGCGCAGCAACGTCCCAGGCTGAACGCGCAGCCACGTCCGAGGCCGAATCGCGGCCACGTCCAAGGCCGAAAGCGCGGCCACGTCCCAGGGGGTAGAAGCTGTAACGGAAAGAAAAGAACAACTGGCCCGGTTTTACCGGTCCATTAGTAAACGTACAGAAGATTTAAATTCTCCGGATCTCCATCACCCAATCCGTTGGTTGCCAACCCAACCGGCGCCAAAGGCAGCTGCTGTGGAAACAGCGCCTATCCGGAGGGAATGACGCCCAAAATGCCAGCCCGATACGCCAGCGACCTGCAGTGCCCTCAGTGAAATTGTCCGATATTGGCAACCTTTCAAAGGCGACCCCTCTTTGCGCAGGCATAGGTACCCCCGATAATTGTAAGCGAGCAGGGCGGACCTATAGAATGCTAGGACCGGGCAAATTTGAAGCACAGAACACCTACGAAGGTGTATCGTGCCGGCCTTACCTCGCTGGTCAGTCTTCAATCTACAAATATGCTGAGAGACCAGATCCTGCTAGCGGACCATACACGACCAACGTAATGCATAAGATAGGAGTCGGTTTCTTGGATTGGGCAAGCAGCTCGCTAACGCGTGAGGCGGCGAAAAAGGGGTACCAAATTGGCAGCTTGAAACAAGGCAACCTCATAACTGGCGGAACAAACTCAAGGTTATGCATTAGCCAGCCTACATAACCTATTAGGAGAGATCGGAATCTTCAGAAAAACTCTAAAATTGGGTTAGGTCCAGGTAATACCACTGCGCCGCCACCCCAGGGGGAACGAGGCAGCACACTAAATTTCGGCCGAAATGCGGCGCGTACGATGAGGACTACGAAGTCCCACAATACTATAGCGCAATATGCGCAAAAATGGACGACCAGGCGCCGCAACTGCATAAAGGGTAGATGCTGGTCTGCTGGAGCCGACTTACCACGCGAATACACAGCCCAGGCAGAAACCAGGGCCGGAAGCGATGAGTCTTCAGCGGCAGGCGGGAACATGACTACGTTGGCAGACACAGCAACTGGGGGGGGGTCTAAGCGGAGCATGCGATAACGCGGCTACTTCAGTAGTCACAGATGGCGTACCTGCAGAAACGATACTGGCAGATCCTGCTAAAACGGACTCAAGAGAAGAATTGCATGTCACCATTAGCCATTATTAGTGTACGCTCCGCCCCCTCTGAGCCTTAGCCACGCTCGTAGAAAGCCTTCTCCCATAAGACACGGCCGTCCCCTGCCTTTCAGCGTGCTCACGCTCCAAACGAGGCCACTTCTACCAAGCTGCCAAAAGGCTAGGTGACTCATCACCTGATGAAGAGGATGGATAAGTAAGGGGCTGCTGACTAGGCCTCTTCTTGGCAGGGGCTTTACCTTTTCCCTTCCCATTAGAACCTCCCTCCTTAAACGGCGTAGCTGAATATAAGGGGCAAACAGGTGAAAAGTAACCCATAGCGTGCGCGTGGCACAAACCAAAAACGGATTCAAGGAGAATGGGAAGGGGGGGCCCTGGTATGTAACAGCCAACCCAGATTGCGGTGTGTAACAGCCCCCACGATTCGTGGCGCCTGACTTCATGACAGAGGACCTTGAGTGGAGTCCGCTGCCTGAGCCGCCCCTCTTGGCTAAAGAATCAAATCAAATACAGGTTGAAAGAGGGGGTCTGAGGACTAATCGGTAGATTAAAGATTAACAAGCATAAATGAGCTGGAGACAGGGATAAACAGTGGGGAGGGGGCAAGTTTGCAGATGACACAAAACTGTTCTGTGCGGTGGAAACCAGAGAAGATTGTGAAAAACTCCAGAAGGATCTCCCCAAACTGTGGAAATGGGCTGAGAAATGGCAAATGTGTTTTAACGTAACCAAATGTAAGGATTATCGAAAAAGGGGGTTTGAAAACAAAACAATCACCATTATAATGCCATTTACACAAAACAATAGTAAGGCCCAACCTGGGGTATTGTGCACGATTCTGGTCACCGCATCTCAAGAAAGACATTAAAAAAAAAACTTTTGGGCCTCTTTAGTCTGGAAAAAGGGGCCTGAGGGGGAATATGATTGAGACATACAGAACCATGCAGCGTCTGAGTAAAGTGGCTAGGGGGAAGCTCTTCTCTCCCTCCCACATACCAGAACCAGGGAATCAACTCAACTTGAGGGCTGGGAGCATAAATGCTGACAAAAGAAAATATTCATTTATTTGTTTATGTATTTATTTATTTTACCCAGCGCGTTGTAAGTCTATGGAACTCCCTGGCACAGGAAGAGGTGGTGGCATGTGGCCTGGATGCCTCAAAAGGGGGTACTGGACAGATTCCTGAGGAAACAGTCCAGCACAGGTTACAAACCATGATGGAGGAACCCGGGTACTTCAAGGGCCAGACACAGGGGAGTGGTGTCAGGAGACCGGCATCCATTCTCATGCCCTCCCAAAAACATCTGGTGGGGCCTAGATGGCATAGCAAAACATAAGGGGCGAACAGGTGACAAGTGACTTAGCCGCGTGGGTGTGGCACAGATCTAAGGTGGATTCCAAGAGTATCGAAAGGATGGCCCTGGTGTGTAAGTGCCGAAACACATCGTGGCACGGGTATAAAAACAATGAGGAAAGCGGATGGATGCAGACTACACCCACCCCCCAAACACACTGAATGATGATGTGAACAAAACGGCCAAACGGGTGGGTAGGCAGGCCACCACCGAAGCTGCAAAAATTACCGCCAATCAACTTCAGGGGAACAATACAAAGACGATAAACTCTACTAACAAGTCAACAAACAGACAGAGGGGTTCAGGGCCACTCAGAATATCCGGCCGGGGAGATGGATGCAGATCAATGCCTAAGGGGTGAGCCCACGAGGCATGGCCAAAATGACCAACGGGTACCAAACCAAATTGGCGTCCATGAGCCACCCCCGATGGAAGGGTGTAATATCCCCTGAAGAAAGCTAAAGGCCTACAGCCCAGGATAACTGGAGGTAGGTAGAGCCGCCTAGGGCGCCCCGCCAGACGAATGGGCATGTATATAGGAGCTAAGAGTAGGCCCAGAAAGTCCAACCAAAATGGCCACCGAGTGGCAAAGCAGCAAATGGCCGCCCAACCCAAAGGCACGGGTTACCAACCATGATGTATATATGTAATCCCCAGGCTTAAAAACCAGGGTACTTCAAGCGCCAGATGCAGGGGAGTGGTAGCAGGAGACAGATATCTAGTCTCATGCGCTCCCAGACGCATCTGGTGGGGCCACTGTGAGATACAGGAAGCTGGACTAAATGGGTCTTTGGCCTGATCCAGCAAGGCTCTTCTTAGGTTCTTATGGAACAACGAACAGGGAGGATGGATGCAGATTACACCCACCCCCTGAAAAACTTGTAAGGTGCCGCTCCCAAAATGGCCGAACAGGGGGGGCTAAGCTGGCTATCACCAAGAGGGAAAATGGCAGCAAAATAGCTTTCAGACAAATAATACAAAACTCCTTGCTCCACCCGGGAGTCAACAAAGGGCAGAGTGATTGATGGCCACCCAGAATGTCCAGCCGGGTGGATGGATGTCGATGAGTGCCCACAGGATGAGCCCATAAGGCACGGCCAAAATTGCCGCCCCATGCAAAAACAAAATAAGAAGCTTCCCTAAGGCGCCCCTGATGAAAGGTAGGAATAACCACTACATGCAGCTACACGCTGAATGTTCGGGATGACTGTAATAAAGGATCCCTAAACACTAGGAAATTCTGTACGCCAGGCTGTCAACGCTGTCCACCCCACTGGGGTTCCAACCCACAGGTAACAGGCTAAGGAAAAACCCCAGCGGGAATCCAGCCCAGCAGCCACCCCCCTTCTCCTGCAGGCTCCCTCACCCACGGAAGAAGCCCAGCAGGGTTACCGGAACCTGGCGATGCAAGCCGTCGGAGTTAAACAGGGAGCGCTTATCTACGCGCTCCAGTGCTTGTCGGGACCAACAAACAGCTGGGTAACAGGGGCTCAAGGGATCCCGCTCGCCGCTTCTGCGGCGCTCGTCAAGGACGCAGGCTTGCCAAGCCTGCGCGATCACGGAAACCTGCCTCCCGTACCCTTCCCCGAAATAACCAAATCCAGCCGCAACGCAGGACAGTCTGTAAAGCCCCACAGTGAGCGCTTATCAGTAAGCTCAGCTGCTCATCGGGACCCGACAAGCAGCTGAGCTGACAGGAGCTCAAGAGCTCCTGCTCCTTTAGAATGCTCCCAACCACGCAGGCTCGAAAAAGCCTGCCCAGCCGGGTAACGCGCCTCCCGGACCCACCCTGGAATGACAGGACCTTTGCGGGGGCTCCGGGAGGCGCAGTCAAGACTTCTCCCGACAATCAGGTGATTGTCGGAGACAGCAGTGAGCAGCTCGCCAAACCGAGGCACCGGACGCGTCAGGAGGCGCTCCTGGCTGGCGTGCCGATCGCTCCCCGACGAAACCGGCGATTGAGGAGGCAGGCTGTGGGGAGCGCGCCGAGGACTTATAAAGGGCGCGCTCCCCTACCGTAGGCTACGCAAATAGCGGAGCCAATAGCTGCCTCCCTCAACCGGCCGGCAAAGACGCCCCTGCTCGGCACGAGGCCGGGCGGAGCGGCCATTCTGTTGACATGGATCTTGCCTTTTTCTCAAATGAGACTCAAGAGGGCTTACAAAAGTTTTAGAAGACAGATACAGTTAAAACATTATAAACTGCAAGGTCAAAAGCATTTAAACATATATTAGATATTAAAGGAACAATACATAGAATAATTTAAAATGGTTTAAAGGTACAGTATGGTTAAAAAAGGTTTAAAATGATAATGTACAAACTCAGGGACACTTACATGAGGAGGTACTGTCTTTCAGTTAACCTTCGCCCCAGTGAGAGAGGGCTTCATAGATCATAACCAACATCTGAATTGTGCCCAGAAATGGTGCCAGACCCAGTGACTTCCTCAGCTTTCAGCTCCAACATTTCAGCAACTGGTACAACACATCACTGAATTCCATGCAGCCTTAGGAAGCCTATGTCCGTGTGCAACCTGACTTTCAGAGGCAAAAACCTAAGATCTGGAAACTCATAGATATTGATATGTGGGTCTTTAATTGTCTGATCTCTCTCCCTTCCCCTTTCAAAATACTTGGAAGAGTAAGCAAGCAGTGGTTTTGCAACAGGGAGACACAGCAAATTCCAATCCTAAGTGGCTTTTGTCCTGGATCCCCTTTTTCTTCTGGCAAAAGCAGTGTACAGTGACTTCCTATGCATGTCTCCTAAGAATTAAGCCCTTTTCAATATGACCGATTCAATTCTTCTGGGCACCTACCCAGATTTTAAAATTATTGGGATGGGAAGGGTGAGGAACAACATGCTTTAGCAGTTTGTCACTTGCCCACCCACCTTGCTCCATAGACAGGGTACACAGTGTAGATGTGTGTGTGTGTGTGTGTGTGTGTGTGTGTGTGTGTGTGTGTGTGTGTGTGTGTGTGTGCCGTTACAGTCATGACCGACTCTACATGACCCCATGTCCATGGAGGTTTTCTTGGCAGGAATACTGGAGTGGTTTGCCAGTTCCTACTCCAGGTGCCTACAGCACCTCGTATTCCTTGGTGGTCTCCCATCCAAGTACTGACCAGGGCTGACCCTGCTTAGCTTCTGAAATCAGGTGAGATTGGACGTGCTTAGGGCGTCTAGGCAGCTACATAGTGTAGATACAGCAAAGCAAAATATACAGGCAGCCAGCATATGATCAAACTTGTTGCCCTCCTCTGAAGTTGTTCCAGTTTGTTGGCATCCTTATTTATTTTTATTTATTTATTTGTTTATTTATTTATTTATTTATAATATTTATATACCACCCGTCCTCCGGAGGAACTCTGGCCGGTTTACAGCAAGAACAATAATAACAAAACTAAGTAAAAAGCAATAGTCATGATGTACGCACCATGAAAATTACATCAAAAGAACAAAACAAAATTCACTGGCCAGACGGCGGGACGGAGAAGAATAAAATAAAATTAATGGTCACCAAATACCTCGTGGAAAAGCCAGGTCTTTAAGGCTTTTTAAAAGGCTGGCAGGGAAAAAGTGTGGAGTCCAGAATGAGACACAACATTCAAGATGAGGCCTGACCAGTGCAAATAAAGAAGAAATAGTACTTCATAGGATTTGGAGATTATATTTATGTTGTGTGTTGTGTCGTTACAGTTGTGACCTACTCTTCATGACCCCATGTCCATGGAGTTTCCTTAGCAGGAATACTGGAGTGGTTTGCCATTTCCTACTCCAGGCTCCTACAGCACCTGGTATTCCCTGGTGGTTTCCCATCCAAGTACTGGCCAGGGCCGACCCTGCTTAGCTTCCAAAATCAGCCAAGATCATATATTCTTATTTATGTTAATGTAACCTAAATTGGCATATGCATTTTTTTGCATCCATGTCACACAGTTGTCTCATATTCAGCTTTTGATCTACAAAAGTTCCAAGCTGTAGTTTTGGAAGAAGTAGCTATGTTAGTCTGAGTAATCATACCGGGCAAAATCCAAATAAACCAAACAAAAGACAAAAACATGTGGCACCTTGAAGGCTATTTTAATATATGCTGCTGTGGATCAAGTCTACTTCTTCAGACATATGGCAACAGAATGATATGTGGAATGAGATATCAGTTTCACAGTAAAATATTCATTGGCTCTTGGTGTATGGTACATTTCCATGCAATGATTTGGCTTGTGTAGTAAAAAAATTCTTCTCAGGTGACAGAAAACAAACACCAGATCTGGGTGAAGATAAGTAGGGAGAGAAGAGGAAGGGGTTAAATGTTGGGGGATCACTTAAATATTAAGTGTAAGAGAAAAGGGGAATATTAAATATAACGGTAAGCGAAGGGATTGTAGGGAATATTGATAATTTTTACCTTTCAGCCTTATGGTGAAAGATGGGCCTGAAAGTAGTGACGAAAATAACAATAGCAGTAGCATTGACATGAAACCTTGGTTTATATTCAATACATTTTTATGGGTGTCCATAATGTTTTAACGTAATGTATTTGTTGTATTTATATGTTTTATTGTTCTAATTTTATTGTAATGTTGATATTTTAATTGCTTATTTTGGTTGTGAGCCGTCCAGAGACCTTTGGGTAGTGGGCGGCATGCAAGCTATATAAATAAATAAATTAAATAAGTATGATTTTTATCTCATTTGCTTCCTTCTGTATTCTTGATTTGCAATGATTCTGTTCTAAAATGGTGAACTTCAAGTCTTCCATGGAGTGTCCTGACTGAAATAGTTTGAGATGGGTTTCTGTGCACTTTATTCTGGTTTCTGGTGTCAAAATTGTGATTGATCCATTTCCGTAGAGATTGTTCTGTTTGACCTATGTAGAGTGCAGAGGGGCACCGTAGACCAAAGATGGCATAAATCACATTGGATGAGGAGCAAGTGAAGCTCCCTTTGGTATTGTATGTGCCATTGTTGGGTCCTGTGATTGAGTAGATGTGGCACGTGGGTCTGTGGCAAGCTTTAATCTCCCTGTCTGTGTTGCTGTTTTGTAATCCCATGTGTGTTAGTATTTGCTTGAGGTTGGGAGGTTGTCTGTAAGCAAGTAGCAGTCTCCCACCAAGGGCTCTGGAGAGTGAGGTGTTCTTGTCAAGGGATGGGCTGGAGATTGCTTAGGATGCATGAGTGGTCTCAGTTGTGGACTGTAAGTGACAACCAGCAGTGTTTTGCCATTTAGTTGTCTGGGTCTGTCTTGCAGCAAATTATCTCTGGGTATGTGTCTTGCTTATTTGCTTTGTTCCTGAATCATATGAGGTAAGTACTGTAGTCTAAGGAATGCCTTTTGTAGATCCTTGAGTTTGGAGTCCTCATCCGGTGGTTCAGAACTTCAGAATATATGTGATTATATTTTAAGGCTTGGCTGCATAGGATGAATTTTGTTGTGTGTTTAGGATGGAAGCTGGAAGAGAGCCGATAGGTATATTGCTGGTGGGTTTCTAGTAGACTGTGGTGCTAAGATATCCTTGCTGTAGTTTCACAGTAGTGTTCAGAAAATTCACCTGTTGCATGGACTGTTCCAGGGTAAGCTTGATGTTTGGTGGAATTTTTCTAGGTTGTTATTCCAAGATACTTCTCACTCATACGAATGCTGGGCATAATATCCCCCATCTTGTAATTCTGCTTTTTGGGATATTCCACTTGGTGTAGAAATTTGCACTTACGTACCTCTATTAAATTTAATTATGTTGTTTTCAGCCTACTGCTCAAGCCTTTCAAGATCTTTTTGAAATGTGTTTCTGTCTTCCAGAGTATTAGCTATTCCACCCAGTATTGTTTAATCTGCAAATTTGGCATGTATTCCCTGCACCTGCTTATGCAAGTCATTAATAGAAACATTGAAGGGCACCAGGCTCAGGAGTGAGGTTTGTGGTAGCCCACTCCTTACTTCCTCCCAATTTGAGAAGCTGCTATTGATAAGCAGTTTCTGAGTAGAATCCTATAACAAACTATATATCCCTCTGAGAGTTCTATATAGTTTACTAATCAGAATCTCATGAGCACTTTGTCAAAGGGTATACTATTTCTACAGCATTCCCTCTGACTCCCAGGAAGGTTACCTGCTCTAAAAATGGGATAAGATCAGTCTGGCAGGATTTGGTTTTATTTATTTATTTATTATATAATTATTAAATACTATTTATTTTATATTATTATTTATATTCTTGATAAATCTTTGTTGGCTTCTACTTATTACAACATTATTTTAAAGGAGGTTGCCGAGTTAACTTCCTGCTCCAGAATTTCTTCAAAAAGGAAGAAAGAGATCCACTGGGACAAAAAGTAGATGAGGTAGGATGGGAATTGCAACATAGAATAGGTAGAGAGGTAGTACAGAAACACCTGGCAACATTAAATGAATTTAAGTCTCCTGGCCCAGATGAATTACACCCAAGGATATTAAAAGAACTGGCAGAAGTAATTTCAGAACCATTGGCAATAATCTTTGAGACGTCCTTGAGAACAGGGGAAGTCCCCATCGACTGGAGGAGGGCTAATGTTGTCCCCATCTTCAAAAAGGGGGGGGGAAAGATGACCCAAATAATTACCGCACAGTCATCTTGACTTCAATTCCTGGAAAGATCCTAGAACAGATTAAACAGGCAGTTTGTAATTACTTAACAAACAATGCTGTCATTACAAGAAGTCAACACAGGTTTCTTAAAAACAAGTGATAAGAATAAAATTTATCTAAAAATTGTTATGGGTTGTTTTTCTTTGTAAGTTGCCAATGCACCATTATAAATTGTCAATGCACCATTGGTGGTTCATCAAAATTGTCACACTGAGTTAGTTATATAGCAAAAGGTTTATTAAAGGCAAATAGAGATACAACACAGAACAATACAGTACAGAAAATAGGTTAGTTTAAGGGATCCTAGGAGCAGCACGGCCAGAGGCCTTGCTGTCCTGGACTCCGGAGTGATGGCTGTACAATACAGTACAGAAAATAGGTTAGTAGGCATCTTAGCTTAAGGGTCCAAGAGCCCCTTAAGGTTCCAAGACATGGCACAGGCACATCTGCCCTGCAGTCCTGGACAAAGGAGTAATGGCTTTTCCATGGTTTTTATACTCTTTTGCATGGTGTACTGACGTATTTAGTAGGCATCATATTCTTGGTCTATGGCCATCTGGCTACAGACACTAGGATGACTTAACTCTATTTTGTTTGATTTCAAGTCGGTTCCTTATTACTGGCTAACTGCCATATGTTATTCCTAGCCAACTGACTCTCTGGTGCCATGAGATAATGTCAACAATCCTAGATGATGCGCCATCTTGTCTCCTGCCTGTAAGAGGTTTTCACCCACGGTTGTGAAGTAGTGTGCCAAGTTCCCAGCTGTGATGCCAAGTTTGCTGGGTCAATTTGACCTTATACCCTGTGAGCTCATTTGGGTCTACTTATAATATATTTTGATTTTGAGGCATGTTAACCCGTTCCTATCACAAGTCATGCCAGACTAATTTGATCTCTTTCTTTGCTAGAATTACAGGCCTGGTGGATAAGGGGAATGCTGTGGATATTGCTTATCTGGAGTTAATAAGGTCTTCGATAAGGTTCCCCATGATATTCTTGCTAAGTTTCAAACTTAGGAAAAGAGATTCCATTTGAACATTAGGAAGAACTTCATGACAATTAAGAGCTGTTCGTCAGTGAAATATGCTGCCTCGGAGGGTGGTGGAGTCTCCTTCTTTGGAGGTTTTTAAGCAGAGGCTGGATGGCCATCTGTTGGAAATACTGTGATGGGCTTCCTGCATGGCAGGGGGTTGAACTAGATGGCCATTGAGGTCTCTTCCAACTCTATGATTCTATGATTCTATGAATTTTCCCTAGGACTGATATCAGGTTGACTGGTCTGTAGTTCCTTTGTGTCCCTTTTTGAAGATATGGACAACATGTAGTTACACTCTTATGCTCTTGATATCAGTAATCCATCTGGATCAGTCTTTTTCTAGATTAGGGAGTAGCAGATCTCCAGAGTTTGACGCAGAGATGTTCTTAGTCTTGCCTGAAAATGCCGCAGACTGAACTTGAGATCCTCTATCATACACTGTACCAGAGATAGAAAGGCCTGTGAGATCTACTTTGTGACTCTTTCACCAAATCCCAAGACCCTCTGTTCAAAAAAAGATAGTGAGGATAGGGAAGTAGTGATGCCAGTTACCTGCAAGTTACACACATCTACATCTGAGTGACTATGTTACAGAGACTCAATGCTTCCAAGTGGTTAATATAGCACTGCAATCAAATGCAGTTAACCACTACTCTTATTAAGCTACTGGAAGTCAGAAACACAGGTTGGTTTGCTGCAAATCACCCAGAGATCTGTTTGTGGGTCCTAACTAGAGATGGGCATGAAATGAATTTTTAATTCATTTCATTATCTTTTATTCATTTCATTATGTAACAAAATGAATAACGAACCCACCCATCAAAGAAAAACAGAACGAAACCAAATGCTGTGGATATTGCTTATCTGGAATTTAGTAAGGTCTTCGATAAGGTTCCCCATCATATTCTTGCTATTCTTTTGTTTGCTTCGTTTTTCATTTTCCCATAGTAATGCACCAAAGCAATGCATTACTATGGGAAAAAGCAGGTGCAGGAAACTACTGCTTTTTTGGGGGCAGAGCCCCAAGCGCTGATCAGCTGTAGTGCGGGCTTGGGACTTGGCAAAAAAAAAGTTTTAAAAGCCCACACTTTCTTGGTGCCAGTCGGGCGCATTGGGGGAGGGAAGCTCCCCGGCTTATTTTTAAACCTTTGTTTTTAAAAGAATAAGAAGATAATTTTCGCTGCCCACCGCTGCCACCTCTGGAACTCCGGATCAAGCATGCCTAAATAGCAACCTTCTTTTCAGATCCCAAACTTCAGACCACCACCATCCCCTCCAGCAAAACACTCCCCCCCCCCATAAAATCTGGAGAGGTTGCCTTTTTCCACACACCCCCAATATGTCCACTTCCTTTTGGTCTTTCTTAAAAACACTAAAATAAATTCAAGCAATTCCTAGTCAAGGTTTGGTTGCTTGCTTTCTTAAATTCTTCTCCTCCTCCCTCCCCCTTTGTTGTGCCATCTTAAAAAAGAAAAATATTAACGCAGCAAGCTCAGCGAAATACACCGTCCTTTCCCCTCACCTTTCCTCGGGATCCCCTGGAGTTACCTCCTCCACCCTCATGGACCCTCACGTTGCAAAACTGACACAGAAAGACAACCAGCCCCTTTGAGCAGTCTTCAAGAAAATGGTTCAAAAGACTGCTTCTGTCTTAGAGCGAGACCGGCAGCTAACTGAACTGGCTGGGTAAAGGAAAAGTGGGTGGGGTGGGGGAGCTCGCAAAATATTTTCCTGGAGTCCTGCTGACTCTGAAGGGCATAAAGGGCCGGTGTCCCTTTAAGGAGTTGAATCTCAGAGAGTACATGTATGTGTGTGTGTTTGTGGCAAAGAGGGAAGCTGTTGGTGGAGGCAGGCAACTCTGGGAGATCCGGAGGAAAGGTGAGGGGAAAAGAGGGTGTATTTCTTTTTAAGAAAGACCAAAAGGAAGTGGGCATATTGGGGTGTGTGTGGAAAAAGGCAACCTCTCCAGATTTTAGGGGGGGGTGTGTTTTGCTGGAGGGGGTGGTGGTGGTCTGAAGTTTGGGATCCAAAAAGAAGGTTGCTTTTTAGGCATGCTTGATCCGGAGTTTGGGAGGTGGCAGTGCCCAGCATTTTCTTATTAAGTTATCAGTTATCACTAATATTTCCCCCCCTCCCTAAGTCCCCAGCTCCAGCTGATCTATGCTGGGGTGGGGAAAAAATTCTCCCCCCCCCGCCAATCAGCTGGTGTGTGGGCTTGGGGGAGGGAAAAATACACACACACAAATGTCGCACACGCACCAAACACACCCACCCACCACCAAAACAGTAAAAAAAGTTGAAAGAAACACAACACACACAAACGAAATGAACCAAAATGAAAAACAAAATGAAATTTTTATAAAAAATTCATTTCAAACGAAACAAAATGAAATGAAATGGGAAACAAAATGAAATGAAACAAAATGCCATTTTTGCGTTTCGTGCCCATCTCTAGTCCTAACCTATGTTTGCCCTGTTTCCTAGATATAGTGCATAACCAGTAGTTATAAAGCAAAGAAAGGGTGTATGTGATCCTTGAGATGTTGTTGGACTACAACTCCCAGCATTTGTTGACATGGTGGCTAGGGCTTGGGGGAACTTCAGTGGCACCACAAAGGCCATACACTCCCACTGATGGGGCAAGTTTTTTTTTTTAAAAAAAATTAAGCTAGGAGGTTCTGCTTCCTTTGCATTCCACGCCTGATTTAGACTGCCACAGAGGCAGCTGCATTTCTATGGGGAGTGGTCTTCCAGTGTGAAGCAAACCCACAGGGAAATTAAATGTGCAGCACTTGTAATACTTTTTTTTTGCCTGAACTAGTGACACTGCGGGGGAGGGGAGCTGTTTCTGAACCGCACATATGACGGAGATTGTGTAAAAGGTTTCTGAAAGGGCAAGCGGAAACATAAACAGAACATGTAATCTTTCTGTCCTGCTTCTGGTTTGTGTTCCCACTTGGTCAAGGAGTGGCCCAGAATGTTTTGCTTCCCATTACTGGCCTTCTCTTGAAAGGCAAAACCTTTGCTAAGAGTTTGCAGAGGGCTAGATGGCTCTGGTCCCTTGCAGCTATGTATTTTCTGTATCAGTGAACATCTATTCATGGGAGAATGTTTAATGGCTGCTCCACCTCATTGAAAGAGTTATTATTATTATTATTATTATTATTATTATTATTATTATTATTATTATTATTATTATTATTATTATTATTATTATTATTAGGACGACAGCTCCCGGAACCCAACAAGTGGAACTTTGTGTGTTGATTTTTTTTAAAAAAGGAACTCATTGTGTTTCCCCTATTTTATTTCATCTCCTCCCCTCATAGTTTTCAAGACATGGGGTATTCAGAACTGGTCTGCCATTGTTGTCTTCTGTGCAGAATGCACAGGAGTTTGCTTGATTGCCACTGTAAGAGCCTTGTGGTGCAGTGGTTAAATGCCTGTACTGCAGGTGAAACTGTGCTCATGACCTGGGGTTCAATCCCAGGTAGCAGGCTCATGGTAGACTCAGCCTTCCGTCCTTCCAAGGTCGGTAAAATGAGTAGCCAACTTGCTTGGGGGGGATGTGTAGCCTGCATACTATAATTTAAAAAAACTGTAAACCGCCCAGAGACTACTTGAAGTGGTATGGGGTGGTGTATAAGCAGACCACTTTGTTGTTGTGTAGGATCTCCTACGGCATCAACTTTCACTACGGCTACTGCCCAGGAGCGTTTCTTCAAGAGTTTGGCCATCTCCACCAGTATTAGAATGATCAGTTTTCCTCTGCTGGTGTGGCTGTTTACTTTTGAAGAGGGTGCATGCATTTTAGTCTTTTGTCTGGCTTGGACCATTTTGCCTTAGGTGACCCTGCAAGGAATCTAGATTCATAGCAGAGTTTAGCCTTCTAACAGCATTGCTTTCCACTTCCCTGATACATTCAAACTCTTTACGTTAAGGCAACAGGAAAACAGGAAGACTGAATGTGAGATGGACTGACTTAGGGCCTTTTCACACGACCCCTAAGATCCGCTGGTCCCTTAAATTCGGACCAAAGATCTTAGGGGTTCGTTGCCCTTCCTTCCTCCCCACCAGAGAAAGAGGGGGGAAAATGCAGCTCACCTGGAGGAGCTTCCCGGAGCTCCGTTTCTCTTCTGTTTCTCTTCTGCTTGCTTTTTTCCCTCCCACCTCTTCTCTTAAAGGGGCAGGAGGCAAAAAAAACAAAAAACAAGCAGAAGCCAGGAGAGCCCCGCACTGACCAGATTAAATCTGGACCTGGGGATTTTCACCCACCTCAAGCAGGTACAAGAAAGTGCATCTGGGTCACGCTTAGGTGGGCGGGGTCGCACTTAATTGTCTGCAAAGTCCGGAGCTGGTGGGAAAACACTTGTAAGGTCCGGACCTTGCAGCCATTTCCTGCGGAGCTTAGGGGTCGTGTATAAAGGCTCTTAATAAAGGAAACCACATGTTTTAGTTTGCAAGACCTTCACAGTTTTGTTAATGACACCTGTAAACTGAAAGTGACTTAACAGCACAGGACAACAAAAGTTATGCTCATACTTCTGTGCAGGCATTTTGCCATTATTACTGTCATTTATTCAGTCTTGTTAAAGAGGAGTTCCAGGAAAACCAGAAAAAACATAGGGAAATATAGTAATCTCTGGTTCCCTTTAGTAGCTAATTCTTACACTGTATATTGCAAAAGTGTACAAAAATGCAGGCGACAAAGCCAAACAATACAACTCCTGCCATTTTGGAGTAATATGATAATGACATGATGCCTGAGAAATGCACATCAAAATACTTCGGAAATGCCTTAAAATGCCATTTAAAGGTAAATTCTGAAAGAAAAAAACTCACTAATCATTATTCTTTAAATCTAAAAAGTAACTTTATACTTTGTAACTACTTATTATGTATTACACATTCCCAAGCAGATAACTAGCTGCAGGTAACTGTTTTACTTTTTAAAAAGTTCCTTCTATCTTCTAAGAGCTGCAGTCCAAAAAAATAACTTTTGCAAGCTCTGTGCCTGATTTAATTCAGGACCACATCAACTTTCATGCTACTCAGGCAGCGACGCCAATGCACCGACCGACGGGAAAAGAGAAGCGAAAGGGAAGAATGAAGGAAGACAGATGAACCCTTTTGTTCTAAAAAGTGAACCACTCAGAATCCACATAGGATTGCAGGTATTTGTCTGTGAGCACACCCGCACATGCATACACTGTCCTAGTGAAGATAACTAGCTATGCAATAAAAAGGGGAGAGGGCACTCAAAAGCCAGGCAATATGAAACAATGGCAGAATTTTTATTTGGTAATAAAGCAGGACACTCTGAAATGGGAGTGTGCAGGAGAGGTCTTGGGCTTAATTGGAGAACGAAGCTGTTGGTCTTCCACTCTGGTAGTGGTTCAATGTCTTCCGTGTATGGTTGAAGTATTTTTGATGCCCTGTCCTCCATGTTTTTAACCTCACCAATGCCAGATCGAACATGGCGGATCTGTGGGGTTTGCTACTTCCTCCTGTAAACCCCCTTAATTCCACAGACACAGAGAGTCCTGATACTGCCCATTTTTTCTCATTTGCCTGAAGATGGTGCCCATCCTACCTGAAAGTTAATTTTAGAAATCAAGAGGACTACCAGCTTTGGAGGCCACGTGTTTCCCGTGAAGTATGAAATATACCATTGTTACTGTTTCCAAAATTTAATGTGGAATAAAGCTTCTCTCTGCTGTCCTGAAATGCACTTTGCCTTTTATTTGTACTTCCAAATGCATTTTTTCCCTTTCCCCTGGGGCTACCACTGTCGGCCATTCACTCCTATAATGCCCCCCCTCCTTCTCTCCCTCTGTCTCTCTGGCATGCACCCCACCCCCACCCCCACCCCCACCCCCACCATAGTTACCCCCACTTTTCAAGTGCTCCCAAGTTCATCAGCTTGGTTTATATTGTGTTTCCCTGGATCTCTCTCCGTGCTGGTGCCTTTTTCTGACAAAGAGCAAATTTGTATTTAAACAAGTGCGGCGTTTGGACTGTAGTCCTTCTGATTGATGGCAGGAGGAATAAAGCGAAAGAGTACAGACGTCAGCGGAGCTGCTGCTGATCTGGCAACAGAGACTTCCTAATGTACAAATGATGTCTTTCGCCACACCGCTCTTTCTCTTGACTAACTCAGGGCAGGAACATGCTGTTTCTTGAGTGTCAGTCAGGCTGCAGGTACATTGTGAACGCAGCAAAAAGGGCCACCAGAACACAGGATTTTCTGCAGGCGACAGAGCCACAGTGACATCACATATGCCCAGACATTTTTCATTTAGTGTTGCTGGGTTTGTTTGTTTGCTTAATCTGCATTGTTAACATGGGAGTAGAAGGAAATGTGTTTGGAGAATTTGGTGAGTTTTTGTTGCTTTTTTTTAAAACTTGAAACATTTATGAAGGAAGGGCAATGGCCGAACCGTTCTTCCTCCTGTTTGTTGCTAAGACATTCCAGTCTCGAAGCCAAAAGATCACGGCGATGCCTATTTCCTCCCTTCTAAGGATCCCAGGTTACCAAGAGGCTGCAGCAGGGGCCCATTTGTGGCCTACAGGAGAGTGAGGGAAATGCCAGGGGTGTGATGTAACCATCCACAGTCTTTCTGGTCTCTTGGGAGAAAGCAGATAACTCCAGCTGCACACACAGTTTGTTATGTACATTCCTCTCCTCCTTGCTTTTAAACTATATTCTCCTTCCAAATGTTTGCTTGCTTGCATTCCATGCCCCCTACATTTCTTCCTACAAGGGGATAAGGAAAGGTAACCACTAAAATGGACAGAAACCAGCACAAAGCAACAAAGCAGAGCAAATAAGCATTCAGCATTGAAAGGAGCATTAAAAACCATGCTCCTAAACGCCTCTCAAAATGCCATGGTGGACTGGGCACCATATTTTAATCGGCACCGACCATTTTATGAACTGTCCTTCTGTTCCTTCCGGCTTTTCCCCAAGGAGAAAAAAGCAACATGCACACTCCATCTTCATAACAATTCTGTGAGGGAGGCTGGCTGAAAGAGACGGTTAATGGCACAGGGTTACCCTGTAAGTTTCATGGGTAAGTGGACATCTGAAGATGGATCTCCCAAGCCCCAGTCCAACACGACCACCATGCCAGTTCTTCATGTGGCATCCTCGGCGATTAGCCCCATTTGCCCATTAGAGTCAATGATTGATACTTTTCTTAAGATTCTGTTTTCAGAGCATTCTGTGGAGTGCTAAAGAGGCTTGGAGCCACTGTTTTGCTTGTCTACAATACCCCCCCCCCACATTTGCTTGATATTATGCTGCTCTGGGACACTGGAAAATTCATACAGTAGCTCCACCATGCCATGGTGCTGATGAGAGTGCTGCTGCTTCCACTCCTACCACCATTGCCAGCCGGTTTGGGCAGGAACTTCCAAAAATTGAGTAATTAGCTACAATTACAATTCCAAGCCCTGTCCCAAAATAGTTAGTGGCCATTATAGGTACAAGTTTGGCAAGGAACTACATAAATTACTCTGAAACAGACTGGTGGCTATAAAGCACCACCCTGTGACACACAACATGTGATCCTCCTTCTATTGCTGCTGCTGATGACTGTTTCAACGCCCTGAACGCCCATGCCAGCAACATGAGGTGCAGCATGAGCCAACACACTTAGAACTGTAGAGGGAGCCAAGGGTCATCGTCGAGTTCAACTCCCTGCCAAAGCAGGAAATCTCCAGCTTAAAGGATCTCTGGGAGATGGCTGTCCAATCTTTGTCTAAAGGCATCCAGTGAAGGAGAGAGAGCTTACTGCCTTGCAGATCAGTCAATTCTGCAATTAAACAGCTCTCACTATCACGATGCCCTTCCTAAGGCTCAGCTGAAAATCCTCTTTATGGTAATTTGAATCAATGAAGCTGCAGAAATCAAGCTCAGCCGCCCTTATATACAACAGTCTCTCAAATATTTGATGATGTCTAACATATCATATCTAATCTTTTCTCCTTCAAGTTAAGTATACTTAGCCCAATGATTCCTCACAGAGCATGGTTTCCAGACTTTTTTTTTTACCTACCCTCTGGGCATATTCCAGGTTTTCCATATCCCCAAACTGGACACAGTGTTCCAGGTGAGGTTTGTCCATTACAGCCGGGACAGCCAGACACATGCCCTAGGTATAACTCCCCTTGGGTCACAGTCTGCATTTTCTGTGTTCATAAACTCACGGGATGGCACTCATGGATGGTCATCCTTATACTCAGAGACACCCTCCATGTCTAGGGCATAGTTATGGTTTTCATGCCAAGGCAAGCCCCCGGGTCTAACCCCCCTGTTCCCCCTGTTCCCTTTTTGTTCTGCCTACCTTTGGACATTCTTCCCTTTTCTCCTTTCTCCTTCTGAAATCCACTTTCCATGGATGTGCTTAAAACATGTTCCTGTACTGCCTTCTGCCCTCACTTGGGCTACCACCTCGGGCAAGGGACCGTGGCATGAGAAGGACAATATGGCGACCCCAGAGAAGGGACAGTGTCTTCTAGAATAACCTCCAACGGTCAACAGGGTGAGGATGCGAATTCCTGCACGTACACAGATTATCTTCAGCCAAAGACCACCCATTGTCCCATTTCCACAGCCATGAGGAAGTTCCGTCTCACAGCTCAAGCTTCCCTTGTTGACTTTCCAAGCCACCTATTGCGTTGATAACTGCATGGACTCTTGAACAATGCTTTCTCTCCTTGCCCTATTCTCACCCCTTGAATGGCCCATCAAAGAACATAGAAGGCCTGGCCACACCTGGCAAACAGGTTAATCTAGTATCCTGTTTCAGGACTTGGGAATGCCTCGAGACCTTCCCCAGGAGACCCTCTGGACTGTCCCCATTGGATGCACCCCCAAGGACCACCTCTTGCCCATCCCAGGGGATGTGCACGCCTTGTGGGAGGGAAAGAGGGGGTTATAAGAATATGTGCCCATCTTCTCCTAGGGGCTGACGATCTCACACTGCCTTGCTGTGGGTTTGTTGGCCTTACCGTTTCTTTATTGGGCCCAATAAACCGGCAATTCTCTGGACCTCTCTCGTGCTAGATTTCTTTCATTGGGTACAAGGGGAATCTAGCAGCCTTTAGCTTGGACTAGCAGAGCTAAAAATACCCAACATCCTTTCCACGCATACTGTACTATCACCTACCTGCGCACCACTCATACAGCATTTGTGCATTTGATTTTCCCTACTTCAATGCAGAACTTTGTTTTCTCCACCTTGTTCTAAAGGACCAGCAATGAGACAACTAATTGCCCAAAGATGCTACAGGATACAGAACAATCCTATTTAAATCGGATCCACACCTGAAAGCCAAATTAGTCAAGAAAGCAGCTATAGAATCAGATGCTTGTAAAACATTATCCCTTCAAAAGGAAGACAATAAAATGTCCTTTACTTTATAAGACAGCTTCCATCTTCTGTGAAGATCCAAAAGCCTGTTAAATTTGTACTCCAACATTAGTAGAGAGTAGAGATGTAAAGTTTCTGGAAACTTCATGTGGGGGTGGGTGGGGGAAAACATCCCCCTAATTTTTCCATTTTCCCCAAAGCACCCCCCCCCGCACTTCAAAAATTCCCAACATTTTGCTTCTCTAATGGAAAACCTTCCTGTTTCTCTTCCTGGTCTCTGTCAAGGTTCCGTTAGCAACATATGGGTGCTGGACTTATGGTAAGTTCCCTCATCTATCAGCTTGGGCTTCTATTTTGCGTTAACACCTGCCTTTCAAAAGAGGGTTGGGTGTCTTGAACCTGTCTTCGGGAGAATGAGATTATTCTCCTTAAGAACAAGACAGAGGAACACCCACTTTGCAGCTGACAAGTCATAATACAATTATTCCATCAAAGTTCAGCTTTTAAGTTGCCTATTTATAAAACCAACATGCAAATGAAGTCTGTTGTTTCCTCCCAGTGACTAATTTCTCAACAAAAGCAAACTGACTTCCTAATTCCAACGCTATGAATGCCACCAAAGGATAATTATACAAACCTTACTGCATTTCCCTTTCTACCCTGTTATCATCTCCCCCCAAACAAATTGATTAGCATTAGAAAACTTTTGCTCTACTTGAACATGGAACTACTCAACATTTCATTTGGCACTCCTTATTTTGTATATGAAAACCCTCTAACACTATCAGATAATGGTTCTACTGGTAGTTTAGCTCCACTAATGGCTGAACCACCCAGAAGTCCTACAAAACTGCATAGCCCTTGGTGCAGGTGTTGGTGTTGGTGGTTTGGGGTCAGAAGCCTGGACTGGTCACATCTGGCATCTATCCTAATAAAGGGTTAACTCCAGAGTAAAACAAATCATTGATAATAAAATTAACATTCATCTGAGTGTCAAAATCTAACTCTTTTCATTGCTGTGATAATTCCAGGCAGCTGGTCTAGCTCTACAAGCATTAGAGATGGGCACGAAACGAACATTTTTTCATTCCCGTTTTCATTTTTTCATTTCGTTACATAACAAAACGACAAACAAATTTTATCTCTAAAATGAAACGAAACGAACAGAAACACCGGAAATTTGGTCGTGCGTTTCGTTTCCGTTACTGCAATATGAGTGAATTGCTTAAAATCCTTTAAAAATCACAAAAAATGAAATAAATGGTAATGAAATGATAACAAAACGAACAAAAATGAAAACAATTTTTTTTCAAAAATTTGCGAAAAATGGAAACGAACCGAAACGGACCCTCCAAACAACAAACGACAAACAAAATGCAATTTTTTTGATTCGTGCCCATCTCTAACAAGTATTATTGCTCCAACCAACCAACCAACCAACCAACCAACACATTGCATTTTATGTTCCATATGCACAAAACTATTTTAGAGTGGTAAGATCCCAAAGTCTTGCATATAGTTAAATAGAAATTCAAAAGTCTTACAACTATGAAAAATTGCAAATAAGAAATAATCCAAAAGTAACACTTAAATTGTAGGCAAATACACAATTCAGAAACATATATTTCAGTAGTCAGTATTCAGTTATAAAAAATAAAGAACTCTAATTATATCTGAAACCCAAAATAAAAGAGCTTAATAATCTAAAAAGGCGCATTTGAAAATGAAAAGATTGAGAACAATATATTTTAAAATATTAAGAATACCTGACCAACCCAAACGAATATGATATGATCCAAATCAATGGTATTGGCCGACCGAGAACTGTGAGAAGTTTAAACACTTTGGTTCCATGATCACAGCCGACAGAAGTCTGAGTTACAAGGTGACATCAAGGATCAACAGTGCCTGGCTAAAATGGCGTACAACATCAAGTATCATGTGTGACAAAAATATCATCAACCCATTTAAAATCAAAATATATAGCACCATTGTAGGACATGTTGTGCTCTATGGTGCCAAATGCTGGCCGGTGACTAAAGAAACTGAAAGTCACCTTGGTGTCATAGAGACCAAGATGCTGTGATATAGCATTGCACCCATCACTGACAAGATGTGCAAAGCCTGACTGTGCTGGTTTGGACATGTCCTGCATGCTGATGAGGAAACTCTGGCCAAAAAGGGTCTCACCCTAGAAATCAGTGGCTCCCTCTGATGGGAGGTCCAAAACAGCACTGAACGACAACTCTTGAGAATGACATGAAGTTGTCCTGGGTTCACCCAGAGCTAGGCTATCACCATGCTGAGTGGAAGGCCAAAACAAGAATAGCAGACCCCACCACCAAGTAGAATAAAGACTAAGAAAAAGAAGAAGATATAAAGTAAATACCATTATTTATTTATTTATTATTTATTTATTATTTACACTTATATACCGCTCTATTTCCCATAAGAAGGACTCAGAGCGGTTTACAACAATCATGATAAAACAGCAAGTCAATACAATAACTAAAACAGTGGTTTCCAAGAATAAATAGATCGGCGGGATATTAGGAAGAAAAAAAAAAAGCCCTACATATGTGGATCCTTAGAGATCTCCAAAGGCGTCACGGAAAAGATAGGTCTTTAAATTTTTCCTAAATGACGCCAGTGAGGGAGCCAGCCGCAGTTCACCGGGGAGCTTATTCCACATGGATGGTGCAGCCACCGAGAAGGCCCGTCCTCGAGTTCTTGTTTTACGGGCCTCCCTCGGGGCAACAGTCCTCAATGAAAGGGCCATTGATTACTCCACCTCAAAACTTAATATGAGATCCACAGAAAAGCACTTTAATAATATTGTCATCAAGACAAGCCAGTTAAAATCTATGGAGGAAAAACCACTTTTGATTATTTTTGCAAACATCTGAAAATGAAACGTGTTCCTGGGCTGCTTCACGACTGTTGTTCTTTTATGTCTGTTGCCGAAAGCGGTGTCGAGCTCTGATGATGAAAGCAATGTCCTGTGTATCATATGTGTCCTATCTCCACATATTTATAAATTTTACCAGTTGCTTTTCTTTTCTTCTGACGATAAACATTTCTTATCTGCTCACCCAGATTTTATGAAGGCAGGAAACTGCTAAGATGCTATCACAATGTAAAATCTCATAGATTTTCCTTTTTCTCATTTTCCTGAGCTAAGAAAATTATGTTGATAAACATTTTTGACCATTCTTGCTACCTTAGGAAATTTTTATTTGACATTTCTACTAAGTTGCTGTGAAAACCTGAAACCCACATAAGTACCTCTAAGAGTATACATTCAAAAATCCTTTCTCTATTAATTCATTGGTAATTCATGATCTCTAAGTTTACAAAACATAAACAAAAAACACATTCAGTTGCTAAGACTGCTTATGATCCATTGACCTTGTTCTGTCAGAGCTGGCTAATTGTCTTGGAAAAAAAGTTGTTTTGAAATAATAAAGTTCAAACCACATTTTTAAAAAAACTTAGTTTAGAAGTTTCATTTTCAAAACACTTGTTCACTGCAGCCTACATAATTGTTTTAACTCTCTTAAAGACACCTGGTTTCAAGCCTTGACACCACCATTTCTACTGGACATCCCATCTACCAAGACAGGTGGATCCAGTTTCTAAAACATATGTAGTAGTGACTTGAGGGGTACTCCTGTTTATCTTCAGTATGTTATAAAGAATAGTTGGTGACCTTTTTTTGCTACCCCCTAGGCAGATCTTAAATCTTGAACATGTCCTCCCACTTGCAGCAAGTATTGTCATTTCTTTCACTAGCCCTTTGCATCCCATGTAATGTCTTTTGTGCCTGGTAAATAAATTGATCAAGATAATTAAGCTTATCCTCTCATCTGGAAGTTGAGTCATGACAATTGAAATTCTTTTCTTGAGATATTGAAACATTTCGCTGGTCATCCTAACACCTTCGTCAGTCTGATGAAAGACAGTTGGGAGTCCTCCATTTTATAGTTCACTTTGACCTCATGTCACCCTGATCTGAAATAGGCTCATAAGATGGACAATGGCTTGAATAGGATTGTTAGGTGGACAATGGCCTAAGGTGAGTGGAAGTCCCACCTTTAATCTTCCCAATACCCATTAAGTATGGGTTCTTAGTTATGGCGTTGGTGGTGAAGATGTGAAGTATTTTTTATTTGTCTGGGGATTGTTGAAATCACTGCCTGATATGTAGCAGATAGACTGTGCCTGAGCCCCCCACCTCTGTTTAATACTCACATGAATGCCTTCTCTGATCCCTCTCTCAAACCATCTATCTTCTCTGCCTCATATGTGTACATCTTCATCTTAAAGTTTACCCCTCTCATCTCATCCTAAAATCTACCCCTATATTCTGTTGTCCAGGCTAGACACATAAACAACAAACCAAACCACACCATACCACCCACCCACCCAATCAACCAACAAAACCTAATATTGCATAAACTGTGTTAGACCAGTGCTTGTGTAGGGACAACTTAGAGTTCATCAACAATGTTCAAGCATAAACATTTAAGGCCACTAGATATCTTCATCAGGGACAATGTTAGAAATAGTATGGGTTAGAAGAATGAGGAAAAGCTGGCTTGAAGTTACAAAGTATATCTCATCTTATCTTAATATGGAATGATGGGGAGGATATGTATGTTTCTTGCTTCAATAATAATCAAAAGCCATCAAGAAAATTCTGACTTATGGTGAACCTTTCTAGGATATTTCATGGGAGAGAAATTACAGAAGTGGTTTACCATTTCATTCTTTGCAGGCATTTTGGGACTGTGCAGCTTTCCTAAGACCACACAGGCTGGCTCTACTCGCAGGAGGAATAGTGGGGAATTGAACTTCCAATCTCTGGCTTCCTAAACCACTTTCCAACCAGCTATGTTACTCAGCCATAGCCTGTGCAATATAGTAATGAATGATGCATTATTATTATTATTATTATTATTATTATTATTATTATTATTATTATTATTATTATTATTATTATTATTATTATTATTATTATTATTATTATTATTAATGTATTTGGTGCATTTGAAAAATATATTATTCATTCATTCATTCATTCATTCATTGATTTCTAAACTGCACCAACTTTCCCACAGGAACTCTGGTGGTTAACAAGATAGCAAACAAATAAGTAAACAACAACTTAAAATAAAAAACATGAGTGTAAACAAAAAATAAAACAATAACAATTACAGTACTCTCCCATTTATTGCCAGAGTTTGGGATCGTGAAATGCAGACACCTGAGTAAACTGACCTTGGGCTGCTCCTGCCTGCTGCATTTCCAGAGTTTTTTAACCCCCTCCTGACACCTCAGCAGACCTTGCTGCTAGGAGCTCAAGGTCTGTCTGCTGAGGTGTCAGGAGGGGTTAAAAACTTCTCTTTGGAACCAGCAGCCGAGCAGCTCAAGGTCACTTTGATGAGGTGTTAGGGGTTTGTTAAAAGCCTCTCTTTGCAAATGCAGCCGGCAGGAGCAGCCACAGCTCTGTTTGCTGAGGTGTCAGGAGGGGGTTAAAAACATCTATTTGGAAATGAAATGCAGATGCCTCAGCAAGGGCTGCTCCTGCTGGCTGCACTTGCAAAGAGAGGTTTTTAACCCCCTCCTGACACCTCAGCAGACCTTCCTGCCAGGAGCTCAAGGCCTGTTTGCTGAGATGCCAGGAGGGGGTTAAAAACCTCTCTTTGGAATCCTGCTTCTCTCAAGAAAAAAAGACATGATCTACTAAAACCATAATATATGAACTGCATTGTGGTGGGGGACTAATGTATAAAAATACAATAAAAACAAAACAAAGGCAAAAGCCCATCAAGAGTCACAAAGGCAAAAAACACACAGAAAAAGCAACAGAAACAGGGGAGAACAACAACATTACTAATCACCAAATGCATCTTTGAAAAGCCAGGGTTTTAATGCTTTTAAAAATGATGTTAAGGACTCCACTTGGTGAATCTTAGATGGTAATTTATTCCACATAGCCGGGTTGGCTACCAATAAAGCCTGATTACAAGTGGAGACTTTACAGGGCTCCCTATGGGTGGCCACCTGTAATGAGAGTGCCAGCAACGTTCTGGTGGGATGGGCCAGCTGTGACCTTTGGGAGATCTGCTCTGCCAGATACTCAGGTCCATAGCCATGGAGGGTTTTGTAAATCAAAACCAATACCTTGAACCTTATTTGGGAGGCAATGGGTAACCAATGCAGCCGAGCCAGATTTGGGGTGCTGCAGTCAAATCTGCCAGCACCAGCCACCAATCTGGCTGCCACATTCTGCACCTGCTGCAGTCGACGAACAAGGGCCAAGGGAAGCCCCATGTAGAGGGTAGTACAGTAATCTATCCTCGAGATGACCAGCGCCTGCACAATAGCTCTCCAAGAGTCCCCATGAATGTACAGACGAATCTGGGCAATAAGCCTGAGTTCGTAAAAGGCTGACTTGGACACGGCTGCTACCTGTGATTCCAAGGACAACGCCGGATGATGCCCAGACGCCTCACTTTTTCAACCAGCTGGAGGACAGTACCATCCAGATTGAGAAGAGAGCCAATGTACATATCAGGAAACCCCCCCCCCCCCCCGAATAACAGAAACTCGGTCTTCTAGGGATTGAGTCTGAGCCTGTTAGTCCTGGTCCACTCTGTAACCGATATCAGGCAGTGATCAAGGATCTGGACGGCCTTCATTGAGGAGGTGGAAAAGGAGAAATAGAGCTGTGTGTCATCAGCGCACTGATGACAGCAAGCCCCACAACTCTGGATGACCTCAGCCAGCAGCCTCATATAGATATTAAAGAGCATGGGGGAGATTGCTGACCCCTGAGGCATCCCACAAGAGAGTATCCATGGAGATGACAGTTCTCTCCCCCCCACCCGGCTCACTTGCTGGGCGTGGCCCTCGAGGAAGGAGTAGAGCGAGCACAAGTCTAGGCCCCCAATCCCAACCTCAGAGAGCCTGCCCAGAAGGATACTGTGGTCAACAGTATCAAGGGCCACAGACAATTCAAGAAGGACCAATAGGGTAGATCAACCCCTGTCAGTCCCCATCAAGAGGTCTTCCTGCAATGCGACCAGGGCAGTCTCAGTCCCGTGATGTGGTCTAAACCTGGATTGGAAGGGGCTCAGGACAAGATCTTCCTCCAGGAATGGCTACAGCTGCACGGTGGCAACCCACTCCACCATCTTGCCCAAAAAAGGAACATTGGCTATTGGTTGATAGTTGGACATGTCATCTACAGCCAAGCCAGGTTTCTTAAGAATGGGCTTCTCCATAGTCTCCTTCAGCCAACTGGGTAAAACTCCATCCCTGAAGGAGGCACTGGCAGGAAGCCCATTCCTGCATGCTCCTTCCAGCGATCTTAATAAGGCAGGATGTGAAAGGATTGAGTGGAGACACCACCAGCCTAAATGAGCCAGTGCCCTGAAGGCCTCAACTGAGGCCACAGGCCCAAACTCAACAAACCAAGGAGACTGAGGGGGTGCCACGCAGGCCATACTTGGGGGCAAATTAGTGCAACCGGAATCCAGACCGGCATGGATGGCCTCAATTTTAGACTCTAAAAAGGCTGTGAATGACTCACTAGTGAAATCACTAGGAGGAAGCCCCAGCAGACCAGGATTGGTGAGGTCTTGACCCACCCAGAAAAATTCCACCTGACAATTTGAGGCCCCACTAATTCTCTGGGAGGTGAAAGATCTTTTAGTGTCCCTGATCACTTGAACATAGTGTCTTATCAATGCACAATCCACAGCCTGATTAAATTTTGTCTAGTCATTCCTCCATCTGTTCTCAAGCCTCCTCTGTTCTTGCTTCATAGCCTACAACTCTGCCATAAACCAAGACAAAGAGCAGTCTCGACACTGGATGAGGCACTTGGGGGCAATCCGGTCAGCAGCCCCAGTGACATCCGCATACTATCTGTCCACCAAGGCGTCAATGACTGGCTTGTCAACCAGACTGTCCAGAAAGTCCCCAAAGGCCTCTGAAGACCGAGCAGGGTCCAGAAGCCCTCAAGAGTGGGCCCAGATGGAAGGGCCAGGCTCCTCATGGGGTGGAATGGCAACTGATAGGGGGAAAGGCAGCAAATAATGATCTGACCATGGCACAGGCCAGGAAAGCATTTTCCCAACCCTCAGATTAAAAGCCCATGGATGTGGAGGAAAATACCAGGTCCAGGGTATGCCCACCACTATGGGTTGGGCCGATGACATGTTGGGACAAGTTCATGGAGGCCATGGACTCCATGAAGTCCATACCCACTTCAGACAGCCCATGCCCAGCATGCATGTTGAACTCCCGGACCACCAAAACTCAGGAGGACACCATCAATGCTGCTGTGATAAATTTAGAGAGCTCTGGAAGGGAAAGTGCAGGGTCACAAGGAGCTGATCGACCAATCATTCCAACCCTGGGCACACCAATGCCACGGATTTGCTGACATGAAAAGATTCCCTATGAACAATGGCCACCCCACCTGCACCCCTGAGCCTCTGACCTACCCAGATGCTATTAGTTTCAGGATTATTTTTTTTTAAAAACAACAGACCTGAGTCAGAATGTTAATCCATTTGTGTCTGTGCTCCTGTCATGGTTTGTGTGTGTCTGTTAGACATGCTATTGTCCAGTCATAAGTACACTAAACTCTTAGATTTTTGCATTTTGAATGAATAAATAAATAGGTAGCAATTACTTTCCACATGGGTCATGTCTGTGAAGATTCTCAGTCATCCAGGTGAGTTTATCTGGAAGTTGAGTCATGGCAACTGGACTTCTTTATCTTGAGAGATTGAAACGTTTCGCTGCTCATCCAAGCAGCTTTGTCAGTCTGAGGGAAGTTAGTGGTGATGATTCCTCCATTTTATAGTTCACTTTGACCTCATGTCACCCTGGTCTGAAATAGGCTCATAAATTGGACAATGGCCTGAATAGGGTCATTAGCTAGACAATAGCCTGAATAGGTTTATAGTTGGACCATGATCTGAATAGGCTCGTTAGGTGGAAAAAGGCCTAGGGTGTGTGAAAGTTCCACCTATGCAATCTTTCCCAATACCCATTAAGTATGGGTCATTAGCTATGGTCTTGCTGGTGGGCATGTAAAGTGCTTCTGATTTGATTGGGAAAATCATAAGTATAGCTGTAAAGTAGAAAGGTTCCTTTATCAGAGGATGTACCTATCCTTGACATTCACTACAAACAATGAAATACTTTAACAGCAGTTTACAAAATACATGGGCAGAGCAGGGGGCTGCAGCTTTTGTGTCATCCCTCTCTATTGAAATAAAGTCACTCTTACTAGAGAGGCTATTTCAAGTCAGCTCATCACTATAAAAACTACCAAAAAGTAAGACATGTTTCTGGAGGGTTCTTTTCCAGCAGCTGTAGATTATCATTGTGTTTCCAGGGCCCCCAGATTCTACACTGTTTGCAGAATATTTGAATGATTAGATCAGGGCAAACAGCGCTCCCCTGAGCAATCTGCTGGCCCAGGCAGTTGCTTCTCTGGAAATCCAGTTTGACTTTGGCAGCTGGATTTTCAATAGGAGTGATTTCCGATATCATTCTGAATCCCTTACTGGCTTGCTATATTGGCAGGTTCCTGCACACCCACCCACATAGTATAAAATGACTTTAGGACATTGAGGGGAAAGCCCCTGTCCCCTCTTACCCCATGACTGAAACCCAATATCAATGCTACGATCCATTGCATGTTTACCAGATGCAACCAGCACACAGATTGCTTCCAGCTAATTGAGTACAATGCTGTAGCCCAAAGAATTTACATGAAAACCACCTGGTGTGGATCTGAGCCTTATGACTATAGCCACATGTACCATAAAGCACACACTGTTTTTTTTCCATGGATACAGACAAGATGCTGCATCTTGCATTGTTCATCTGGGTTCTAACAGGGACTGCTGTAGGACCAAGGGTACATGCAGTACAGCTACACTGGATGTAGAGAAATTCAGACTAACCAGATTTCAAAATATCAGGGAAAACATGCTAAATGTTAGAGCAGTATGGCAATGGAACCAATTGCCTGCAGAAATGGTGATTGCCCCAGTGCTGCACTGAAGACAAATTTAGACAACCACTTGGCAGGTATCCTTTGATTTGTACTCCTGCCTTGGGCAAAGGGTTGGTATTGATGGCCCTGTAGGCCCCATCTAACCACGATTTTTGATACCTCTGCAAAGTTCACCAAGAGGATAAGAGCATGCCCTCTAAATTTTGCCAAAGCTTGGACTGGTTACTTTGTGAGTGCACGAGGCTTGGGATCAATCTACAGTACCAACATGGCCAGTGGTTTGAAAGCCATTTCCTGGACAGCAGACCCATCATGGAAGTAGAATGGCTATTGACTGAGCACCAGTGTGCCACTTAATGGGCTGCATTTGTTTAGAAACAGGAGGTTCCATACTGCAGGTACAGGGACCCAAGGGGCACTTTCCTCAAAGGAATCCTAAATATATTTATTATTTAAATGGACACAGATACTCTGTGTGGTAGTGATGTGCACCATGGGTGTAAATAAAGCTAACATATCAACTATGCAGATACCTCCTCCCTTCTGGAAAAAAAAAGTCTGGAAAGCATTAACAGGGGCTTCTTGGTAGCCAGTTCTCCATGAAGTGGATTTGTGGCGCCCCTGCAACCCGCACCCTGGTTGAACGCATTGTGCAACCACGTGGGGAAGCCATGCCACAGCAGCTACATGTAAACTGGAACTATTTGTGTGAAGCAGCAGGAAAGAGAGAGCATGATTGAACACTAAAAGGGATCTGGGAAGCAGCACATTGGAAAAAATTAATCCTGCAGCACCATCGTCATAGGGCTCTTGGTACTGAAAATGGAGGAATGCCTACAACCAGGCTTGCACAAAAACATCTGATTGCCTACAGGAGGGGGATGAGTGAGAAAAAATCAACAGTCTTGGACTTAGTTGTGTAGCTATAGTTAGCAGACATCAGGCTTCTCTATCAGACATGAACTTTCTTTAGTAAATACTTCCTCTTATCAGATCCTAAGCAGCCTAAAAGCCAGCAATGGAATCTGCCATTGGCAAATTATACACATTACTGTATATTGTGGCTGCTTGCCTACAAGGCATTGTGATGGGGGTTGACTTGCACTAATTTCAGTATAGGATAGCACCAACCCTTCTCTTAGGCAGACTGAGGCAGCTGCCTTGGGCAAGTAGATCTTGAACATCAAACCAGCTAATGTTTCTTTATGTAATCTTAGTATTTACAGTAATGTATTGGCTTGTAACCTTTTCAGACTTTACAGACAGACAGAGTTCCTGTAGTCATGGTGCTCTGATGAGGTGCTCCATGCAATGTGACAGACCCCTGACCAAATCACTGGGGCTGGAATTCCATGGCCATAAATACGGAATAGGATATTGGTGACTGAGAAATGTCCTGCCTTCTATGACAAAAAATGTCTTGCCTTGCTTGGAGTACTGAGCCTTCTGTTTGGGGCATTTGCCATTCTCTCCCAGGCAACATAATCTCCTGGGCCAGCCTTGCTACCCCAGCACAGTTGAATTCTAGCTCTTGAACAGCGCAAGCAATTTAAGCAGCACAAACCTCAAGCTCTGTCCTTTGGCTGCAATGGAATGCCAGCATCATTCTACTGGGTTGTTTTTCCATTGACCAGGCAGCAGCATTAACAAAATAATGCTTTGGAGGAGAGCTCTCTGAATAAACACCAACACAACCAGGGCACAGGCCATGCCTGTTCGACTGGCACTAGCCTCTACCCTTATCCACGGCCCCAAGCAAGGGTAGAGAAACAGTGAAGTAAGAGAAACATCAGTGTGGCTCTAACACAGGTCCAAGATATCGAGAGAGGGTAGCAATATCTGTTGTGACAAAACTTTCAAAGAGCCTGGGGTCATCTCAAATATGAACATATCATTCCTTTCCCACCATCTTTGAAGGGCAGAGTGGGAAGGGACCCCATGGGTCATCAAGTCTACCCCTTGTCAAGGAAGCACAGTGGGGTATCAAACTACCAACCTCAGGCTCCACAGCCAGAAACCTAAATTACCATGTTCAAGGAATGCCAATAGGATGGAGTATGAACTAAGGCTTAGGACAGTGATGGCGAACCTATGGCACGGGAGCCAAAGGTGGCACTCGGAGCCCTTTCTGTGGGCACCTGACATCGCCCCTTCATAGCCACCTGTATACAGGTTAAAATTACTGTACTGGCACTTTGCAAAAAAAAAAAAAAACAACATAGTAGGTTTTGAATTGCAGTTTGGGCACTTGGTCTCTAAAAGGTTCGCCATCACTGGCTTAGGAGGTGAATTGGCTTCCAGTTCCTATTCAGCTCAGCTGTGGAAATGTACTTTTGGGAAGGCTGGCATTGATGAAGCCACTCATTAAACATCTCACAATGCCTGAAAACTGTATTGCAGTCCATGTAAGTAGAATGTGACTTGAGGGGACATGGGGAAGAACAGGTGCTTTCACAGACTGCAGCCTCCTCCTCCTCTTCCAGATACAGGGGATGAAAGATGCAAATGAGCACCAAAAGCTAGCTCATCCCCCAGGTTCAATGACATCCTGGGATGTCATTTCTGGATCTTCAGAGCCTATATTGGGTCCCAATGGATGCTCCAAGCAGAGTGGTGCAACTATGAACTGCAGCACAGAGTGCAATGCATGCGGGGACCACAAAGGCAGTGCAGTGGAACAGCTGGGATGAACGAGGACTTCGGTTGGCCCTTGAAGCCTGCAGAAAAAGGTCCCCGCCAGCACCTCTCACCCATCCCAACAGCCTCCACCCGCGCTCTTTTGACAGGCCTCTGGCGGCAAAAGCCACCAACTGGCAAGGAGGATGAGGGGAAAGAGGAGATGCTGTGAGAAAGCATGGCCCACCAGAGGCTCTTGGTTCTCTTAGCTAAAATAACCTAAGCAACCAAGCTTGCTTAGCTTATTAGCTTGCCATGTGTGGTTTTGTTCCTGAGTAGGCAGCAGGAGACATGGAGCCAAAAGCCTTAACAAGAGAGGAGGGGGAGAGAGAGAGAGATGGTGGCTGCAGGGTTCTGCCATGTATATTTTTATCCTGTATAAATATAGACACATGAGTTGCTGTACGCAGAATGGCAGCCACCAAGGGGATACCAACAATGACCATACCCCCCCCCCAACACCGTATCTATAGGGAAACACAGGGCAAAAGGCAGAGTGAGGGGTGGGACGAACTCGGAAACGTTGGGGGGGGGGTACAGATTCTAGAAAACACAGACACCCGGAATTTGCCCTTTCCGCCACCCCCTGAAAAAGAGAGAATAATGTCTCCAAGATCTGGATTTTGTTGGGGGGGGGGGATGAAAACAGAAAGAGGGCGCCTCGCCAATTCTGAACGTGGCAAGCGCAACAGCAGCGAGTTGTCCTAATGGTTTGATTTATAAGCAGGATCATAAAAATCCCATTAGGCTTCTCATTGAGAAAAACAGAGCGCGAAAGCGAGAGGCAGCCAGGAGGTGAGGGGGAGAGAGGGAGGGAGCCAGAGAGCCCGCACGTGTGTCACTGAGGCAAGCATTGACGCAGGCAGCTCTGACGTCAGCAGCCCCGGCAGGGATGAGACAGGGTGAATGGAACGAGGCGGACGGGGGGAAGGGGAGGGGAGGGGAGGGGGGAAAGAGAGAGCGGAGGCCGAAGGCGAGCAGCCGCCTCTCCATTCACTCCCGCAGTCGAGGCAACTTCGCCTCGGCGCCCCCGCCCTCCCAGCGCGTGCTCTCTCTCTCTCTCTCTGGCTCTCGCGCCCGCCCGCGCTTTTTTTTTAATCAATGGGCCAGGCACGGCGCGAGGGGCGCGGGTCCCGCCGCCGCTCTTAGCTTGTTCCCGGGGTGACTGGGTGGGTGGGTGGCTGGCTGCGTGGGTGGGGTGCGTGTGGTCCACGTGAAGAAAGTGGAGGTCTAGGTACAGAAATGAAGCGGGGCGGGGCGGGGAGGGGTGTGTGTGTGTGTGGAGGGGGAGGAGAGATGCCAGCCGCCAGCTTCGGGTCCAGCCTGGCTTTCATGAATGAAAGCCACCGGTTCCACTAGGGAGAGCGGCGCGCGAGAGGCAGGCAGCTGCCGCGGGTCGTCAGGCAGGAAACAGACAAGCCCCCACGAATACCTTGATCGCCATGGGACCACGTATATGGTAGCTGGAGGTGTGATGAGAATTGCAAGCCAAAGAAGTAGCATTTCTCATCTCTGGCCTCAAATGCTGCCCACCCCGTCCCCAAATAATCCCAGCTCCCCCTAAGAGGCTAAATATGCACAATCGACATTACAGGACATCTTTAGGCAGGACTGCACATCCCCCAGGGCACCTTGATAATGCTGGAGGTGCGGGAAAGGTGTGCCCTTCAAACTAGGATGGACTGCTGCCATCACCATCATCTTTCATCATTGGCTATGGTGGCCAGGGTTGATGGGAGCTGCAATCCAAACCGCTCTGGAGGGGTGCAGATCCGCCAACTGGACAAAATGGACAACCAGTTTGCAAAGGCTCCCTCCATCCTACTCCATCTTAACAATTCTTACAAGAGGAAATCCAGGATATTTTTTTTGCTACCTCTAGGTTTTTTTTTTAAGGGAAATGCACAGGATCACAGCTGCTGCCCAACTTATTTTGGTGCCTGAGGAAGAAAGTCCCACAAGCCTCTCTTCCCTCCACTGGAAGGAAGAAGAAGGGAAAAAAAAACCCTATGAAAATAAATGAAACAACAGAATCTGCTAACCTCTCTCCAAATCTGCTGCCTCGCACCTGCCTCCTGCTAGGCCCAGCCCTCACGTTTCTGCCTGTGATGCTAACAGGGGCTTTTGAACATTACACACAAACAATTTGTGGAAGATGTTAATTGCATTCACTGGGGGGGGTGGGGGGGGTCCTAATACAAATTCGAAGAGAAACAGAACATGCCTTTCTGTCTGTAAAGGTCTTCTGCTCTCATGCCAGGCTGATCCAAGCACAAACCCACACATAGCTCATGCGTGAAAGATCATTATGCATGCTGTAAATAACTTGGGGGAGGTGGGGTGAGAGAGAGGCTCAAAGGCACTTTTAATGTCACATCAAAATAGTTATAGGACATTTTCACGTGTTACCCTGTTCTTTAAATTGGCCTCTAAGGTAACTGCAATGTTGGGTATCAAGTCAATGCAGTTTCCCTTCCTGGTGTTTTTGGCACATGAACAGTACACCTACGTGGCACAAGGAGAACAACGGAGGGGCTCAAGGGTGCCTTTAAATGTCATATGTGGAAAGCAGCCAGACAACAACGCTGCAGCCGTGGCTAAGAAGCAAAAGCAAACAAAGAGGAGAACCACAAGGGATCCAATGTGAGTGAAGGGAACAGGCAGCTGTAGGGAGTATTAAGGCTGCCATAAACCTGCACACACCAGGAGCTGCTTTGAGACCATGCTGGTATCCTGCTCATTTGCACCATAGCCCTATGAAATATGAGTGTGCCTAAAGACCCAGATGTGATTCTGTGCCTCTGTTTTTTTTAAGGATACCATTATAGGCTGCACGGCTTCCCTCCCTTATATTTCAAAGGATCTATGATCAGACCCCACCTGGAGTACTGTGTCCAGTTCTGTGCGCCTCAGTTTAAAAAGGATGTTGACAACCTCAAGCAGGTGCAGAGGAGGGCGACCAGGTTGGTTGAGGGTCTGGAGGAAATGTCTTATGAGGAACAGCTTAGGGAACTGGGAATGTTTAGCCTCTCTAAAAGAAGGCTGAGGGGAATATGATAGCTATGTTTAAATATTTGAAAGGATCTCATATTGAAGAGGGAACAGGTTTGTTTTCCATGGGTTCAGAGACTAGGACTCGAGGCAATGGTTTCAAACTACAGGAAAAGAGATTCCATTTCAACATTAGGAAGAACTTCATGACAGTTAGAGCTGTTCGGCAGTGGAATATGCTGCCACAAAGGGTGGTGGAGTCTCCTTCTTTGGAGGTTTTTAAGCAGAGGCTGGATGGCCATCTGTCGAAAATATTGTGATGGGGTTCCTGCATGGCAGGGGGTTGGACTAGATGGCCCTCGAGGTCTCTTCCAACTCTATGATTCTATGAGGATACCAAGCAAGAGCACCCACATACCTAAAAGCAGTGGCGTAGCTAGGGTTTTTAGCACCTGGGGGACAACGTCAGTTGTTGCGCCCCCTCCTGTTAAGTGCTGGACTCACATCAGCAGCCTTCTTCTAGGCCAGCATGAACCAGTGTATTTTAAATCAGGGCCTGTTTAAAAAAAACAGATTATTGAAATCAAGAGTGGATCCTCCTGATTGCATGTGATTTTGGCATGGGATCCTTCCCAAATCACCATCAAATCATACATCTCATTAATGTCCAAAAACTGCACATTAATAATCATGGGTACTCCAGTGCATGGCCATGAAGTGGCGCAAAAACATGGATCCACAGCATGGACCCCCCTGATTTCACATCATAGGCCCCATCTGTGCCCAGAGATTGCACCAAAAATTCATGGGTCCAACAGCACATGGCTCCATAGTGTCACAAAAATATGGATCTGCAGCACGGATCCTCATGGATCTACCTGATTTTACCACCCACAAACCACTCTCCTATCGTAGGCCCCATCTCTGCCCACAGATTGCACACCAAAAATCACAGGTCTGTTAGCACATGGGCGAATCCACATGGATATAACTTATTTTTATTCAGAATTGCTCCCAAACCACTCTCCCATCATAGGCCCCATCTCTGCCCATGACTGAATGCCAGGAATCATGGGTTCATCAGCACATGGATCCTCAGTGGCACACAAAAATATGGATCCAAGGCATGTATCCAACCAGCTTTATATTTATTATCAAGTGCTGTGTTATATTAACAACCACAGATATCATTTTGACATTCTACTAGCACCAGCTTCTTTACCCTTCTGCAAGCATCACAGAATCCCAGAGCATCTGAGAGGTAGATCACTTGTACAACATGGCCATATTTAATGCTTTTGCACCACTGCAGAGCCATGCGTTGATGGAACCCTGATTTTGGATGTCCAATCTGTGTGTAAAGATGGATTCTAAGATGTGAAATTGGTTTTGGGGTGCTCCTGGATAAAAATTAGTTAGATCAATGTGGATCTGTGCCTTGGATCCATGTTTTTGTACCACTGCAGAGTCATGTGCTGATGGACCCATGACTTTTGGTATGTAATCTGTAGACATAGGCTGTATATGTTATAGTGGTTTTATCATGTTCCAATGTAAAAATCATATGAAATCAGATGATCTGTGTGATTAATCCATGTTTTTGTGCCACTACGGACCTATGCGGTGGAGGATGCATGATTATTATTGTGTAATATTTTGTTGTTGTTGTTCAGTCGTTCAGTCGTGTCCGACTCTTCGTGACCCCATCTAATATTTAGACATGAATGAAAAACCCCTGCTTTTCAACCTCTTCATAAATGATCTAGAAGTAGTAGTAAATAGCAAGGTAGCCAAATTTGCCAACAACACAAAATTATACAGGGAGTAAAAACTGAGAGAGATTGTGAGGAGCTCCAGAAGGATCTATTGATACTGGGGAAATGGGCAAATCAGTGGCAAAGAGCTTCAACATTAGCAAGTGCAGAGTGATGCATGTTGAGGCAAAACACCCCAATTACATTTATCAACTGATGGGGACTGAACTCTCTGCAACAAACCAGGAAAGGGACCTTGGTGTCCTGGTGGACAATTCAATGAAGGTGCCAACGCAGTGTGCCGCAGCAGTGAAAAAAAGCAAACTCAATGCTAGGGATCATTAGGAAGGGGATAGACAATAAGTCAGCAAGTGTCCTTTTGTATCTATGGTGAGGCCCCATCTGGAGTACTGTGTACAGTTCTGGTCACCGTACCTCCAGAAGGATATTATGGAAATGGAAAAATTGCAGAGAAGGGCAACGAGAATGCTTAGGGGACTGGAACACCTTCCTTAACACCTGAGGCTGCAACGGCTGGGTCTCTTCACTCTTGAATGACGGCACCTAAAAGGTGACCTGATTGAAGTTTATAAAATCATACATGGTGTGGACAAAGTAGATAAGGCAAAACTGTTTTCCCTATCGCACAGCGCTAGAACTAGGGGGCAGTCCATGAAACTTTTGAGAGCTAGATTTCAAACAAATAATAGAAAGTACCTTTTCACCCAGAGGATCACTGGTCTGTGGAACTCCCTGCCAGAAGAAGTGGTGACAGCTGTTAGCCTTGACAGCTTTAAGAAAGGATTGGACAAGTTCATGGCGAACAAGGGGATCAATGGTGATCATTATGGATGCCTAAGGACAACCTCTGGGTTGGAGAGATAGGCAGGATATCTCTCAATACCATTTGCAGGATATCTTAAGCAGGTGAAGATATCTTCTTGGAATACCCTGAAGCAAATGGTGAGCCACTGTGTGAGACAGAATGCTGGAGTGGATGGCCTGTGGCCTGTTCTAGCAAGGCTATTCTTATGTTCTTATTTTAAGGGCCACATAGACAGGTGGAGAGGACACATGCATGCATAGGGCAGTGAAGAGTGGTACTATGACACTCTCTCTCTCTCTCTCTCTCTCTCTCTCTCTCTCTCTCTCTCTCTCTCTCTCTCTCTCTCTCTCTCTCTTTCACACACACACACACACACACACACACACACACACACACACACACACACACACACACACATTCTCTCTCTCTGCAACAAACCAGGAAAGGGTTTTCTGACAAAAGAGGAACATGTATGTTTTGAAGAAGAGCTAAGTGAAGAGGAGGGGTGTGTGTGTGTGTGTGTGTGTGTGTGTGTGTGTGTGTGTGTGTGTGTGTGTGTGTGTGTGTGTGTGTGTGTGTGTGTCCTATGCCCCTTTGGAGGACTGGGTTGTGGAATTCAATCCCTGATGTAGCTTTACAACATAAGTCCTGCTGTCTTCTGTCTCATCCAAGACAGATGTGCCTGGCAAAATTCATCTTGCCAGGAACTTTATATCTAAGATTAACCTCCTGGCAAACCCCATCTTGTCATATTTGTACTTTGGGTACATGTCTTGAAGAAGTGGTCTATAGGTAGTGCTTTCAGTGGTGGTGAATCTTTGGCACTCCAGATGTTTCGGACCACAACTCCTACAGTCCTTTGTCTTTGGCAATACTGGCTTGGAATTCTGGGAGTTGTGGTCCAAAACATCTGCAGTGCCGAAGTTTGGCCACCATAGCCTATTCTTGCATTTATACTTTGATGTGACCCCACAGCTCCCCCATTTTATTTCATTGTTTTTAAGGGATGCCTTTTGCCTTTGATCCAGTTCCAACACACTGCTCTGGGAACACAAGAAGCAGGCATCGAGACACCTAACCTCAGGCATGCAGAGTTTAGGAATGCCAAATTATCCACACATCCATCCACGCCAAGAATTCACCCCATTCTTCATTTAGAAAAGCTCACATAGACGTTGTCAGTGATCAAAACAAGAATGAAAACAGAAATACAAAAGTGTGTGTGTGTGTGTGTGTGTGTGTGCGCGCGCACATGCGTTTGTGTGTGTGTGTGTGTGTGAGTGTGTGTGTGAGAGTGAGAGAGAGAGAGATGAACATACAAAGACAAGCAGTACAAGCTGATTGCTGTAGAATATTGGGGTGGGTGGGGTGGGGTGGAAGGCAAAAGGATAGTTATGTTAGATTGTGGCTGAAAAGTCTTGTGAGAGGTATCACATGGAACACAACATATTTGCAAACAACACAAGACCATAGGTCAAGATATTCCAAACAAGGGAGAAAGAGTTTTGAAGTGTTTCTGAACTGCAGATTCCACTGCTCCCAAAAAATTAAAAACAAAACCAAAAAATAATAAAAAAAACACAAAAAAAATAATTTAAAAAAAAAAAAAAACAAAAAAAAAATTAAAAAAAACAAAAAAACTTTTTTTCCTTATTGGACTGTGTCCTCTGTTAAGAAAGAAGTTGGAAAGGAGATGGAAAACATAGAAGGATTGCCAGCTGAAAATGATCACGTGCAGATACCCCATGAAATGCCAATTTCATGGCTCAAGGCCATGTTAAAAGTGCAGTTCAGAGCCAACCTTCCTCTTAAAAATAGTAAGCAACTTCTAGGGAGGAGGCGTCTGTAAACACAATGAGCCTTAATTCATTTGGGATCATGCCTCCGTCCTGTCCCGTTCCCCACCACAAAAAAACCCCTCTTAGCATTAAAGTAGGGGCAGCTTACAGCTGATGGAACAAAACACTGCTCCCCCCCCCAATTACTACAATGACTGAGAGGGTCAGGGAAATTGGTGGGGTGGTGATGCCATCTTCCTTGCTAATTAAAATGTCCAGGTACCTTGACTCTGCAAACTCCGGCTCTGCCATGCCACTAACCAACTGTAAAAGGCCCACAGGACCCAATTCACGTTCACACAAAGGACTTTCTCTGAGGTCCATGTCCTGTGTTACTAATAAATTGTGCAGATGAAACCCATGTTCAATTACAAATTGCAGGGCAAAGCAAGCTAAATACATGAGTAAAACATAGGTGGTGACAAAGAGATAGCTTTCCCGTTCCCACTTCTGCAAAAAGAGTGATAAGCATAGGCTCAACTCCAGGGGTTCTCAGCCTTGGATAACCCAGAGGTTCTTGGACCACAGTTCCTAGAAGCCTTCTCCACCAGCTGCACTTGCTGGGGTTTCTGGGAGTGGCAGTCCAGGAAGACCTGGGTTAACCAAGAATAGGAATCACAGCTCTAGCCTAATAATGACCTGTAAACCCAGGGTTAGGAGAGCTTTGAGGATGGTTGGCAAGAAGAAGCATCTCACATAATTTGACAGATCAGCCACTTGGCATGCTGTCACAATCACATTGTAGTCCAAATAATAACTTTTCCAAAGTTTCTGGGAAGTAAAATTGAAATGGGATGCATTTTAACAAGGAGCAAACACTGGAACATAAAGTCTTCCTTAGGGTACCTGCCAACCATAGCTTTGGCTGCTGGCGGTAGCAGCCGAACAGGACGTGGAAGGAGACATCTGTCTAAGGCAGTGATGGCAAACCTTTTAAAGACCGAGTGCCCAAACTGCGATTCAAAACCCACTAATTTTTTTGCAAAGCGCCAATACAGAAATTTAACCTGAATACAGGTGGTGGTGAAGAGGTGATGCCGGATGTCCACAGAAAGGGCTCCGAGTGCCACCTTTGGCACCCGTGCCATAGGTTCACCAACACTGGTCAAAGGTAGCACTTCTACAGATTCTACCAGCTAAGACATTATCCTAAATTAAAATTGGAGGCACAATGGAATTCAAGACCTGAAAAGACGTAGGCTTTAGATTGCATAAGAACAATTAACAGTCTGCCTTCAGGACAACCATCCATGGTGTTGCTTTTCTGGGCAGTCTCTAGGTGTGGGCATGTTTCCTCCGAGGGCAGGTAATTCCTAGCTACAACCTTTTTGCATAGAATTGGGAGAAGTTGATGAGGATAAGACACACAGACTATAGAGACATTGGGAGATTACCTGCCCTCCAGAAAAGTGGGCCAGAGGAAAACCAGACTAAATCTTGCATTAAGGTCATCTCACTAGTCTGGGCCACTTTTCAGCTCCATCCGTCAGTCTTAAATGGTTTATGTTTGATTTTACTGTCCTGTGCAACAGGGCTAAATAGCTTTCTTATGCCTGTCCAAAACAAAGAACAAGGATTGTTTGGCACGGTTACGTGTCTGTCTTGTCTGGATTTTAAATTTTATGCCCTTTATAGCATGGTGCAGTCAGTTCTGCCAAGCCAATAAATAATGTCATGAATGGCTCTTTGTAAGCACAACTGACAGGTTGGGCTGACACCACCTTTCTGATGAAAAATAAAGTGTTTGCAAATTGAGCTGTGTTTATGGAAGGTCCTTGATCATGAAGCAAAAGGGAGAAGGGTAAGCATCAAAGTAGTGATGATAGCTATACAGTATATTATTATTACTTCCAGGATCAAAGCCCTCTCCTTCTCCATAACAGTTTGTGGGCACTGGGGAACATGAGCAGAAAGACACTTTTGCACTCATGTGCTGCTTGTGGGCTTCTCATAGGGATCTGCTGTAAAAAGCAGCCTGCTGCATTAAGGAGACTTTTTCGTCTGGTTCAGCAGAACTTCTTATGTATTAATTGAACCAAAATCAATTGCAAAACCTTTGTCTCCAGATTAAAGGCTGCAAAGACTTCAGCTGCTTGCCCTGCAGCCTACACTTAATAATTCAGGGCTTATTTCTGAAAACAGTGGTTTCAGAGCTTGGGAACGTACCTTCTGGACATCAGTGCCTATACAGCCTACGGGGATTCTGGGAACCACAGTCTGCAGAGCAACTCCATCCAACCTCTGAATAAGCTTGAGGCTGTGCTGGTATGGATGTGTTCATAGGTCTTAGATACATTTCTTCCTTGGTGCACTGGTTATCTCCACTCAGTGGAAATCACTGGAAGCCTTGTTCATTGGAAGCTTGGCTCCACGCACATTCCATTCAACTACAGGGTTGGCACCAGATAGCCTGGACTATGTGTCTTACCTTCTGGACTTGTCGGTGTGCTTGTTTTTTGGTCTAACTCAAAGTGTTGGTTTTGAGTTGGTCCAGAACTGCAGCATCTGAAGGACCACTTCTTTCTTTATGAGCTGGTCTGCACATTCTAATTGCCAGCACAGGGCTTCCTCTTGGTTGTGAAGTTATGTTTGATAGCAGTGGGGAACAACTTGCCAAAATTACATGTTTGATGCTCAGAAAAGTTATTATTTCGAATGAGTGCTCTCAGAATTTGTTTTAATCATTATGTCATGCCTTCCCCCCCCAAAGAGAATGCTTCCAAACATGTGGACAAAGGTGAGGAATTTCCCAATTGTCATACAAAGACCTTGAAACTTCTTTCACCAAACAGTTCTTTTCTCTGCTCCTCATTGCTCTTCTTGCCATCATGTTTAAAAAAGAAACAATGACAACATTGTTTTTATAGTGGTGTTGGTATTTAAGGCCTGACTTCACAACCTGGCCTAAGTTACTCTCTTGAAGTAAGAGTTCTGAAGTTGAGTCATGACAACTGGACTTCTTTTCTTGAGAGATTGAAATGTTTCACTACTCATCCAAGCAGGTTCGTTAGTCTGAGGAAATTTAGTGATGAGTCCTCCATTTTATAGTTCACCTTATTTATTTATTTATTCATTCATTCGTTCATTCATTTTTATACTGCCCGTCTTCCCAAAGGAACTCCGGGCGGTGAACAAAAAGGGCAAGACAGACCCAAAAGGAACAATACATCAATTGAAAAGAAAAGAAAAAACAAAAAATAATAACTTAAAATATAGTATGTAGTATAAAACAACTCAACAAAGGAGTCGAAAAATCATCGGCAAGACGGCGGGGAAAAACAAAAGAAAAACTAAACCAGGTCGCGAAATGCCTCTCTGAAAAGCAAGGTTTTTAATGCTTTTTTGAAGGTGGGCAGGGACTGTGCAAGGCACAACTCACTCGGAAGATGGTTCCAAAGCAAGGGGCCAGCCACCGAGAAGGCACGGTTATGGGTGACTGATTTCCACGCCTCCCTAGGCGTGGCCATTCGGAGTGAGAGCGCCTGATTTTACACACCCCTGGTCTGAACAATGACACCTACAAATCTATTCAGGCTATAACGGATTGGGCCGATTGCAGGTGCCCTCTACAATGAATTAACCACAGCCAATTAATGCAGGAAACTGGAGATTGAAGCCCATGTGGGTTTTTTTGTTGTCTCCCTGCCTGTCTGCTGTATTGCTTCCAAACTTACCAGAATAACTTGTAAGGCACCACCATTTAGCTAATAGGAATTACACAGGAATATAACTCTTACTTCAAAATAACAAAGCATGGTTCCTTCCCTAACCATGAGGCAAAAGCCACCCTCTCTAAGTTTCTAAACTAAATCTCAAAGCATCAGTATATCTTGCAGCCATAAAATCCATTTGAAAAAAGTCCCATCTTCTCTCTGTCACAGACTGTTCAGACTATGGGAAAACAGTCACATGTTGCTTCTTGGACCAACCAGGTTTCACTTGCCTCTGACTGGAATGTTCATTTAGCCATTGTTTACATTTGCACCTAAGATAAGCTTCACTACTAGAGATGGGCGCAAAATGAATTTTTAATTTTAAATGAATTTTTAATTTGTTTTTTTATTCATTATTCATTTTGCGAGCTAACAAAATGAATAACGGAGCAAACCATCAAAGAAAAACGAAACAAAATGAAACTGAAATTTCCATTTTGTTCACTTCCTTTTTTCATTTGGGGACATGTCACTTGCCTTCCCACTGCATCGGTCTCTTTGCTTCAGTGGTGCTGGAAATTAAAATTAAAAATTAAAAAATGGCACTGCCCCAGCCTTCCAGGGAAGCAAGCACCTCTCAGCTGTGAAGGGAAAAACAAAAACAAAACAAGCCTGGCATTAGGGCTGTAAAATAAAAAAAAAATGCCAACCTGGCTGGGGAGCCACATGGTCGGCACTGTAAAGTGTTTTTTAAATTTTTTTTTAAAAAGCACTGACCCAACCCCAGGGGCTGCGTGGTCGGTGCTGTAAATTTTTTTAAAAATAAAAAAATAAAAAAATGGTCTGCCCCAGCTGTGGGGAAGCAAGCTTGAGAGGTGCTGGCACCAAGCCAGCTCCTCTCTGCTGTGAAGAAAAAAGATCCCCAGCATCAGGGACTTTTAAAATATATATAAAAAACAAAAAAAAAAAAAAATGCTGACCCAGCATGGTTGGCAAGATAAATTAAAGAAAAAAATAAAAACAGGACCAACCCAGCCCCGGGAGCCACATGGTTGGCGCTTGAAAATTAAAAAAATAATAATAAAAAATTTAAAAATTGTGCCCGCCGGCTGGCCCCAACAAAAAGAAAAAGAAAAAAAGAAAGAAAAAAACCTAGGTCTGGCCCATGGGCCAGCAGGTCCCAGGCGAACCAGAAGTTAAAACAAAACAAAACCATGCAAACATATTGTTTTTTTAAAAAAGGAGGATGCAGGGAAGCAAGTGCCTCTAAAAATGGCGTGCCCCGGCTGCAGGGAAGGAAGCTTGAGAGGCACAGTGCCTCTCAGCTGTGAAAAAAAGAAAAGTCCTCGGAAAAATAAAAATAAAAAAATTAAAAAATATATTAAGAACTGCCAACCCAGCCTGGGAGCGGCAGAGAAACAAAAAGTAAAAAACAGTGGGGGGGGGGGGACCAAAACGAAATGAAACAAAATACAAAATGAATTTGTTTAAAGAAAAATCATTTCATATTAATGAACGAAATGGGGGAGAAGAATAATGAAATGAGATGCCATTTTGGAATTTTGTGTCCATCCCTATTCACTACTAAACAAAAACTGCACTTTAATATTGGCATTGTTTACTTTTGGCCTAAATAAAGGCTTCCCTACTTCTAAAATCTGTTACACAGGCCATTGTCCAACAAATGAGCCTATTCAGGCCATTTTCCAACTTATGAGCCTATTCAGGCCAGGGTGATACGAAACCTAGGTGAACTATAAATTGGAGGATTCACCACTAACTTTCCTCAGACTGATGAAGCTGCTTGGATGAAAAGCAAAATGTTTCAATCTCTCAAGAAAAGAAGTTCAGTTGCCATTACTGAACTTTCAGATAAACTCATCTGGATGACTTAGAATCTCCATAGACTCTCTTGTGGCAGGCTTTTCCTAGTTTTTTCAAAAATATCTTTTGGGAAAAAAAACATTTTCAACTGGTTTTATCCCTTGGGTTATTGATATTCTTGGTTACCATGGGTTTGGGTTTGATTTTATTTTGTAGAATGTTGGTTGGTTGGTTCTGAGCTACTTTGAACTCTATGAAGAAGGGCACAGTATAATTTTTTTAAAGCCCACAATGCATTCTTACTGTGATTCCTTCAAAAACTTTACCAAAGAGTTCAGAAGGAGGTCAATTTGCCTACTCATGCCCTTCACACCATTGTAGAACTGGCACTCCTATAGCAGGAGGTGATATTTTGATCTTTTCATGAACCTTCCAATTATCCAGAGATGCTTATGACAAGTTATTTTTAACAGCTGACAGCTGAACTCTCCAATAAAGCTCAAATTCTCCTGAGAAACTCCAACTATTGTGATGCTAGGAGAACTCAAACTCAACTCACCTTGCAGCCACTCCACCAGCCTTTTCTGAGAGCTGCAGATTGATCAGAAATACTTGTGCCAAGGGTTTAGGTAGCATTTTTGCCTTCTGAAATATTCTTCTCACTTGGCTTAGCTTGCTAAACTTCAATGAACTAGTGGCTGAAATCCTACTGGTCTTTGTGTAGGGTCTGTATTATTTGCAATGGTTAATTGTAGCTAATTGATGAGGTGCCAGAGAGGAAGAAAAATTAATTTGGGGAGCCACCAGCTGTAGACATCTATGAAATGTAAACATATGCTGTTAAAGGAATTGGGGAATTGGATAAGTTGAAAGTCTTTTGTAGGGTCAACATAAGGAGATCAGAAAAGCTAGAAGAAAACAGTTGACTCCACTGAAATAACAAGATTCTATGAGATTTGCCCCTATAAACAAGCAAACTGTGCATAGGTAGACAAATTGCTGTGTAAAGAGCTTTACTCCCTGAAAGCTTTGGAATACTTGGGCATTGTTCTATGCCAGGGGTGCCCGAACTTTTTGTAAGGAGGGCCAGATTTGGTGGCTGAAAATATTTCAGGGGCCGGTTGCTCCCCGACCCTGCCACCCCACTGCAAGCCCCACCCACTGACTCCTTGCAACCCCACCCGCAGGAAGGAAGGCGGGGACCAAGGGAGGGAGGGAGGAAGGTGGAAACCAAGAGAGGAAGGAAGGAAGGTGGGGAACAAGGAAGGGAGGGAGGGAGGTGGGGACCAAGGGAGGGAGGAAAGAAGGAAGGTGGGGACCAAAGGAAGCACAGGGAGCCGTGGCCACAGGTTGCCCCTTGGAAGAGGCGATCTGTGCGACCTTGCACCCCCAAAGCTCCCCAGCAGTGGCGACGGCTTGCCCGCCAGCCCACCCCAAAGCTCCTTGGCGGTGGCAGAGGCCCGCTGGCCTGCCCACCCCCACACATTCTTTTGCAGTGCCAGTGGTGGCAGACCGCCCAGCCGCCCAAGCTTCCCAGCGGTGTCAATGTTGGCAGAAGATCTTTTTTTTAAAAAAATGGGGTGAAGGAGGGGGGAGGCACGGGCCAGCCAGCCGCAGGCCACTCAGAATGGCCTGATGGGCTGGATTTGGCCCCCGGGGCGGACTTTGTGCAGGCCTGTTCTATGCTATTACATTGTGTCTGTAGTTATAATTTTCAACAAAAAACAACAACCTACTCTCAAATTTTATCTGGCATTTTTTTCTACACTAGGTTGTATCTTGGTTTTGCATTTGGGCATATGACCAGTCATGGACCTGGGAAGTGTGCTGGCTGGCACCTTGTCATTTAGCTATATTTAGCTATGGCTAGCTATACAAATCTCACACAAACACCAGTAGGATTCTGGTCATTATTACACTATTAGGTCTGAGTGTGTGGGTGTGATTGTGAAAAGATGGTTATTATATAAACTTTGAGATGGTGGGTTACATTTCTCTCCCTCTCTGTGGGATATATTTTTGAAATGGATATCTGGAAACACAGAGGTAATGTCATGGACATGGTGATGGAATAGATTGTGATCTCTCCTAAGCTGGCTCTGAACGTTATGTCCTTTGTTCAGGTACAGAGCCCACCCTAGCTGAAACATCTAATGCCAGCACTATGGATGGTACTGCAGTTAACACATGAAAAGGATGAAGAGATATTGAACGTTGGGGCATCCCAAAGACATGCAACCAAATTGCCTTACATTGAATTAGACCGTCACAAAGCAATGTTAGGCCCCCTCTCTGTAGTCCAGCCTGCTTCAGGAGAGCATCCTTCAAACATGTTGGTGTACAACTCTCTCTCTCTCTCTGTGTGTTGTGTCGTTACAGTCGTGACTGACTCTTCATGACTCCATGTCCATGGAGTTTTCTTGGCAGGAGTACTGGAGTGGCTTGCTAGTTCCTACTCCAGGCGCCTACAGCACCTGGTATTCCCTGGAGGTCTCCCATCCAAGTACTAACCAGGGCCGACCCTGCTTAGCTTCCGAAATCAGGCGAGATCAGATGTGCTTAGGGCATCCAGGCAGCCGTACAACTCTGTACAAACCATTATAATTTCCACTGGTCATGGATGAATCAGGATGAAGGGATTTGTAGTCAGCTATCTAGCAACAGCTTCCCAGTTTCTCAAGTTGCATAATTTTTCTGAACTCTGACATTTCCTGGGTGTTTTTAGCAAAGGGGTCTCAGAGACTGGATGTAGGTCCTTATGCATAACTGTATGATGGTTAATACCAAAAAGCAAAGTTCCTAAAGCACCAGGCACTGGGCAGTGATTTAAAAGGAACAATCCATTTTGGCAGGCTCACTACCTAAAGGGATGAAAGTTCTTTCCCTAAATTGGGAGGACCATGGATTATGTGCAGTAATGTCAATGGCAATTGGCCCGCCCCCGGAGGCTCATGGACCCCCAGCAGTTCGGTGAGCTCTTCAGGGGGTTATCTGGTGGTATGACTGGCGCTCCGGCCGAGGATGTGGCTAACCTTTGGCATGAAACAGCTGTCCACACCATAGACCGGATCGCCCCTAAGTGCCTCCTCCGTTGCCGAGCCCGGCCCTCCCCTTTGTTTACCGGGGAGCTTAGGGCAATGAAGCAGGAGAGGAGGAGGCTAGAGCGCAGCTGGAGGAAAACCCGGACGGCGTTGAGTAAGGCTGCCGTTGATGCCCAGTCTAGTCACTACACCAACGCGATAAGGGAGGCTAGAACATATTTTAACTCCCTGAGAATTGCTGAGGCCTCGAACCGCCAGGCGGAGCTTTTCCGGGTGGTTCGGGACCTCAGCAATCCTAGTCTGGCTAGGCCTCCTCCTACTGATTTCAGTAGTGAGCAGTTTGCAGCCTTTTTTCGAACTAAAATAGAGGCCATCCGTGCCGGCTTTGACTCCGGTTGCAGTGGCCCTGCCCCGCCACCCCCAGTTGCTGGTCCGCCTTCGTCGCCTCGGTTGGATGCGCTTGGGCCTGTTTCTGCTGTCGAAGTCTCCAGGGCTATGGCGCATTGCCGGCCTGCCTCCACTCCTTTCGACCCTTGCCCTGCCTGGCTAATTAGAGCTGCCAGAGGGACTATGGCCGAATGGGCTTCTGTCATCGCCACCGCCTCCTTCAGCGAGGGTTTTTTTCCCCCTTGTCTGAAGGAGACGGTGGTAAAGCCCATTCTGAAAAAACCGGGCCTGGCGGTGGACGATTTATCAAACTATCGCCCAATCGCCAACGTCCCGTTCATGGGCAAGGTGATCGAGAGGGTGGTGGCGGTCCGACTGCAGTCATACCTGGAGGATCGGCAGTGCCTCGATCCTTGCCAGTCCGGATTCAGGCCCCGCCGGGGTACCGAAACAGCTTTGGTCGCCCTGCAAGATGACCTTCTCCGGGCGGCCGACAGGGGGTGCTCTACCCTGTTGGTCCTCCTGGATCTGTCAGCGGCCTTTGATACCGTCGACCACGGTATCCTGTTGGACCGGCTCTCTGAGGTCAGAATTGGAGGCACTGCTCGCAGTTGGCTCCGTTCCTTCCTGGAGGGCCGGCCACAGTACGTACAGCATGGGGGGGAGTTATCGGCCCCTTGGATCCTCCCTTGTGGGGTTCCACAGGGGTCATCTCTATCCCCCATGCTGTTTAACATCTACGTAAGGCCGCTGGCGGGGGTCATCAGGAGTTTTGGAGTCTGCTGTCATCAGTACGCTGATGACACGCAGCTCTATCTCTCCTTTACCACCTCTGCTGTGGAAGCTGTAGGGGTCCTTGACGGGTGCCTGGAGGCCGTACTGGCTTGGACCGGGGCGAACAGGCTTAAGCTCAACCCCGAGAAGACGGAGGTTATGTTCTTCGGGAGCTCGCCGTCGGGGTACGGTGGCCCCCTCCCCTGTCTGGGGGGAGTCTCCCTCCAGCTCGCGGAGAGGTTGCGGAATCTGGGTGTGCTCCTGGACCCGGCGCTTACCATGGAGTCTCAGGTGGCGTCGGTGACCAGGTCCGCCTATTACCATCTCCGTCGGATCGCCCAGATCCGCCCGTACCTCGACGCGAACTCCTTGAGAACAGTGGTCCAAGCTCTGGTGATCTCGAGGCTGGACTACTGTAACGCCCTCTACATGGGGTTGCCCTTGAATCTTCTCCGGCGTCTGCAGCGGGTACAGAACGCAGCGGCCAGGCTGGTGGCTGGTGTGCGTCGTTATGACCACATCACCCCAGCCTTGGTCTGTCTGCACTGGTTGCCCGTTGCGGCCCGGATTAGATTCAAGGTCCTGGTTTTAGTTTATAAAACCCTCCATGGCTTGGGACCAGACTACCTGGCAGAGCATATCGCTCAGTGATCAACCTCGGCCCGTCCTGTTCGGCAGGCGCGAGCGCACTTGCTCCGGGTCGCCACTCCTCGGGAAGCCCGTAGGACGAGAACTCGGACCCAGGCTTTCTCTGTGGCGGCCCCCAGCCTCTGGAATTCCATCCCCAGTGAAGTGCGCTCTGCAGAGTCCCTGCTGGCCTTCCGAAAGGCGCTAAAAACCCATCTTTTTCGGGAGGCCTTTGGCGACGCTTAATTTGCTTTTTTTGTTCTTTTTCCCGCCATCGTAACCTGCTTTATCCCCATCCTTAGTGAAGTGCCATCGGGTTTTAACTTTGTATAGCGTGATTTATTTGTTTTGTTTTGTCTTGTTTTATTACTCATTGTAATTCCGTTGGCTATTGTAGCCTCGTGTAAGCCGCTTAGAGTACATAGTAGATAAGCGGGGTATAAATTTAACAAATAAAATAAATAATAAAAATAAATAAATAATTGTGGCAACCCAGATACAGTCTTTTAGATATAAAATAATCAGAAGGTGTTTACTGGTCCTTCCTGTTTTGTACATCATAAAAAAGTAGGGGGTACAGCAAGATGCAAATTTAGAAATAATTGTTCACATTATTGGCATCGTAGGGAAGACTGCAACCAGTTATTCTGTTTAATTGCTCAGCTGAGTCTCCAGGTGCAAAATGGAGATAGGAAATGTCAGTCCTCCTGTTGCCTTTTATTCAGATGGCTCTTTAACTGGAACATGGCCTGAATGTATCCTCTATAAAACAGGAGACATGACTACCCTTTCACAAAGCTAAGTGGTCCATCCCTGTTTTCAGAAGAGGCTCCATGCCACATTTTCAAGGCCAAATCACAAGCAAGGGAGAGAGGTGATTTACCTAAGGTATCATCCACCCTCAGTTCAAACCAGAGGACCAGCCTGAGGATAGAAAAGGCTTGCTGGAGGGTTCCTCTTCCTCTTATTTCTACATGGAAAGTCACCCAGATGCATCTGTTTTGAAAATGACCACTCTGGAGCAGCTGGTGCAGCCAGGGCTGGAGCTAGGTTTTTTTGCACCCTAGGCGAGGGGTGGGGGTGGGGCGGGCAGGGAGTGGGGGAGTAGCGACGGGGGGTGGTGGGGGTGGTGGGGGGCAGCAGGCTGTCCAGCACCCTCTCTCCATTTTGGCGCCCTAGGCAACTGCCTAGTTCACCTTAATGGAAGTGCCGGCTCTGGGTGCAGCCTAATTGGAGCCCTCTGAATGATTCATTTTCAGGAACCCTCAGGCTATGGCAGGGGTGTCCAGGGGTGCCAGATTTGGTGAGGTGAAAATGTATGGGGGCTGACCATCCAGCTGCATTTGGCTCCTGGGCCGGACTTTGGACTAAGCCTCTAGGACAGTGATGGGGAACCTTTTAGAGACCGGGTGCCCAAACTGCGATTCAAAACCCACTAATATTTTTCACAAACTGCCAATACAGCAATTTAACCTGAATACAGGTGGCTGTGAAGGGGTGATGTGAGGTGCCCACGGAAAGGGCTCTGAGTGCCATCTTTGGCACCCATGCCATAGGTTCGCCAATACTGCTCTAGGACATGCAAGGAGGTGGGGAGGATGCTGCAGCAACAGAGCCAGGGGCGGGTAGGCTGGGCAGGTGACTGGGGAGATGGACGGAGGCAGGGAGGGCAGGAAAACTGTAATTCTGCAAGCTGACGTCTCCATCCAGTATGGGGAGGGGCCAGCTGGTGGGGATGCTTGACAAGCTGAGCCTATGGGGAGAAGAGGCTGCGGGGCTGCTTGAAATTTGAAAGCGGTCCACATTTGGCCCCCAGGCCTGACTTTGCTCATGCCTGGTCTATGGCTATCATGCTTCTGAACTGCAATCTATGAAGTGGGCCGTAGCTTTGCCCCCCCCCTTCTATCCTCTAAAGCAGTGGTTCCCAATCTTAGGTCCCCAGATGTTCTTGGACTGTGACTTCCAGAAATTCTAGCCAGCACATCTGGTGGCAAAGGCTTCTGGGAATTGAAGAATTCCCAGATTGGGAACCACTGGTTCTAAGGTCTAGGCACCAGCCAGACCAATGAGCCAGGCTGATGGGAGTACTACACAATAACATCTGGAGGTAGAACGAGTTCCAGAAGCCTGCTTGATGCTCTGGCCCAGAGTGATACTTATCCACTAATAATGTCTCTCCCCCGCCTACCTGAGCCCCGAGCGTGGGAGGAAGGTAATCGTGCACCGTTTAGTGTTAAGTAGCTGACGTGGGAACGCTGTCCATAAAGTGCCCTCTTGCCTTCTGCCCTCCCTCGCCTATTGACACGTGATGACTGGAGGTGTCCGGTTGCCTAAACCGGGTATATGAAGCAAAAGCGGGGCGCGGCCGGACAGAGCCTGAGAACGGGTGGGCGACTGCAGCACAAACACGCGCGTCTGCTTGCGTGCGCGTTTGGAGTCCGCGACGTGCAATGGGAGCTCTTGGGCAGAGCTGATGCGGCCGAGCGTGCTCCTATCCTGGAGCAGCCTGCTGTTGGCAGGCAGTTTCTTTGGGTTACTGAGCATCTCTCGAAGCAGCCCTTTTCAGACCACCGGCGGCGTGCGAGAAGACCGCGACTTGGCCGGCGGCGCGCTCCTGTGTGGTCGGCGACGGCTACCCTCGCCGCTTTCTTCTTGCTCCCCGCGGTTACAGCCGGCTGATCTCATAAGCTTCGTTTTCCCCGTCTGTCCAGAGACAAGACTCTCCCGGGCTCCCTTCTGTTTTGGGCAGGAGCACCTTCCACGTCGCCGACAGGGTGTAAAACAGACAAACAAAATACCCCCACCCCACCCTATCCCACCTACGGTCGCCTAGCCTTGAAGATTCACCAGGTTTTTCCTCACTTGCCTGGCCCAGCGACCCCACCCATGGACAGAAACAGGGGGTCGTTAGTCGTCTGAAAGGGCACTTGGTTCACCCGTGTTGACACTCCATGGAGCCACGTCTGCTCATTTCCCTCATCTCCATGTTACAGCATCAGGAGAAGTCTAACCCCATAAATTCAAATAGGGCGGCGGTGGGGAGGGGTGCGAAGGTAGTTCACCTGCTGAATTCCCTGCCTCTTCCGCAAGTATTAAAAGGTTGGGAATCTTGGGAAGGTTGGAGTGTGTGGATAACATCTGGGCGATTCCCCACCACCACCCGCTGAGTCTCCTAGTTCTCTCTCTCTCTCTCTCTCTCTCTCTCTCTCTCTCTCTCTCTCTCTCTCTCCCCCCCCCCCCTCGCTCCAGAGAAAGGGAGCCGGGTCTGGTCAGTCTCAGCCTGTCAAGTTCAGTTGAGTCAGTTTCCAGTGATCTCGGCTTGGCACGGTTTCTGGCTTGAGGCAAGAACCTTGTGTTGCCCGGTGCCCCCAGCGGCCCAGGCACCGTGTTGAAGCTCCCCCCAAGCTTTCTCCTCATTTCCTTTCCTTTCCTTTCCTTTCCTTTCCCTCTCCCTCAACGCTTTCAAAAGTTGTTCTGCCTTTTGTTTTGGGACGTGTGCGAGCGTGTGCGCGTGACAAGCAAAACGGCTCCGCTTCCAAGTCGGTTGCTGAAAGGTCCAGGCTGCTTACGTCTGAGCGGCCCTTATCATTTCAATGAATGCCAATTGCAGCCTTGGCGCTGTTATAGCAATGAAGCTACACACGTCATTGCCTCCTGTTGGACGTGAGACGCGGCCAACCCCTCTCAGCCCCCGTGCTCGCTCCAGAAAAGAAAAGAAAAGAAAAACTCTTCAACTTCCAGGCTGCCGGCGGACCATCGCGCCTCTGCCAGTGTGCACCGCCGGCCCCGGGACTCTCTCTACCAGCAAAGGCGGCGGCGGCTGGCGGGAGGTTCGTCTGGCAGCCTTTTCCTCGACTCTTTTAAGGACAACCGAACGAGAAAGGAATCCAGACACCCGGGGGGGGGGGTCTCTTGGCGACGAGCTCATCGGCAGCCTCCTCCAGCACTCACTTCTCCCAAAGCAAGCCAGAGGGATGCTCCCGGCTGCCCTGCCTGTGACGGTGGGCGCCGCCCGCCGCCCCTGGGATGGCTTCCGGAGGACGCCGCTCCGCAGCACCCGGGGCTGCTTGCGGGCACGGCTCCCTGCTGCGCGCCCCACCGTGCCCTCCGCGCCTGAACGGCCGGCATCCTTTTTCTACCAAAGTTGCCTCGGAGGAGGAGGAAGAGGAGGAGGAGGAAGGCGGCTCGGCTGAGAACAAGCTTGCTGCGTAGTTTAGGGGGTAAGTAGTGGAGCGGGGAGGCGTCGGGAGGAAAGCTCGAAAGAAAGCAAAAAGTGAGGAGGGGAGAGAAAAAAAGGAAGTCACACACACACACACACACACACACACACACACACACACTGCTTTTCTCTCTCTTGTGCAACGTGTGTGTGTGTGTGTGTGTGTGTGTGTGTGTGTGTGTGTGTGTGTGTGTGTGTGTGTGTGTGTGTGTGTGTGTGTGTGTGCATGTTGTTTGCATGTGTCCCCCCCCCCCAAATGAGAGAGAACGCATGTTGTGTGTATATACTGTACTTATGTACACTATCCGGAAGGGAAAGGATTACATCGCTTGGGGCAGGGGATGAGACTGGACCGCGCGGGAGAAACGCGGAGGTGGCCCGGCTGCCGTTCCAGGTGAGTCTGGCCGCTTTCCGGCGTCACTCGCTCTGATCCCCAAGGCGCCGGTTCCGAAGCCTGTGCGAGGGCGCTTAGGAGGACTGCAGCTCTTCAAGGGCCGATGTCGGCCGGGGCAGGAAAGCGAGGGTGCTCTCTTCCCACGCCGCCGCCGTTCTCTTTCCTTCCTCGCCTCCCTCGCACTCCGCCAGTCCGGCCGGAAACTCCGGTCTCCTCCCGTTTCCCTCCGGTGATCAACTTTTTAAAATCCCGGTCCTCCTTGGCCACCCCCGCCACGCCGCTCCCCAAAGCGCATCTCCCCGCCTGGGGGGGGGGTGTTCCTTCCTTTCCCGCTGTCGACATCTTTTTTTCTCCTCGCAGGCGCCGTTGGAGGCTCCGTTAATTTTGATCCTCAAAAAGCCATCCCTTGCCGCCGCCCCCCACCCCACCCCCGTGGGAATCAGAAAGGACGTGTGTGTGTGTCTTTTTCTCTCTCTTTGTGGGGGGTGCTTTCCAGCACCCTCTTTGAAAGCCACTGAATATGACCCTTGCACCTCCGATGCCTTCAGCCGGGGGGGTGGGGGGAGGCAAAAGAGGGACCAGGCGTCCTTCGGAATCCGAACCTCTTCGCCCCACCCCTGGCGCCCCGTCCCTTGCCCACCTCCTGAATTTCGCACCTCCACCTCCGCCTGGAGCGAGGACGGCGAGCCGAAGGTGGGGGCCGCGCCGATAACCAGGCAACCCTCCTTCCGACGTGGGGGCTGCTGCTGCTGCTGCGGCGGCGGCGGCGGCAGCTGCTGCGCGGATGGGATTCTGATTTGTAGGATTTCACCGCTAAGTCCCTGCCTCCTGCTCGTTCTCCAGCCACTCCAAAGTCTCGTCCCCTCTTTTTTTAAGTGGTGACTCCTTGCCTTCCGCGGGGCTGGTGTGTACGTAGCGCTCTCTCTTTCTTTCTCCCTCCCTCTGCTCTCCAGAGAGAGAGAGAGAGAGAGAGAGAGAGAGAGAGAGAGAGAGAGAGAGAGAGAGAGAGAGAGAGAGAGAGAGAGAGAAGGGGAGGAACAAATAAACACCCCAGGGTCCCCCCCCCCTCATTCAACTCCCAAACACCGTCCTGATGTCGAAGAAACGCAAAACCCCCGAGAGTGGAGGAGGACCCGGCCTCTCGGAGGAGAAATCCCAAGCCCAGCTGGCGTGCAGCGAAGAGCCAGGTAGGAGGAATCCCATCGACCCACGATCCCCCGCCCCCACCCGGGAGGTCGGTTTGGAAGGGGTCCATCCAGCGTCGGAATGCGCCTTGAAGGGAGCCGGTCCCTTTCCCTACTCCGGTGTCGCGAGGGTCGGGCAGACGCCAGGGTCCAGGGAGCCATATAGGCCAAATGGCTTCCAGGCCACTGGGGCCCTTCCTCTGTAGCTGGTGGCTTTAAACTAGGCACTCTTTGAACTTTGGGGAAGGAAAGGGTTAAAAGGCCAGAGCCTTTTTTTTGGGGGGGGGGGAATGTTTGAGACCAAAAACCCACCAGGTTGTTTGTCTGATTGACTGACTGACTGACTGACTGACTGACTGACTGACAGATGGGAGAACGGATTGCAACAGACCGTTTTGCTGGTACGGTGGAACCGATCAATTCTTTTCTCAGTTCCCCAGCCCCCTCCTTTTTAGTCTGTATGGGTTGCTTTCTTCCCATCTTGGCCTCTGAAGGGGAAAATACTATGGGCTATAGATCAGGGAGGTCTTTTGGGCTGTGAGTGGGGTGACAGTGAAGGGGGGGGGGTTTCCTTACTGTGTGAAAGAGATTTGAACATTTGCCTCCCTTCCTTCTTCCACATTCTCCTTACAGCCAAGTGAAGTGAGTCTCCTTGAAGCTTCAGAGGCTGTACTTGCCTCCTGCTTAGGAAAAGTTGTGGCTTCTTCTCCCCCTTCATTGCCATGCTGTATTTTTTTCCACATGTCTATTTGTCTGTGAACTCCCGTGCATTTCAATATGCATGCAGGGGATGGGTTTATATTTTAAGGAAAATATCTGATTACTGTTTAATAAATCTGCTGCCCCTTTCCCCCTCCTTGGTGCTGTTCTTGGCACGCCACCTGCTAGTTTCTCGTTCTGTTTCTTGTTTGCTTCTGGTACCTTGCTGGGCCTAGAATAAACTGCAAGTCAACCTACAGTATTGCAGGGTTTGCAATGATGATGCAGAGAAAGGAAGGGTGTGGAGGAGCTCATGGAAATCAAGGTCCGAGCTGTTGGAGATGTTTTTGTGAAGACCATGGTGGAGATCATGGTGGGATGCAGCCTGTTATGGCAACTGCTGAAGTGTTTCTTCCCTGGGCAGAGTTGAGATGTTGCTTTGGCTTTGAGCAGGTACAAAAACTGATCTTAGAGCCGACAGAGGGGGGGGGGGGAAATATGTCATCCAATATGGAGTCGCTTGATCTTAAGTTGTTGAGGACCGAGATGTTGCAGATACCGCCCGACTTGGAAAATCCTGCTTCCATCCTATATGTGATTTTAGGGCACAGGGAGATGTAGGTTTCGTGCTTTCTTCAGTGCACCAAGCCCGATTTGGGATATCCTCTGGTAGAATTCTTATAATGCTGCCGTCATGATGTTAACACCATCTGCTAGAAAAGCCTTGTGTAGAGTTTTAATCCCAGGTTTGACAGAGAGCCCTTATATCTTATTATGAAAAATAAAGAAATCTACTCTTTTCACCTTGGAACCATTAGCTCATGAAAATAAATTCAGTCACTTGCAGGTGGATTCTGACTTTATAAGGCATAATTCCATGCTGTGCTTTTATTTCCTGTGTTCCTTTTTCTGTATTTTTTAATTTTATTTTTAAAAAATATATATTTTCTTTTAGTCTGTGAGCTGTTGACTTGGAAGTCATTGATTTTTGCCCAGTCTTCACCTAGAAAACTTTTACTTCATTGAGCATAGACCTGAAAGCTGGATTATAAACTAAATGCAACCTGCGATGGGTTGTTCGTGGTGTACGTGTCCATGGGAGCTTGGTGAGAACATGGTTGCGGTGAAAGCATGATGACTAATCATGCTGGTCATAAGAATCTCAAGATTATGTGGTGGTGAACGAAGCCACTTTGTCTTAGGAACTCTTTCTTTATTTTGAAAATGTAGCAAAAATGAAAATATGAGTGATCAATATACTGTAATCACTTAAGTATGCAAATGACCGGTTAGGGTGTGATTGCCTAGCCTCTCCTGCATTCTCCTCCTGTATACTTTCCTTCCATTACAGCCAAAGTATTAACAGATTATCTTTTTCAAAGCCTCAAAAAGATTGCTGCCTTTTTGTAGCCAGGAGCTTTGGAACCGCACTCAGAACACAGCGGATTTACGCAAGCTCCGGAACTTTGGCACACATCAGCTCAGCTCAGCCTTACACGGCGCCATGTTGAAGTGAGTGGCGCATGTATGGTTCTGAGTGCAGGTGAATAGCTCCTGCAAGTCTGATGAGCTACATTTCACAGAGTGGAAGAAGTAATGGCGCCATCTTAGAATCACAAGCTAGCCAAATCAAGTTGACTGTGGTATCACACCCACTATTAAGTATATCCTGTCCAAATCCATGTACACACTGTGATGTAGTCTATTAATGGAATTAAACTTAGTATACCATTTTGTCTTAAATTATGATTTTTTTAAAAAACACGAGTTTTTTTAATTACTTTTTAAAAAAAATCCCCTTCTTTATTCCTTACTGATAGGAAAATGATTGTGTTTGCCTATTGTCTGGCAAAGTAACTGTAGAAATCTCCTTGAGTGTGCCACAATATTAGAGAACACATTTTTACATGTGCACTCTCTCCTACTCTTGCATATGCTTTATAACAATACTATGAATTAATTTGAAATATATACTGTATATTTAAATATTTGCATTCTACTAGAGGTATAATATTAATTAAGCTCCATCACCTATCTAGGAATAATCAAGATGATATAAATCTGCATACATCTGAACCGGAGCAGGACACTTTTACGTCCTGTTTTGCTGAATTCAGACAAATCATCTTTCTTATTAACCCTACTAGGAGCTCTAGGAATTGCAAGTATTTAACACATTGGGCAGAGCCTTCTTGCTTTGAGTTGAACAATGGGAATGGAATGGACAAAGACTGAGGTTGGAGCAGCTGTTCTGAGTTTTTAATTTGATACATGTAGAGGATGTCTATGAGAGTTTATACACGAACCCTAAGGTCCGCCGCAAATGGCTGCAAGGTCCGGACCTTAAAAATGTTTACCCACCAGCTCCGGACTTTGCAGACAATTAAGTGCGACCCCGCCCACTTTAGCAAGACCAAACAGCAGTTTTCTTGTACCTGCTTTTTGGAGGTGACAAATATTTGATCCGGTGTAAGGATAGTGAGTGCGGGGCTCTCCTGGCTTCTGTTTGTTCTTTTTTTGCGTCCCGCCCCTTTAAGAGATCTGAATGCTGCCGGGAACAAAACGGAGGTAAACCGGCATTCTTTTCTTTCATTTTTCTCCCTCCCTCAAGCAGCCAGCAACCAGGAAGTGCCGAGGGGGGTGGGGACAGAGGAAGAGCGAGGAACCCCTAATCTCTGGTCCGAATTTAAGTGGCCAGCAGATCTTAGGGGTCGTGTAAAAAGGCCCTAGATGACATCTTTGACCAGCACTGCCAAAGCATGTATGGATGCAGGGTAGAATGAATCTCTTTGCTGACTAGGATATGGGCAATCCCATGGGATATAATACTGTATTCATGCCTGTTAAGTGTAGTTTTCTGTGTATGCACCCTGGCAGATTGCTTTGAATATCTAGTCCACTGAAGGCTAACAGAACAGATGAAGAATCTCACCCAGCGTTTTGAACTAGCGAAGAGTCTATTGGGGAAGTGTGTCTTGATTTTTAGTATAGCCAAGCACCAAGAAAAATCCACACACTGAAAAAGGTATAATATGATGGCAAACGTCAATGGCATCGCTAGTTTAAGTCCATGGACCTTATTATCAATTTGATTTTTCTAATTCTAGAGGGCTGATCTTCGTGTCTTATGCCCAGATAAAAACACTTATTTTTTCAATAGATAGGCAGCAAATGGGGAGTTCTTGCTTTTGAAATGCCAGATTAAAAAGTAACTCCTGGAATATCCTGCTGTGACAACTGGAAAATACAGTAGTAGCTTTGTGAAGGAAATGGTTTGCATGAATGGGCTCTTGACTATGACAATAAAATCTTTGCCCATTCAAAAATGGTCTAGTTTTCACTACAATAAAATGGGGTTTCTTTCATTTCATTTCATTTCTTTTATTTTTGGAAACTGAGCATATTTTGCTTCTACTCACAACCTAATGTTTAAGGGGTTCAACTCGTTATTAAAAACAAATATATTGATAATTATAATGGAAAAAAGCAATTAGACTTATGCATATGGAGCTAAAGTGACTGCAGCTGATTAAACCAACCCAAAGCATTGGGATCAGCTGCCGAAACAAGCAAAAAAAAAAAAAAGAAAAGAAAAGAAAAGAAAAGAAAAGAAAATACACTATTTTTTTCTTTCTTTCATTCTTTTAAAAGAAAAAGTCTTTAGGTATTAGAAACTAAAGTGTGTGGCCTGCAAAATCGGGTGCAGAAGAAGAAGGGTGTGCCTGGCTGGGGAATGCCTGCCCGCCCATCTGCTTCCAACATCGGCAGCAGCAGCGGAGGCTGTGCGGCCCCGGAGTGCTCACTTGCTCGCCTGAGGGAGAAAATGGGGGGTGGAGAGGGAAGGAGAGGAAGATGGTGGCAGGCAGACTGGTGTAAGTGTCTGTCAGCAGCGGGCAGCAGAGCCCCATGGGCTTCCTCCTCCTCCTCCTCCTCCTCCTCCTCCTCCTCCTCCTCCTCATCTGTCTCTCCTCCCTCCGTCCCATCCTCTCCAGCCTGTCCCATGCCCCCATCTCTCCATTGCCATTGCTGCCAGGCAGAAGCAGGACTGAGCCCTCCATGCGGCTCTCACTGGCCTGCCCTCCGCTCCTCCTCCTCCTCCTCCTCCTCCTCCTCCTCCTCCTCCTCCTCCTCCTCCTCCTCCTCTCTTTTGCCTTCCCCACCCGGTCCACTCCAGCTCGTTCCACACACCCATGTCATCATTGCTGTTGCTGCCAGGCAGGAACAGGACTCAGCCCTCCATGCAGCTCTCGCCTGGCTGCCCTCTCTTCCTCCTCATCTCTCTCACCTCCCCCCACCCATCCACTCCAGCCCGTCCCTTGCCCCCATCTTGGTTTTGCCATTGCCGCCAGGCAGCAACAGGACTGAGCCCTCCATGCAGCTCTTGCTAGGCTGCCCTTTCCTCCTCCTCCTCCTCCTCCTCCTCCTCCTCCTCCTCCTCCTCCTCCTCCTCCTCCATTCAGCATCTGTGATCCCAGGCTGGCGAAGTTTCCTGGTGGCGGTGGCAGAGGAAGCCATGCGGCCTCAAAGCTCCCAATCACCTGCTTGCCTGCAACAGTGGTGGCAGTGGTAGCAGTGGAGGAGGCCGTGCCACTCCGGAGCACCCGCCTGCAAGCACTATGAGTAGGAAGAGGCAGCCTGGGCAGTGCAAACTGAGTAGGGTTTTTTTTGTATAACCTCAGTTCTCCACCACTGATGGGGGGGGGGAGGGTCTGCACTTGCTGGCGGGTCAGGTTCAGGTAGTTTGAGGATCCCTCCTCTTGAAAGATGATGCTTCTGCCCCCCTTATTTTTGTGAATAAAAACTTCTTTTTAGAGATGGGCACAAAATGAACTTTTAATTCGTTTTGTTATTCGTTATTCATTTCATTAGCTAACAAAATGAATAACGAAAAAACCCATCAAAGAAAAATGAAACCAAACGAAATGGAAATTTCTGTTTCGTTCATTTCATTTTTCGTTACCCCCCTCATAAGTTGTTGCTGCAGTCCTCCTGGTCCTGGACCTCCAGCAGCCAGGGTGAGGAAAAGCCCACTCTACAGCTGAGAGGCAGGAAAAAACAAGCCTGGCATACGGGGACATAAAAATAAAAAATAAAAAAATAAATATAAAAAGTGCCAACCTGGCTCAGGAGCCACATGGTTGGTGGTGCAAAATAAAACTAGAAAGGCACCGATCTGGCCCCTGGGGCTGCGTGGTCGATGCTGTAAATTTTTTAAAAAATAAAATAAAATTTAAAAAATGGCGCTGGCCTGCTGACTTAAAAAATAAATAAATAAAAACTGAGGCACTAGCGCCTCTCAGCTGTAAAAATAAATAATTAAATAATTAAATAAATAAAGCCCTGCAAGGGAGACTTTTTAAAATTATAAAAAACAAACAAAAAAACAAATAAATCAAAATGGACTAACAAAATGAATATTCCCATACAAATTTGTTTAAAACGAAATGAACCAAACCGAAACAGAAAATGAACTGAAACAAAACAAATCACCATTTTTTCAGTTCGTGCCCATCTCTACTTCTTTTATTGGATGACTCAGGAGGCACAAAATTCACCCTGGCAGTTGTGAGTAGACACCGCCCCCCCAAAAAAGGCTACACGTATTATTCTCACTCCTATTCGTGTTGTTGCTATATGCTGACAAATCAGTTCTGAGCTATGGCAACCCCGTAGATTAGCGGCTATGAGAAGTCCTGTTATTCACAGCCCTGTTCAGGTTTTGAGTCTGTCTATTTCATGTTCCATAGAAAGTGCAAATCGGATTTGTTTTTTCGATATGTTTAGGATGAGTGTGGTCAAAAACCCTTGCGTAGACATGCTTTTAATATGTTAATGCTATAGTAGCAATAGTGTCTGAACCTAGGGTCTCCTTCACAGGGAGTACAGTTAGTGCAAGAGGGCCATCGGGCCTAGTCTCACATTCACAAGTAACCACATATTTGAAATGTGCCCACATGTTTTATAACCCTGTTTTGGCATTTTCTTCATTAAAAAAAACATACTGGAAATTTCAAAAAAACGGAAATGGCCTAGACTTCTCTAGTACTTTGAAAGGCCCTTCTTGAATCTACGTGAGCCAGAGCCAATCTACTGAATAAATGAGATGAACATGTGTTGACTTATACATATGTGTATCTCTATAAAATCAAGACGTTCTGGACATTTGTTCCTAAACTGAAATCTCTGAGCCATCCTATTCATCTGTTGCATCCCATGCAGGGGCCCTGATTCTCGGCATAAAAAGACCAAGGGCTCCAGCCTGTTGCTATCAGTCAAGCACCATCACCACCGCAAGTAGAACTTGTGAGGGCCTTCCTAAATGTGTATGTCTATGTTTCTGTGCAGATCTAAATGCTCCAGTGGTACTCATTGGATTGCAGCTGGAGAGGAAAATATTCCCTCTCCCTGGCTGCTATGGTTCTGATAAACCTTTCTACCCCCATCCCCTGATACTGAGTTCCACTTATGAAATAAGTGTTTATTTATTTATTTATTTATTTATTTATTTATTTATTTATTTATTTATTTATTTATTTGGCTGTTACATCACCCATCTGGCAACAAGGCTTCACAGGGAGGTTTACAGGAGTAGCACAATACATCACAATGCCATAATTGAACAAAAAATAGGTACATAACAATATTAATATGACAAAATGAAAGGCAGAATTGAACAACAGACATCTAAATTGTATACATCCCAATCATGAAACAGTAAAAGCATAGTAAAAACACAGTAGATGGGCTATATAAGTCATCAGATTTGGACTAGGCTGGAGTGATATGCTGGAGTTCTGTCCTGGTGTGTGGGGATGCCTGCCAAAACATTCATGTTTTCCATGGTTTCTTAGTGTTCAATTTAAAATGGTCTAATTGTAGAAGTGCTACGGTGTTAACATTTGTATCCTCTACCTTCTAGTGTCCTGATTCTAATTTAGCATTTAGATTCCTTGCGAATACATCAGGTAGATGTCTGCTAACATTAACTCAGCAAGCACCTCCTCCAAAGTAATTTTAATATCCATATATCCATATGAGGAAAAGGAAACTCCACCCCAACCCTTCCTTCAACTCAGCCTGTTCTAAGTAGACATGGGCACGACTCGGCGAAATTGTCGTTTCCGTTTTCGGTTATCGTTTCCGTTACGTAACGGAAACGGAAACGATAGTTAAGCCGTCAGAACTCGAACTCGAACCAAAAAAAGAAAAATTTGGTCGGGTTTTTCATTTCCGTTTGTGGCATCACGGCGATCGCGCGATGCAAAGCACAGAAAAAAAACCTGACTCCCGGCCAAAAAAGCAGGCGAAAATATGCCTGCCTGAGGCTTTGCCACCTACCAGAGCGGTGGTTTCTGGGGGATCCCTGGCCTTCCACCCCTTCTCCTGTCCTGGGCTGCTTGCACCAGGCTGGGGGGGGGTCATCCTCGTCGTTGTCTGTCTCGCTGCATGCCATGCGGTGGGGGGGATCCAAAATGGCGACCACAATTTTTCTTTTGAAATCGTGGTCAAAAAACACACCAAATCACCACAGAAACATGTGAAATTTATTTATTTTAAATGCCTGAATTTTTATAGTAGCAGCAGTGGGTTTTTATAGCAATAAAACATCGTATTGATTTTATTTTTTTATTTTTTTATTTATTTTTTTAGACCTGCCCATTTGGGCTGGGCATGGAATGGGACCATGCAATTTTTTGAACCATTCCACCAATGGCATCGCCAGGTTTTTGACTGACACTTCTGGATGTCTTGAAATTGCAGTCGGGTGTATGGATGTGGTTGAGGGAGGAGGGCTGGCTGCTGGTGCTGGTGTGATCCGATCGAGATTGAGGAGGGAGGCTGGAGGCTTTAGGATTTAAGTTAGGCAGGCAGGGAGGGAATTGAATTTATAAAATAATTTCTTTGATTCCCTGCAGCTTTGTCTGCTGAAGGGAATAGCAGTTTATTCTTTATTTCTTCTCTGGCAGTTTGTGAGGATTTTTTTCTGATATTGGATAAAGGGGGAGGTTCGAATGGGAGTGGGAGGTGTGGATTTATTTTAAAAATATATTAAATACTACCATTTATTTTCTATTTTCCCAACTTCAATTTGCTTGCACACACACACATTTGGGGTGCAAGCCAAGAACAGAACCTCTATCCTAAGTGATATCCTAACTGCCCACTTGCCCGTCCACCCACGCTGCCACCCGCCTGTGGCCCGCACCGCCGCCCACCCACTCGCCCGCCCACGGCCACCGCCTGCCTATGCCCCCCCCCACCGCCACCCGCCCACACCTCCCCCCGCCGCCCGCCCCCTGCCCCGCCCGCTGCCTAGGGTGCAAAAACACCTAGCGCCGGCCCTGATTGCGGGATGCCCCTATGCTCTAGGAAGTCAAATCGCGCTAAATCTCGGTGGAAACGACAAATGACAATTTTTTGAAAAATTTCATGACAAACGGAAACAACCCAAAACGGACCCGTTCCAACAAACGAAAACTCAAAACATCATTTTTTCTGGTCGTGCCCATGTCTAGTTCTAAGAGTTCTTGGAAGGCCATGGATCTCTCCTAGTGCAAGGAAATTCTCCTGTAAACATGAGTGTGTATGTGAGGGCCAGAGCTACCCAGGGATCTCCTACCAATATCTCTGGTCACTCAGTGGAGATAACAGTGGGTTTTCCCCAACCCAATTAAACCATAATTTCTAGATTGATAAGATACTTCCAGGATGTGATGGTGAGTCAGAAAGAGACTTTGGGACCAGCTTGCAATAAGCCACCATTCTGAAAGGGGGTGTCCAGTAAGATCTGAGTGATGATATACAAGCGTGTGCTCATCTCCAGAGCATGGAAATGTCATCTGCAGAAAGGAAGAAAGGAAAAGAGAGAGGGTGGAAGGAAGGAAGGAAGGAAGGAAGGAAGGAAGGAAGGAAGGAAGGAAGGAAGGAAGGAAGGAAGGAGGTTCCAAGCTCTGAAGATACCATAGACTGATCTTTCGCAGTTGCTCAGGTCTTTCTAAGCATCTGCTCCCAGGCCATGAGACTCCTGCATTAGAAAGCAAGACTCCTCTCTGCTATCCTTCTAGTTACAATGTACTTCCTCTTGCTTAAAAAAATTCAGGCAGCCTTTTTAGCACTTAACTGTTTCTTAAGAACTAGGCTTAATGCCTGTTGGTGCTGTTCATTTCTGAGACATGCATTTCTAAATTGCATTTTAATTGTTTTTAATTGTCTTTTTTATTTAATTCTGGTTCAACTCTGTTCTTCCTTTATTTAATCGTATGCTTTTCTGGAAGAAAGCTAGGTTATGAATCAAATAAATGAATAATTATTGGATTGCTGCATTTTGGTACTAGATCTCTGGATTAGTAAGGCCCTGATTTACAGAAGGAAAATCCATTCGGCAGATTCTTTGAAACTGGATGATTTTTAAAAATTTCTATACAGATAAAATAATGAGAGATTATTGGTTTCAGTAATGTATTTGCAATATGCTTATAATTTTCCCAACAGATTTTGGTAGATTTTGGATATACAGTAGTTACTTGCTGCAGGGAATGGGTGGGTGGAGTTAAAATCAATCACTCAAATAAACAATACAATACAATACAATACAATACAATACAATACAATACAATACAATACAATACAATACAATGCCTGAACTGCACTCTTCTCTTTATCTTTCGTTGGAACAACTTTGTTTTGTTTTTGGTGGATGTTTTTATGCTGTAACAAAATTTTTAAAATATCTATTTAAATTTTTTAATTTTACTTTCCACACATAAAGGGGTAGCTCAGGGAGGGGTAATAGGTTAGGATCCTATAGGTAAAAAAGAGAGTGTTACATGGCATGATTACATTATTTCCACTATTTTAAGAATGACATTTGTGTATCTATTATATTATTAGAACAATTTAGTTATAGATTTCTTTTTCATAAAAGTTGTAGAGTGGTTTCTAGCTTTCTTTTGACTTCTGTAATTCTTTATCTTTCAGCAGTTCTGATAATATATCCATCTCTGCCATTTCAAACCATTTCCCAGGAATTATTGTCAGTTGGGTATTTCTACTGTTTCCCAGTATTTAGCAAATAAGATTCTTGCTATAGTTATCATGCGCATTAGTAAATGTTTCACCTTAGCATCTTTGATTTCTGGCATAATATTTAACAGAAATATTTCAGGTTTGAATGGAATGGTATAACTCAATTTTTTTGTAATACCTCATGTACCATTTTTCAGTATGTCTACTACATGTGATAAAAAGTCCCTTCTTTACATTTACATTTCCAACACCTATCTGAAATATTTCCATACATTTTAGCTAATTTTCTGTGGTGTCATGTACTACTTGTAAAACATTATATATATATTTTCTTTCAAACTCACCACTTTTGTATATTTTACATTATTTGAAGCCATAAAATCCATCCGATAAAAGTCCTTCTTCTCCTGCCAAGCACTGCTCACAAGCATGGAAAAACAGTCACATGTTGCTTCTTGGACCAATCAGCTTTCACTTGCTTCTGGCTGAAATGTGTCTTTGGCTGTTGTTTACATATGCACTTAAGATAAGCTTTTCTACTGAAATGAACCTACACTTTAAAATTTGCACTGTTTATAATTGGCCTACCCTAACAGGCTTCATTACTACTAAATTCCATTACAAGGACAATGGGATACTGCCACAGTAAAGCTGAAAGAATAACCACAATGCTAGGATTTGAAGAGCTGGGTTTTGAACTCGGATTGGATCTGACTGCTGATCCTAAACGTGTGGTCACTAGTTTATTAAAACCAATGAGTTAAATGCCAAATATACAGTATATGCAGTTAGCACTGAACTGGCTTTTAGTCTGTACCACATTTAACTGGCAAATGTATCCAGAAGATGGATGCACAAATTCGGTGACATAGACTGTGTTGTGACAAAATGCCAGGAGACTGAACTGAAGTCAAGGAGAGTGCTGTTTCATTGGAAACTTCAGCTTTTCCACATGTGCAGAGAAAAGCTTGCCATATTCCAAATTAATTCATATTTGATATAAAAAGAGGTTTGGAGCCGTGCAGCCATTAAAGCAAACAAAATCAAAACTAGACTATGGGTGATATCTTCATAGCCTGCTAGTAGAAAAATAAAAAAGTTGCTGAGCTTTCGAGAGCAAGCCCTCTTTTTCAAAGAAAGTATAAAAGTCCAAACATGGCAAGGGATGTAATTTGCCAGGAGAGAGTTCTTAAAAGTTCACATGGCAAGATGGATGCCAGGCTTCTTCTTTGAAGGCACAGAGCAGCATGGTCCAAAGGTGCTGGACTTTACAGTAGCAGTGTGGGAGAGAACACTCTCAGGATGCTGGTAGGCAGTATATTAAAAGTTTATTAAAATAGTCCTTATTAAAATAGCCCAACGCGTTTCGGCCCAAATGGCCTTCTTCAGGGACTTATTCACTGTGCTCAAAGAAACTCTGGAGACGTAAATGAGAAGCAAGACATTTACGTCTCCAGAGTTTCTTTGAGCACAGTGAATAAGTCCCTGAAGAAGGCCATTTGGGCCGAAACGCGTTGGGCTATTTTAATAAGGACTATTTTAATAAACTTTTAATATACTGCCTACCAGCATCCTGAGAGTGTTCTCTCCCACACTGCTATTGTCTGTGGATGATCCAGTCCTTTCACCTTGCTGGACTTTACAGGCCAATTCAAACAAAGAGCTGCATGGTATGGGCACCTCCCTCTTGCTTACAACCATCACCTCTCTACTGGCTCTTTGAAGCAGAGCTCCTGGTTGGCCAGAGATGGGTTAGAAGTAGGAGGTTAATGCAAAAACACATGCTCTCCACTAGGGGTTGGGGAAGAAAGTTTTTTTTTTGGGGGGGGGGGAGAGAATTTAAAAAAATGTCCCACTAGGTAGATCCAATTACATCTTGTGTTGACACAGTAAAACCTTCATATGTTGATCATATCAAGAATCTACAGACTTCAGATTTGTAAGGTCTACCTTGTTCTCTTGTGGGACCTCATTTTTTTAGATTTCACTTTTATTTAGATGCATCACCTAGAGTCCATGATCCTGGACTTAAAGAACTCTAAACCCAGGAGAGAATTCAGAGTACCAGAATGGTACTCTCACCTAAAATTTACCTCTCACTTAAAAAACATTCACTTGTGGTTATCCCAATCTTTCTTAATTTCAGGAGTATAATTTTTAGGAGAAGGGGAGCCTCTCGTCCCCTTTATTTATTTATTATAATACTTGTATACCACCCGTCTTCCCGAAGGAACTCCGGGCGGTTCACAACACATTAAATGGTAACAATAAAATATAGCATAAACAATAATAAAATTAATCTACCAAGGTAAAAGCTCTCCTCTGCTATCAGTAGCTGGACAACATCACGGTTAATCTAATTTTGAGTGCCACATCAATGAACAAAAGCGTTGGGTTGAATCCAAAGTGGTTTCCAAGTAATTTCATCCATGTTATTTTTTCCTCCTCCATGCATGATTCCCCCCCCCCCCATTTATTTTGACTGGAATGATCAACTCTAACAATCTGCCCTTTTTTCTTCTCATTACATTGGTTAAATATTCTGGCCTTTTGCTTTTTATATTTTATGATTTCATGCATATTTGATGTTCCTTTGCTGTAGTAGTTCTTCATTGGCCACTCTCTCGATCCAAGGAATTCTCAACAGGCAGCAATAAATCCACATTTCAAAAGCTTCACTCTTTTCAGACTTGCCACTAATTTGAGAAAACAAATCCTTGCTCTTCTCCTCTCCTCCTCTTTGTATCACTGCTGTTAAATGACAGAGATCCAGAAAGTTTTGCTGATTTATTTATTTATTTATTTATTTATTGTGGGACTTATATACCGTCCGTCTTCCTGGTCGGGAATTCCGAGCGGTTTACAACATATAAGAAAACAACAAATTCCACAATATTATAGAAACTAAACAGGTAAAACAGCAAAGTGCAGGAGATGGCGATGGCGGGGAGAAGAAAAAAAAAATCATCCAAATGCCTCCCGGAAGAGAAAGGTTTTAAGGGCCTTCCGGAAGGCAGGCAGGGACTCTGCAAGGCGCACTTCTGCTGGTAGATGGTTCCAAAGCGTTGGGCCAGCCACAGAGAAGGCTCGGGAGCGAGTGGAAGTTCTCCGAGCCTCCCTGGGCGTGGCCACGCGCAGCATGTGCGCCCGCGACAACCTAGTTGGACGGGCCAAAGTTGACCGCTGGTCGATCCGCTCTGTCAGGTAGCCAGGTCCTAGGCCATGGAGGGTTTTGTAAACCAAAACCAGGACCTTGAATCTGATTCGGGCTGCAACGGGTAACCAATGCAGGCGGGCCAGAACTGGGGTGATGTGCTCGAATCGATGCACACCCGCCACCAGTCTGGCTGCCGCGTTTTGGACCCGCTGCAGACGCCGAATCAGCTTCAAGGGCAACCCCATGTAGAGCGCGTTGCAATAGTCCAGTCTCGAGATCACCAACGCCTGGACCACTGTTCTAAGGGAGTCCCCATCCAGGTACGGACGAATCTGGGCAATTCTACGGAGGTGGAAAAAGGCAGCCCTGGACACGTCGGACACCTGGGCCTCCATGGTGAGCGCCGGGTCCAGGACTACTCCCAGATTCCGGACAGAGTCCGATGGCCTGAGGGAAACGCCCTCCAAGGTGGGAAACGGGCCACCGTAGCTGGATGGGGTAGCCCCGAAGAACATAACCTCGGTCTTATCGGGGTTGAGCTTGAGCCTGTTAATCCTGGTCCATTCCATGACTGCACCCAAGCACCGATCGAGGGTCCGGACAGCCTCATCTGCAGCGGTGGAAAAGGAGACATAGAGCTGCGTGTCATCAGCGTACTGATGACAGCAGACTCCATGTCCCCTAATGACCTCTGCCAGTGGCCTGATGTAAATGTTGAACAGCATGGGAGAGAGAGACAACCCCTGTGGAACCCCACAAGGGAGTATCCAAGGAGCCGACATCTCGCCCCCATGCTGAACCTGCTGGGGACGGTCCCCGAGGAAGGATCGGAACCAACTGTGAACAGTGCCTCCGATCCCAGCCTCGGAGAGCCGATCCAGCAGGATACCGTGGTCGACGGTATCAAAGGCCGCTGACAGGTCCAGAAGAACCAACAAGGAGGAGCACCCCCTGTTGGCCCCCCGGAGGAGGTCATCTTGCAGAGCGACCAAGACTGTCTCGGTCCCCCGACCGGGCCTGAACCCAGACTGGAATGGACCCAGGATGTGCTCACCCTCCAGATGTATTTGAAGCAAAATTTACTGCAAAATATCTAGAGAACCACTGAGAGATTTTCATAAGAGCATAAAAATAGTTTTGCTGGAATAGGCCACCGCTCATCCACTCCAGCATTCTGTCTCACACAGAGGCTCACCATTTGGTTCAGGTTATTCCCAAGCAGATGTCTTCACCTGCTTATGATTCCCTGCAAATGGCATTGAGAGATATCCTGCCTATCTGTCCAACCTGGAGGTTGTCCTTAGGCATCCATAATGATAGCCATTGAGACCCTTGTTCTCCGTGAACCTCTGCAATCCTTTCTTAAAGCTGTCAAGGCTGACAGCTGTTGCCACTTCTTCTGGCAGGGAGTCCCACAGACCAGTGATCCTCTGGGTGAAAAAGTACTTTCTCTTATTTGTTTGAGATCTAGTACCCAAAAATATTATGGAGTGCCCCTAGTTTTAGTGTTGTGCAATAGGGAAAACTGTTTTTCCTTATCTACTTTGTCCACACCGTGTATGATTTTATAAATTTCAATCAGGTCACTTCTTAGGCACCATCGTTCAAGAGTGAAGAGGCCCAGCCATTGCAGCCTCAGATGGTAAGGAAGGTGTTCCAATCCCCTAATCATTCTGGTTGCCCTCCTCTGCACTGTTTCCATTTCCATAATATCCTTCTGGAGGTATGGTGACCAGAACTGTACACAGTACTCCAGATGGGGCCTCACTATATATTTATAAAGAGGCAAAATGACACTTGCTGACATTATTATTATTATTATTATTATTATTATTATTATTATTATTATTATTATTATTATTATTATTATTATTATTATTATTATTATTATTATTATTTAACCACACAGCTATCTACGCTGGATTTTATATTACCAATCACTAGTCAAACGCTTCCCAAGCGTTTAGGACTCAGTGATGTATCGGCGAATTATGCGAGCAGATCCCAGTAAGGTGGCTTTCTGCATCTGACTGATGGTGACTTTGTCCACTCCAATTTCTTCTAGATACCTGCTTAGGTCTTTGGGCACCGCACCCAGTGTGCCAATTACCACTGGGACCACCTGTACTGATTTATGCCAGAGTCTCTGAAGTTCAATTTTGAGATCCTGATATCGGGTAATTTTTTCAAGTTGTTTCTCAGTGACTCTACCATCTCCTGGTATAGCAACATCAATGATCCACACTTTTTTCTTCTCCACAATCACAATATCTGGGGTATTATGCTCCAAAACCCTGTCTGTCTGTATTCGGAAGTCCCAAAGTAATTTTGCATGCTCATTTTCAGTCACTTTTTCAGGTTTATGGTCCCACCAGTTCTTTGTTATGGGCAGATTATTATTATTATTATTATTATTATTATTATTATTATTATTATAGTTGCTCAGTTATAGGCAGCTGCCTCAATCACCTTGCGGAACATTAGGGGCACCACTTTCTTATGCTAGGTCATATAGTTCATCCCTGAGGCAGGAAGCTTTTAAGCATTGCACAGGAGCCTCTAGAAGAGATCTTAAAACAGGTATGGCGAGTAACAATATTTGCTGTTCGAGTTGACTCCTGGACCCTTTCATCTTTCTAAACATTGAGTTCCATGTATGCAGGTTAGGGTGTTTTCCTCTGCTTTGGATCTTCCATCTCAACAGTGACATCATGATTAGGTCTGCTACTCATCTGTGAACCTTAAAATCGGAGTACAGTGGACCCTCGTGTAACAAACGGTTTGTACAACATAAAAAATTCCGGAGATAGGGGAATTTTGCTAAACAGAATTGCCTATGGGGCGAATCCGTACAACATAAAAATGCTTGCCATTAGGGATCACTCTGTTTTCAATGCATTCCTGTGGGAAAATTGTATAAAGGAAAATTTTCTTAACATAATTTCATTGGGAACAAATTGATTCCTTTATACAAGGTACCACTGTAATTGGAAATGAGCAGTTTATCCGCTTATCTGGATCATTGGTATACTTTCTTTTGTACCAAGAAGTGTTTGGGTCACTGGGGAGGATGGAGGGAGGCAGTCTTTTTGACTTCCTGATGTTTATGGATGTGTTTGTTGGTTATGTCAGCGGATGTCGATGTCACCATTGTATTGTTTTATGCAGTCAAAAGGAGGCTAGAAAGATAGCTCCTGTTGTTATTATGTGCTGTCAGGATTTTTGTAATTTATGGTAATCCTATCAATTAAGGCCTAGCACGAACTGTCCTTCTCCTAACTACAATTGAAATGCAGCTGCCCTTCCCCTCCTTAAATCACTCTTTGTGTCCGTGTATTAGTGTGATAAGGGAGGAAAAAAAGAAGGCAAGAGAAGTATTGGAAAAAAACATGCAAGGGGCACGTGGAAGATGATGTCATCTGGATACATCCCAATACATGTTCATGTTTCAGGTGGGATGATGATTCCATAGAATTCTCCTGTAGAAACTCCTGAAGCCTCTTCAAATGCAAAGCTGGCAGAAACATATGAGATATACAATTAAGGCACCTCCCTTAGTTGACTTTTCCTTCTACCATTTCTTCTGAGAAAAGGAGCTGAGTCATTGAGAGGCAAGTGGAGCAGCTGTTAAGGAAGATTTTAACACTGATGATGATGTTAAAATCTGTAAGCAGGGGCCTTTCTTACACAGTTTGTGGAGCCCCCTTTTTGAGGCAGGAACCAAACTAGGCCTGAACTGAGAGTAAGGTAATATCAGTACACATATTTTCTACAACATACAGTACAGTGGACCCTCGTATAACAAATTGTTTGTATAACATAAAATATGTACAACATAAAAAATTCCGGAGATAGGGGAAATTTTTGCTTAACAGAATTGTCTGTGGGGCGAATCTGTACAACATAAAAATGGTCACAATTAGGGATTGCTCTGTTTTCAATGCATTCCTAGGGAAAATTTGTATAAAGGAAAATTTGCTTAACATATGTTGATTTGGAACAAATTAATTCCTTTATACAAGGTACCACTCTAGTTGAATTCTTTGGCAACATCTCTGAACTGTCGCTTTCTTAACTCTCTTGCTCCTTTGTTGCTTAAGACACACATTTGTTAATTCCTTGCAAAAATGGAAATGTTGTTACCTTCAGAAAATGGGCATTGCTTTATTGACCAGTTTACATCAGTGTGTAGATTCTTTCTAATTATTTTCTTGTGATCATGAATTTGATTATCTGTGCTAATTCAAGAGTATTCACGAAAATTCTCTTTTGTGTGCATGTTTCAAATAAGTTTGAATCTATGTTCTGTATAGCTGAATAAACATTCATAAATGTCTGTCAAGTTATCAAGCAGAGAATTTGCACATTTTTTGCATACTTCCTCCAGAAAATATGTATCATTTCCCACCTCCCTACAGCTTCCAGTGAACAGCGGAGGTTGTAGGCTGACAACACCTATAAGGTTAGAGGTCCCCCATTCTTGCTCCAGAGAGGAAAGCTGAATTCCAAAGTGTTATGAATATTAGTTAGGATTAGGAACAAGCATTTGTTGAACTGCCCCATTCTGTACTTCATTGGGGATTCTGGGAATAGTTATTCAAACATTTCACATTCATTATCAACAAAATCTGATAAGTCTGTGAAGATTCTCAGTCATCCAGGTGCGTTTATCTGGGAGTTGAGTCATGGCTACTGGACTTCTTTTTTGAGAGATAGAAACGTTTCGCTGTTCATCCAAACAGCTTCATCGGTCTGAATACAGCTAGTGCAAGAGACCTTCTTATAGTCAGCTTGACCTCTTGTCCCCTTGTCTGATTGGCTCATAAGATGAACAAAGCCTGAATAGGCTCGTTAGGGAGACATTAGTGTCCATGGCCTTAAGGTAAACAATGGCCTAAGGTGCTGAAACCCATCAAGAATGGGTCGTTAGCTGTCAAGAATGGGTCGTTAGCTGTGACCTGGTGATCTGATAAGGTTAAATTGAAATCTCTTTATAGAATATTCTGGACTCTTTATTTAATAGGTGGAATAGTAGTAACTGTGCTCAGATCAGGACTTCTTTAACAACTAAGGGCCTTTTTACACGACCCCTAAGATCCGCTGGCCACTTAAATTCGGACCAGAGATCTTAGGGGTTCGTCGCTCTTCCTCTGTCTTCCTCTGTCCCCACCCCCCTCGGCACTTCCTGGTTGCTGGCTGCCTGAGGGACGGAGAAAAAAGAAAGAAAAGAATTCCCGTTTACCTCCGTTTTGTTCCGGGCAGCATTCAGATCTCTTAAAGGGGCGGGGTGCAAAAAAAGAACAAACAGAAGCCAGGGGAGCCCCGCACTCACTATCCTTACACCGGATCAAATATTTATCACCATCAAAGACCAGGTACAAGAAAACTGCTGTTTGGTCGTGCTAAAGTGGGCGGGGTCGCACTTAATTGTCTGCAAAGTCCGGAGCTGGTGGGTAAACATTTTTAAGGTCCGGACCTTGCAGCCATTTGCGGCAGAACTTAGGGGTCGTGTATAAACGCCCATACACAAATACATGTGGTCATATCATAATACACATAAGAAGTATTATTTATTTTTTAAGGTGGAGAACTAGCATAGAATCATATAATCAAAGAGTTGGAAGAGATCTCATGGGCCACCCCCTGTCCAACCTCCTGTCATGCAGGAACCCCCATCACAGTACTCCTGACAGAAGGCCATCCAGCCTCTACTTAAAAACCTTCAAAGATGGAGACTCCACCACCCTCCGTGGCAGCATATTCCACTGCTGAACAGCTCTAACCACCAGGAAGTTCTTCCTAATGTATTTTTTTCCTGTAATCTCTTCTCCTGTAGTTTGAAACCATTGCCCTGAGTCCTGAAAACACTTTGGGCAAAAGAGAGATTACTGTAAGTGGTTCACTCCAGAACACACAGCCATTGTGTCTTTGGGATTCTCCGATGAACAGCAACAACAAATTTATAAGGATGAAGAAGCTTTTTGTACATGAGTGAAAACCACTGTTCTCTTGGAAGTTTCTTTCCAACCTTGCATGCAATCTATAGTTTGTATGACGGGATGGAATTTTGTAGGCGGGGGAGATTATTTATCCAGCATTAACCAATTATTTTTCTCAGTCTTTGAATTTAAAGAGAGCCTTACCTCTCTGCTGAGTATTTCTTTCCCTCTCTTGTTGTCCTTGCTGTAAGTTTTTTGTTTACTGTTGATCTTTTGGTTGGTACTGTTTTAATCTGCAGTAAAGCAAGTACCATGCACAAATATTTAATTAAAACAACTGTCAGTAAAGAATGTTTTATTTTTATTTTATTTTCTCCTACATATATCTCAGAATGAGTCATAGAGATTTTAAGTGCCAGTTAATGAGAATGCAGTGGACTCTGGGGAAACCGCAGCTATTCTTTTTGGATCTCTTTACATCTAGGGCATAGAAAAAGAGAAATTTACCAGAAATTAAAAATTATGCAATATGTTCTTCCTGGTATGTAGGATTGATCCCCCAACATACAGTGAACAGATGTATAGGAAGTGAATCTACACATATGTGTTTATTTCGTTTCCACAACATATCAGGATATGTGACTCTCATTCATGCTTTGGAACACATGTGAAAAACGTTCCATGTCTGGTGACCCAGACTTGTTCAAATGCTCAGATAAAGAGGGCAATAATCACTGGGAGATTGTGTTTCTCAAGAATAGAACAAGTCAGTTTGCTAGAATGAGATGACTGGCTTTGTATCATGTCGTATGGAGGAGACGGCAGTGCTGGCAACAGAAGCTGCCCACTGATTCATTCCCATCTGTTACTGCCTTGCAAAACAGTAGGTGAAACAGAGGAAACAGAATGCAATACCTTTGCAGAATGTGAAATTGGCAGTTTGTTGACGTAAATGTATTTAGGGGATTAGAGAGCATAGGAAACAATGGGTTTAGAGACCATCCTTTACCATTATCCTGCTGCTCTGATTTGGTTTGGGACCCAATGTGTATGTGTGTTGTGTCGTTACAGTTATGACCTACTCTTCGTGACCCCATGCCCATGGAGTTTTCTTGGCAGGAATACTGGAGTGGTTTGCCAGTTTCAATATGGAGATTCAAATTTGAGCCTGATTCAGAGTGGACTGATTTGGGTTTAGTCTGGCTATATCCAGATCTGTATTAGAACTGGTATTTGAAATCCTAATCTTAACTCCTCCCATTGTTTCGGAGAGGAAATATTAAGTGTAATATTTTTTCCTCTGGACTGTTCCCACCACATTCCAGACAGAATAGGTCCAGTGCAAGAGTGAGCAATGTGCGTTCCCCTCGGCTATTTTTAGCCTCCTACTCCCCCCTCCCCATGGGGGAGATGCAGCTGATGCCTACTGGTGAGGCAGGAGAAAGAAAAGAAGGCACCAGGATTGGAGGAACTAGCGCTGGCAGAAAAAAGATGGGAAGCAGACCAATTGTCGAGGGTTTTTTTATGGTGGGAAAGGAGGAGAAGGGAGTGGAAATAGAGGAGGAAATAAAAGAAGAGCTACCCTGGAATGAGGAGGCAGAACAGGCAGAAGAACAGGAGGAGATGTAAAGTGAATCGGAAAAGCTAATTGTAGGATGGGGATGGATTGAGTTAGAGGACCCCTTGACCAAAGAGATGGTTAGTATGAAACTTCTCATAGAGGAAACAGAAAAGGGACAGTGAACTAAGCCTACACCTAAGCCCTCTTATTGGGAAGAGAGAAAAGGAGAAGAACAGTGGAAGTGAGAGAGGAAGGGTGAGTGTCCAGTGATGGAACCTGAAGGCATGGAATGAACAGTGCTGGTATATCCAAAGAAGGGAGGTCCCTTAAAGATGGAATGATCCCCAGGCAGACCATTAGACCCAAGAAACCAGTAGAAGGGCACATCACCCCTGTTGTGAAATCCTGTGTGCCAGCTGCAGCAAGGCACATTCAAAATGGACACAAACCGAGATTGGCACAAACTGCCCAAATGGTGATTTGTCTTGGTTCATGGTTCATAAAGATGGACACACCACAAATCACAAATTTCTGAATGTTTTACTGAGGAATCAGTTCATTGGTGCTTGCTCTTTTTTGTTAGACAGTCCTCCACATCCGCACCATGCCCCTCCCTGCCCCTGTCACCTCTCTGCTTGTTCTGCCTCCTATTTCTCCTCCTCCTCCTTTGCCACCACCACATTGGTTTCCGTTCTGACAGTCAAGCCTTCCCTCTCTGCCTGTGCAGCCAACAATCAGCTAATCAGCAGCTGCCTAGGCACACAGGGAAAGGCTTGGCTGCCAAAAACGAAATCCAAGAAGTTGGTGGTGGCAGCAGTGGAGGTGACAGTAATGGCGATGGCAGTGGAAGAGGAGGAAGCCGCGAGACAATGTAGGGAGGTAACAGAGACAGTGGGAAGGGACGGGGAGACTGGGGGCAAAGAACCAAGACTTTCCTAAACCACCTCAAAACTTGTGGCTTTCAGAAAGTTCAGGTCCTCCAGTTTGGATGAATCCAAACCAATCCAAATCAACAAACTGGTGATTTTGAACAAATTTAAGCCCATCTCTAGTGCTGATACAATGAAGGATGGAGCAGAAGCTACAGAAAACATGACAATGTAACAAAACCCCAGCAAAGATCCTTCAGAAATTCTGACCACAGAATACTAGTGAGAATCTGAACTATTTATCTACTTCTTTTATTATGAATATTTTTACCCCACCATTCTCCTTGAAAAAGGACCCAAGGTACAATAAAGAGGGTCAATATATAGCCCAGAATACTTACAACATATTCAAATTAAGAACAGGGAATTAGGAGAGGCATCATGGAATATTAACATGTAACTTTATAGCTACAAACAGTGTGTGCGTGCAGGCACGCACGCACGCACGCACGCACGCACACACACACACACACACACACACACACACACACACACACACACACACACACAAATCCATTATGAGGGATGGAAACTATCCCACTATGAAAAGAAGGGGCCAAAGCTGGGTAGGAGACAGATATGTGTTATTGCCTAACATATTAAGATTAATGCAAAGTAAACAGATTACTGCTTAAATAAACAAACAAGTGAAAAAAGAAGACAGCATGGAGCTATCTGGATTGAGAAGGCCAGAAGACGTGGGAGTGAAAAGGTGAGACCTAAACTAATAATCTCCCCACCTCCAAAACTCTCATTATTGCTTTTTCAAGGAATTGCTATTAACAGCTAATGAATATTAGTTCATTTCGTTATTCATTTCATTACCTAACAAAATGAATAATGAACCCGAGAGTGAATTTAGAACGAACCATACCGAACCAAAAAAAAATTGGTTCGTTTTGTTTCATTTCATTAATGGCGGCAATGTCTCCTACCTTGTGCTGGTCTTCGGTCTTCCTGGCTGCAGGAAAAAGCCCACTGGCCTGCGCTACAGCTGTAGCGTGGGCCACGTGGTCAGAAGTAAAAAATAAAAAATAAAAATAAAAATAAAATAAAGGAGGTGACCAGGTCGGCACCCTAAAATAAAGAAAAAATATTTAAAATAAAAACAGCGATGACCTGGCCTCAGGGTCTGCGTGGCCAGCACTTGAAGAAAAACAAACAAACTAACAAAAAGCCCCACGCTACAGCTGTAGCGTGGGCAGGAACATGGAAGTAAAATACAAATAAAAATTAAAGTAAAAAATAAAAAAATAAAATAAAATAAAATAAATGAGTGCTGACCTGGCCCCAGGGGTGGCTGGGTCGGCACACTAAAATAAAGAAAAAGTATTTTTTTAAAAGGAGTGCCAACTGGGCCCTAGGGGCTGCGTGGTTGGTGCTTGAAGGAAAAACAAACAAACAAAAAAGCTGTAGCACTTGTCAGGAACCTGGAACTAAAAAATAAAATAAAATAAAAATAAAATAAAAGGATCGCCCTGCTGCCACCGCCGCCCGGTAAGATGATGATGATGATGTGGATGATGAGGATGAGGATGCTGCCAGTTGCCCGGTAAGATGATGATGATGATGATGTGGATGAGGATGCTGCCAGTCCAGTTTGTGCAGTTGCAGCATCTGTGTTTATTTATTTATTTTTTTGAATGTTTTTTCCTGCCCCCGTGCTGTCAAATTGATTAAATCGTGCAAAGGAGGAAAAAAATGAGTAATGAATCAACGAACCAACAAAATGAATTTTCTAAAAAATTCATTAAGAACAAACAAACCAAACCAAACCTTAAACTGAACCAAACCAAAACGAATCACCATTTTTTTGGTTCGTGCCCATCTCTACTAAAGAAAAGCAAATGAATATATAACTTCAGTGACATCATGCTATACCTCCGTGCAAGTAATAGGTTTGGAAGTGCTGATGAAATTATCATCTAAGATTGCAAGTTGCATCTGTCGATGATCAAAGTTCATCTGTCAATGATCAAAGTTACATCTAGGTAAAAAGAATGAATTGCACAGATATAGGATGGGGGATATTTGGCTAGAGAATAGTACCTGTGAAAGGGATCTGGGAGTCTTGGTGGACTACAAATTGAACATGAGTCAGCAGTGTGATGTGGCAGCCAGGAAAGCCAATGTGATTCTTGGTTGCATCAACAGAACCATAGTGTCTAGATCAAGGGAAGTGATAGTACCACTCTATTCTGCTCTGGTCAGACCCCACCTGGAGTACTGTGTCCAGTTCTGTGCCCCTCAATTTTAAAAGGATGTTGACAACCTCGAGCGGGTGCAGAGGAGGGTGACCAGGATGGTTGAGGGTCTGGAGGAAAGGTCTTATGAGGAACGGCTTAGGGAACTGGGAATGTTTAGCCTTTCAAAAAGAAGACTGAGAGGGGATATTTGAAAGGATGTCATATTGAAGAGGGAACAGGTTTGTTTTCCATGGCTTCAGAGACTAGGACTCGGGGCAGTGGTTTCAAACTACAGGAAAAGAGATTCCATTTGAACATTAGGAAGAACTTCATGACAGTTAGAGCTGTTCGGCAGTGGAATATGCTGCCACAAAGGGTGGTTGAGTCTCCCTCTTTGGAGGTTTTTAAGCAGCGGCTGGATGGCCATTGGTCGGAAATATTGTGATGGGGTTCCTGCATGGCAGGGGGTTGGACTAGATGGCCCTTGAGGTCTCTTCCAACTCTATGATTCTATGATTCTATGGTCTCCCTTCTTTTTCCCTTTACCTCATTTGTGCATTTTCTTTATACAGTGCTGCTCATTCATATTTGGCTTACATGCCATTGGGCTTTCTTTTTTAGTGCATGAAATGCCAATTTGACCCACAGTGATTTGGGCTGGGCTGGATTTGCTGCAGTTTCAATTTGAACTAACCTGAATCTGCATCAGACTAAAGAGCGATTGGCCCAAATTAACCCAAATTAACCCAATTTGTTTCAAAACTCATCAGAATCAGTTGCAATCAGTTAGTTTGGTATTCAACAAAGCAATTTCAGCTCATTATCTGCTACGAATCATTTTGTGGAGAAATTGGCAACTCTGTCTAGTTTTGCAGCTCATTGGGCTATACATAGGGAACCCTAAAAACTACACTTCCTACAATACCCTAAGCCTCTCTGGTAGCACTGGGGCAAGAAATGGTACCCACACAGCCTATTATCATACTCAGTTCATCAGCATGACAGTATTAGAAGGGAAAAGGCAGCAGCCTGGAGCAAGTAAATTATGTGCTGGGGTCCATGAAGGGGGCATTGAATGGGAAATCCACAAGGGGCCCTTTCTATGCATCCCTTCATTTAGAGATGGACCCAAACCGAGTGAACCACAAGCTATTTCATCATGAACTGCCATTGTGCCAGTTTGTGCCCATCCCTGATTCTGAATATTGAAATGGTTAGCAGAGAACAGTCTCATTTTGGAAAGATATCACACACCAGTTTCTTATTCTGGATGGGGACAGCTGGAACTGAAAACTGGTATTTATGAGAAAAATACACTGAAATAGGTAAAGTAATAATAATAACAGATATTTATTATTATTATTAAGGCTAATTAAGGAGGAACTGCCAGGAACCATGATTGCCTCTGGACCTCTTGAGAATAGTTGCCCTCTGGTTGTGCAGTCAGTTACATGGCTGACAACTGGCCAAATGCTTGTGTGAGAATCTCATTTTTCCACAGTAGGATTTGAGCCCTAGATTTAAAATGGAAGTTGGCAACCTGTGGTCCTTCAACTGCTCTTGAATTACAACACTCTCACTCCTCTCCTCTCCTCTCCTCTCCTCTCCTATCCCTTTCCCCTCTCCTCCCCAACTCTGCTCTCCTCTGCTCTGCTCTGCTCTCCTCCAGTCTCATGTCATCTGATTTCCTCTCCTCGCCTCACATTCATAGCCTCCCAGGATCTCAAGGCAGATTACACAGATGTAAAATTATTACAAAACAATTAAAGCAATTTAAAATCAAACAGCGCAACATAATTAAAACATCAGAACATTAAAAACACACTCAGGCTTGGTAGCATTTGTGTCACCAAAGTTTTGAGTGAGTAGGAGTAACTTTCTCTTTGAAGTGCCTCACAAACTTCTCACAGGATGTAACTGAATGTTCCACGCAAAGCCCTTTTGAGTCCAATTCCAGCATGCTCTTAACTACTGAAAACAATTCTGCTGGGCAGCAGGTGGGAGACGAAATAATAATAGCTGAGTAAAACTTTTTTGCTCTCTTGACTGCAGCAAAGGAAAAGTCTTCACTGGTCTCTGAGTGTCCTCGCTTTGAGGCCTGTGCCACCTGCACTCCTTAGCAGTATGTTTCCAGGCTGTGTGCTTCTATAGGGGAGTTAGTCTTTCCCTTGTCCAGTTCTGCCGTTATTTCCTTGCCTCTCTTAATGTCTTCTTTGAATCTTAGTTTTTATTGAAATGGAGGCAAGAGAACATGGGTGGAGAGAAGCTGCAAGAAGGTTGCTTATTTGTCCCAAAGTCAAAAGGTGAGGTTGCCTCTTCAAAATCTTAATTTGAACAGTGAGCCAGGCTGAATATGTGCCTATTTCCTTTGACTGCTTCAAACTGAAGCACAAAGTGCTTAGATTGTGAAAGCATTGTTTTGCTCTTTTGCACATAAAAAGTCACTTCTCCTTAAAATTAAAAGGCTCTTTTTATTCTGAGAGCCATGGCGATGTTAGTGTGTAAAGTGGTAGATATGAGAGACCTGGGTTCAATTTCTCACTTCACCAAGTATTTAAAGTATATAAAGCATTTTAATTGTAAATCACGTCTTAATGTAATTGTGTTTGTGTTTACTGTTTATTTTAATTGCTTATGTTGTTGTGGTTTGCTGTCAATTATGTGTTGTAAACTACTCTGAGTGGCCTTGCTAGATAGATAGATAGATAGATAGATAGATAGATAGATAGATAGATAGATAGATAGATAGATAGATAGATAGATAGATAGAAGCTCACTGGGGATGGCACTGGTAAAGCCACTTCTTAAATATTTCACATACCTTGAAAACCCTGTTACGGGTGCCAAAAATCACATGTGATGATGGCACATGACATTTTCATTTTAGACCCAGTCATACTTGGCTTGAACAAACTGGAAGAGACTAGGGCAGCGGTTCTCAGCCTGGGGATTGTGACACTTTTGGGGGTTGAATAACCTTTTCCCAAGGGTTGCCGCGAGCTGGGGAAGAAAAAGGCTGGGCACCCCTCTCAGCTTTCAACGTACTTGTGCGCCTTCACACGAGGTGCGCCTTCCCTCTCAGCTTTCAACGCACTTGTGCGCCTTCACACAGAGACTGTCCCCCAGCTCTGCCTGGGAGGGAAGCTGCAGTCGAGTGCCAAAGCCCACCCGCAGGATTTCAGGACCCTTGGTTTTCTCTGCCTCGGTGAGTGGTGCCTGGAGCGAGGGAAGAGGAGGCGGCAGCGGCGGTAAGGGGTGCTTGTCTGAGACGCGCTGCCCTGGGACAGGAATGAAGAAGGCCTGGGAGTGAACGCCCACAGAGTGGAGGCTTGCCTTCCTTCCTGTGGCTGCACTCCAGCCTCAGAAGGGGCAAAAACGTGACCACCATTCCTGGGGTCAGCCTTGGCAGATTTCTTGTGCTAGGCATGGGAACGGGCTCCTTCCTGGGGAGGAGTTTCATTTCAGAGTGGAGAAGCCCCCCCCCCCGAACTGGGCCAGGGAGGTGGGGAAGAGGGGAACCCTCCCGTTTCTCAGCACCAGAGCCCTCCGGCTATGGCAGGGGATGCCTGGCTGACTTGAGTGGCTGCATGCCAGCCAGGCCAGGTCAATCCCTTCAGCCGCTTGCCCATCTTTCTCCTCCCCCTTCGGGTTGTGCCACTGCTGCCAGGTTGACCACCAAAGCAACAGCCGAGGAGGAGCTGAATTTGGATGAAGACAATGCTGCCTGTTCTCCCCCCCTTCTCCAAACCACCACCCACACACTTGCTGTTTCCCTGGACAGCAGCATGGCCCAGCTAGGCAAGGTAAGCCCTACCTTTCCTGGGCTGTGCTTCAGAGTCCTGCTCTGGAGCGGCAGCCGCCTCACTGCCACCGGGGTTCGTGAGTGAGTGAGTGGAGAGGCTGGGTAAGCAGACTGGTGGGAGGGAATTCCAGAGCTGTGCAGCCTCCCTGCTGCTGCCTCCAGTCTTACAGGAAGCAGGCAGGAGCTCCAAATCTGCATGGCCTCCTCCTCTGCCCCCAATTTTGCAGGTCTACCACCGGGCCAGGCCTTTGTACCACCGATCGCCATCCGTGGATAACTGAATCCGTGGATGGTGAATCAGTGCATATGGGGTTCCTACTGTAATGTTATGGTTGGGGATCACCACAGCATGAGTGCACTGTATTAAGGGTTGTGGCATTAGTAAGGTTGAGTACCACTGGGCCGCTAGGGGCTCAAGTAGACATTCAGACAAATGTGCTTTTCCTGGCCTGACATTTTCTTTCCAGAATGATCTTCTAGTTTTGCATGACTCCAGAATAAGACATGCAAAAGAAGCTCTTATTTACATTTCCAAGATCATCAAAACATTTGACATGATATTGCATGTACTTCCCTTTTACACTTTGTGACTTGACAGAGCACTTTTTCTCGATACAGATTCTTCACATTGTCCAGGGCATTGTTGGCGAATCTATGGCATGGGCGCCAAATGTGTCACATGGAGCCCTTTCTGTGGGCATGCAACATCGCCCCCTCAGCCACAGCACTTCCCCCTCTGCTCGGAGCACGCCACTGTGCTCTGTGCAGAGAGCTGGGCGAAGGGGAGGCAGTGGTTTGTGGGTTCCTTCGTAGCCTCAGTTTTCTCTCCAGCCACACCACTTTGGGCATCCCAAAAGCAGCATGGCTGGAGAGTAAACTGGAGCTACGAACAAGCCCACAAACGACTGCCTCCCATTCACCCGGCTGTCTTCATGGAGCCATTTTGAGATCATTTTGTTGATGCTCCAACACGTTACCATTAATTATCTTGATTCTGCTTTGTAATCAATAAACGTCTTTTAGTTTTATTCAACTTAAAAGCAGTCTGGAGGCTTTAATTTACTAGTGAAGCTAGTTGGTGGCAGTAAAAGAGGAAAATCAGAAGCGGTGTTTGTCAACCAGAAGAATATAGCTCAAACCAACTCAAGTTTGATCACTAATAAAGCTGAATACAAACACACCCAGTTCCTAAGTTTACAAACTCTAAACTCTAAGTTTGCTTCACAGACACTCTTCTTTAGCCCTATTTGTCTTTCTCTTAGATGGTGCCAGATCCTATCTGATTCTCTCAGACTCTGTCAGATTCCCTATCTGCAATGTTGTTCTTTCTATCTACCTATAACAATGCTGAGCGGAGCCTTAATTCCTCTCATGCCACTCCCCAGACTCTCTAATTAAAGAAAATAATCTTATACTTAACACACACAAAAAACTAAAGAACTTATAATTGATTTTAGGAGGAAGATGTACATTTACCATTGTACATAAATGGTGAGGAGGGTGAGAGGGTTGGTAGCTTTACATATCTGGGCACTTACATCTCAGAGGACCTCTCATGGAGTGCAAACACCAATATGGATGTGAAGAAGGCACAGAAGAGGCTGTATTTCCTTAGAATGCTCAAGAGGATGAATTTATCTCAGCGTCTACTATCACAGCACCATTGAGAGTGTCCTAACTTATGGCATGCTATCATGGTATGGGAGCAGCTCTGTAGTGGACAAAAAAGCTCTACAGAGAATAATTAAAATTGCCCAGAATGTTACTGGGCTCCAGCTACCAGCCGTGGATGACATCTTCACATCTCGCTGTTTGAGGAAGTCACACAACATTCTGAGAGACTCTACTCATCCTGCTCACAATTTCTTCGAACTGTTGCCTTCTGGCAGAAGATACAGAACAATTAAAACTCGGACCACACGTCTTCTGAACAGTTTTTATCCCAGAGCTATAATTGCACTTACTAATGAACTCAAGGACCACCGGCAGTGAGCACTTGGTCAGTATTACCTAGCCTGTTGTGTATATGTTTGTGTTTTTAGGGAGGGGGGTTGGTGGGTGGGGAGTGTTCAGGGATTTTTTATGTGTGTGTGTTAAAGGGATTTTTTAATGTGTGTGTGTGTGTGTGTGTGTGTGTGTGTGTTTGTGTGTGTGTGTGTTTGTGTGTGTGTTGAATCTGGTCTCTGGGTGTCTGAATTTCATTGTATGTGTATGCTGTGTATATACACACAATGACAATAAATTATTATTATTATTATTAATTGGTTGGCAAACCCACCAATTAGTACAGACAACTCTCATGCATTATTCATCACAACAGGTAAACGACACACCCACGAACCACTGCATCTCCTTTGCTTGGCTCTCTGCATGGAGCCATTTTAGCAGTCTCGAAATGGCTCCATGCAGAGAGCTGGGTGAAGCAGAGGCAGTGGTTTGTGGGTTTATTATTTATTTATTTATTTGGCACATTTATATACCGCAGCCTTTTTCCATATAGGAACTCAGGGCGGTTCACAGTAAAAACAGATAAAACCTCTACAGACACAATTTAAACAGCAAAAATGATAAAAATGCAAGAAAAAAATAATAGATAAAGGTGGCAAGGAGGGAAACCGTCGGCGGGGAGCAGCAGATAAATTAAGGGGAAAAAATTAAACAGAAATAAACAGAAATAAGGTCACCATATGCCTCCTAAAAGAGCAACGTTTTCAGTGCCCTTTTGAAGGCGGGCAGGGACTCTGCAAGGCACAGCTCACTCAGGAGTTGATTCCATAGAGAGGGGCCTACAACCGGGAAGGCGCGGTTATGGGTTGCCAACTTCTGCGCCTCTCTTGGAGTGGCCACCCTGAGTGAGCGCGCCCGCAACAATCGAGTGGGTCTGGCCTCAGTTCATCTCTGGGGGATCCGCTCCGTGGAGGGTTTTGAAAACCAAAACCAAGACCTTGAACCTTATCGGGAGAGCAACGGGCAACCAATGTAAGCGTGCCAGAACTAGAGTGATATGGTCATATTTACGAGCACCCACCACCAGTCTGGCCGCCGCAGTTTGCACCCGCTGCAATCTCCGGACAAGGGTCAAGGGCAACCCCACGTAGAGTGTGTTGCAATAGTCAATCCTTGATATCACGAGGGCCTGCACAACTGTTCTCAGGGAGGACTCATCAAGGTACGGGCGGATCTGGGCGATCCTGCGGAGTTGGAAGAAAGCGGCCCTGGATACCGCCATCACCTGGGCTTTCAGGGAGAGGGCTGAATCCAGGACCATGCCCAGATTCCTGTCCCTGTCCGTAGGCTGGAGGGAAATACCCCCCAGGCTAAGGAGGGGGCCATTGGACCCAGATGAGGACGCCCCGAAGAACAGTTCCTCGGTCTTCTCTGGATTAAGCTTGAGCCTGTTCATCCTTGTCCATTCCAAAACCGCCTCCAGGCACAGATCAACGGAGCAAACTGCCTCCACTGCAGAAGAAGAAAAGGAGAGATAGAGCTGCGTATCATCAGCGTACTGATGACAGCGAACTCTAAATCTCCTGATGACCTCCACCAGCGGCCTCATGTAAACATTGAACAGCATAGGAGAGATTGCCGACCCCTGGAGCACCCCACATGGGAGGGTCCAAGGAGCTGACGAATCCTCACCCAGCTGAACCTGCTGAGTCCGGCCACCAAGGAAGGAACGGAGCCAAGCAAGCGCTGAGCCCCCAACTCCTGCCTCGGCAAGCTGGACCAGCAGGTTACCGTGGTCGACGCTATCAAAGGCTGCTGACAGATCAAGGAGAACCAATAGGGAAGAGCACCCCCTGTCAGCCTCCCTAAGGAGGTCATCCTGCAGAGCGACCAGGGCAGTTTCGGTCCCGTGAAACAGCCTGAACCTGGATTGGAACTGAGTTCCTACGGGAAGATGGAAGGGGTAGAAATTTAATAATAAATAAATAAATAAATAAATAAATAAATCAAGGATATAATTATCCTCCAGGTAGGTCTGAAGCCGGACGGTGGCCACCCTCTCAACTACCTTGCCCAGGAAGGCAACAATGGCAATTGGACGATAGTTGGCAAGATCGTCTGAGGCCAGGCCAGGTTTCTTCAAAGTAGGCTTCACCACCGTCTCCTTCAGACGGGAGGGAACTATTCCATCCCCGAAGGAGGCGGTTGCAATGGCGGAAGCCCACTCTGGCATGTTCCCTTTGGCATATTTAATAAGCCAGGCTGGGCAAGGGTCGAAAGGGGAGGCCGCCGGCCGGCAGTAGGCCATGGCCCTGGAGGCCTCCGCTAATGACACAGGCCCAAACTTGACCAGGCAAGGTGACTGAGGGGGTGAGGCCCCCTGGATAGCCGGGGAGAGACTACTGCAGCTGGAGTCCAGGTCCGAACAGATGGCCTCAATCTTGGATCTTGGTTCCTTCATAGCCCCAGTTTACTCTTCAGCCACGCTGCTTTGGTGATGCCCAGAGTGGCTTGGATGGCTAGTAAACTGTGGCTATGAAGGAGCCTACAAACCACTGCCTCCACTTGGCCCGGCTCTCTGCATGGAGCACAGTGGCATGCTTTGAGGGGAGGGGGACGTGCTGTGGTTGTGAGGGGTGGATGTTGCATGCCCACAGAAAGGGCTTTATGTGCCACAATTGGCGGCCATGCCATATCTTCGCCAACACTGGTCTAGGGTAAGATCCTTGGGTAATGGTTGCTCAGAAGAGAGGGCTTAAGAAGGTTTTAACAAAATAAGGATAGAACCTTATCATTGGGATTTTTCCTCTCCTCTCTTTTCTCTTCCCTTCTTGCTCCCCTTTAAATTAAGATGTGAGTGAGAGGTGTTTACTTTTTCTGTAAGGCCACTGTAAATTTGTACCTAATTCTCTTAGAAATGTAGTATGTTTTAACTTGTTTTTGTATATAGTATTTGGATCTTGGCCTACGGCCGTATTAAAGATTTTGTATTCGTATTCGTGCACAAAATCTCACTTGATGTCAAGCCTTGCACACAGAGCACACACACAAATAGGGTTCAGTTCTTTGCCAAGATGTTTAGTGGAAAGCCAGGCAAGTTCAAGTCCGTTGCTAACAATCAAGTGCCAGATAAATAATAGAATCCAACTCCCAGCAATTAACAGTCCAAGTCAAAACCAGAATATCTCATGGAAACCAGATGCCAAACCCAAGGGAACAGATCAAGCCGTGGTCCAGGAAGCCAGTCCAAAATCAGGAAACAGAGCCAAGGTCACAGACAGGAACTGGTTGCAAGTTCAAATGATGCGTTGCTCCCACAGAGAACTCAAGGTGAGCTTACCAGCTTTATCCCAAAACAGGGAACACACCCTTACTCCTGGAAAGGCTTCTGCTAGTACTCAGGGCTTCCCAACCTGATTCCCTGTCTAGCATCAAATACCCTTTCCCTAGCCCTCCTGGTAGCACGTCTTTGCAGAATCCTGCTCATGACCCTTCTAGGGGGAGAAGATATGTTTTCAGCTGAGTCATCAGACCCAGCTGCCTGCTGATTTGAGCTGCAAGGCTCCTCCAGCAGCTCTTCACCATTAAACCCCTCAGAATCAGGTTCTGTTACAGGCAGGTCCTGGCACTTGAGGCCTCCAGGGCTATTGCCCATTGCCGGCCCACGTCCACCCCATCTGATCCTTGCCCATCCTGGGCTGCTAGGGCCTCCTCCTACTGATTTGAGTAGTGAGAGTTTTGCAGCCTTCTTTCGATCTAAAATAGAGGCCATCCATACCAGTTTTGACTCTTGTTGCTCTAGTCCACTCTCAGCACCCCCTGACGCTGCCCCCCCTCGGTCTCCTCGCATGGTTGAGTTTGGGTCTGTCTCCTCGCTTGAGGCCTCCAGGGCTATCACCCACTGCCGGCCCGCGTCCACCCCCTCTGACCCTTGTCCATCATGGCTTATGAAAGCCGTTGGTGGAAGCATGCCCGAATGGGCTTTTATCATCGCCACAGCCTCCTTCAGGGCAGGGATTTTTCCCTCTCGCCTGAAGGTGACTGTGGTAAAGCCCATTCTGAAAAAACCTGGCTTAGCATCGGGAGATCTGACCAACTACCACCCGATTGCTAATGTTCCCTTTATGGGCATGGTATTCGAGAGGGTGGCCGCGGTCCGGCTTCAATCATTCTTGGAGGGAGAACATGTCCTTGACCCATTCCAGTCTGGGTTCAGGCCAGGTCAGGGGACTGAGACAGTCTTGGTCGCTCTGCAAGATGACCTCCTCAGGGGGGCCGACAGAGGTTGCTCTACCCTGTTGGTCCTTCTGGATTTGTCAGCGGCCTTTGATACCGTTGACCACGGTATCCTGCTGGATCGGCTGACTGAGATTGGGATCGGGGGCACTGTTCACAGTTGGCTTCAGTCCTTCCTTGGGAGCCGTCTCCAGCGGGTTCAGCATGGGGGGAGTTGTCTGCTCCCTGGATACTCCCTTGTGGGGTTCCACAGGGGTCGTCCCTCTCTCACATGCTGTTCAACATCTATGTAAAGCTGCTGGCAGAGGTCATAAGGAGATTTGGAGTCTGCTGTCATCAGTACGCTGATGACACACAGCTCTATCTCTCCTTTTCCACTGCTGCAGATGACGCTGTCCAGACCCTCAATCAGTGCCTGGGTGCAGTCATGGAATGGACCAGGGCCAACAGACTCAGACTCAACCCTGACAAGACCGAGGTTATGTTCTTTGGGACTACTCCATCTGGTTATGGAGGCCCTTATCCAGCCTTGGAGGGCATTTCCTTCCGGCCTTCGGACACTGTCTGGAATCTGGGCGTAGTCCTGGACCCGGCGCTCACCATGGAGGCCCAGGTGGCCGCTGTGTCCAGGACTGCCTTTTTTCATCTTCATCGAATAGCCCAGATTCATCCCTACCTAGATGGGGGCTCCCTCAGGACTGTGGTGCAAGCGCTGGTGATCTCGTGACTGGACTATTGCAACGTGCTCTACATGGGGTTGCCCTTGACTCTCCTTCGGCGACTGCAGTGGGTGCAAAATGCGACAGCCAGACTGGTGGCGGGTGTGCGTCGATTCAACCACATCACCCCAGTACTGGCTCGCCTGCATTGGTTGCCCGTTGCGTCCCGAATCAGATTCAAGGTCTTGGTTTTAGTTTATAAAACCCTCCATGACCTAGGACCTGACTACCTGGCAGAGCGGATCGACCAGCGGTCAACATCGGCCCGACCGAGTAGGTTGTCGCGGGCGCACATGTTGCAGTGGTCACGCCCAGGGAGGCTCGGAGAACATCCACCCGCAACCGAGCCTTCTCTGTGGCTGGCCCCACTATGTGGAACCATCTCCCCACTGAAGTGCGCCTAGCAGAGTCCCTGCCAGCCTCCCGGAAGGCATTAAAAACTTTCCTTTTCTGGGAGGCGTTTGGTGACTAAAAGTGTTCCCCCCCTCTCTCCCCCGCCATCTGCTATTTTTAATTGTTTAGTTTTGTTATTTGCTTTAATTGTTTTATTTAATGGTCTGTCGTTTATCTTGGTTTTGTTGTAAACCGCCCGGAGTTCCTTCAGGAAGACGGGCGGTATATAAGCCCAATAAATAAATAAATAAATAAATAAACAAATTAAGAAGGATTAAAGATATTCCTATTACTACAAATCATGGAGAATAAGGAGAGTTTAGAAGGCAGGTCCTGGAGTAAATGCAGTATGACCTTCAAACCTCAGAAGGCTGTCCACCCTTATTGTAGAAGACAAGGGGATAGTACTGAGTTTCAAAATGCCTGAATAGAGCTCACAGTTGTACTGAACAAGTACAAGGAATCAAAAAGGCTACCTTTTTAGATTGCAGCTGGCTCTGCTGGTATTTGTAGTTGGGAAAAGTAACATTTCTAAATTCTGGTATATATTATTAGATTACACAAGTTAATGCCCAGGAAATGTGTCAACAGCCGCAAGCTTAGTTCCCAGTCTTTTCCCCTATTGAATTCTGTAGAACAAAATAAAAGGCTGCTTTCTGAGGCACAGTCTGAAGTGATGACAATGGCGTGGAGTCCTGTTGGCCCCATTTTCCCATGACAGTGGAACCAGAATCAAAAATGCAGTGATTGGAAGAACAGTGCAGTGGGTAGAGTCCTGTCCATTTACCCTGTGTGTTGCTAATCACATTTCTCCCTCCATTCCTGAGGCAAACTTGAAGAAGCATGACTGCTTGAGTTTCTCGTCACTGCGTGAGGGAGTAAGCAGTCCCTGGTTGGCCTGATATCATGGCTCAGTGAGGATTTGAACCTGCACTTTCCAGCTGCCAGTCCAATCCAACACTCTAACCACAAGCTCTTGACTAGTGACTAATGACGTTGGCTGAACTGATAAGGCTTCTTTGGAAAGATGCAGCCTCCTCTTGTCTTTGTTCCTTCAGCGGCTCTGCTCCTATCAGGAGATGGACTTCAGTCACTATAAACATGAACCTTCAGCAATGACTTAGCCTAGGTATCTGTTTATGCTATGTTAAAGACAGTTATGCCTATTTTTTAGATATTAGCGCAAACAGAGTATGGGCAAGTGATGTAATGGTTAGAGAACTGGACAAGAAGTTGGAAGATGTGGGTTCAAATCCCAGCTCATGATAAAACTTGCCTAGTGATCACTTGCCAGTCTCATTTTGTTAGGTTAAGAAAAGTTACCGGTTCACTTTAGGAGAAAGTGGCTAGTCAGGCTTCCTTAATCTTATTGGAGCTTAAAGAGGAGGTATACATAAAAAATATAATGAATAAATGAATAAAATGTATTCTGTATTGTGGGTGCTAAGCTATAACTGATTGGTAATAGCATTCCTATACTGCAGGTAAAACTGTGCTCACGACCTGGGTTCAATCCCTGGTAGCAGGCTCAAGGTTCACTCAGCCTTCCATCCTTCCGAGGTCGGTAAAATGAGTACCCAGCTTGCTGGGGGGGGGGGGGCAATGTGTAGCCTGCACACTGTAATTAAAATTGTAAACCGCCCAGAGACTACTTGAAGTGGTATGGGACGATATATAAGCAGATATAATTACAAGAAATTAGTTCTTTCTTATCTATTATCATTTATTTCTCTTAATTATGATTCTCTTTTGAATAGCAATGTAGCTTTTATGTTACTTTTCTAGTTACAGAGGGATATGACTTCACTAAAGTGTGGAAGAGGAATATATCAAGTATAAATTGCTGCCTCAGACTGCTTTCTTTGATTCATCTCTAGGTGCTGAGGCCATGATGAGGTAAATGGGAGAAGGGTGGGTGTTTGTATCACAGGCCAGAAGCTTGTAAGCATTGGGATTTTTTTTATAACAAGTGTTTTAAAAGCTACATTCTGGTTGATTCTGAAAAATGAAGAAAAGTTTTTAAAAAATAAATAAATAAATAAATAAATAAACTCTAAAAACAACTAACTACTTTGGTACGGTTTAGAACTATTGATATAACTAAGTAATTGGCTGTGATACAGATCTAACTGATGCATTGTAACACACCTGATTTTAAAAAGATATCAAGTGTTGGCTAATCTGACGTAGCACACGTCCAAATTCTATGGCCAGGATCTTGTTAGATTTAGACCAGGGTGAAGGTGGTTGCATAAATTGTGATGGTGGATTACCACTAATTAAAATATTGCTGCTCACATTCCTGGTTGCATATCGATCAGTGTGACTGGCGCACAACCTTCAACGAGGATGGTCATTCATTAATTGCACTTTAGGAACCTCTTGGCGCAGTGGTTAAATGCCTGTATTGCAGGTAAAACTGTGCTCATGACCTGCAGTTCAATCCCAGGTAGCCAGCTCATGGTTGACTCAAGCCTTCCATCCTTCCGAGGTTGGTAAAATGAGTACCCAGCTTGCTGGGGGGTGGGGGGCAATGTGTAGCCTACATTCTGTAATTAAAACAAAACAAAACTGTAAACCAGCCAGAGACTACTTGAAGTGGTATGGGGTGGTATATAAGCAGAACACTTTGTTTTCATTACCCAGGATGGGTACTTGAGTCGTGGAACTCCCTGTCAAGTTGGACTTAAGCTGCATGAGCAACTTGACTTGGACGTGAGTTGGTGTGTCCCCCCCCCCCCAGTGATTAGGACCTGACTTGTGACTAAGAACACTCCCCCCTCCTCTTTTCCTTAAAAAAAAAAAACCTTATTTTTAATAGGAACTAGGGCTTGGGGCTTAATCCTTGAGACTTGGCACCAAAGACTCAGACTTGGGACTCAGACCCAAAGACTTGCCAACTTCCCTGTTAATTATATGCCGTCAAGCCAGAACTGACTTCTAGCAACCCTAATAAGCTCAAGTGACGTATTTAAGGAGTGGTTCTGAGAGTACAGTTCCCCCAGGAAGTTTCTGTACTCTAGAAATTCTAGAGTTACTCCAACTGCCACTCTATCCACTACTCCACATTGGGCATCCTGAATTACACTTGTCTCAACATGAATCCTCAACAGGGTTTTGACTAATATCTGTAGGTGAACCAAACTTTAGGGAAGAGGAGGAGCATTGCCTCAATGTAATTCTCAAATACTCTTATAATTCTGTCTGGGTGATTGTGATGCAACACCCACAGATGAGTAAAGTTCAAAGAGAAAAAAAGAACAAGCCAAAAGAATCAGTTTCCAATTCTGATATTCCTTCAGGAGAAATATAAATTCTTGAGCAACTTTTGAATGTGCATGGCATTGCCCTCTGCTGGACAACTCAAGAACTAGTGGTTAGCAATACTGTTCTTAGTAGATTTATTTCCTTCTCATGATATTTATACTGTCTAGCTTCTAATAAATGTAATCTCTCATGGATCTGAAGTTTCAATTCCTAAATGTACTACCAGTAGGAATGTCAGAGTGTCTGGAACAGAAATATGCAGTTATAAATAATATGTTTATTATTGAAAATGGATTTTGGAAATGAAATAGGAGTCATTTCTGCCTAAACTGAATGTGTCAGGTGAGATATCAGAACTAAACCCATAGGTAGTTATGAATGTCAGCTTTTGCAGTATTACATGTAAGTCCTTGCTTGTTTCCTTCTGATGCATAAGAATAAGAAACTGTGAAATATTTTGTCAGGTGTATGGACATCAGAATTTGGACTTCTTTTACTTTTTAATGATCAATGGTTAGCTGTTTAATGCCAGACACATGGGTGAAGAAAATAATATGCAGTAGCAAATGGAATTCTTGGGTGTAAAATAAAAAGAAAGCTGATGGCAAATCTTTATCAGTGTCAGAGTGTTGCACAATTTAAAATTATAGACTACGTGAAATATAAGTAAATTTAAAAACGAATTAACATGGTACAATATTTAGACTATTTCAGTCCAGAAGGAGACTAGTTCAATAGCATTATCTTAGTCATTTGCTAGATTTTCTTTTTTAAAACATGGTAGGGCATAAATTGCATGCGAGTATCGCATTGGTTGCAATTCTCCACAGTCACTGAAAATTTGCCCTGAATTCATGGAGCCCCATTTTTCTTCATAATTCTTTGATATTCCTACTTCAGTTCAAAGTCTATTAAGTGACTACTATTTGGTCCAGCTTGAGTCTTGTCCTGGCATGAGACACTCTTTAGGTCTTGATTATACTGTGCAGTATGACTCAAGGGAAGGAACATGAGACATCATCATCAGATGGAACACTAGCTTTAAGATCACTCCCTAACTGCTCCAGACTGCCAGGTTTGTGTTTGCAATATAATAAAACATTAGATGAATGGATCACAGTCTAGCTGTCATGTTATTAAAATAATGGTTAGGGGAATGAGGCCTAAAAGTCGTAGCTCTCACATCAATCACTAAAATTTCTCAGTTACCTCTTTGATGTCAATTTAAAGGTAGGAACTAGAGATGGGCTTTTCATTTCAGAAGTGGTCAGCTTCCAAAATGAACTGCGGGAGCTCAGTTGAGATTCAGAACCGGAGGAATGAAATCAACCAATCCATTACCTTGCACTGGGCTTGTGCGGGGTTAAACTCCAACAAGGAAGAAGCCTCCGAAACATCATCGTTTCTTCTCACTGGCCAATCAGGAGATGTTCAGGGAAATACATTATCCCGCCTTCCAGTCTGATTGGCCAGTGATATATTGGAGGCTTCTTCCTCGTTGGAGTTTAACCCCTCATGAGCCTATGGCAAGGGATTGGTTGCTTTCATTTCTCCGGTTCTGAACGTTAGCTGGTCTTCCGCAGTTTGTTTCAGAAGCTAACCACTTCCGAAACAAAAAGTATATCTCTAGTAGGAACATAGGGTAGTCTCTCTCTCTCTCTCTCTCTCTCTCTCTCTCTCTCTCTCTCTCTCTCTCTCTCTCTCTCTCACACACACACACACACACACACACACACACACACACACACACACACACACACACACACACACACACACACACACACACACACACACAAAATGCCTGGCAAAATTCATCTTGCCAAGAACATTACATTTAAGAATGCTCTCCTGGCAAACCACATCTTTTACCATGTTTGCATTTTTGGTAGATGTTTGAAAAAGAGGGTATTGCCCTCGAAAGCTTGCAATGATTTTTTTTGTTATTTTATTAGTGGCTTATAAATGTATCACCTATAGCTTAGTCTTCCAAAAAAGAGAATGAAAGAAACTATAGGCTAACATGCACGTATTGATGCAGCATTAGAAATTATTTTAACAGAATGGCAATGTTTTCCTGAATGAGCTAAGATAGTGAGCAACTGGTCTCTGTGCCTTGAGAGTCTGCTGTTCAGGTGCCTCCTTGGAAGAAGCAAAATTTAGGCATTGCATCTTTCTCCTGATGATCCTTCAGATGTTTGGACCTCCAGCTTCCATTATCCATTTCTGTTGGCTGTCTTGGATAGATAGGGTTGGTGGCTGTTGCAGGTTAAAACATCTGAAGGGACAAAGCTTCCCAAAGGTAGTCTCTTTTACACTGCACAAGTCCCAAATAACTTCCTGGAGACTCACAGATAATTAATAAGCCCCTTTTCTTTGGGGGCTGTTTTATGCCTACATAGCCTACCATCACTGGAATATGCTAGTGTCTAGAGGCCCCTGCCATTATTAAATGGCAGGCTGACAAGCCAGATGGCCAGCAGATGTCATGGGAAATGATGTGAACTGACAAGACTCACCTTTCTCTTTTCATCAATTGAGGTTACACTGTTAAGTGTTCCTCCCCCAGTCTCTGGGTAATCAGAGGGGTACAGAAGATGTAGTTAGTCTACTGTTCATCATCGAGAGACCCCATTATGTATATGTAATGGGCCTGCTCTGAATGGAGAACAAATATTTCACGGACTAAAAGGACCATAAAAATGACACTAACAATGTAGATATACATCAGTGATCGGCAGTACACGGAACATAGCTGTCAGTGGTTGAAGAGGAGGGAATTCATGACTAGAAAGGCTGTGTCATAAAAATGGATGGCAGTAATGATATTCTATTCCCTCTCCCCCCAATAAGTGGATTAAAATCTGGGAATGTTAGATAAAGCTGTCAAGTTCCTGACTTGGGCTGCAATAAATCCAACAGCCCAGTCTTTCAGCATCCTGAGCTTAGATAGCTTTTCTATTTCTCAATACTACAACTTTTGGGGACCTTGAGCCAGTGGGTATGATGCACATAGGTGCTGGATTTCATTTCTTGATACTCTTTGTACTAACTGCATCTCTAGGTTGTGGCATTACAGACAATGTTGTAAACATTTTTCTGACTGATTAGAAGCTGATCTTCCGTGCATTGAATTCAGTGGGACCTTCTTCCAAGTTAAGGATGAACACACTTCCCCTTGTCATCTCTTCTGTTTTGTGTTTGTAACCATTTGCCTGTGTCTTTAAACACAAGCCAGTTGTCAACATTTCCTTAAGTCTTTCCAAGTACAATAAGCAATCTTTTATTTAAGCTTAGTTTTATTAATTTCTCCTGTGGAATTCAGTCTTTCCCTCACAACTATGTAGAACATAACTGAACTATGCCACATATTGTTGCTTCAGTTTCAATCTGACCCATTTTCACATGTTGTATTAACTTTACAGGGCAACCTGGATTGAAAAAATTGAGAAGAAGCCCTTTTTGTAGGGCTAGATAGAGAAATTCTTTTGTGTGTGTGTGTGTGTGTGTGTGTGTGTGTGTGTGTGTGTGTGTGTGTGTGTGTGTGTGTGTGTGTGTGTGTGTGTGTGATGTTTTTACAGTCATGACTGACTCTTCTTGACTCCATGTCCATGGAGTTTTCTGATACCAAATTAATAGGACACAATAACAAATCTGTGCTATCAGCTGAATGGCAATATTTACTATATACACTGCACCATCTTCCCATGGGAACTCCGGGTGGTGTAGAACAATAATATCTAACAATAGTAAACAGATATAAACCACATCAAACTAAAAGGCAGCAAAATAAAACAAACAATAATACTCAGCAAAATGGCAGAATAATGCCTCTCTAAAAAGCAAGGTCTTCAACACTTTTTTGAAGGCCGGTAGGGACTGTGCAAGGCAAATCTCACTTGGCAAGTTGTTCCAAAGTGAGGGCCCAGCCACAGAGAAGGCCTGGGTTCAAGCAATTTATTTCCTGGCCTCCCTGAAGGCATTTTAACCCAGGACACACCAATGCTGAGGATCTGCTGACGAAAAGGGATTCCCTGTAAATGATAGACCAGAAACTCAGGAGTACAAAGCTTGGGAGAGGGATGCCTCTCCCTCTGCCCCCACCCAAATCTCATAAGACAAGCCGGGTCAGCTCGCCCATCCATAATGACATCATAAAGGATGGGGATTTTATTGTAGACTGACCTGGCATTGACCAGCAGGCAGGAGAGGTCACAGGCACTGATGGAGTAGCTCCCTGGTACATGGCAGTGAGCTGAGGGATCAGAACGAGGGACAAGCAGCAATTGCCTGTCCCTAGTTCTTCTTACCCAACTAATCCCCCAGCTCCTAGCGTACCTCCCACGGTCAGCAACCACGGAAATCACAGTCCTTGCACACATAGGCAACCAAAGGGGAAGGGAGGGGGGGAATTAAACAATATCCCAATCAATAATATAACAAGCAGAAGCATAGCAAATTAGCAATATCAAACTAAAAAAATAACAAATCAAACTCCCCACATCAACAAAACCATACTGTCCACCCCTAAGAAAAATGAAAGCAAAAGGCGAAAACACAATAAATTAATGTCATAAATAAATAAAGTAAAATAAAATAAAAATAGAAATATAAAATTAGTTCCATTAGAACGTCCCCTGCAGATATTGCAGAGTCCAGAGAGATGAAGAAATCCTAGAAGCAGTTCTAATATCGGTGTGGGGGTAAGTAGTTATAATCTGTATGAAGATGATCATTGAAAGAAGACTGGCCATCCACTGCATCCTTGCCCCAGTGTCCCATAGAGTATCTGCAACCAGTCATAATGCCACTGAAGAATAGCAAAAGGTGGCGGACAAGCAACCCCACCCACCCCCGCAGCCACTCCAGGTGACACAAAGACACTCCCGGCTGTGAGGAGGGAGCATGGAAATGAGGGTCAATGCCTCTGCTCCCCCCCCCAACTGGCAGACAAACAGAACAGAAAGACAAACAGCTGCCCCAGGCTACCTCCAAGATGGACATATGCCACAGCTGGAAAACTGGCATCTCGCACTTCCAAGAACGTCTCCAAATATGCCGAAGTGCCCGGGGTGCCGCCACCACGAGCCAAGGCCACCATGGAGGCCACCAAATGACTTGACCTCCTAATCCATGTTAGGCAACGCCAAGTAGGAGACCAATCCAGGCAGAATTGCCCAGTGCTAAGCAATCAAGCAGCCACAGAGAAACAGCCAATGGGAATGCCAAGCAGACAAACCGCTACAGAGGAGCCAGGAGCATCAATGATGCCGGCCAAGACACTGACTGAAAATGCTGCCAGGGTGTTCATCAAGGCCCCACTATTGCCACTCCCACCATACACCAGCCGGCTACCAGAAGACCACCTGGAACCTTTGAACTGCAACACCACCAGGGCTGCCATGACACAGTTTGCCTGAATGAGAGCTGCCACAAGCCACAACACTGCCCCTGTCTGGCAGAGGCAGAAAGCCTCTTCCTGCTGTCATCGAAGGAATAGGAATCTTTATTGTCATTGCCGGAGGAGGGGTGCAGGACGCAATATGGTATGATATTTAAATACAGCCCAACAGCATTGAGTGCTTCAGAGTCTCCTACACTTTTGGAAATGCTTATTAACTCAATCCAAGAAAAGAAAACTACATAATCTCTTTATAATTATTTGCTGTCATTTAATAAATATAATGTACAAGGTCTCAGGGATGAATGAAGAGGGATTCATTGCCAGCTTCACTGGCAATGGTGTACTTGCCAGCATCTCTGAGATATCTTAAGATCAACAGATCACAAGATAACATTTAGTAATTAAAATAAATGTCAGAGAGACTACTTTTTAAGAAGGGACTGAGCAAATAATCTGAATGTTGGTGGTGTGATTCTCAAAGGTTATACATTATTCTTTTGTTACTACTTTGTCAAGCTATATGGTTAAGAAAGATATGATCCACATGATGTTGTGGGTCTATCAGCCTTACAAGTAGTGCCTTGTATATTTGCCATCTCTAGTCTAAGTATAAAATAATAGAATAGTGAAGCTGAAAGGGGCCTATAAGACCATCAAATCCAATTCCCTGCTCCATGCAGGAATACAAATCTAAATGGGCCAAAACCATCTTTTTTTCTGCTGCACATGTGAGGCTACATTCTCAAAAATATGATGATCTCACACATAAAATCCGAATGGTGAGTCGTCGTTTTTCTTTGTGCTTCCATTTAGAGAACCAATGTGGTCTGGTGGACAAATTGGTGGATCAGTGGTGGATTCAAGAGAGCTGGATTCAAATCTCTGGATTGCCATGGAAACTTGGAGGGGGTAGTAAAGCAAAACTTATCCTGTTAGGATCTGATGTGACAACTGATTGCCACAGCCAGCAGAGTTTAGAACATATAACATCTGTCCATGCTGCATATATGAGACACCACTGAATAAGAAATTGATTTTTGGAAACAAGTTGCATTGAACAAGATAAGAAATATCTATAACTAATATACAGTTTGCTGAACAACAATATATAAAATATCAAAATATTTTATTTTAGGAAAAGAAAGCATAGCATCATGAGCAAAATACATTTGTACCCACCATCCTTTCCTTCCTGATCAAGTTTTGCTGTGTCTGTATTTTGAGACTGAATGTGAGAGTTTGGCTTAAATAGCCCTCCCACAGGCAATGTAGGCATTAAAGGTGATTGTGGAAATTTCCAGGATCACCAAGTCCTGTGGGTGATGCACTTCACAAGAATTTTAGATTTTTTTGTAGGCGACCTCAGTTCTGGATCAACAGATTGCAAATCAGGAATTGGCGGCAGTCTTCTCCCTCACAATATGTAATGATTATTTTCTCCTGTGATTTAAGTATATATTCCCAATGTTCCCATAGCAATGTTAGCTGTGCCACAATGCACATATGTAGCATTATTGAGAACTGTTAATTTATGCACCACTTCTACATACTCAGAGTCTGAGAGGCAATGGTGTAAAAAAAAAGAACATGCAAAATGCCACCTTTAGTTTTTCCATGTGGATTATATACCAGGCAAGGAAGGAATGTGCCATTTCAGCACCTGGACTGGAAGAAATGCCATGCAACAAGACAGCCTAGTTTGGTCATGTGTGTGGAGCCAGGGGTAGCTGGTGATGTCCCTTGGCTCTGAAATGACACCTCAGACAAATGTCTCAGCTCTTTAATGGCTACCTGCCCACTTTAACAACCTTCCCACAACAGAGGTGAGAGTGGCCCTTAGTATCTAAGGTTTTGGACTGGAACACTGAAGATCTAGAGCCTGAAGATCTTTGAGGCTGCTATACTCTCTTAGCTTGACTTATCTCTCTGGGTTGCTGTGAAGGTTAGCTGGAAAAGAGTCCCAGGGCTACTGTTCTTAGCTTCCTGAAGAAAGATAGGTTATAGAATCATAGAATCACAGAATCATAGAAGTGGAAGAGACCTCAAGGACCATCCAGTCCAACTCCCCTGCCATGCAGGAACCCTCATCACAGCACTCCTGACAGATGGCCATCCAGCCTCTGCTCAAAAACCTCCAAAGAAGGAGACTTCACCTTCCGTGGCAGCATATTCCACTGCTGAACAGCTCTAACCATCAGGAAGTTCTTCCTAATGTTGAAATGGAATCTCTTTTCCTGTAGATTGAAACCATTGCTCTGAGTCCTAGTCTCTGAAGCCATGGAAAACAAGCCAGCCCCCTCTTTGATATGACATCGTGTCAAATATTTCAAACATGGGTATCATATCTCCTCAATGTTCTTTTTGTAAGGCTAAACATTCCCAGATCCATAAGCTGCTCTTCATAAGACATTTCTTCCATGCCTTTAACTACCCTGGTCACCCTCCTCTGGACCTGTTCAAGGTTGTCAACATACTTTTTTAAATTGAGGTGTGCAGAACTGAATGTAGTTCTCCAGGTGGAGTTCAACCAGAGCAGAATAGAGTGGTACCAACTCTTCCCTTGACCTAGACACTATGCTTCTGTTGATGCAACCAAGAATCACATTGGCTTTCTTAGCCACTGCATCACACTGCTGATTCATGTTCAATTTGTGGTCCACCCAGACTCCTAGATCTCTTTCACATGTACTATCCTCCAGTCAGGTGTCTCCCATCTGTGCAATTCATTTTTTCTGCCTAGATGCAGGACCTTACATTTCTCTCTGTTGAAATGCATTCCGTTGGCTTTTGGCCCAGCACTCTAATCTTTCAAGGTTATGCATCCAATTAATAAAGTTCCCTTGTTAGCCGAAGAGCAGTCTTGAACCCAGCCTCCGAAATGAGTCAATTCACAAAATTGGACTAACTCAGGCAGAACAGCTACAGATGGACCACTCTAATGCTTCAACCCCACTTATTTCCTTCAAGTAAGAAAAAGCCTTTTATGGTAGTACAGAAGTGATTTTACACCGTCTGACTCTGCTTGCCTCTTGGCCTGTCATGTCTATAATTCTTTCAATTAGGGCCTCTAATTGAGGCATTTTCACCATTATCTGCTGGCCCATCCATTCTCACACGACCCCTAAACTCCGCAGCAAATGGCTCCCAGCTCCGGAGCTTAAAATTATTTCCCCACCAGCTCCGGAGTTTACAGATAATTAAGTGCGACCACACCCACCTAAGCGCATCCCAGCGCACTTTTCAGGTACCTGCTCTCCGGAGGTGAAAATTTCTGATGCGGATATAACAGTAGTTACTGCCGGGCTCTCCTTGCTTCTGTTTGTTCTTTTTTTGCCCCCCGCCCCTTTAAGAGATCTGAATGCAGTGCCGGGATGGCAGAACGGAGGTGAGCGGCATTCTTTTCTTCCTTTTTCTCTCCCTCCCCTCACGCAGCCAGCAGCCAGGAGTGCGGAGGGGGTGGGAATGCAGGAACAGCGACACATCCCTAAGATCTCTGGTCCGAATTTAAGTAGCCAGCGGATCTTAGGGGTCGTGTGAAAAGGCCCATGGAGGCTTGAATGTGGGACCGTCCATGTGCAAAGTGTGTGTCCTCAGTGCTGAACACTTGTCCCTTCCCATAACATCTCAGATAGAGAAATGGAGATTATTCTAAGCTCCTCTCACACTGTTGTGACCCTTATGCAGTTTCCTTCAGTGGCGTCTCATTCCCTTTTCCAAAAGGACAGTCATGTGTGTCTTTTGTTGTCTTGTCTGCTGGAGTCCTATATTTGCACAGACTAACAGAAAATTGTCCTTCTGTATTGTTGCTGTCGTGAGACAGAGGTTGAAGTAGAGCTCCTTCAGCATGTTAGAACGATGGCTTTACAATGTTGCTACTTACTCTCCTGTTGATGTCACACTCATGCACTTTCCTTCAGCAGCCCCTGTTGAACCCTCTCTATGTTACTAATGGGAAAAGTTTTAATCCAGTGGTGGCCAAACTTTGGCCCTCCAGATGTTTTGGACCACAACTCCCACAGTCTTTTGTCATTGGCAATACAGACTTGGAATTCTGGGAGTTGTGGTCCAAAACATCTGGAGAGCCAAAGTTTGGCCACCAATGTTTTAATCTCTCCAAAGAACAAAGTAATTGTTCTAAGCCGGGTGTTCATTTTCTGTTTTGTTTCAATTCTTGTTTGTTTGTTTGATTTCAACTTTAAGTCTCATGGTCCATAGCAGACCTAAATATGTTGCCCCAAATAGTTTCAGAGTTCACTTATTTTATCACTGATTACTGGGTGAAGACAGCTATTTCAGAATACTATACTGGAAAGAATTGCAACATGTTTGTACTAGAGATAGTTTAGTTCACTAGTGACGACATACTGTCACCTAGGAAATGAAACATGTTTCCATGGAAACCTCAAGGCTGCATTATTTTACATCCTCAAAAACTTTGGCACTAGGGTTGGGGGAAGAGGTCTTTGTCTCTGTGTGCAATATAACATTCCCAATATTTTCTTGTATCAAAATGAAGTTTTTTTTCTTGCTTAAATCTGTATTATTCCAGAAGTTCATTTTTTAGGTTGAACTAAGGGCCTTTTCACACGACCCCTCAGATCCGCTGGTCCCTTAAATTCGGGCCAGCGATCTTGAGGGTTCCTTGCTGTTCCTCCGTCCCCACCCCCTCCGCACTTCCTTGTTCTGTCTGCGGGAGGGGAGGGAGGGGGGAAAAGCCTTAGACACGGACAAAAGAAGAAACCCTTACCTCCCGTGCGTGGAAGCTTGCTCCGAGCCCCGGTTTTACTTCCTGGTTGCTCTTAAAGGGGCGGAGGCGAAAGAAAAACAACCAAAAGAACCAAGGAGAGCTCAGGCACTCTCCGCATCAAATATTTTTCACCTCCCAAAAGCAAGTACAAGAAAGTGCAGCTGGGTCGCGCTTAGGTGGGCGGGGTCGCACTTAATTGTCTGCAAACTCTGGACCTGGTGGGAAAACATTTTTAAGGTCCGGAGCTTGAGGCCCTTTGCCGCGGAGCTTAGGGGTCGTGTATAAACGCCCTAAGAGGACATAAGTTGGTTTGACTGCTAAAATACTATGGAAAGTTATGTTGGTGAAATGCAGATTTAGTGTGTGTGTGTGTGTGTGTGTGTGTGTGTGTGTGTGTGTGTGTGTGTGTGTGTGTGTGTGTGTGTAAAAATGCTATAAATAAAGAATAAGAAACAGTGCTAGGAAAAGATAAGGGGAAGTATTTGTATCCAAAACAGTGAAAAGAAATGAAGACACAAATTAACTTTTTTGCCGTTATCCTGTGGTTATTATATGTTGCACAAACATTTTGTTGTTTTCCTCAGTGGTCCATTTTCAGTAGTAACCCAAGCCCAACTACAATTGCATGGAAGTAAATTTCTTTGAATCTAACAAGAACCTTAAAGCTGGAATGAAATGAAGGCTTGTTTGCCTCAGTTACTGTTGTTTCCCGCCCACTCATCCCTTTTTGCTTAAGATCAATTTCCTATGTTATTTGCGCTTAATTTGTAGGGCTTCCTTGATGGTATCTGCGCATACGTGTTGACTTAGATATCTACTGAGAACCCTGCAAACACAATTTCACAAAATAAATATATTCTTATTCACATTTATATAACAGACAACGCAAAGAATTATAACACTAAAGTGCTATCATATTGTGCACATACATTCATAATCACCCATAAAGACATTGCTTCTATAATTGCCAAGTTGAAATGTCCCTTTGAATTCAGATTCAGACCAAAATCCGTGTGAATACAGCTCTGGATGAAATGGGCATTTGATTCATATGAGCATTGTTAGCTTCACATAGGTTAGCTGCCATGTGCTCTTATGCAGAAGAGTAATGTCAGATAGATAAATAATAAGCAAAAGTGAATAAATACAATGAAATCTCCATTGGAAGTTTCATATCTTTGAGTTTTCTGCACATAACCTGTTCTTTGGGAATTACAGCAAGACAAAAGATGTAAAGAAGGTATCAATGGCCAGGCCATTTGCTTGACATATTCTTGTTATGCCATTGCTCTTGCTACTTCTGCCTTGTCTGCTGCAGTTGCAAGCAAGGGCAACCTCTCAACACACCACCATACCCTTCCACCTCTGTTTTTTGTTCCTAAACTGAGAGTCTGGGAAACTCAATGATTCAAAGCCTGGCAGTGGAAAAACTATAAACTGGTTTGTTCAATGGTCACAAAAGTTCATGGAGGATTTTGTTTTCCTGAAACTTGGACTAAAGAGATTTGCTTTTTTAGAGATTACATTTGTTTGATTCTTGGTGTACACGTACGTCACAAACTGCTAACAAACTCTTAATTTACATACATGATACAAGTTGTAAGCAGAAAGCATTATTGCTGTCAAATGAGATGCCTTATAAATAGAGTTGCCTATGGTGACCTAGTTAAAACAATTTAGTGTTTATATTTATTTTTAATATATGAAAATAACATAATAACATTCATAAATTTATTCAGTCACGCATCTGTTGCAACTGTGGACCTAATATTACCACAATTCACTAGTTTCTATAGGAATGTAGAGGTTCAGGTGTCAGACTTGCGAGATGAAAGATGGTATTTCTCTGAGACAGATACTCTGTCCTCACAATAATTCTGAGGTAATATGTTTCTCCTAAGTATATGTCTTCCTACAGTTGTAGGGAGCTTTTTTATGAATTGTCACCTGAAACAGGTTCTCCTGCAAGGTTATTAGGCAGTGTAGTTTTTATAGACGAATTGTTGCAAAGGCCAATAAGAAATAAGAGAACAGGGACATTAGTGGGGGGAAGCACACCAACACTAACCAGCTCTGGTTGCTGAGCAACAATATGACGTCAACATACTTGGTCTATTTTTACACCACAAAGATTGCAGAAGACTGTAAAAATCATTTATTTCTTTGATGGCTGCATGAAAGCAGTGGAATGACCATCTTATGAAGGACAGATAGGTACAAGAATATAACTTTTTCCAGTTGTCTTGTTTCTCCTAACCCCATGTATATCGAATGACTGGGTTTTCAGTCCACTGTATATATTGAGAAGGGAATTTCTGCAGGTGAAGCTTAAACCCTATCTTTTAAAAGTTACACATCCACTAATACTTCAGGAGTTCTCTATTTGTCTGCCCTTATCCTCTTAGTGCTTTCAGTTATCTTCTGCCCCAATACTTAAAGGAACTTAGTATAAAATCACATACTACATTGCATGCACCAAGATATTCTGTGGTAGACTCATATACTGCCATAAAAGTAAGAATATGTGAAATATTAGTAAGTGCAGAGTGATGCACGTTGGGACAAAAAAACCCAACTACATTTATCAAATGAGGTCTGAACTCTCTGCTAGAGATGGGCACGGAACGAACATTTTTTCGTTTCCGTTACCGTTTGTCGTTTCCGTTACGTAACGAAACAACAAACGAAAATTGTGATGAAAATGCAACAAAACGAACAGAACCACGAAAATTGTGGTCGTTACATTTCGTTTCTGTTAATGGCGACGTGCAATGAAATGAACTGTTTTAATTGTTAAAAAACACTGTGGACATCCATAAAAACACAGCGATAATTATTTATATTGTCTGATAATACCTACCAGGGGGGTTGGGGTCCTTAAAACGTTTGTTTTTGTCTTCTTCCATTGCAATGTATTTTTCTTTCCCCTTTAAAATGGATGTCACCACCAGCCACAAAATGGAGGCAAGCCATGTGATGTGGGATCATGTTCAACCAATAGCATGCCCAGGTTGCAGACTGGGCGGGCAGGTCTGGCAGCCACAGAGGGCATAAAAAGCTCTGGCAGCCCCCGTCCTCCTTGCAGTCTCTGGTGGGAGTTAGGGTGGGATTGCTGTCTGCGACTCTAGCTTCAGTCCTGCAGCCTCCCTGTGTGCGTGCGTGCTGCGTACCTCTCGGTGAGTACCCTCCCCTGCCCCGCAGTGCAGTCACTCTGTGGCTGCCTTGCACCCTGGGCAACGCCCGCCGCTGCCTTTGCAGCCTCCCTGCATACCTAGTCTATACTGTGTCTCTGCCAGCATCCATTTTTTAAAATGTTTTCCCTCTGGTCTGGGGCATTGGAGGATGCCTGCGCATGGAAATGCTTTAAAAATCGCGCAAAAAGCGGGTAGAAACGACAAATGAAAAAACGAAAAACAGTAATGAAATTTTTCAAAAAATTCCCGACAAACGGAAACGAACCGAAACAGACCTCCCAATGACAAATGAAAAACCGAAACGCCAGGAAAGGGACCTTGGTGTCCTGGTAGACAGCTCAATGAAGGTGTCAACCCAGTGAGCTGCAGCAGTGAAAAAAGCAAAGTCATTGCCAGGGATCATTAGGAATGTTATAGAAAATAAGTCAGCAAGTGTCATTTTGCCTCTTTATAAATCTATGGTGAGGCTCCATTTGGAGTATTGTGTACAGTTCTGGTCACCATACCTCCAGAAGGATATTATGAAAATGGAAAAAGTGCAGAGGAGGGCAACCAGAATGATCAGGAGACTGGAACACCTTACCATCTGAGGCTGCAACGTCTGGGCCTCTTCGCTTTTGAACAACAATATCTAAGAGGTGACCTTCTTGAAGTTTGTAAAATCATACACGGTGTGGACAAAGTAGATAAGGAAAAACTGTTTTCCATATTGCACAGCACTAGAACTAGGGGCATTCCATGAAACTTTTGGGTGCTTGATCTCAAACAAATAAGAGAAAGTACTTTTTCACCCAGAGGATCACTGGTCTATGGAACTCCCTGCCAGAAGAAGTGGTGACAAGTTCACTGAGAACAAAGGTATCAATGGTTATCATTATGGATGCCTAAGGACAATATCTGGGTTGGGAAGGTAGGCAGGATATCTCTCAATGCCATTTTTAGGGAATCATAAGCAGGTGAAGACATCTGCTTGGGAATAACCTGAACCAAATGGTGAGCCTCTGTGTGAGACAGAATGCTGGACTGGATGGGCTGTGGCCTGAACCACTGCTGGAATTTCCCACAAGCCAGCTTCTAAAGATCACATTTGTGGTTTTTTTGTTTTTCCAAAAGTTTGGGAAGTTCATGGTCTGGGGACTTCAAGGAACCTTGAACCACAATGAACCAGCAGTTTTCTGGTTCATGCCCATTTCTAGTTGTAGCTGTTGGAAGAGAGACCTCACTTTCCCTCCAGTCTTTCCACCCATGCACATGCAAATGGTTCAGTCAGGAGTAGACATGGGCACGACTTGGCGAAATTCTCGTTTCCGTTTCCGTTCCTCGTTTCCATTACGCAACGGAAACAGTAACGACAATTAAGCCGTCAGAACTCGAACTCGAACCGATAAAAGAAAAATTGGGTCTGATTTGTCGTTGTCGTTCATGGCATCGCAGCGATCGCGCGATGCCAAGCGGCACAGAAAAAAAGTTTTAAAAAAAACCTGATTCCTGGCCAAAAAAGCAGGCGAAAATATGCCTGCCTGAGTGAGGGCACCTACCAGAGGGGTGGTTTCTGGGGGGGGGTCCCCAGCCTCCCCCCCTCCTCTCCTGGGCTGCTCTGGTGGGGGGCATCCTCGTCGTCTCGCCATGCCATGCGGTGCGGGGGGATCCAAAATGGCGACCACAATATTTTTTTTGAAATCGTGGTCCAAAAACCCACCAAAGCACCACACAGAAACATGCGAAAATTAGGTATTTTAACTGCCTGAATTTTTACAGTAGCAGCAGTGGGTTTTTCTTGCAATAAACGTCTGTCTCCAATCCCATTGATTTTATTTTATTTTATTTTATTTTTATTTTTTACACCTGCGCAATGATGGGCTGGCCATGGGATGGGACCATGCAAATGTTTGGAGCCATTCCACCAATCTCATGGCCACTTGGCCAGGTTTTGACTGAGACTTCTGGGATGTGCCAGTCTGGCATAAAAAGCCCGCTATAACCCTAGCCCTAGCCCTAACCCTAACCCTAGCCAGTACACTGTCCTTCTTAGTGGGTCAGAGGCACCCAGAGGTGCAGCCCACTAACTTACCCTAACCTTACCCGTAATAACCCTAAACCTAGCCCTTGCCCTAACCCCAACCCTAAGCCAGATCTGTACTCGCATTGCACTACACGCAAGTACACTGTCCTTCTTAGTGAGTCAGAGGGCGCCCAGCAGAAGCATTCTTCTCTCACCTCGCTCACCAGTCCAAGTTCCAAAAAACTCTGTACGCCAGTATGCTGTCCTTCTTAGTGAGCTAGAGGCACCCAAAAGAGAGGTGCCTCTGCCAGTGCCACTTGGTATGCAATGGCTACACGGTCATGTACCCTTCCTTTTCCCTTTGTAGGGGGCCAGAGGAGGCATCCACCCCAGAGACGTGCCTCGAGGAGCCTGCTAAATACCTTCCCTTTGTAGCGGGCCAGAGGAGGCACCCACCCCAGAGAGGTGCCTCCAGGAGCCCGCTACCCTACCCCCCCAAGCCAGTACTAACGACAGACAACAAATGAAACGACAAATTTTTGAAAAATTTCGCGACAAACAGAAACGAGCCGAAACGGGCCGGCTCCGACACACGACAACTCGAAACGTCATTTTTCCTGGTCATGCCCATCTCTAGTCAGGAGAATTAAAAAGCAGGATGAGCCATGTAGCTCGCCAGTTTTCTTAAGATGCAGCAAATGGGTGGGTGGGTGTGGAGATTGTAAGGATTGGAAAGGGGCTATCGAGGTGGATGGAGAGGAGTGGTAGGCCAAATCCAATGCTTGGGCCAGAGTTTCTTTACATTTCATAGAGATATTTCAAAGTGTCCCCTTCCCCCTCTTGTAAGTGAGGCTGAGATAACTGGATGTGTGCGCAGTGTGGTTGTGCACATTCGGCGTTAAAAGCTCAGTCCCTTGAGCCCAAAGAAACAAGAAGGGAAACAGGCATGTATAAGACATTAGCACATCTACCTTTCAGGGATACAAGATGCAAATTTCAAGTCGAACACATGCAGGTGGCATGAGATGCTCTAGAAAGCGGTCATATCTCCCTCTGATATGCATCCTCGTGCATTGACTGCCACCCTGTGGTAAAGACAGAGTAGCAGACATCCATTCATAATTTGGACATCCTCCAAGGTGCTTTAATAATTTGCTCTCTTGATCAAAATGTGGGGATAGTTGGGTTGTGGATCAGGAAGGGAGCCTTGTCACAGAATTTTGGCAGGGAAGCCATATGTGGCTTGTTAAATAACTATTGCTTCTTGTTATGTATACCTGACAAGGACAAAAATTTGTTCATTTATTTCTTTGAAAAGTAGGCAAAGACAACTTCTGAATCTTCAGAACTGCATTGTTACAGGACCAGAGCTTCATAGCTGTAACATTATCTTGTTGCACATGTTCTGCTAATTCCATCTCAGTGAATACAAGCAGTAAATAAAATCAACACACTTTTTAAAAAAACCACTTTTCATTGCAATTAAACTACATGTTGAAGTTACCTTTACATGACTTTAGTAGGTGTGGTTGGTAGAGATTTTTCTGCGCTGGGGTGATGGTCAGTCATGGACAGCACTAACCAATAATTCCTCCCCTGCCTCTGAATTCAAAGAGACCCATGCCTCTCTGCTAAGCATTTTATTTCCCTCTCTGCAGTCTGTTGAAGTCAGTAAGCTGAGTCAGTCAGCCATGTTTCTTAGCTTGCTATAGATTCGTTCAGCTGTAATTAAAGAAACATGTTTTGTTCTTTCTAGTATAATGTCTGAGAGTGGGTTATTGAGGCTCTAAGTGCCAGTTGATGAGTGAAACGAGACTAAACTGGGAAACTTGAAGCTATTGTTGTTTGTGAATCCTTACACTTCTGCTATGCAGCTGAAGAAATTGAACCAGAATGCAATACTGCAGCATTGCAACAGCATGCTGGAGCTTGGAACTTATTGTTACTTTTAATGAATTATTTCTTCTAATAATAGAGATAATTGCATTTCATTGACATTGCCAACAAGCGACAAGTTTATTCCTGTTGCAGTGTAAGTGTGTACTTCTAAATTTCCTTTAAGGTCTCACTAGCCTCTCTAAATGGTCTAGGCGAAGTTACCATATGGCTTCATGCTACCTCATGCCCTTCAATATGTTAATTAATAACTGGGAAGTAGAGTTCTGAAAAGAAAGGGATAATTGCATTCCATTGGCACTAACCAGCAAATGATCACTTATTTCTGCTGCAGTGTAAGCGTAACTTCCTTGGATCTTCCTAGCTGAGTCTCCTATGGGGAGAAAAATAGCATATAAATAATTTAAATAAATATATACATAATTTAAATATATGCATAATTGTAATTAATTAATTAATTAATTAATTAAATAGTTTAATAGCTAAATGCCAAGTGTCATAGAAACCAGCGAGGGTGAGTGTGGTATAGCGGTTAAAGTGTTAGACTAGGACAGTGTTGGCGAACCTATGGCACAGGTGTCAAAGGCGGCACTCGGAGCTCTTTCTGTGGGCATCCAACATGGCTCCTTCACAGCCACCTGTATTCAGGTTAAATTGCCATGTTGGCACTTTGCGAAAAAGTAGCGGGTTTTGAATTGCAGTTTGGGCACTCAGTCTCTAAAAGGTTCACCATCACTGGACTAGGACTAAGAAGACCCAGGTTCATATCCTTACTTGACAATGAAATTCACTCGATGACTTTGGTCCTGTTCCCTGACGAAATGGGAACCTTTCAGCTTCCAAAGAAAGTGGGAGGGGAGCACATGGAAGCCACCTAACAGTTCTTTGTTTGAGGAGCTTCTCTCTCTCTCTCTCTCTCTCTCTCTCTCTCTCTCTCTCTCTCTCTCTCTCTCTCTCTCTCTCTCTGTGATACCCAACCAACAGCTACAGGGGATGTACAGTAATACCTTGGTTTGAGAGTAATTTGGTTTAAGAGTGTTCTGCAGGACAAGCAAACATTTCTTCTAAATTTTGCTTTGACCAACAAGCAAAGTCTTGATATACAAATGCTGAAGTAGGTCACATGATCACATTTGAGCCAATGGTGGCTCTCCCCCCCCCTTGCTGGATTGTGTGTGGTTATCTGGAATGTTCCGTATCAGGCAGCCTCCAAAGCAGAAGTTGGAGAGACGAATCGAAGTCTCCTTGCACTAGTCAGGATCGTTTTGAAAGGGGGGTGCAGGTTAGGGTTTTATTTATATTTATATATTTATATTTATATTTATATTTATATTTATATTTAATTTGTTTTCAACATTCTTTCTTATTTTTTCAAACCATTTCTAGTCATGGGGCAGCTGGTTAAGTGTTTTAGGGCTACAAATTGTACAACGCCTTTTATTATTTATCCCAATCTGTCCTGATCCAAAATGGGTGTGTTGAAAGTTCTTAATGACATATGACTTAAACTAAAGATCCAATACTTCATTGTTGATTTTTTGAATTGTATACAATTGCCTGTGGTAATCACTGCCATCCTTTAATAATAATTTTTTTTAAAAAAACTGCCTTTTCATAACTAAAATTTTGAGTTTGCCAGGAGTCGTGTCTTCTGTCCCCCAGGAGCCTTGAGGTGCAGTAGTTCAACTGCTGTACTGAAGCCCAAACTGTGCTACATAACCCAGGTCCAATCCCAGGTAGCCAACTCAAGGTTGACTCAGCCTTCTATACTTCTGAGGCTGGTAAACTGAGTACCTAGCTTGCTGGGATGTGGAGGGGGCGCAATGTGTAGCCTGCCTAATTACTTGTAACCCCCCAGAGAGTGCTTTAAAGCACAGTGGGGCAGTATATAAGCAGCATGTTTTGCTTTGCTCTGCTCTACTCATATCAATGTTTGAGCCACCTGGAGAAGAAACTGGAGGGTGATGAAAGCTGGTGGCAGAAACGCTGTTTAGATTCCATCTCAAAATAAAGAAAATTGCATTTCCCCCAGAATCCTTCATTTATTTGTTGGGGTTTAAAAGTTAATTAGAGTTATTTGAAGCCCAGGAGCTCTTGGGCAATAGAAGGAACCATAGATTCTCATGATATTCAAGAGTTTTCTGATGCTAAAAAACCTACTGATTATTATTTTCCCTACCAGCTGGAGGTATGGGTTTGCATCCCAATAATTCCAAAGCACCTCCTGCCAACCTAGCATTTTTAAAGCATGTAAATGCAAGTAGAGAAATAGGTACTGCCGTAAAAAGCAGGAAGGTGAACAGTGTTCCGTGCACAGAAATGTGTTCAGCCATGCCGGCCACATGGCCATGGATTTGCACAACATTGGCTCTTTGGCTTAGAAACGGAGATGAGTGCCGCCTCTAGAGTTGGACACAACTAGCACACAAGTACGCCCTGAGATTTCCCCAATTACTGAGATTTCACACTTGCTAAGTTGAAACACTGTTGCTTAACTATAGGTTGCAGAGCCAAGAAGAATGGCAGATTTCTTAATAATGACATTGGGAGATGCAGTGCACGATTGATGGTTATTAAAATTTATTCTATGTCAGGGAAGCAAATCACTGCCACGTCCTTCGTGAACTTAGTGACTGCAGTGCCATGTCAGGTATTTAATAAATTTGAAGCTGCCAAAAAATTGCAAAGGTGGGTGTGAGACATTTAGGATGGTTTACCAAGACTGCTGTTTTAAAACTGGGGGTAGAGGGGCATATAAAAAGTAATTGGCTACCTGTCTGAATAACTGGGTGGAAAATTCCAGTCACATTGAACCACAACCCCAAGGCTGGGTTGTAACCAGCTTTAAACTCATCTTAAGGAGCATAACAGGTTGACTTGTGCAGGGCATGAATAAAGTGGATAGAGGGATGCTCTTCACCCTCTCACAAAATACCAGGGGACATCCACTCAAACTGAGGGTTGGGAGAATGAGAACAGATGAAAGAAAATAGTTGTTTACCCAGTGTGTTGTTAGTCTGTGGAACTCCCTGCCACAAGGTGTGGTGATGGCATCTGGCCTGGATGCCTTCAAAAGGGGATTGGGCAGATTGCTGGAGAAAAGTCGCATCACAGGTTACAAGCCATGGTGGGGATGTGTAATTTCCAGGCTTAAAAACAGGGTACTTCAAGGGCCAGATGCAGGGGAGTGGTATCAGGAGACAGATATCTAGTCTTGTGTGCTCCCAGAGGCATTTGATGGGACCACTGTGAGACATAGGAAACTAGACTAGATGGGCCCTTGGCTTGATCCCGCATGGCTTCTCTTATATTCTTATGACTTCTGTCATGAATTTATGGGACATACACTTAATTTTTTTCTGCACTGTCCACAATATACTACTACTGCATGACTGGAGAAGGGGATTTTAACCCATGAAAGCTCACACTGATTGTTTGATTTTTAAAATGTAATCCAATAAAGCCATCATTATCTCTTGCATTTGTTTCAAAATTGGCCTAACACTGTAATGTTATGTGTACATCAGAAAGCAGCGGGCATCCAAAGTTTGGAAAACTTACTTTTGAGGACTAAAATCCGCCCCCCCCCCCACAACCCAACCCAGCAAGACCACACGGAGAAACGTCCTGGGAGTTGTAGTCCAAATAGTAACTTGTCCATGTTCTGGATATAAAGGAGCAGGCTAAGTCCCCCCTTCCCCTTTAATGCTATTTGGCACATGGTAGGCTGCTGTTGATTTTGGCATTCTGCCATTTTGCTGGGCCATGTATATCCAGGTGAAAACTTTCCACTCCACACCTTTCAGCATCAGACACTTAGAAACAAAACTGTGCACGAGAAAGAACAGGCGCCAGATGCTTGCAGTCAAGATACATCTGGAGATCCTAACAACCTGGATGAGGGCCAAAGTTGTATTCTAAGTGTGTGAAATTTCAGTTGATTGTTCATGTTTTCAAACACACTGGTGCTGAACTAGGATCACAGAACAGAGGATTAATCATACCAAATAAAATTAAATAGGAGGTTATAACTACTTAATCATGAACGTTCTGAAATAACAGCAAAGGGTTACGTGTCATCTTAAGGACCAACAAATTCTGTTTGGGACAAAGTATTGTGGACTTTAGCCCACTTCTTCAGATGCATGATGTGTCTTTGAAATGGGTCGGTATCTGTTTGTGATGCTGATCTATTTTCATTCCACTGGAATGAATTTGGCACATTCCATTGCAGAAATTTCTAGGTGTTAATATAGCTCTTTCACCCGAATATTCTAAAATCGTTGGCCTAAGATGAAACTTGGAAAAGTTATTTTTTGGACTGCAGCTCCAAGAGAAAAGCTATTTTTGGACTAAAATGCCCAGGGACTCCTAGAAAGCATATAGGATTCCAGAACCAGCAGTCCCAAACATGTCACTTTTGCAAGTCTACTCCTTTTCCCCATGATGTGGGTGACCATTTAAATCATCCTAATGTGCCCTGGAATTAGTGGTCTTTCCAAAAGCTATGCCAAGCTTGACATAGCAAAGGACAGCCTGAATCTTGACAACACCAATGCCAGCAATCCAGATGGGCTACAGGTAACCTCTTCTGTTCACCACCATTTACCAAGTGATACCAAGCAATGGAAAATCTTAGATGCGGGACTCCCCCCCCCCCATCAGTTAGCCACTTCCCACGGAAGCACAAAGCAATCATTGTGGCTAGGTTTGGCAAATGTGACTTATAATTTTTATTGTGATGCCACAATTTTTAGAATTGCCAGGTAGAATGTTGATTTGTTGCTATACACAATAACATAGATGAACTCTTGTGCAGCTATAATATACATGGTGAGCATGCACAGGAGTGACACACCGGGACTGGTTTCTGCAAGTACTAGTGATCCCTAATACAGTATGCCGATTCGTTGTGTCCTTTCTTGCAGGCTTTAGGTTGTACGTTACAGCCGGTCAAGGGTACCTTTTGGTTCAAGCAACGGAGCCAGAATTATTCTCTGAACTGAAGTATTAGGGATATTCGAATGCCAAGCAAAATCTATCTTTTAAAAATAAAAAGTTGATGTTTATAAAATATTAATCACCGTGTTATGTTTAGGAGAAAACACAGGCAAAGGCTCTGTTGAAATGTAAACATTGTCTGAGTTATTATCATCCTCTCTCAATAATGGCCATGTTGTGGCAGCAATAGGATTTCTGTTTAATTTTTATTTTTATTTTTGAGGAGAGGGGACAGTACACAGGAGCAGACACATATGTCTCTGAGGTAGAATGACTCTCTATTAGAGATGGGCACAAAACGAATTTTTTTTCGTTCCGTTATCCATTATTCATTCCGTTACATAACAGAATGAATAACGGAGCCCAGAGTAATTTGGGCATGAACCGAACAGAACCGGAACAAATTAGTTCAGTTATGTTCGGTTCGTTCATCCAATCTCCTCCGCCCGGGGTGACGGCTGGGCAGCTGTCACCCGGGGCGGAGGAGATCGGCTGAGCCTCAGCCGCGGTCTCACCTCTGTGCGCGGAGGCAAGACCGCGGCTCGATCTCCTCCGCCCCGGGTGGCGGCTGGGCAGCTGTCACCCGGGGCGGAGGAGATCAGCTGAGCCTCGGCCGCGGTCTCGCCTCTGTGTGCAGAGGCGAGATCGCAGCTCAAACTCCACCCCGGGTGGTGGACAGGCAGCTGTCACCTGGGGTGGAGGAGATCGGCTGAGCCTCGCGGGGAAGCCGAGTCCCCCCTTCTCCCCTCTGCATGCAGAGGGGCGAAGAGGGGTCTCAAAGGGATCTTCCCCGCCCGTGCTCTCTCCCCCACATCCCCCCTTCCAGAGCCAGCACCCAGTAGCTGCTCGGTGCTAGCTTCGGGAGGGGAGGAGATTTAAAAAGCCCGCTCTCTCCTCCCACCTGATTGGGTGGGGGAAGAGCGGGCTTTTAAAATCTCCCCCCAGCCCTCCCGGGCACCACCGGCACCGTCAAGCTGGCCAGGAGAGCGCTCCCGTGGCTGCGGGACTTTTCTCCTGGCCGGCTTGCCTGTGGCTCCGGCAGTGCACGGCTCCGGGAGGGCTCCCCGTGGCCACGGGATCATTCTCCCGGCAGGCTTGCCACTGGCTCTGGCAGCACCTGGCCCCAGGATGGTTCCCCGCAGCTGCGGGACAGCTCTCCCAGGAGGCTTGCCGCTGGCACCGGCGGCCCCTGGCCCCGGGAGGGCTCCCTGCGGCCGCGGGAACGCTTTCTCGCCGGGTGCCAAAAAACAATGCCCGAAAAATGGAGCGGACCCCCGGAGCCCGAAAAATGAAAACAACCTGAAGCAGGCCCCCTGGGCCTAAATAACGAGCACGAAATGTCATTTTGGCGTTTCGAGCCCATCTTTACTCTCTATCCTTGGACTTCCATCTTCTCCCTGTGAGGTGCTGGGTTTTAAACTTGCCAGATATTTTACTGGGTTTTTTTTGTTTTTTTTTTTTTCTGAGCATTTTCTTCTTTCCAAACCAGCACAATGATCAAAGGCCTTGCACGATTCTCCTCCCTGTTCCTTCAAAGTTCTCAAAGTAACATAGCTAAGTATCCAGATGTGGAAAATACCTGCTCTTTCATGTTTCCTTGAAGTCCAAAGTTTAGAGCCTAACTTTAAAAACATGTTTTTAAAAACTGTTTTTGCACGCTGCTGTAAAAATATCTTGGTTTTTTGATACTCTGTTGTGTTGACATTATTTTTCTTACTTTTTGGGGGGGGAAGCTCTTCATTTTTTTCAAGCGCATGAACGCCAGTTCTTGATCAGCCGTCTTCGTACAATCACTGGTTTGGTAAACGAAGTTTCTTCTTCTCATCAGCATGCTGTTGCCACTCCAGAATGGGGGCACCTCTGAGCATGGTGTGCAAGACTGCAGATTTCTCTAGATGGCAAAGCCTGTTGGAAGAAGGTGAAAACTGGGAACACATCTTAACATTGCGGAGCAATGGCACGCTGATGAGGAGAACGGCTAGAAATCTGGAAGAGGTAGTTCAAAGAAAAGGAAGAATGAATCCTATCCCGGTGCCTCTCCTTCTCTGTTCATGCCAGAAGCAATCTGGAGTGGAAGCATCAGCTGACAGAATGCTGTTGTTGCCCAGGGGAGGCACAAAGGTATTCACAGCTGTCACATTCTTCAGAGAGGCTAATTCATTTTTCATCAGGAAAAAAATGGAAGTCTTGTGTACTGTGCTGAACAGTATATATTTTCTGCCTACCACTGTTCCACAGAATTTATTTATTTTATTTATTTTTGAGTATTTTTACCCTACCACTATCTAGCAGCAGCACCCTCTCCCCTCTTACAGAGCTTGGAATCATTCCCCTTTTGAATGGGCCACACCACTACCCATGCTGGCTGGGGGTTTCTGGAAGAAGTGATTAAAAATGGAACTTTCCTAAGTACTACTGCATTTGAGCACAATCTACAGAAGACTAGGCTAGTTTGAAGTCCATTCAGATAAATACACCACATGTGCTGTTAAGAACCCTAAGTGTCAGAGTTATATGCACACAGTTGGGAGAAAAGATATGAACCTTCACTTATTTCATTCTCAGATGGGAAAAGAAACATGTGAGGACTTTATTTATTTTATTTTATTTATACTATTTTACCCCCCTTTTCCCTTAAAAGGACCCAAGGCAGCTTTTCTCACCATTGTACAAGATTGCAAGAGGTTTTGTGTGGTTTTTCAATTTTGGAACTTATTTTGTGCAAAACACATATATTTTTTATGAGTCTTATGCTTCCTTCCCCCACTTTTCCCCTTGCTAATGTGGGAGCGGACTGTAAAAACCCTGGGCCTTTTGGTTCTCATGCAGGAGAGAAAAGCCTCCCAGCAATTAACAACTGTTCTTTTGGGGTATATCAGTGGGTAGTCGCCTCTTTCCTTTGTCAACCACCACCACAACAAATGTATCTGTGGCCTCGTAGGAAAGAGTAGCACTTATGTCAAGTTGAATAGGATGACAGTTGGGATACATAACCTTATTGGTTTCATTAGGACTAAATTATTTCCCAAGATTTTACTTCTCTGCAGTGCCAGAAGTTTGGTAGCAAACTGCTCCAGGACATTTAAAGCAAGCAAAACAAAGTCTTCCTTGTTTGCCATAAAATATTCATCTCTCAAATGTTAGCATTCCAAGAAAGCAACATACCCTCTGACTGAATATAATTAATCTGGAACAAATAGGGCTGAGAGATTTATTTATTTATTTATTTATTTATTTATTTATTTATTTATTTATTTATTTAGAATATTTTTACCCCACCTTTCTCCTTGGAAAAGAACCCAAGGTGGCTTACAATAATGAGGGGCAATATAAAGCCCGGAACATTTAAGGCATGTTCAAGTTAAGAACAGAGAATTAAAAGAGGCATATTAAAACATTAAAAGGTAACATTAAAGTTACAAAGAGCACGCAAAAAGAAAAGAAAAAATCCATTATGAGGGATAGAAAGTAACATGGAAAACACTGGTGTTCTTATGAAATCAGTCAATGCAATCATGTATAGTAATCCATATAAAGTTACATAGTAGGAAGTCCCTCATTCAGGATAAGCTTGCCTGAAGAGGAAAGTCTTTGCCAGCTTCCGGAAAGACAGCAGAGATGGGGTAATCGTGGCCTCCAGAGGGAGGGAGTTCGAAAGTCTGGGAGCAGCAACAGAGAAGGCCCTTTCATGTGTTCTTTTGAGACACACCTGTGAACATGGCAGGATGGAGAGGAAAGCCTCTCCTGATGACCTTAGCACCCGAGCCAGTTCATACTGTGATATTCGATCTTTGAGGGAGCTTGGATCCAGGCCATTTTGTGTTTTGTAGGTTAAGGTCAGCACCTTGAATTGTACCTGGTAGGTGATTGGCAGCCAGTGGAGCTGCTTTAGCTGGGGTGTAATGTGATCTCTGTAACTCACCCCAGTCAGCAATCTGGCCACTGCATTCTGGATCCATTGAAGTTTTTTGAGACTTTCCATTGGTAGCCCCACATAGAGTGCATTACAGTAATCTAGCCAGGAGATCACTATGGTATGTTTCTCAAGATATGGGCGTAACTGGCATACTAGCCTTAATTGTGCAAACATACTTCTGGCCATAGCTGTGACCTGGGCATCTAAGCTCAAATATGAGTCCAGGAGCACCCCCAAGCTATGCACCTCTTTTTTCAATTGGGGGTAATCTCATCTAGGACAGGTTGCACCCCTATCCCTTGATCTTTCTGACTGACCAGAAGCATCTCTGTCTTGTCTGGGTTTAGTTTCAGTTTGTTCTTCCTCATCCAGTTCATTACTGAAGCTAAGGCTGCTATCTCACCTGGGGAGGATCCTGATCATCTGAAGGTCTGGCTTTTCCTCTTCCTCCCATCACATGACTGAAGATGTGGGATAGCAGTTCCCATGTACAAATGTGTTTTTAAGCGCAGTTCAGCCCCATGGCCAGCAGGTGGCGCAAGGAGTTTTAAAAAGGACCAGCTGGCAGGTGGTAGAGCTTGGGGAAGTTAAAAAAAACAGCAACCAATCCAGCTTCCTGGTGCTCGGAGGGTGGGGGAAAATAAAAATAAAAATAATAAAAAATAACAGCGCCGATCGGCCCCAGGAACAGCCGGACGCAGTATGAGAAGAAAAAAAAGAAAAGAAAACCAGATCATCTACATGGTCCCATGACATCTGCCTTTTTAAAAGGTGGCTTTTTAAAGCGAGGCAAAAAATTCCCTACCTCTCCGGTAAGTCTTGGAAACCTTGCTTAAGGGGGTGTTCTTTTTTTTCTTCAAAAATTCATTAAATTCTTCAAATTTAATCTGCATTTAAAGGGATGTGGGATAGGGGCCCAAGTAAGCACTGACATAAAGTCAAAATAGCTTCCTTGGAATCCGGAGGTGACGAGAGGTAGAGTTGAGTGTCATCGGCATAGTGGTGACACTTAACCCGAAAACTCTGAATAATTTCCCTCAGTAGTTTCATATAAATGTTAAATAACATAGGAGACAGAACAGAACCCTGAGTTACCCCAGAGGTAAGTGGCTGTGGTGTTAAACATGAGTCCCCTAACACCACTTTCTGCATTCTCTCCTGTAGGAAGGACTGAAGCCACCGTAAGTCCATAATCACCAAGTCCCATTTCAGAGAGACGAGTCAGGAGGATGCCATGGTCGATTCACATTGCAAGAAAGCAGATTTTGACTAAATTTTAGGAAAAGCTTCCTGGCAGTAAGAGCTGTTGGATGATGTAGTGGACTACATTGGAAGGTCTTATACTCCCCATCATTTAAACAGGTTGGATTGGTTAATCAAGGAGGTCCATAGACAGCCTATACAAAGTAGTTGTTCGTCTTTCTTTCATTTTTTTTTTTTCAAAAATCCAAAGCTGCATTGCTCTTAAATTGCTCTTAAAATTTTCCCCTTCCATGAAAGGCATCACTTAACCTTCACTCCTTTTATCTCACTGAGACTTGGACACATGCAAACACATAACATCCAGCACCAGAAATCTATTACAGGGGAAATAATGATATTTCCCTGAACACCTAAAAACAGGATTATGTTGTTGAAGAGAAAATTTGTTGCATTTTGGATCCAGAGCAGAGTGATAAGATGGATTTGTTATAGTGAAATGGCACATTCCTAGCAAATGGAAAAGTCCCAGTTATATGCTTTCAAAAGCCTGTAACCTGAATATGTCAGGATAACATTTTGGCTTCCATCTCGGGATGAACAGTTTGTTTGGGAAGAGGGGAGGCCTCTGCGCTATACCACATAATCTTTGTTGATTCTAGCAAGTCCAACAGCAAAGTTTCAGAGTGATAATATGCAGCCCAGTGCCTTTTTCTGGAGGCTGCCAAGAAAAGAACAGAAAGTCCATCCAGGAAACAGACTTGAGACTGATACATAGCCACCCAGTAGGTCAAGTTCTTCAATCAGATGTCAGCGGCAAAGGGAAATGAGGAATGTTTCTTCAAGGAACTTTGGTGCTGTTACCCTCTCTGACTTTTGGTAACCCTTTCTTCTACTCAGAAAACAGAGAGACTTTTGCTCCTGATATACGTAGCTGTGCTGTATATCCTACATAAACCTGGTGAAATGAGTGTCCAACATGCAGACTGAAAAGGCTGCCATTCTGCATATTATCAGACTGCTTAAATCTTGTTGAAGTCTAGTAGTTATCAAGTACGTAGGATTGTAGCAAGACAAAGTGAGCCTGCTATATGTGTTTCCTCAAAATTTGAAAAAGTTACTTATTGGAATGATTGGCCATTTTAGCTTGAGTAGTGTGGGAATTACAGTAAAAACAAGTAACTTTTCTCATATCTGATTTACTCGAATTCAGACATTTCTGGAAGGATACCTGTGTCAGCCTATAATTTGTTGCAGCAAAACCAGCAACGATTTCTGTTGCACTCTGAAGACAAATGCATTTCATGTGGCATAATTTTTTGTGGCGCTAAGTTACAGACTATGAAAGTTTACGCCAAATAAAACTTGCCCATCTTAAAGGTGCCTCAACAGTCTGTCTGTGCTTTAAACCAAAGTCAATTCAACTACATTAAATGACATTTATGCCAAGATACAAACACAGACCAAACCTGAAATCTTATACATGTTACTGTATCATACATTTATTTATTTATTTATTTATTTATTTATTTTAGAGTATTTTTACCCCACCTTTCTCCTTGGAACAGGATCCAAGGCTGCTTGCTTACAGTAATGAGGGATAATATACTTTCCAATACAATTAGTGAATAGGTCCCATTGTATACAGTGTAACATCTTTCTAAGTCATGTGTCCCACCTTCCCCCAAGCTGGGGCTCTCCAGGTGCTTACTATTCAGCATTGTACATTCAACAATCTAAAAGTCACCTAGATAGTTACAGTAAATGTACAGCAAATTCTGTACTTTTCTATAGGCACCATCACCACGTCCTCCTCCTCCTCCTCCTCCCAATACTGGGCTTGACTGCTTTATTTCTAATGAACTCAGTACTCTGTCCTTCTTTTATTCTGAACTGCTGTACCAAAGAGCAATCTGTTGTAGCACGAGGCAAACAGGATGGCACAAATATTTATGCAGCATAGTAGCACAGAAGGCTTTGAAGGAAAAGCGGTCTGGATTAGAAGAATGGAAGGCAGATTTGCTCTTACGTCAATAATTGAATGTTTCACAGAATTTATTGCAGGGTGGATTAAAACCCTGTAAACATTTTTGTACACAACTTGCTAAACCCAAGTTTTATCGGTTAAGAGATGCAAGTCCACTGTGTAATCCTTTTACACAGAAATCTAACATGTTGCCTGTAGGCTTTTGATCTTGTTCCTCGGAACATATTTTTCATGGAAGCAGGAGTTTCACGGTAGAATCAGCAGATGTGGGAAAGAAGTGGCTCACGAAGCAACAGCAGTGGGAGAAGCAGCAATGCTGCACTGGAATACCCACCCTCCCGCCCCCAGCACGTCTTGTGACACCAGACCATAAACGTACGTGCATGATAGACCGCAGGCGATGTGACTTTAAAAAGCACAGGGGGAAAGTGGTATAGGGTTCTGTGGCTCAAAATTCTGAAGGGCAACAATGTTCATGGGACCCTGCAAAGCGGAATACTTAAGACACAATTGCAAACTATGCCCAAGGTAAGAAAGATGGGAGATACCCAAAGAAGCTGTTGCGAGTTTTTTTTTCTGACGAGCTAATGTGACTGCTGAGGACTATTTCATGTGGCTTCATGGGTGGGGATATCCTTAGGATGTGCCTGTGCTCATACAATTTTCATTTTGAGAGGGAGAGGAAGTAGGAGAGAGAGATTCTGTTTCCCCCAGAAGAAGAATTAACCCCTCATCACTTTGATTTAGTGTGTGATCAGGCAGGAAAAACGGTTCCATTTTGGACCCCTTGTGGCACAGTCCAGTGAGAGCTATTTCTTGGTAAGCACACGAGGCGCAACCAATAGCAATCCAGCTCCACCCCTTTCCATGCCCAGTCTGTTCTTTTGGGGGGTTAGGCTGGGGTGCTTTCTGCTGAGATGGAAGAGTTCTCCTATAGGAGAGCACTCCCCAGTAAACTGATCCTTCCTCGCCAACTGATTACACCCTTAGGTCATAAAATGGCATTGCAGGGGAGAAGAGGAGGGGCAGTTTCCCTACAGAGGCATTTTCTATCTGTATTTTATCTTAAAGCTTTAAGCCCCTCCCCCCTTGGAGCAACATATTCTTGTGCCTGAAACCACTTGACAAAATCCACGGCTGAGAAACAGGGAGGTCCTGCTTTTGGATTAAAGAGACTTTGCAGTAAAAAGAATAAAGTCTCTTTTACTGCAATAAACCATTTTTATTTGTTTTGAAAAAAAAAAGAGACTTTGTAAAACTTTCCTAGTCATTTATGTTCTGGCATCTCATTGGGACATGGCATTCAGAGGGCATGTATTTATATACTTTCTAGTTTGGATCATGTTTGTACTCTTGTTGTTGCATTCAATTACCTAATTTAAAATGTTAAATCTTTGCAGAGTACATTGCTGAAACTCAGTGTATTAGTTATGATACAGAAGTCTGATGATGTCATCCATCACAGCATTTTTTTTGGGGGGGGGGGATAAAATATTTATGATTTCTTCCCAGCAGGCCCCAAAGGTCCTGTGGAATTCCTGTGAACCACAGGGTAGGCAGAGGAGGGAGTCTTTAATTGCCAAAAATGATTGTCTGGATGGCGTTCTGGTGGTGGCAAATTTCATCAATCAAAGATTTTTCCCTCCCCAAAATGGGTTTCAGCAGAGCCTTGGGACCTTTTAGGAGAGAAATCAAAAATATTGTTCTGCAACGTTATTGTGGCTGATGACATCATCAGCCTCACATGGCATAATTTATGGGTTTCACAGTGGTTTATGCATCTGGTTCTGAAGCCAGAAGATGGAAGTCAGAGACAAAATAGGTGGCCCGATCATTCTGGAAAAATAGTATAAGAGAAATATGTTGACACTGAAAATACAGAAATACAGATCCCATTTTAGAGAGATTAAAAGCAGTTTAAGAACTTTCTTCTGATATTATGAAAAGAGATGGGCACGAAACACCAAAATGGCATTTCATTCATTATTCATGCCCTGCCCCCGTTTCGTTTTGTTTAATACAAAATGAATTTGTTTAAAAAAATTGTTTCATATTTGTTTCGGAGCCGACGGCAAGCCTATCTGGGAGAGCGGTCCTGCAGTCAGCTGCTTGGTGCTAGTTTCGGGAGGCTGGAAACAAGTTTAAAGAGCACACTCTTCCCTCTACCATACAGGGTGGAGGGAAGAAGAGCATGTTCTCCCCACCACTTCCCCCCCTCCCAGAGCCAGCGGCTAGTAGCCACTTGGTGCTAGCTTCGGGAGGGGAGAAGATTTAAAGAGCCTGCTCTCTCCTTCCACCTGATAGGGTGGGGGAAGAATGGGCTTTTTAAATCTCTCCCAGCCCTCCCGGGCTCCCCGCGGCCGTGGGACCATTCTCATGGCCGGCATGCCACTGGCTCTGGCAGCACCCGGCAGGGGAGGGCTCCCTGCAGCTGCAGGACCACTCTCCCGGCAGGCTGTGGGAAAACAAAAAAAGAAGGGGAACGAAGCGAAAATTTCTGCTCCGTTTCGTTTTTCTGCTATGGGTCACTTTGTTATTCATTTCGTTCCCTAGTGAAATGAATAATGAATAACAACATGAATAATAAATTCATTTTGTGACCATCTCTAATTATGAAGTTTCGCAAATGCTTCGATATGCATTAAATCTGAACTCAAGGTTGGAGAATCTATGGCTTCAAGATTTTCTACACTCCTTTTAACTTTGGCTAAGCTGCCTGGAGCTGGTGGGAGTTGTAGGCCAAAACACACATGAGGCACTGGTTTCTTACCCATATTCTACCTCCTTCAAAAAGATAACCCCTTTGTTTCAGATTTCAATTGCTTCCAAGTACCTCTAGGCCATGGCCCAAGATAATTCTGTGGAAGCAAACAGTTTACTAAGAGCAGCTATAGTCTAGAAGCCTCCACCACTCGCTGTGCTGGAAGGGGTTTCTGGGAGTTGCTGTCCAGGAGCATCAGGGGACCCACAGGTTAAGAACCACTGGTTTAGAACAAGGGTTCCCAAACTTAGAAAACCCAAGTGTTCTTGGATTTTTTGTAACTCCCAGAAGCCATCACCAGTAGCTGTGCTGGTCAGGGTTTCTGGAAGCTGCAGCCCAAGAACACCTTGGTGACCCAAGTTTGGGAACCACTGTTCTAAAATGACAGCCTGAGAGATGGAACATGCCACATGTTTCTAAAATCAGTATAAATACAGAGACTAAGAAGCAGGGAACCAAGCACTGTGATTAGGCTGTCCAAGGCACCTCGGGTGAGGTGTCTTTCATTCTTTTGTGTGATAAATGGAATATATCCATTTGTTTCAAATGGAAAATATTTTTTGTCCTTAATCCATAACAAAGAAGAAGATTTAAAAAGAATATGGGGATGGAATTCCCTGACACTATACCAAAGGGATATATGACCCCTTGAAGAGGTAATTCTTCTCTTTTGTTTGCTATCTTTGTAGGAACAAACTCAAAAAGTACATTTGTGGCACAGAAATGCCTGATGCAGCGCACTCTGCAGCAGTTAACTGGTACAGTATATAATCATTTGTTACCTGAAAATTTTATAAAATAACAATAATTATGGGGGCTGAGCTGAAACCATTCAGTTTTATATATCTATATATATAGCAATGCCAGAATACAATTTTCCAATTATATATCTCCCAACAATGTTTTTGGTTGTCTGCACAAATGCTTGTTCCTTCTTGTTATGTTGCCGTATAGCCAAAAAAGAATCATGTTATGTTGTGCCATGACAACATTCTGTTTGCTATAGGGTGACAAGCTAGGTTTATATATGTGATTAACCTTGGAAGAGAAAGAAAGGATAGTCTAAGGAGGGAGAGAATTGTGTCAGTGCTGAGGAAGGAAACAATGGGACCAAATAGGCTCAGAAAGGTGAACATTCACAGACGTCATCCATTTGTTTTTATGACAGTTTTTGCAATAGACCTCATAAGATTACTAATTTCATCTTTTTCTAAAATTAAAAGACAATAGAAAATGAGGTGCAGACCGCAAAGGCAGTAAAGAGATGAAATGTATATATGATGACTGGAAGTAAGAATTAACATACAGAAGATAATAAAGAATAATGCCTTTGTACTCAGAGAGAGAGGGGAAATTGACAGCACCACAATTCCCAGTTCACTAGAGACCTGAGTACTCTAAAAGCCAACAGAATGGAAGACACGCAGACCCAGGGCCTGGCGGTGCGGATCCATTTTAATACAAATGACATTTAATGATTTATTTCCAGGAAAGAACGAGGGATGGGTATAGGGGCAAACACTGCATCACATGATTTTTCACTCCCAGATTAGAACAGGTAAATATTTGAGGAAATAAAAATCTATCTATTCTCTGATTTACATTCATTACTGAAATAAAATCAGTCCCTATTTGTACAGGTGATGCATCTGATCTGCCATTTAAAAATGACTTTGTTGATGGATTCAGTGCTTATTCTTGCCACACTGACCTGTGGAATGGCCGGTTTCTGTAAATATGGAGCTATTTCTCAACATTTACCATTAGAGGTATTTCCCCCCATTTTAGCTAGGAAAGTAAAACAATTGCTGTTGCTGTTCTTCCTGCACAGTCTTCTTGGTTTGGCAATCCTGTTAATAAAACCTTCACCACCACCACCCCGCTTTCTGTGAAAGGTTTGAATAGATTTCTTCTTTTAAAATATCCCTTCTAAAAACAGTTCACTATTTCCCACATTTTTTCTCATCACTTTTCTCTGTAATCTCACTCTTATCTCAGAGGAAGTGGACTCGATCCACAGAGGCTCATGTTAAAATGTGACGGTCTTTAAAGCCACAATGTTTTCGTCAACTTTATTTTTATTTTATAATTGTTGTTTTTGCCTCTTTTTGTTTTCCTTCTTGTCTGATATACTTCTTTCCTGTTGCTTATATTGGTTTCAGCAGATTCATGGTATTTTATTATTGCTGATGTTGTGAAGTTTGGTGTGGGCTTTTCTATAATAAGTGGAATGAAAAATACACTGATTTTTCTAACGCAGCTGGCAACTGGTGTAATGTAAATATGGAGAAATAAAAGAACAAAATACTGCTCCTAACTAATGGGTTGCAAGAAACAAACCAACACAATCAGTAATACATACATGACAAATTGAGGGCATTCTATGGAACGAGTTGTGTTTTAAAAAAAATCCTTGGTATAGCTTGTTCTTCAACAGGAAAATGAGAGAAGCATTTTGACATCACCAAAATGGTGGCCAGCTGGACAGTTAATTCACTATTGAGATTTTACTGGGGCACAGAAGATTTTACTCCCAGAGATGTTAAGATTTCTCCAGTCCTTAAAATTAGAGATGGGCTTGAATCAAATTTTTTATTTGTTTTGTTATTCATTATTTGAATAACCCCCATCAGGTGGGGGGGGAGAAGTGATTGTTAAAGGTTTTTTTTTTTTTGGCAGCCCCAACCCTGCACTACAGCTGATCAGCATTTGGGGTGGCAAAAAAAAAGTTTCAAAATCCTGCCTTTTCCTGCGCCCCATTAGGTGCAGGAAGTTACACAAGCAACACACACACACACACACACACACACACACACACACACACACACACACACACACACACACACACACACACGCACGCACGCACGCACGCACGCACGCACGCACACGCACGCACACTGAAACAAAATAAAAACGAAATGATTTTTTTTTAAAAAAAATTCATTTCAAATGAAACAAAATGAAATAGAACGGAACGAAATGAAAAACAAAATGAAACACTATTTTAGCGTTTCATGCCCATCTCTACTGAAAATCTATCTATAAGGCTAAAGCAGTAACATAGATCTGTCCCTATGCTCAAATATGGGTGTCTACATAGAAAGCAAATGTTGAAATACCCCAGAATAAATATTTATAAGCTCCTCTTCGCCTGCCTAAGTTTACTGAAACTTCTGTTCCTCATTTGGAAACAGATTCTTGTACAGTGAAGGCCAAGCCACGTATTTAAGCTCTTACAGTAAAAGGACAGAGGGAGTGGGATCAGTTTTAACATCTGTTTTTAACAAGATATTGATTTTAATAATAGAACAGATTTATCAGGAAATTATTCAGACTGTTATTATGTTTGGACTGTCTCTGAATCTTCTGAACTCTTTACATTTTAAGGCTTGTTATTTAAGTCTCATATTTTACAATGTAGTTTCCAAGCAAATTGAAGTTTCCCATTGGGAGTCAACATGCATGCTGTTGTGTGTTGAGTTACCCTTTCAAACTCTTGGTCCGCCATAGAATTTCAAGTTTTAAATGGAGAAATGCTGTTCTACCCGCCAGTCCAATAATTCTGTTTCATTCGAAAGTCATCAACACTGAATCCCACTCAAGGAAAGATGTAGAACTAACATATGTGAAGACCTATCTAATTACTTATTTGATTGCTCAGTTTACAATGATTTTAAAATAATTTTGTTTGCAGAAGGAAGCTCATCACTTGTATGTCCTGCCAAACAATGGATATAACTTTTTATGAGAGATAGTTCCTCCCACACCCCTGAGGAGTTGGATTGGTTTGGCTTGAAAGCAGCAACTTTAAGAAAGAAGGATGTTGATATTGATGTTGATCATAATTTTCAACTCAAGACATGTTCTCTATACTACACATATTTGTGTATTATATTTATTTTTATTGTTATTTCATTTATCAATTTTAAAAATAATTTCATTTCTGCATTCTTTCTTTCTCTAATGGTTTTAGCCACACAACTAGTAAGTACAGTATTATGTGATATGAGAGAAATAAAAAATTGTTATTGATAGAATTTTCACAACTAAAGGGGGCTCTTTGTAATTTAGTACAGTAGATCCCCATCTTGGGTAACCCATTGTTCTTGGACTGCAGTCATAGTTGGTGGTGAAGGCTTCTGGGAACAGTAGTCCAAGAACACTTGGGTTATCCAAGGTTGTGAACAACTAGTTTAGTGGAGGACACACCAGATGTTTGAATTCAAATGTAAGAAGATGTTGGATCACCAATATGGTGTATGGTAGAATTATCATAAAGATTAACTAGAAAGAATAAAGAACATGTGTCTAGAACATTATTCACATTTAAAGTGCCATAAAATTATTAGTGGGCAGCATGTGTTCTACAGCCACGATTCTTCTCCCTCCCCCTCCCCCAAGGATTACTTGTAAAATCCTGGAGGTCTTTGTGGACTACTTAATAAACACTAATCAAAGTACTGTACATATAATTTTTCCTTGCAGTAGCAGTATTGTGTAAAATCTAGTATTGTTTTATGAAACTCAGGATTCCTCAGCCAGATTACCAAGAAGGACTTCTTTGATTGATAAATTTGTAAGTAATAAATAGCAGACTGTATAGGTGGCATGTTATGAAATTATTTTCTTTAAAATAATAAAGTAAGTGCCAAATAAGATGTCAGTAAATGGAACTTGTTGACCATCAATGTTCCACACAGACTACAGTTGGAGAACATCTGCTTTGCACAGTTTTATACAGTGCGTAGAGATGGGCAAGAAATGCAATATCTCTATGAGTGTCCTGGCATCCCAGCCCTGCCTTCTGCAGTGGGCATGCCACTTACAGGCTGCAGCACAAGTTCCCAGTCCCGCCTTCTCTGGGTGCTTCCTCTGAGTGGGCACCCATCAGAGGAGGCAGGGTTGGGAAGCCAAGCCACTGTCTCTGAGTGAGCACCTGTCAGAGGAATCATAGAATCATAGAATCATAGAATCATAGAGTTGTAAGAGACCTCAAGGGCCATCTAGTCCAACCCCCTGCCATGTAGGAACCCCATCACAATATTTTCGACAATGGCCATCCAGCCTCTGCTTAAAAACCTCAAAAGAAGGAGGCAGGACAAGGGAAGCCAAAGTACCTATGGAACCACTATGTGGATGAAATGCACTGAACTGCAATTCACGCCCATCTCTAATGATAAGGGAAAGCCATGGTAACCCATATGCTTCCACCACTGAAGACAGGAGTCAACATTGAGTCATGATGGCTATTAGAGGAAGAGGAGGAGAAATCATGTATATCCTCATTTCCCAATAATCACAGAAATGTGCTACAATTCTCTCTCCACTCTTCCCTTCAGCCTGGATGAAAGGAAAGCCAGGGTCAACTGCCCCTTTCCTCCAGAAGATGGAGGTGGAATCCTTGGCAGCATTCAAACATTTGATCAAAACGGCAGAGCTGCCCACAAGGAAGTGTCACGGTGGGTCTTGGCCCCTCATACCTAGAAGAGGAAAGGAGCTGGTGATTGTTTGAAGTGGCAGCACATGGTTTTGTTCCCCTGTCTCTACCAGCATTTCGGGGGGGGGGGGAATAAAATGACTTCCTCCAAACACCTAGAGAACCACCTCCCTGGACCAAAATGGAAAGGAAAGTTTTCATCATTTCTTTCATTTTTGAACATCCTTTTATTGAGGCTGACTATGAAGCATGGAGTCCACTGTTTGACCCTCTTTAGGGATGGGCTACTTCACCCCTGAAGATAGTGATCAGGCAATGTCTTTGCTGGAGTGAACCAGAGACAACCCATCAAGCAGTCTTCTTTCTGGACAACCTTTCTGAGCCTCCGTCAGAGGCTTCTGCTGATTTTTTTTGTTGTTTTTTTTTTGTTATTTTTGGTCCTGGTAGGGTCGCTCTGGTAGGAGCATGTGTGATTGCTAGAAAAGGACCTCAAGCAAACCTTTCTCTAATTTGCCAATATATTGAACTGGTTTAGTAAGAACCACTGAGTTCCACTGCTATGGTTTTTTTTAAAGTGTTTATTAGACATGGACAATTTAAAACAAACAAAGCAAATGGAAAGCTTCCTCCTGAAATGTTATGTTTGTTTCTATAATAAAAGATCTGGATGAGAGCTTAACTGGAGCTAAATTGGACAGGCTGTCTCTCCAGGGCAGGAGCAACCTCCCCAGCTTTCACTTCCATTTGACTGGCAAATGTGGGCAGTGGTTGGTGGTGAGGGAGAACTCAGTGGGTTGAATTCTGATGCCCTTCAGTGAATGAAAAGTGAGCAGTGGCAGTGGTGATGGTGAGGTCTGTGTGTGAGAGAGTGAGGGACTGAGACAAGGGTATGTCACCTGCCTCCAAAATGGCCTTATATTGGAGAAGGGAAAGTGAAAATAACACTTCCATGCACAACCGTAGCCACCAAATAAAGAAATCAATGGAAGTAAGCCAAGCCTAGGAAGCAGCTTAGAGAAAATTTTAGCAGAAGAAAAGGGGAGTGGAGGTTAATAGCTGTCAAGGAATGTATGAGGAGCTAACCTCAGTTAGCAGAGTTGCAGCAATGTCAAGGATTAGAGGCAAAAATATGACAGACTCCGTTGCTGGTTTTCTATTGCAGTCTATTTACAAAATATATACAGGTTCCATTTGGTTTGCAGACTTACATCCAGTAGCATAAACAATCCTGCTACTCTTCCTTATCACAGCCAACACATCAGGCTTACTGGCTAAACAGCCCTGGCTAAACAGCAAGAACATATTGCAATACATAAGGTATATATAGCATGTCCTTCCAATCACATATTTACTTTTAGATCACATGTCACAATGCTTCTTTCATCCACGCTTCTGAGCTACGCTTCCACTGTCCTTGGACACTCGCCTTCCTGTCAAGGCACTTTACCGAGCTTGCTTCAGTCCACAGCTGGACTCTATATCTCTAATTGCAAGTTGAAAAACTCACTCACAAGAATATTCTTGACAATTGCCACCAGAACCATGTGACAGCATCTCTTTCTTCAACAAGTACAGTATGTTAAAAAAAATGGCAGTGAAAAGAAGGAGCACAGGAAACGTTCTGGTGGCAACCAAAGAGGGTGATCAGGATGTAAAAATAACTTACATGACACCTCTCTCTCTCTCAATCTCTCTCTCTCTCTCTCTCTCTCTCTCTCTCTCTCTCTCACACACACACACACACACACACACACACACACACACACACACACACACACACAATTCCACACCCCAAACAAATAGTGTCATATAAGATCCACCTGTCATTTGGATGCAAGGATCACACCAAATGGCATACCAGAAGTCCTAATCATCCTGTTTAGCACAACCCTGCTTCACTCTGCCCATTAGGCTCCATATATTGCCCCTCTCAAAAAAGCTAGCAATTGCACAACCCCTTGCAGCTTTCACGGAGCTTAACATGTCCCACCCAATCTCTCCCTCTGCTGTGGCTGCATAGAAGAACATACTGGATCTTGGATGTGTTTGTGGAAACTCCTCTGAGGAACTGGAATTTTTTTAAATATTAATTTTAATTTTGGCTACAGCTATCAGAATTCTAGCTGGGAGAATTCTTGGGGAATAGTGGTAGTGTTAGTGAACAAAATCTGAGAATTACACGCCTAGTGATTGAAAATCAGATGGCGCATTGTTGTCTTTTTCATTATGTCTAAGCAGAGTGCAAAAAGAGATTATTTTCTCTTTCGTGTCCACCTCCCTTTGATGTATGTGCCAGTTCTTGTGAGCTTGTCACTGTCATGTTTAGTTTTAAAGAAAGCTTGCAGCATACCAGTCTTCTTCTCTCCTCATGAACAAGGCACACAAGAGGGCAGCACAATCTCTCTCTCTCTCTCTCTCTCTCTCTCTCTCTCTCTCTCTCTCTCTCTCTCTCTCTCTCTCTCTCTCTCTCTCTCTCTCTCTCTCTTCCATTGAGTTCCATCAAATGTTCAAGTTGGTACTTTTTATGGCTCCTCGTTGTTCTATTAAAGTAGTGGAGTCACTAGAAGATAAATCGTTCGAGAGATAGCACAAAGAGAAGGAAATGTATTTTGAAGATGCAAGGTCTTCCTTTCATTTTCAAGCAGTGAAGAAAATTTTCTGCTTTTTTCTTTTTCTTTTCTTTTTTGCAGGAAGTACTTTCTAGGTGGTTGACTGTGCAGCACCCCACTTCCCTCCCACCCCCAAATCCCTAGCCAAGACATGCTAGATTAGGGTTTATTATGCTCTTTGGCATAAAAGCACATTATGTGGCCCCAGGTTGCCTCCAACATGATGAGCCTACAGATGCGTTACTTCCAAAATGCCCTGTCCTCCAGAGCCCTCTTCAGCTCTTACAAACTCAAGGTTGTGGCTTTCTTTATGGAGTCAATCCATCGCATGTGGAGTGTTCCACCTTCCTTGCTGCTTTCAACTTTTCCTAAACTTATCGTCTTTTTATGCAGTCCTCTTTTTATGTCCCCCAAATATTGCAATATTCCCGCTTTCCTCATTTTTCTTTCTAGGGAGACTTGCAGTTTGATTTGATCTAGGACCTCTTGTTTGTCTTTCTAGTTGTCTGTGATCTCCTTAAAACACCATATTTCAGCTCCATATTACAAATGAATTGATTCCCCCCCCCCCGGGTTGGCTTTCTGTGATTTTGATTTTTGATTTCCTAATATAAAAGACAACATTGTTGAGCTGTTGAATTCTGAGGAGTAGAGATGGGCACGACCAGAATTTTTTCCCCCGAGTTGTCGTTTTTCGGGACGGGTCCGTTTCGGGTCGTTTCCGTTTTTCGCGAAATTTTTCAAAAATTTGTCGTTTCGTCGTGTCGTTTGTCGTTTGTCGTTACCGCCGCAATTTAGCGTGACTTGACTTCCCAGAGCATGGGGTTAGGGGGTAAGGGCTAGGCTTAGGGTAACAGTTAAGGTTAGGGTGGGTTAGTGGGCTGTTCCTCTGGGTGCCTCTGGCCCACTAAGAACACAGTGTACTGGCGTATGGGTTAGGGTTAGGGTTAGGATTAATCTTAGGGTTGGTGGGCTTTTTATGCCCTCTCTGGCACATCCAGAAGTCTCAGCAAAACCTGGCCATGCAATTGGTGGAATGGCTCCAAAAATTTGCATGGTCCCATCTCATGGCCAGCCTATCATTGCGCGTGCACAGGTGTAAAAAAATAAAAATAAAATAAAATAAAATAAAATCAATGGAGACGTTTTATTGCAAGAAAAACCCACCGCTGCTACTGTAAAAATTCAAGCATTTAAAATAGCTAATTTTCGCATGTTTCTGTGGTGCTTTGGTGGGTTTTTGGACCACGATTTCAAAAAAAAATTGCGGTCGCCATTTTGGATCCCCCGCACCGCATGGCAAATGGAGACGCCGAGGATGCCCCCTCCCAGCCTGGTACCAGCAAGTCTCAGCAAAACCTGGCCATGCGATTGGTGGAATGGCTCCAAAAATTTGCATGGTCCCATCCCATGGCCAGCCCATCATTGCGCGTGCACAGGTGTAAAAAAAAAAAAAATAAAATAAAATAAAATAAAATCAATGGAGACGTTTTGTTGCAAGAAAAACCCACTGCTGCTACTGTAAAAATTCAAGCATTTAAAATAGCTAATTTTCACATGTTTCTGTGGTGCTTTGGTGGGTTTTTGGACCACGATTTCAAAAAAAATATTGCGGTCGCCATTTTGGATCCCCCCGCACCGCATGGCAAATGGAGACGCCGAGGATGCCCCCTCCCAGCCCGGTACCAGCAGCCCAGGACAGGAGGGGGGGAAGGCTGGAGTGGGGACCCCCCCCAGAAACCACCCCTCTGGTAGGTGCCCTCAGGCAGGCATATTTTTGCCTGCTTTTTTGGCCGGGAATCGGGTTTTTTTAATTTCTAAAACTTTTTTCATGTGCCGCTTGGCATCGCGCAATCGCTGTGATGCTAGAACGACAACAACAAATCAGACCCAATTTTTCTTTTGTCGGTTCGAGTTCGAGTTCTGGGGGAGTAATTGTCATTACCGTTTCCATTGCGTAACGGAAACGAGTAACGGAAACGGAAACGAGAATTTCGCCAAGTTCATGCCCATGTCTACTAAGTAGAGAGCAGGGCTGGACTAACCCAAGCAGAAGGAGGAGGAGAAAGGTGGGAAGGAGAGTGAGAACTGCATCAATTATATTTGCCTCTCAGCTTCCAGATGACCTTTGTCTATTTTTACCTACACCAGATAAATGACATATAATGTCCCACTTGCTAAAAGTTGGGAAGCATTATTTTCCTAACCAGATTACAATTCCCATAAGTTTCCAACTGATATGGGTACTGAGATACAGAGGTGTGTGTGTGTGCATGCATGCATGCATGCGTTTTGAGTATAATTCCAAAAAGTAACTTCTCCATGTTCTGTGTTTGCAGAGGTCCACTCTCTCTGGGGGGAGACTTCTTGACCTCATCTCCTTATATTTGTCCCTGTCACCCATTGCAGTGCTGTGCTTCTGAGTGAGTGAAGGGGAGCCTAAGGCTGATGGCTACAGCAGTATTTCCTTGAGTTTTGAGGTCTCAGGGCACTAGCTGAATTCCCAGGGAATTGCTGGGCTTGTCCCTATCTTCAGGCAGGAGGTCAGCTCTCAGGGCTACCAGTGGAGAAGAAGGGGCAACTTTTTAGTTCATTTGAGACACCTTTGTGAGACACCTATCTCTGTCTGTTTGCAGCTGGCATCCTGGTTCTCAATTGCTTTATTCTCTGTTTAGCACACATTTTGGTGCTAAAACATTTTTAACTTTCCTAGAATCAGGTGGCTCAGGTATAGTTGCCCACTGCCATGTTTTGTCCTCCTGCTCGGAAACAGAGAGAAGCATAGCAATGCTCTGAGACTCCAGCCAGTGCCTGGAGATCCCTCCCTCCATTGGGTATCTAAATCAGTGGTTCCAAATCTTCAATAACCCACATGTTCTTGGACTGCCATTCCCAGGAACCCTGACCACCACGGCTATCTGTGAAGACTTCTGGGACATTTAGTTCAAGAACTCCCAGAGGCTTCTGGGAGTTTCAGTCCAAGAACAATGTTAGGGACCAATGGTCAAAATGAACCCCAGTAAGGTCAGAAAGAACTTAGGCTTGGGCTTTGAATCACATGAAATGATATGAAGCTGAGTTGGCAACCTATTTTCTTCTACAGGGGAGAATAGCAAGGGGTGGTGGGGGTGGAGAGCCATGGAAAGCAGCTTGAACAGCCCCCAAAACCTAGACCCGGGTGTATGAAAAATACATGGGATGAGAAGTGGTGACATTCTTTGTAAAGGGATTTGGGCTTGATGGAAAACAGGACTATCAACAACTGTTAGGTTAAACCATTACTCAGTAAGAGTTTCAGGTGAATGTATGACAGAGCGTCTGTCCCTTAGATTAATAAATGCCCACCCAACTAGATCTTCTTTAGCATTGACATTTAGGGTGGCCACCCCTAGGGAAGACCAAAAAATTGTTACGAGAAACCAGGCTTTCTCAGTAGCCACCCCTGCTCTTTGGAACAAATTGCCAGTTGACATCCACTTAGCTCTATCTGTGGCAATGTTTAAGAGTTCTTCAAAAACCCAGCTGTACCATGAGGCTTTTGGCAATGGTGCCTGTTACTCAACACCTACCTGACTACCTGACATTTATGATTTGTTTATATGTTTGTTATGTTTACTTTAGTTTTTATTTTGTTGTTTTAATTTTCCTTGTACACCACCTGGAGTTCTTCTATGAATTAAGCTTGCTGGTATATCAATCAATCAATCAATCAATCAATCAGCTCTCCAGATTCCCTTGGTGTGGTGTCTTAAACTAAGAGGAGAGTATAGGGGTGTAGGAATAGGATCCAGTTGTCATTCTGTGGCATTGCCAGCTAGAGGATGGCAGGAAAATCTTAATAATCTGCTCACTTTGATCTGTCCAGAGATGGAGGAAGTTTCTTCTTTGGACGATAATTCCCAAAATACTTTGGCCTAAGAAAAATAATTAACACTTCCCAACTCCAAATTAGGCAGGTCTACCTATGATCTTATTGTCAAAAGCTTCCACCTACCTGGGGAAACTTGCATGCCATTATTTACAGTAGGATGTAATGTAGTGACTCTTGTGGTTGCTGATAGATCTGGCATTGTTTACAACATGAAGAGGTGCTACATCTGCAGTGGACAATCTTGCAGCTACAGAAACTTTTAAGATTTTCTGGAAACTCTATGTTAACTACCTGTGTCGGGGGGGGGGGAATTGGCAGGTTCAGTATCCTTTTATAACTTGTTCCAACTTTCTAAAATAATTTTCGTGAAGGGGTTTACTGTCATGTTGGCATCTTCACCAATTCTTTCTTTTTAAAAAAGGTCTTTTAAGTGGACTCACAGCAGTCTTCTCAGGAGACAATTTCCTTTTTGTCTGTTAACCACTCATGCCTCCTTCTCATTTGATGGATGTAAATTAGTGGTTCCATACCTTGGGCACCCAGATGTTCTTGGACTGCAACTTCCAAAAATCCTGGCCACCAAAGTTAGGGGTGAAGATTTCTGGAAGTTCTAGTCCAAGAACATTTGGGCACCCAAGGTTGGGAAACACTGCGCTAAATAAATAGGAATGTGCTGAAGGTAGGAGAACATTGGAGAAACTTTACTTTTTAGCCAATAAGATGTTGCAGTTATGTCATCACAACCAGTGTTTCCGGGACTTCCATGAAAACATGAAAACTAGGCCTGGTGAAGTCCTGCCTGAATGACACAAAATGATGGAGTAAGAAGAGTTTGGATGAAGAGCAAGGAGAAACGTGTAATTAAAAGTGTTGTTTACATCATCCAGTGTTGGAGAAATAATTCTTCTATGCAGGTGAAACAGGAAGATATCTCCTGGTGCGTTGGGAATCGCCTTTGGCTAACATTCTACATAATAAAACAAACATTAAGTCCATGATCTCCCCGGAGAGGAGAATATGCAGGAACAGTAGGTTCAATGATGAACTTTTAATGCTATCAATTAAATGAAGCCTCCAAATGGGAAATTGCAAGGAGGCAATGTTTACAGACAAGAACCTGCTATAACTGTCAAGGAGAATTTGAGGCAAACATATACAGTATATGTGTTCTGTTCTTGTTGTTGTTGTTTTATTTGTTTTTGTTTGTGTAAAATCTTTAAATCAGATGTGTAAATTTGATGTTCATCATTTTTGCCACAGTAAACTAGCAAATGATGTCCTTCAGTAATACCCTATTTTATATTTATCTATTTATCTATTTATTTAGAATATTTTTACCCCACCTTTCTCTTTGGAAAAGAACCCAAGGTGGCTTACAATAATGAGGGACAATATACATTCCAAAACATTTAATATGTATTCAAATTAAGAACAGGGAATTAGGAGAGGCCTCTTAGAACATTAAAATGTAACATTAAAGCTACAAAGAGCACGCAGAAAGGTAAAAAATCCATTATGAAGGGTAGAAACTAACATGGAAATCACTGGTATTCTTATGAAATCAGTCAATGCAATCATGTATCAGAAGAATCCATATAAAAGTCATATAGTAAGTAGTCCCTCATTCAGGGAAAGCTTGCCTGAAAAGGAAGGTCTTTGCCTGCTTCTGGAAAGGCAGCAGAGACGGGGCAGTCCTGGCCTCCAGCAGGAGGGAGTACCCTCAATCAGTTATTTATTTAGAAGACTATCTCCTTCTGTCTGTATGCATGACTTCCTGCTCTTAGAATGATGTGCTATTTCTTGGGTTTGGTAATTTTCAAAAAATGCTGACTATGTACCCAGACATAAAGGATTTAACAAGCCTTTGCTTCTGGTTTAGAACAGAGTCTGGCAAAACTACAGTGTTGGTTCTACAGAAAAATAATCAGAATCCCCCACCCACCTTGGCCACTGAGGAATTATGGGAATTATGGTCCAAAAAAAGTAGCTTTCCCATGCTCTGCAGTCTTTCATAATACTTGTGGCTTGCCTTACTATACTATAAGTACTAGTAATCAGTCTTGAATAGCTTTGGATAGAATTGAATAGCTTGAATAGAATTGTAACCGCTTTTCTCTGCCTCAGTTTGGTTTACTGGTGAGGGCCATTCCAGTTCCAGAGAAATGATAAATTATTTTTCCCATACAGACATTGTTTTTACCCTAGAGAGTACGTGGATGAACTGGACCTCTTTGAAATAGATAAAAGGGAAGAGCCAAATTCCTTAGAAGGCTTCCCCCCAAACAGAAGGAGCAGACTTGTCATAGGCATTTGTCAGGGGGTCACACCAAAAAAAATAAAATGTGTGTGAGGGAAGAACAAAAAGAGGAATGAGGTTTTCTGCTTCTGTGGAGTTGGTGGGATTTCATGAAGTACATGAAGGGAGGTAAATAGCATTTGCAAAACAGAAGGACATATACCAATGTTTTTGACAATGCATGTTTCTCTTCTAAATAGTATTTTAAGCAATGTTGTGTTTTCATAGCAGTGACTTGCGGGTTTAGATTTTCTATGTGGAATAAGACCATCAGCACCTTACATAGGCCAAAGTGATAAGCTTCTATTTATTTATTTATTTATTTATTTAATTATTTATTTATTTACCCACCTTTCTCCCAGAAATGGACCAGCAGCTGTTAAAGCAATTCCTGTACCCAGCCTGGGTTAAAAATCTGGCAGCGGTGGTTTGGACTCGCTGAGGCTTCTGAACACTTTCTAAAGGCAGTTCCACATAGAGTGTGTTACAGTAATGAAACCAGGATGTAACTTTTGAAGAATACAAAATGGGAATTAAATGCTGATGAAATGCAGTCTTGGATAAAAGAACTAAATAGTTCAGACAAACCCTTATATTGCAGCAGTACTTGGCTCTTGAACACTTCTAATCAGAGACCCTGTGCATACAGAGGACCTGTCCTTGCGAATCTATATTTTTAGGAAGAGAGGCAGCATAGTATTAATTTGAGTCAATGGACAGGGAACAATGCTTTTGACAGGCTTTCACAAGGCCCATTGTGCTGAGGTGGCATTTCCTGAGGTCACACATGAGATCCCCTGGGGAAGAGAGAATGAAGTCCTTTTCATTACTTCTCTGGAACATCCTGTTTTTACATACCTTGAGAGGGTGAACTGGGAATGCCAAGATTCATTAAAGCAACTGGATGACGTATCAAATGTACTGCTTGATCAGCTGGCAGATAATAAAGCTATCATTCATTTTATTACAGGTTATACTCTCAAGGTCGTTGTAGAGGTCATTGGCCTGTAGAGCCCCGTGGTGCAGTGGTTAAATGCCTGTAAGTCCAGGTAAAACTGTGCTCACGACTTGGGGTTCAATCCCAAGTAGCAGGCTCATGGTTGACTTAGCCTTCCATCCTTCTGAGGTCGGTAAAATGAGTACCCAGCTTGCTGGGGAGGGGGCAATGTGTAGCCTGCATTACTGCAATTAAAACACACACACACACACACACTGTAAACCGCCCAGAGACTAGTTGAAGTAGTATGGGGCAGTATATAAGCAGAACACTTTGCCTTCATCCTACTAGTGCCCGAGAACAAATTCTGTCATCCATATGTAGAAGAAATGTCGAAGAATGCTTTCTTGATCATACCTGAGCCAGCCCTACCATTAGGCAGCATGAGGCAGCTGCCGCAGGCACCCAGTTTTGTGTTTCATGAAAAGGCAAGGAATAAATATTTATTTCCTTGTTGCTTTAGTATTCCATCATCTCTAGAGATGGGGACAAATAAAGAAATGAATTGCAGTTTTTTGTCAAAAATTGCTAAATTCATTGATTCACACTCATACATATCTAAGCTCATGACAAATATGAATAGATGGATTTTGGTGGATTTTTATTTGTTGATTCATCAGGATATAAAAAAATGACCCCCAAGACATGCAGAGATGCCAAACTTGCAGGGAACCTTCCTTTGACTCTCCTCTACAATCCTTCCAAGTTTAGTGAAGATCGGTTTTTCCCAAAACCAGTGGCTAAAGGGCACTTTCCTTGGGAAGGGGCATTTTGTGCATTACTTCAGAGATATCTGAAACCCAGTTTTCCCCAAACCTGGAGAGATTGCCAAGGAGATTTAGAGGAAGCTTCTCTGTTTTGGTGTCTCTATGTGCCTGATGGACACTTTCTTGGGTAGGGCCTCATTGGGGGTGCCAAACTTAGACATTTAGAGCCCAAAGTTCTCCAAATTTGCTGGGCTTATAAATGAGAGTAAGGGGAAGCTTCCCTGCAATTTTTATGTATCTAAATTCTTGGGGGGGGGATGGGGCATTTATAGGGTTTTAAAATAGAAAATGAATCATCAGAAATAAAATCATAATTTTTTTCTTTGTGATTTGTTGACCTTCATGGATCTTGAATCAAAATGAATCACCATTTTTCTGATTTGTGTCCATCTCTACCCACACCCTATGAGGTGGGTCATATGAAAGACTGTAATCTGCCCAAGATCACCCAGTAAGTTTCTCAACTAGGTGAGAATTAGAACCCAATATACCAATACATGTTTAAATTTCACATACCTCTTCAAATCACAACAAAGCACGTATGCAAAAGACTATACCCCCTCCATATCACACTGACACTAAAACTCATAACTTCCATGTTGACATTTCATTCATTCATCCATCTGTCCATCTGTTCATTCATTTCTATTACAGTACTTGTAACACTTTTCTCTTGAAAATGACCTAAAGTGATGGGCAATATTAAAAGAGATGATATTAAAAGCATTAAAACATAATAAATTATTAAAATTAAAACTAAATTCAACTTGTATCCTCAATAAGACTAGTAGACTAAACTGGTTTAAAACAACTTGAACATCACATTAAAAAAAACTTCAAAACCCGAACAGCTGCTTTTTAAAAGCCACCTCATAGGCAGGAAGTAACTTAGAGGTGGGATGGGGAAGTCTGTCTGAAGAGAAAGGTCTTTGCCTGCTTGTGGAAGGACAGGAAAGATAGGGCCAGTCTCACCTCTGCTGGGAGGGAGTTCCAGAGTCTGGGAGGAGCAACCGAGAAGGCCTTTTCTCTCTTTTTTTCCATCCCCACCAAATGCACCTCTGAGGGAGGTGGGACCAAGCTGATGGTCTTAAAACCCTTTGCAGGCTCATATAGGGAGATGTGGTCTTTGGTCTTTCAGATAGCTTTGACCTAAGCCGTTTAAGACTTTATAGGTCAAAAGCAGCACTTTGAATGGGGCCCAAATAAAGACTGGTAGGCAGTGGAGCTGTTTCAACACGGGAGCTGCACATTAACTGTAATCACCTGCAACTTACTGGGGGGGAGGTTGTTGTTTCAAAATAACAACAATATGGCACTGGGACTCATCTGAATCTGCCATGTCATATGCACTGCAGTCTTCCTCTTAAGACTAGAAACAACTACAGTTGTCCCCCGCCCTTTCACGGTTCATATACTGCGTTCCCGGTATATTGTGGGTCCGCAGTATATGAAAAAAGGCCCCCTGAGGTAACGAGGAAAGGCCTTCCCAGGCCCATCAGATGTCCCAAAAGTGTTTTCCCGCAAACCAGAAGTGACATCCAGTAAACAAGAAGTTACCTCCAGATCACTAGAATGCACTTTTGGGGCCTCCAGGGGACTTCTTGCAGGCCTGTTCGAGGCAGTGACAGGCCTGGGGTAAGCACAAGAGCCCCCAGAGAGCCTACCCAGTCCTGACCCAACCCAGCATCTGCGTATTGTGGATGTTCAGTTATCGCGGGTGAGGTCGAGTCCCTAACTCCCGTGATAGTTGGAGGTTTACTGTATTGTAATTCTTATCCATTGTGGATACCTACAATCATGGTCACTGGTGTAGCTAACATACGATGACTTGGCAGATAGGTTAGTGATAGCATTACAGTATTTATTCTGCTGCAGGAAACACCACAGAGATGGTAGAAAATGAAGGTAGCCATACTCATGAGGATACATCATGCTTCCAGAGGAGTGTTTAACAGTTAAGTTCAGTTGAGTTACTCACCAGGTCGAATTTGTTTTGCAACAGGAAATACTTCTACGAAGGCATCATCATTTCCATAAGCGCATGCATGCCACTATGGTTTGTGTAGATTACCATTACATAGATACCAGCAGAAGAAAGAAGTTGAGACAAAGACATAATGAAACCCCTGAGTGTTTTGAGAAATGGGTGTTTCACTGCAGTTTTATCTGCACTGACACAATTCTCTCTTAACCACCACCTGCATTGCTAATATGACTGTTTTCTCCTCTGTCTTGCAAGAGATACAAGTGGGCAAGTTTGGTAGATATATTTCTGGTTACTGCATGCTTTTATTTCCCCTGTTTTGTTTTGTTTTAATTTTTTGGTCAGAAATATGTCTGTGTAACCTGAGACTTCTGACCCACACTTTTGTATTTAGCGTAGGGCATACCCATCTCCTGATCTTTCCTTTATTCTAATGGCTGCTGTCTGATTCCCTATCCAGCTTCCTGCTTATGTAATGATATCTGTTGTTGTTTAAACCTCTTGTCACCTGTGGCCAAGGAAAGTATAATCTAAAAATATGCTTGTTCTTATTAGGTGGCATTATATCTCTTCCAATTTAAGGCCATCCTATTATTTGATGACTGCTACCTAGATGCCCTAAGCACATCTGATCTCTCCTGATTTCGGAAGCTAAGCAGGGTCAGCCCTGGTTAGTACTTGGATGGGCAACCACCAGGGAATACCAGCGGCGGTAGGTGCCTGGAGCAGGAACTGGCAAACCACTCCAGTATTCCTGCCAAGAAAACGCCATGGACATGGAGTCACGAAGAGACGATCACGACTGTAACGACACAACACACACACATTATTTGATGACTTCCAGAACATTTTGATGACAAAACCTTCTGGAAGTCTTCCAAATCAGAAACTGTGTGTTCCTTCACTGACTTGATCAAACTCATTTTGGGGCTTCCAACTTCTCCTACCCTTACTAACTTTCCAAGTGAAAACTTTGTTACAACATTTTGATGCTCTTTTTTTGATATGAAAGTAGGAAGGAGCAACAGTGATGTCCTGTATTCTATTTGCTTGTGTGGCATATTCCACTTCCTAATCTTCCTAAACATATACTTTTATGCTTTTATACTTTGTTTTATTATGCTCCTTGTACTGTATTTTGGTTTTTAAAATGTATTCCTTTGATAGCTTGTCATGTTATTCCATGTTGTAAACCACCCAGAGTAGCCATAGGGCTAAATGGGTGGTATAAAAGTCAAATAAATAAATAAATAAATAAATAAATAAATAAATAAATAAATAAATAAATAAATTTTATTCTTATTCCTAGCATTTTCCCTGCCATGTGGGGTCTGCATTTTGGATTCTGAAATACCACTTTCCCATCAAGGCGCAGGCCGATGATTCACAAATCACATGTCCTTATTGATCGTGTCCTGCCATCTCTGTTTTGGTCACTCAGGTGGCTATCAATTTTCAGATGGTAAGCAGTTTGGGCAATGGTGGAAGGTGCTGTTCTAAGGTTCATGCCAGTGGAGCTGGCTTTCTCTCATTCCTAGACATATACTTGATTATTCTTATTCTCCATCTGTGCACAACTGCACCAAAGCTGCACCAAATTATGCATCCTACAACTTTTGGTCCCAAAAGACACTGGGGCTGAGCATGCAGGCATGAATGCAAGAGCACAGCAGAAGTTTAATATTTTGGTGTTAACAGGTTCCTGTATTTGAAAAGTCAATCAATTTAGGGTACAAATGCAAATCGTTTTGAAGCGCTGCTGTTAACTTCCTCTGTCTTATCAGTCTCTTGAAAAACCTGGAAAGTGTCGGCAATTGCGTCAACAAGGCCAGCTGAGTGTCTCATCTGATTGGACTGGATGTTTTGTGTGCTTTGAGGACAGGGTGTTTATGGCTGCCTTATCGTGCTTTCCTTTAATTCTTGCTGCCCTTGTGTTTGTTTTGGCTGACCTGGTGGCCCTGGCAGTAGCACACGTCGCTGCTGCTGAAGCTGCACAACCACATAATTAAGGAGGATATGAAGAAAGAAGCTTTTGTTTTTGCAATCTGCCATATCAATGGCCTTCTTTTCACTCCTTACTTAGACTTGTCAACTGATGCAAGGCAATCCCCTCATTTTTCTAAATGGAAAATAACCAAAATAATGGGGAATAAACTGGACCAAAGGAGGGAGGTTTCCTATAATTTAGTTAAGATAAAAATGGTTATGAGAAGCTGAAAATAATGCTTGCTACCTTGGAATGCATGTATTGTAGTTCTTAAACATGTTGTTATTGCTGCTGCTGTTGTTATATGTCATCAAGTTGCCTCCGACTTATGACAAATAGAGATGGGCACAAAAAGAAAAATGACATGCTGTTTCATCATTTTATAATGGTACAAAATGGAAGACCGTGTGTCATCATGAAACAAAACAAAACCCTTTTTTCAGTTCGGAAACTGAACCCGGGAGCCACAGAATCTCACTTCAGGCAAGGGGCTGCAGTGAGATTTGCTCTGCTGTCCAGTTCTCACCACTGCCACCCAGATGGTTTTGACAACATGAGCTGTCAAAACCAGCTGGGTGGCAGTGGTGAGAGTGGAGCAGAGTTTTGAATTTTGCGCTGCAGCACCCCCTCACTGCTGCAGTCTGGAATTGAAAAACCTGCTGCTCTCTCCCCTTCTCAGCTAGGCAAGGGTTGTATGTGCTTGCTTGCTTCCTTCTTTCCTTCCACTGCTGCCATAGCTGTTGCTAATTCAGCGTCACTGGTGGCTGGAGCCGCAGAGCCTTGGGCAGCAGCTGGGGGGTTGTGACCAAGCTGGCCATTGTGGTCTCTCCTCCTTCTTCCTCCTGACCTGCCATCACTGCCACTCCTGGCCCTTCTAAGAAGCCAAGCCAAGTCAGCACACACATATGCATACACACAAACACAAGCACAAACACACAGAGAGATGTGCACATGGGTTCAGGGCATGCACTTGCACCCAAACATGCACACACTGTTAGGCAGAGACATGCAGAAGGGAGTGCATGTAAACACATGCAAGCACACACATATACACAGAGGAGGGGCTGGCTTTGCTCAAGCAGCCTTGCTGCATGTTTGGTGTGAGCAGGACCCAACTTCTTCCTGAGCCACAGTTTCCAAGAGCCAGCATGATCTTGATGCCCCGGGCCAGACTGGGCCCTCCAAGGACCAGGCATGGTAAGGTCTCTTCCCCGGCTCCAAGGGAAGCAGGCAGGCAGGGAGCATGGCTCCAGCAGCGGCCAGCCATCCTGGTGATGTCTTATCTTATACTTGGCTGTCGAAGGCGAGGTGGCAGCAGGCACTCAAGGACTGTGGGAAGGCTGGCGCTCCTTTTCCAGCACCCAGGGTTGGCCCTTACCTGACTCAGAACTGGAAAGCCAGGATTGAAGCCGCTGCCACCCCTCCTTTACCCAGATCTCTTTGGCAAAGGAGGGGTGATGGCGGCTTTGATCCTGGCTCAGAACCAGAGAGCGGAGGGTGCATTCAAATGCTTGCTTTGCTCTCCCATTCTGAGCCAGGATTGAAACCACTGCCACCCCTCCTTTGCCTGGGTCTCTGTGGGCAAAGGAGGGGTGATGGTGGCTTTGATTCTGGGTTTCTGGTTCAAGCTAGGCAGCTGGCTTCCTCCTAGGCCAGGGAGGGGGCTTGCTAGCCCTCCTGCTAGCCCACTGGAACAGTTGGATTTTTTTTGACAGGTCAGGCTGTGGGGAGGGGGGTTGTGACTTTGCTCTTAAAGCCATGGCCCACTCTCCCCACAGCTGAGCTGTCAACAACAGCTGGGTGGTGGCAACTTCCCTTTCGTTGCTCATTTCGTTTTGTTACAATTTTTTTTACAAAAATTGTTAATTGCAAAATGAAATGAAATGCGATGAGCAACAAAACAGTATTTTTCTGTTTCGTGCCCATCTCTAATGACAACCTTATGAATGGGTGCAATCACCAAAATCATCCTACACAGCTTGTGTAGATTCAAGCCTGTGGTTTCTTTAGGGAGTCAATCCATCCAATATTTGGTCTTCCTCTTTTCCTTCTATCTTCAACCTTTGCCAGAATTAATCATGCCTTCTCGTGATGTGCCCAAAGTAGAACAACCTCATTTTCAGTGTTTAGTTCAGATAGTTCAGGCTTGATTTGATCTGGGAAGCACTTATTCATTTTTCTGGAAGCAGAAGGAATCCACAAATTTCTCCTCCAGCACTTTCTTTTAAACGAATCAGTTTTTTTCTCCTGTCAGCTTCCTTTACTGCTCAGCTGTCATGCTCATACATGGTGATTGGAAACGCAAGAGTGTGGATGATCTGGATCTTGATCTCCAGTGACACATCGTTACACTTGATGATCTTCCCTGATTCTTCCATTGCTGCCTTTCTTAATTTCAGTCTTCTTCTGATTTCCTGGTTGCAGGTTCCATTTGGATTGAGGACTGAACCAGTGAATCGGGATATTTAAGTATTTAACTTCATTGCCAAGATTAAAGGTGTCAGAACTTCAGCAGCCATGATTTCGGTCTTCTTAATATCCAACTGCAGCCCTGCTTTGGCATTTGCATTTTTCATTTCCCCTAAAAGTTATTTTGAGTCATTGTTGCTTTCTGCCAGGAAGATGATGTCTTCTGCATATCTTGAATTATCCCTTAACTTCCCTTTACTGAGCTGGAAAGGCATTTAGTAAACACCCAGTGTCTGCAAGCAAAATATGTTCCAATTCTCCTGAAACTTATTTCCCAGCTTAAATATAGCGAATAAAGTGAGCACTGTTTGGTAGAAGAATAGTGGGTTATAAATGAAACACAAATATAGGCAGCAGCAGCAATGACAAATGCACAAATAAAATAATATCTACGCCATAATGGTTTAAATCTAGTTGTTAAGCACAATTGAGAGATTCCCAATGTGGTACAGTGGACAGAGTGAGGGACCAGGACTCGGGCAGACAGGATTCAAATCCTCACTTGGCCAAAAGAAACTGACTTGGGGGAGTGGAACAGGTAAAACCACTCCTTAAATATCTCACTTGTCAAGAAAGCCTCCTTAGAGTCACTCTGAATTGATTCTGACTTGACAGCACCACAACACACACAAGCACAAATAAAGGAAACCTATTGAACCAATGGAGTGTATGTATTGACTTGCCAAATTGCCAAATTTGTAAAAAAAAGTGTTTTGTTTTCTCTACATTTAAGGAAGGCATAAGACAATAAAACCCTCATTCTGAGTGGAGGGATGGCATCTCCGTTGCCCAGGCACCCACCAAATGCTCCTTGGCTTGCCAATGCCACACTCTACTGGCAGTTTTATTGCTCAACTGTTCAAGTGCTGTACTGTTAGGCTTTCACTTGAGCACAGCTTGAAATTATGCATAGTTATGCCTAACTAATTGAGGTAGAATGTGGATGGGGATGTGTGTTCAGATGTATATACAAAGGCACACTCTTCCTTTATGTTGTCTATCTGCATTGCCTTACTTTCAAAGGGATGCATATGTTCCTAGGATTCTTTATCCATCTGGATTTTGGGATTCTCAGTTGTCCAATCTTCTTTGAAGACTGGAGCCAATGCATTAACTATCCGCTATCATTCATTCATGTTTGATTTCTAGACTTTCTTCAGTCCAGTGAACATATACAGGATGCAGTTTTAATTATATTTTCTCCTTTTACCTTGCTAGTGAACATGCAGTGAAAGTAGTGATTGTAGCAATGTTCTTTTTAGCCCTTTGATTTAAACAAGACAGATATACCTTTATTCTTCCAGATCACTGTCCTGAGAGATTTAAAAGAAGATATGAACAGAAAATTGTGCTAGACTATATGTAAAATCCAGTAGTAAGTCACATCTAGAGTAAACCCATTGAATCAATGGGGATGTGGTGAGTCAACAATTGACTCAGCAGCTGTGATTTACTACTGGATTTTGGCTTGTGAATGGAGTACTTCCAAAATGAATCATGGGTAGAGATGGACACAAAATGCCAAAATGGCGTTTTGTGCTTGTTATTCAGGCCCTGGGGCCCGCTTCGGGTTATTTCTGTTTTTCGGGCCCTGGGGGCCCGCTCCGTTTTTTTGGGTGTCATTTTTCAGCACCCGCCGGGAAAGCATTCCTGTGGCCACGGGGAGCCCTCCCGGGGCCGGGTGCCACCAGAGCTGGCAGCAAGCCTCCTGGGAGAGCCGTTCCACAGCCGCGGGGAGCCCTTCCAGGGCAGGCGCCACCGGAGCCAGTGGCAAGCCTGACGGGAGAATGATCCCATGGCCATGGGGAGCCCTCCCGGAGCCGTGCACTGCCGGAGACGCCGGCAAGCCAGCCAGGAGAAAAGTCCCGCAGCCACGGGAGCTCTCTCTTGGCTGGCTTGACGGCGCCAGCTGTGCCCAGGAGGGCTGGGGGAGATTTTAAAAGCCCGTCTTTCCCCCACCCCATCTGGTGGGAGGAGAGAGTGGGCTTTTTAAATCTTCTCCCCTCCCGAAGCTAGCACTGAGCAGCTACTGGGCGCTGGCTCCGGGAGGAGGGAAGTGGGGGAGAGAGCATGGGTTGGGAAGATCCCTTTCAGACCCCCTTGCCCCTCTGCCTGCAGAGGGGAGAAGGGGGGACTCTGCTTCCCCATGAAGCTTAGACGATCTCCTCCGCCCCGGGTGATGGCTGCCCGGCAGCCACCTGGGGCGGAGGAGACCACGGCCGATCCGATCTCCTCCGCCCCGGGTGACAGCTGCCCGGTGGCCACCCGGGGTGGAAGAGATCGAGCTGTGGTTTCGGAGGCAAGACCATGGCTGATCCAATCTCCTCCTCCCTGAGTGACAGCTGCCCAGTGGCCACCCGGAGCGGAGGAGATTTTGCCGCGGTCTCGCCTCCGCATGCGGGGGCGAGACCACGGCCAATCCGATCTCCTCCACCCCGGGTGACAGCTGCCCGGCCGTCTCCCCGGGCGGAGGAGATTGGATGAACTAACCGAACATAACCGAACTGATTTGTTCCGGTTCGGTTCGGTTTGGGCCCAAATTACTCTAGGCTCCGTTACTCGTTCCGTTATGTAACGGAACGAATAACGGATAACGGAACGAAAAATGTTTTCATTTCGTGCCCATCTCTAATTGTGGGCATTCTCTGACTTGAGTTGGAACACTGGTGGAGCAAAGCAAGGGCACAGCCAGCCTTCAGATTCATAATACAGTAATACATTAGTTTATGAGTGCCCTAGTCTATGAGTGTTTTGTAAGATGAGCAAAAATTTCAGAACAGTTTTGTTCTGGTTAATGAGCTCATCTTGCAAAATAAGCACTGGAGCACCACCCCCTCCGCTGCCAACAGCACAGGTTCCTGGCTGTTTTGCCCACCAGCCAGCCCTTCACCCGCTCATTGCTGTGGTGGTCACCCACCAGCTTTTTGCCCACCTGCCAGCTCCTTGCTACCATGGCAGTTGGCCAGCTTGTTGATGCAACAGCCACCAAACGGCCCTTCACCCTCCAACAAGCTCCTTGCCGCTGTGCCTCCTGGCTCATTGATCCTCTCACCGCCATGCCACCCGGCTGGCTTATTGCTGTGCTGGGTGCCAGCCAACCGTTCATGCACCAGCCCTTCACCCACTGGTCCTTTGCTGGCTGGCCTCTTATTTCCACATAGGAAATAATGGAAACTGCCCCAGAACGAATCATGTACATTTCCATTATTTCCTGTGTGGAAATCTTTTTTGATGTATGAGTATTTTGGTTTACAAATATGTTTCCTGAATGGATTATGCTCATAACCCAAAGTACTACTGTAAAAGGAGAGCATCCCTCCCTCCCTACATCCCAGTTCCATGAGATGACTCTAATCCATGAGCTGCATGTGAGGTGTTTGCATAAACAGGCTGGGCCACAGTGTTGACTTGCTTGTCTTGATAACCTGCATAACTATTTCTTCTCCACAATACTCTCACATTAGTTTTGCTTCTGTACTGTATGTCCCAGAGCCCTGGGCCGCAACAATAGGCATAGAGCGCCATCGCCATGCTACAGAAATGTGTATGCTCCACTGGATATTCGGTATCTCTCTACTCAACCACATCACAAATGATAGTACTTGACAGAAACTAAGTATGATATCAGATACAGAGAAGATGAGAGAAAGCAGCATCTTTGGTATGGACGTATCTTCAGAGTGGCATCTTCCACCACTGCCAAAACAGCTTACCACATGGGCAACCAAAAAAGAGATGACTGAACACTGTCAAGAAGGACTTGTGTATCATTGGCCTGCTCCCAGGAGGTGCAGTCGATCAGGCAGAGTTGTGTTTCAGGACTTGAAGAGCAGACCTGTACCTGTGGGAAAACACTAGGAAGACAAACTGCTGCTGCTGCTGCTGCTGCTGCTGCTGCTGCTACTACTACTACTACTACTACTACTACTACTACTACTACTACTACTACTACTAGACATGGGCACGAAACAGAAAAATGGTGTTTCGGTTTTTCGTTTGTCGTTGAGAGGTCTGTTTCGGTTCGTTTCCGTTTCTCGGGAATTTTTTGAAAAAATTTGTTACCGTTTTTTGTTTTTTCATTTGTCGTTTCTACCCGTTTTTTGCACGATTTTAAAGCATTTCTGTGCGCAGGCATCCCCCAACAACCCAGACCAGAAGGAAAACACTAAAAAATGGATGCTGGCAGAGACACAGTATAGACTAGGTATGCAGGGAGGCTGCAAAGGCAGCGGCGGGCGTTGCCCAGGGTGCAAGGCAGCCACAGAGTGACTGCACTGCGGGGCAAGGGAGGGTACTCACTGAGAGGTACGCAGCACGCACGCACACAGGAAGTCTGCAGGACTGAAGCTAGAGTCGCAGAGACAGCAATCCCACCCTAACTCCCACCAGAGACTGCAAGGAGGACAGCAGTGGCCAGAGCTTTTTATGCCCTCCGTGGCTGCCAGACCTGCCCGCCCATTCTGCAACCTGGGCATGCTATTGGTTGAACATGATCCCACATCACATGGCTTGCCTCCATTTTGTGGCTGGTGGCGACATCCATTTTAAAGGGAAAAGAAAAATACATCACGATGGGAGAAGACAAAAACAAATATTTTAAGGACCCCAACCCCCCTGGTAGGTATTATCAGACATTGCAGACAATATAAATAATTATCGCTGCGTTTTTACGGATGTCCAGGGCGTTTTTTAACATTTAAAATAGCTCATTTCATTGTGCGTCGCCATTAACGGAAAGGAAACATAACGACCACAATTTTTCGTGGTTCTGTTCGTTTTGTTTCATTTTCATCACAATTTTCGTTTGTCGTTTCGTTACATAACGGAAACGACAAACGGTAACGGAAACGAAAAAATGTTCGTTCCATGCCCATCACTAACTACTACTACAGATTCTGTTTTACACAAACCCTCCAATAAGAGCAGTGAGGCTACAGAACAGGAAAAAAATGTTTGCAAAATGTTTTCCATATGTGTTTTGGCTTGATGCTAAATGTTATGCTACTTTTCTTTCCAGAACCACAAGACTATGGTTGTATATGAGGGACAGGGCAGGGCAGGGTTCAAATCACCGCCACTGATTGATCTGACCTTACTTTTAAAAGTCTTGAAAGCTTCCCCCCCCACACACACAATTGTTGCTGAAACAAATGGGGCAACACACACTGCTTTCTTGTGTTTCCAGGATGAACTACTGCATTGGGCTATCAGGCTATCTGGGGACATTTGATTGCATGACACACTGATATTGTTACAAAAGTTAAATGGCATTTTCTTCATCATGGGTTGCAAAGTCCACAGCCAAAGCTAAATGTCTATGAACAGGAAGGAGTGAAAACTGTGTGTGTGTGTGTGTGTGTGTGTGTGTGTGTGTGTGTGTGTGTGTGTGTGTGTGTGTGTGTGTGTGTGTGTGTGTGTGTGTGTGTGTGTGTGTGTGTGTTGTGTCGTTACAGTTGTGACCGACCCTTCGTGACTCCACATCCATGGAGTTTTCTTGGCAGGAATACTGGAGTGGCTTGCCAGTTCCTACTCCAGGCGCCTACAGCACCTGGTATTCCCTGGTGGTCTCCCATCCAAGTACTAACCAGGGCCGACCCTGCTTAGCTTCCGAACTCAGGTGAGATCGGATGTACTTAGGGCATCTAGGCAGCTTGAAAATGGTACATTGCTCTAACATTAAAAACTTTTCATAGCTACGAGTTGGCCTTGTAAATCACAGAGTCAGAGCTCAGCAAAGCTGCGGCTGGTTGCTGCAGCAGCAGAGGTGGATCTAGGAAAGAGGTGGAGTTGAGTAACTCTTAATCAGAATTTCAATTAAGAAACTCTTAATCGGAAATTTCCTTGTATTTCCTTGACTTTTTCTGACTGCTGACCAATTTCCCTGATTTTAACCTGAGGCATTTCCATTTTCCTGACTTTCTCTTACTTTCCCGAACGTGGCGATCCAATGCATGTTTTGCTCCATTATTATTTTGTTTGTGTGTGTTTCTTTCTGAAAAGCGAGAGCAGAGCAGTAAAAAGATTCATTGACACTTTCATTTTCAGTTAAGAAGTTGAAACAGTGGGGAAAAGGCATGAAGGAGAACACTGAAATAGAAGGTAGCCATAAAAATGTTTCAGCTGATTTAGGCCTAGGAGAGACAAGTGGCTGATATGCTTACGTTTAAATGAAGCAACTTGTGATTACGGAGAAAAAGGAGAAGCCTTAGAATTCATTGATACCTCCTGAAACTTTTAGGTTTCCTATGTCTGAGAGAAGAACACTGTTATTTATTTATTTATTTATTTATTTATTTATTTATTTATTTATTTATTTATTTATTTATTTATTTATATGTATATACTGTATACTACACCAATATTCCAGGATGGAACTCTGGGCGGTTTACAAAAGGACAACATATATACACTTAAAGCACAATAAGTTCAAATCAGGTAATACAGTGGTACCTTGTATAAAGGAATTAATTCGTTCCAAATGAAGTTATGTTAAGCAAATTTTCCTTTATACAAATTTCCCATAGGAATGCATTGAAAACACAGTAATCCCATTTTTATGTTGTACGGATTCGCCCCATAGGTGATTATGTTAAGCAAATTTCCCCTATCTCTGGAATTTTTTATGTTGTACAGATTTTATGTTATACAAACTATTTGTTATACAGGGGTCCACTGTATACGGGGGGGGGGGGAGAGAATGAAATTTTAGTATTGGTAGCTCAAGATGTAAAATTTATCTAGGATATAATGGTGCTGTCACAATGAGCAAGTGATGCAGGGCAGTCCAATAAATAATTTCCAAGAAATATCCTTAAAGCATAGAATGTACATTGTGTGACTCATAGCTTAAATATAGTCATGGTTCATTCCTGTGAAATATCCATGGAATGATGAAACCCGTTTTCAACTTTTTCCACCAGTCTTCTCAAAGCTTTTCAAAGTCTGGGAAAAGAAAACCAGGATGTGATGCACCACGGTTTTCTCGGATTATGTGAGTCAAGATGGTCAGAAAGCTATCCATCAATAGCTCTATTTGTTGAAACTTGTTTGCCAGGAGTACAAACGGAAATTTCCCAGAGCTCCAATGTAGAAGAAACATAATTATGTACCATCAGGTTGGAACTGACCTGTAATGACCCTGACAGAGCTTTTCAAAGTAAGTGAAGTAGTTCTCCCGAGTCCTAAGCCATCACTCTAACCATACTGAGTACATCAAATTACTCCTGCTAAGTCAGGCATGTCCAAACGTCGGCCCTCCTGATGTTTTGGACCACAACTCCCAGAATTCTAAACTTAGATTTCCAAGGACAAAGGACAAAGGAGTTGTAGTCCAAAACATCTGGAGGGCTGAAGTTTGGACATGCCTGTACTGAGTCAATTGTTCTCTTTCACTGCCATAGACACTTCAGAAGATGGTTTCTCATCTTGTTCAATGGTGTGTGTGTGTGTTGTGTCGTTACAGTCATGACTTCATAACTCCATGTCCATGGAGTTTTCTTGGCAGGAGTACTGGAGTGGCTTGCCAGTTCCTACTCCAGGCGCCTACAACACCTGGTATTTCCTGGTGGTCTCCCATCCAAGTACTAACCAGGGCTGGCACTGCTTAGCTTCCGAAATCAAGTGAGATCGGATGTGTTCAATGGTACCAACATTCAATAATTACAGACAATACACGAAATAAGAGACAATCCTGAACAGTTTGATGATATTTATTCTTTAGTGGACAAACCATTTGGAGACTATGGAGAAGAAATTAGGCTTGACTTTTCACCTGTCAAATAAACCTATAACTCCTGTTCTTTGACCACTTCATAACAGAACTGAACTCTCAGTTTTCTAAGCAAAATCAGCACGTCACATCAGAAAATTACAAATTCATTTACCCCAAAACATGAAGTTTAATTCCTTGGATCAGTGTTTTAAAAATATGGTGAGATGGTTGAAAAAAATATCCAGATTTTTGAAGCAAAACTTCAAATGTGGAAATATAAATGGCAAATGTACAGTATGTATGTATGTATTATTTATTTATTTATTTTAGAGTACTTTTACCCCGCCTTTCTCCTTAGAAAACGACCTAAGGTGGCTTACAGTAATGACGGATAATATACAGTTCAGTACAATTAAGACATGTTCAAGTATTGAGAAGAGGGAATTGAGGAACATCTTACAGCATTAAAAGACATTGCATTAAAGCTACAAGAGAATGCAAGCAGTTAAAAGGAGAGTAAAATTCTATGTATGTATGTATGTATGTATGTATGTATGTATGTATGTATGTATGTATGTATGTATGTATGTATGCATGTATGTCCATCTGAGACCAAAGATCAGTGTTCCCAGATGTGTTAGGCAGAGACAGGAGCAGCAAGAACTGTGATAGGTCAAGTGATGGAGAACTATGTAATGTCTCTAATAGAGATGGGCACGAATAGAAAAAATGGAGTTTCGTTTGTCGTTTGTCGTTTAGAGGTCCGTTTTGGTTTGTTTCCGTTGTTCATGAAATTTTTCAAAAAATTCGGTTTCGTTTTGTTACCGTTTTGTTACCGTTTCGTTACCATTTATTCCAATTTTTAATGTTTTTTTTAGCATTTAAAGCCGCTCACTTCATTGCAGTAACGGAAATGAAACGCACGACCAAAATACCCGTGTTTCTGTTCGTTTCGTTTCATTTTAGGGAAAAATTTCATTTGTCATTTTGTTGCATAACGAAATGAAAAACGAACAACAAAAACGAAAAATTGTTTGTTCCGTGCCCATCTCTAGTCTCTAGTATAAATATAGCTTCACTTTTTAATCTCCTTGCTTAAAACATATATCATTAAGTTCTTATTATTTAACTTTTTAGTTGTTGAGAAATTATGTAACTTTCCTTTTACCTGTGCAATAGCTTATTCTCATGAGTTTTTAGTCATACCACATATATTAAGGACTTTATTGTTACCCTTAATACTCTTAGCTATTTGTGTCCCATTATTCCTTTACACACTTCATACATCATCTTTACCTTCCTTCTGGATTTCATTTTAAAATTAACAATACTGTAGTTTTTATGCTGCCTTCAGTTTTAAAGAACTTCCTTTTTTTACTTGCAATTAAGTTAAACAGCTTGTCACTCAGGCATGCTGCCTGTGAAATTCAGTGCTTAGTTACAAATAAAATCTCCCCTGAGCCAATTCTTTAAAGCTTCATCTGATTCTCATCTATGTCTTTTGCTCAAAGCGCTTCCTAATTTATTTCTCAAATTATTAAAGTGGCATTGTTTGTAAGGATTAATTTCATTTCAATATATTGCATTCTGTAAATCTGTCCAGTAGAGACAGTTTTTTCTTAGAGTACCAGTTTGCAATACTTTGAAGGGAAACTAACACAGGATAGAAAAAGGAGAGAACACAGTAAACCATCATGGACCCTATTGTTTCTTGTTCTTAATTTGAGCCTGTGTTACACAGAGTGTTGGACTAAGAATTGGTAGATCTGGATTCAGATCTGTTCTTGGCTGCAGAAACTCCCATGGGAAAAGGATTGGTAAACCAACCGATCTTCGAAAATCTGGTATCTGTCTAAATCATTACTAAAGTCACCCACAGGGAAAAAGCAATTTCATAGCATATAACAAAAATGAACAACACTGCAGGCTATCTCTTCGATCTAGCTTCGTTTCAAATCAGTACATGTCTAATACCTTTGGATAGGATCCCAGGGTTGTTGTGATCACTCAGACACTGACCTACAGAACTGTTTGTAAGAACACGTAGTATCAGCTCATAACTACTACTACTACTACTACTACTACTACTACTACTACTACTACTACTACTACTACTACTACTACTACTACTACTACTACTACTACTTACACTTTCTCTCAAGGACTGCCAGTGATGTTTTAGGCTTCAAGTAGACATTGGGCTGATTGATTTCTCTCTGATCAAAGAATGAGTGGCTTGTGATTCTCCTTTTTTTGGGGGGGGGGACTACAGCTTTCATCCACCGTACCGAGCATAGCCAAGGGAATCCAGATCATATGGAGTTCCCTATGGGAGAATTGGGGGGGGGGGCGCTATGTAAATAAATAAATAAATAAATATTGTAAATAAATAAATAAATAAATACTGTAAATAAATAAATAAATCCAAAATTTGCCTGGCCCTCCTTCACTCCATGTGTGTGCCCGCTGCATTCGTTCACAAGGTGCTGTTGCTGTGACGTGCCATCAAGTGACTACCAGCTTAAAGGGACTGTAGAAACTCGTGACCTCAAAAAAGATCCTACTGTCAGCAGCCTTGCTCAGCTCTTGCAAAACCATAGCTTCCTTTGTGAAGTCAACTCACGTCTTATTTGGTCCTCCTTTTTGCTGCTGCTTTCCACTTTCCCCAGTATCCTTTTCAAGCCAGTATTATAAAACATTCCGGAGATAGGGGAAATTTGCTTAACATAATCGTCTATGGGGCGAATCTGTACAACATAAAAACGGGATCACTCTGTTTTCAATGCATTCCTATGGGAAATTTGTATAAAGGAAAACTTGCATAACATAATTTCATTTGGAACAAATTAATTCCTTTGTACAAGATACCACTGTATTTGTCTTTCTGGGGTTCTATGGTATCCTTAAGCTCTCTGCAAATACCACATTTTCGATTAATCTGTTTCTTTCTTTTTGTGTTCTTCACTGTCCTTTTGCTTCCATAGAGATTTATCATAGGTATTGTATTCCAGATTATTATGTCATGGACCCCCAGTGATACATGCTCACATTTAAGGATCTTCCCTAATCCCTTTTGAATTTCAGCATTCTTTTGATTATTCAGCTGTAGTCTGCAATTTGGACTAATGAAACTCACAATATACAAAACCATGAACAATTTCAATTTCCTCATTGTCAACATTAAAGCTATGCAACTCTTCTAGAGATGTGGGACTAGGCTTCTTAATAGTCAATTTACTGTCTCACACAAATAAGACAGGAGACACATTTAAGAGCAAAAGGGTGAAGGGTAGTGGATTAGTTATCCAACAGTCTTCTGTTTATTTCCACTTTTCTCTCTTGTGCATTGTGAAAAGATTTTGGAAGAAAAGCTGCTTGGGAATTAAGAACAGTAGTTGCTTGGTGTTAAACCATGGAAGAAGTGAATGTTTGCACTTTTCACACATGCTTGGTACTCTTCACCCATAACCAGCCTCAGTGACCATAACTTAGAGGTATATAGATTATTTATTTATTTATTTATTTATTTGATTTGATTTGATTTGATTTGATTTGATTTGATTTGATTTCTATACTGTACCATCTGGCTAACAGTCACTCTTGGTGATTTACAAAAGTTAGGACATGGTCAATACAATGAATAACAAAGTTAAACAATATACTGTAAAATGTATAGACTGAAATAAAACTAACCAATCAAACATAATTAAGCCTGAGAACAAAGCAAATATAATGAATCAAATACATACAAAAACAAATAGAGGCATATTAAAATATAAACCAGATCAGTGAGATGGGTGAGATGACAAACAATGGACTGGGAAAGTGCATCTATACAGCCAGGTTTTAAGCTGTTTTTAAAAAACTTATAGTGTGGGGGCCAAACTAACCTCAGGGGGCAGCTGGTTCCACAGCCGAGGTGCGACCACTGAGAAAGCCCGGTTCCTAGTAGTGGTTTTCCAAGCATCCTTTGAGATCGGTACCTTCAAGTGGCCCACCTCAGAGGAGAAGGTGTTATGGGAAGTACTCTGTGGCAGGAGCTGTTCTGACTAGATAAAAGGCCCCAAACTCTTTAGTGCTTTGTGTGTCAACATAAGAATCTTGAAGTTAATGTGGAATTGGATAGGTGGCCAGTGCAGTGCGGCCAGAGTTGGGGTAATAGTGGTTTCGGACTAGTTTCCAGAATTCTCCAGGAAGCACAGTTGTAATTGTAACTTTACATAAATGAGGCAGACAGCTCTCATATGAGATCCTGTAGAAATCAACAATATGTAACTGGATAGCGCTGAAAAGTGATTAATCCTCGTAAAACAGATAATAAACCAGAGACCCGGAGAGGGAATGCTTAATGTGGAACAAAACCTTATAAAGCTATACAGTATCTTTGAACTGCAACTGTCGAAATCTGCCTTGTTAGCTGTAGTCCAGAAATGTAACATTTGCAAGCTCTGATTTGGAGGTAGCTCTCTTGGAAGAGAACTTCCTCTCCTTCTCTGTGATAGCAGCTGTAGAGTAGAATACGTATACAGTATTATAAAAGGAAACTTTTGCCATTTTAAGAAAAGGGAAATATCTTTTTCAATGAAGCAGGCCGTCCGGCCCAAAAGCTGGAAAAGCCTCCAAACCACATAAACTACAATTGAGGGAATGACAGGATTGTGCTTTTTTGACTAGAGGTGGAAATGGATGTTTCTTTGGGAAGTTCAAGAAACCGCCTTAAGCAATTATTTACTTGTGAGTCAGTGAGAGCCTGTTTCTTCTGAATACGGGAGGGATTCTAGCTCAAGCTAGGAACACACCTAGCATTTTTTTTTTAATCATTCAACCACTGTAACCAACAAAGGGAGAAATTTTCTGCTTTTTCAACTATACATCTTATTTAATTTTAAATTGTAGACCCAGGTCAAGGGAGACATGGAGAGAAACCCTGGATTTTGCCTGGGCTGAACTTTTAAGATGCCATAACTCTAACAAATTTAATGGTGACTATCTGTTTGTAGCTGTGAGGGGAACTTCTCTGAGGGCTCGAGAGGGACCCTTGCATGCCCTACCCAGGTGTTGGAGGAGCCAAAGAAACCGGAAAACCTGGAAAACCTTTCAAAAGTGGAGAGGTTCATGGCCCTGAAGGGGTATTATGATGCCCTTAGAGCAAAGGAGAAGGAGGAGGTCCGGAGGGCGGAGGAAAGTAAAAATAAGGACTTGCCGGGAAAGGGGAACCAATCCGCTCTGGTGGAGGTGGGGTTTGCAGCATGTAAAAAGGGAGGGAAGAGGGTGCTCCCAGATGGATGGGAATGGGTGTAGATGGAGAACCCATGGACAGGAGACTGGGAACAGATGATGATGCCCCAAAAAGAAGCTGAGAGCTACCGACGTCGTGCACACCGCCAGAAGTGTTCCTACTGGGGCGAAAGAGAGTACAGAGAGTACAACCGGAAGCTGAAAGAGATAAGGAAAGACCTAGAGTTTGATAGATGGCTGATAAAGATTCGGCAGGAGATTGAGGCTGGGACCTTGGACCCTCGAGAGGAACTGAGCAAGAGACCCGATTATCCCTTTTGTATGCCCCAGCCGAGACCACGTGGGCCCAGATACACTTTGGAAGTTGGGACACAAGCGGGAACCCCCCAAACCTCCTTGAGGGAGATTGGGATACAGGTAGAGGGGCTGAGGCTTTCAGAGAGGGAGGACGAGAGCCATGGTGGAACCGAATACCCACAGGTGGTGGTGGGGAACTTGATCACATTCTAGAAACTCCAACTTATGGTGGAAAGAACCCGTTCCTGTCTGAGGTTAAAGAAGTTGATTCTGTCGTTAGAAGAAAAGCCCCATTGGCTACTGATGCACCTAATAAAAGTTCTATTTCGTCGTGATGTGAGATGCCTTCTTTGCAACAGGAAGGGCGGGAAGCCTGGGCGAAGATGGAACCCTCACAGTAGCCAATAGGATCACCATTTAAAATATCTTTGTGGATGGCACAAAAGCAAAAACTCATACTCATTGATCTTATTTTCAGGTCATCAGGAAACTGTGTAGGAGGAAGAGAGCAAACAGAGGACACAGAATTAATTATGGCATTCTATGCCTTTAAACTGTTCAGAGAGGAAAATGGTGGCATTCTTCTAGTAGTCAGGGCAAGGGGAAAAGGGGAAAAGACCAAAGGAAGAGACACGTGCTGATGTACAGCAGAACATGATGCATATACAAACAAGGCCACATGGAAGGAACCTATTGTCTTTTCTCGCTGCTTGGAAATGTTTCCATGTCTGCCAGGATCGTTCAATCAATGCTTCTTCCAAAGGTGAAAACTTTGGCAAAACCAGTCTACAAATGTATCCTCTTTGTGTGTTGCAAGTTGAAGTGCACCGGCGAATAAACTACGAATCCTGGGAATTGTGATTCCAGGAAAGGAACAGGTCTCTTAGCACTTTACCAACGTTAATTTTTTGCAGTGTTGAAGCAGTATAAAATGAACACGGCAGATAAAACCAAAGGCTTCTTTTATGAAAGTCTTTCAGGTTTATTCTGTCATCTTGTGTGAATGTCTTCATTTTTAAATGCCAAGTTAGTTGAAGGACTGTAAATGTAGCATTGCATTTTTGACTTTTTTCTACATGCCATTATTTCTGTTGTTCACATAAACATTAAAAAATTGGCACCAAGTTCTCTTCTGATTCAATCTAGTTGTTGGATTAGTGGGTTTAATAGATAATGTCCCAAAGCAAAAATAAATAAATAAAAAAAAAATCAGACAAAAACAAACAAACAACACAAAACACACACAAAAAGGGATGTAGACTATTCCCCCCCCCTGTGTTTGTATCAGCTCTTGCTTCTCAAACAATTCTCTTTCATCAATCAGTTAGCAACAAATCTGTCTTACCATCACAGTTTGTTGTTGTTGTTGTTGTTGTTGTTGTTGTTGTTGTTGCACTTCAACTGTATGTAATGCTGTTGTTAGATTCTTGGGCTTAACTCCTCTTGGTGATTCTTGTGCTCACAGGAAAAATATGTGTTGGGTTTTGTGTTATCCATAAAAGCATGTCAAATCAGAATCACAAGGACTACTAATAATTGTAATTAATTTATTTAGAGGTGTGCCATTTTAAAAGTTTCTTTGTGTCATCTGAGAAATAATGGCTCATAGGAAGAGAGTTAAGAGCACTTCATACATTATACAATAACTAACATCTGTTTTCTGAAGCCTTTACATGGTGTACAGAGACATGCAAGGCCTATGTCAGCCAAATTACGTTGACACATGAAGTTGAAAAATCCCACAGGCACCACCACTCCCTCTTCCTGACAGTAAAATATGGAAGTGACAAAATTAATAATGAACCATTTGCTGGTCTTTCATGACACCCCAAATCAACTCCCTCATTCAGTTTAATAGTATGCCCCTGCCAGAGACATGGGCTATCCTCAGTCCCTGGCACAGATTTCAAGACCACATGCATATCATTCACAGCATGCTTGTCAAATACTGTACAGAACATACACAAAACATATCAAACTATTATAACTATATTTGTTAAAGCCAAGTGAGAGCCGATCTGAGCGAATCTGCATGACAAAAAAGTGTGGTCTGCATTCTCTTCCTTTAGCCATGATGTAATAAGTGCTTGATCACTCAAGAGGGCTCCATTGGATGACTCTGTGTTGATGCAGTGGTGGCCGAGAAGAATGGCTTCTTCGCCACTTCCACTGCCTTGCAATGTTCCATCATGACCAGAACAAAAATGGTCCCTGTGGGAGTACAGGGAGGGAAATACCTTGTGTGGAAGGGGGGCAGAGGCATGCATGCATGAGCATGGGCTGGGGAACCTCTCTTATGAGGAAAGGCTACAGCATTTGGGGCTCTTTAGTCTGGAAAAAAGGCACCTGAGGGGGGATATGATTGAGACATACAAAATAATGCAGGGCATGAGTAAAGTGAATAGAGGGATGCTCTTCTCCCTCTCACAAAATACCAGAACTAGGGGACATCCACTCAAATTGGAGGCCTAGGAGAGTGAGAAAAGACAAAAGAAAATATTTTTTTACCCAGCATGTTGTTAGTCTGTGGAACTCCCTGCCACAGGATGTGGTGATGGCATCTGGCCTGGATGCCTTCAAAAGTGGATTGGACAGATTCCTAGAGGAAAAGTCATCACAGGTTACAAGCCATGATGGAAATGTGTAATCTCCAGGCTTAAAACCGGGGTACTTCAAGGACCAGATGCAGAGGAGTGGTATCAGGAGACAGATATCTAGTTTCATTCACTCCCAGACCCATCTGGGGGCCCACTGTGAGATATAGGAAGCTGGACTAGATGGGCCTTTGGCCTGATACAGCATGGCTCTTCTTAGGTTCTTATGTTGTGCCCAATAAAATATTTTCATTAGATGCCATATGGACACTTGCATAACAAAATTATGGTATGAATCAAGATCAAGGTGGAAGCTAAGGGTTATCAACACTTATTCTGATATCTTTAAAAACTTGCCTGAGAAATTCTTTTTACATAATGTTTGGCTAATGAAATATTTCGTCTTTCATCTCTTGAGTGTTCCTAAAATAAATAACTCTCAAAGTTATGTAATGATCTGTTTGAACTGCTTTCCATATTTGGTCTTATAGTCCATGCTAATGGAAGGAATATTTTTCCAACAGCTTTGCAATTCAGTATGTCTGTGAAGATTCTCAGTCATCCAGGTGAGTTTACCTGGAAGTTGAGTCATGGCAACCTGACTTCTTTTCACGAGAGATTGAAAAGTTTCACTGCTCATCCAAACAGCTTCATCAGTTTGAGGAAAGCTAGTTGTGAGTCCTCCATTTTATAGTTCACAACCTGGTCTGAAGTAGGCTCATAAGATGGTCAATGGTCTGTATAGGCTTGTTAGGTAGATAATAGTCTCAGAAGGCCATTAGGTGAACAATGGCCTAAGGTGCTGAAACCCATAAATAAGTATAGCTAACAACCCATACTTTATGGGTCATTTTCCCTCCACAGCACATCCATCAGAACAGTTTCTAGTTTGGTCATGATAAAACCTTGTGTAAAAGGTACCCTTTGTGCACATGTGCACATCAGGGAGTGTATCTTGTGCATGCGTAAACCCATCATGTGCACGTGCATGAGCAATGGCCATTTTGTGCATGCACATGCATGCAAGAGTGCACACGCACCAGGACCCAGTACAGGTCCCTGAGATCAAAAAGATTAGACACTGCTGCTTTAGAGAGGCAGTCCACCTCATATTTGTTCTTCCACGTTTCCTGCTGTCTTCAATCTTTCACAGCATTATTGTCTTTTCCTGAAAACCCTGCCTTCCCATGATGTGCCCAAATTAGAAAATGATGGTCTTTCTAGCTGTTGACATGGGGTATCCACAAATCTCCCCTAAAGCACCACTTTTCAAACAAATCAGTTTTTTCTCCTGTCAACTTACTTTGCGCCCACCTTTCAAGCTCATAGATGGCGAGTGGAAAAACAAGAGGGTGGATGATCTTGGTCTCCAGTGACACATCCCTACACTTGATGATCTCTTCTAATTCTTTCATTTCTGCCGTTCCTAAATCTAGCTCTTCTGATTCCCACCCCCCTTGCAGTCTACATTACGACTGATAATTGAACCAAAATATATAGAATCTCAAAATTGTTTCAGTTTCGTCATTGTCAATGCTGAAGCTGTGTAGATGGTCTGTAGTCATGATATTGGTCTTCTTCATATTCAGGTGCAATCCAGCTTTGACACTTTCTTCATTCACTTACCCTAAAAATCCCTTCAAATCCTTGCTAATTTCTAGTAGTAAGATGGTATGATATGTGTGCATGTGTACTCCCAAAAGGAATGGCAGGGGGACACTCTCCCGTTTAAAGGAAAAAGCTATTTAAAGCTATGTTCTGTTCAGAGTTCAAGGTATTACTTCACATTATAAGGAAATTTCAGACCACAAATGAATACTTTCTTCACTGTAACACATTGGCTGCACATTGGGGCACCTTTGTCAGTTCTCCAGAGGTTGAGTTGTGTGGCAACTGCAATTAATGCCCAAATAAACAGAAATCACCCCAGCTTAGAAGAGCTCCCCCGCCCAGTCACATCACTTACGCACATACCTCTCCATTGTGAGTGCCAGTTCCAGCAGCACACCAGGATTTTGCACACGATCCATCAGGGGAAGTATGACCCACTCAAGACCAGGCAAATCAGGGGTCATTCCCAGCAACAGGAGCTCCATCTTGTCAGGACTCAGACTCAACCTGCTAGCCCTTGTCAGGTCCATAATTGCAGTCAGGCCACACCCCAGGCTTTGCATGGCTGTAAATAAAAGTCTACTATGTGGAAGTCTCATGACCAGCAATTCTCCCCACCGTAGTCCCTGATCCACTGTTGTCAGGGCTTGCACACTTTGCTTGTGCTACAGTCAGGCTTGTAAGGTAACAAGACTGACACTGCTCTCTGTTGGGCTCCAAATGTCAAAATGAACCCTAAATTTGTCTTTTCGGAGTACAGCCTCTGAGGAATTTTGACTTATATAAACTTAGAAGTTGGAGGAGAAGAATATCAATGCCCACACCCCTGTCATCTTGAGACCTAATAGCCCTAGTGTAATATTATAGTTCACTTCATTTCAGTGTATTCTTTACAGATCCCACTCATAAACAGAAAACACTGGAATCTGGAAAAAAAGTAGCCGTGTTATTCTGTGCAAGTGTAACAGATACCAAAACAAAGAAGAAACAACAAAGTTGTGATACTGTTTGGAAGACATCCACCTCTTTGGGATATTTTATGCAAAAGGGCCTACAGATATTATTTTGTTGGGTTACAACGCCCTGAATTTCAAATTCTACAGATTTCTTGAATCTAAAATCCAAAAAGTTTCTCATCTTCGGTCTGAAGAGAGAGGGGAAGAGGGTAGGATTAATATATATTGCTTCACTTAACTGTTCCGTATTCCAATTTATGGTGACCCTAGGAATTAATAACTTCCAAAAGGTGCTGCCATTAACAGTTCTGCTCAGTCTTGCTGCCTATGGGTAATAGTGTTCATTACTGAGTCAGTCCATTTCATAGTAAATCTTCCTTCCCTTCCCTCTCCCTCTTCCTCTGTTTTTCCACTCCACAATTCTTTGCATTACAAAAGGGATAGTTTAATAGGTATATTGTTGCTGGGGCAATTTGTTTTTCCTCCCCTAGTTGATGATGGTGGATGACATCATTATCCTGCTTTAAAAAAATAATGTTTCAACTTTGCAGACACTATGGCTGCTTTTACACGACCCCTAAAATCCAAGGCAAAGGGCTCCCAAATGCAGAGCTTAAAATTGTTTTCCCACCAGTTGCGGACTTTAAACAAAATAAAGTACGACCACGACCACCTAAGCACGCCCCAGCGGACTTTAGAAGTACCTGGTCTCCGGAGGTAAAAAAATCTTCCGATGCAGATTGTAAAGCTGTGGATGTCAGGCTCTCCTCGCCTTGTTTGTTTTTTTGTCCCTGCCACCCTTTTAAGAGACAGGAATCCCTACGGGCTGTCGGGCTGCTCGGACGGCAGATGGAGGTGAGGAGAGGTGAGCCTGCATTCTTTTCTCCCTTTTCTCCCTCTCTCCCCTCGCCGCAGACAGGAGCAATGGAGGTCAGAAGGGTGGGAACACAGGAAGAGGAACAACGCCCCACAATCTCTGGTCCGAATTTAATTTGTCATCAGATTTTAGAGGTCGTGTAAAAGCGCCCTATATTTCTATTGCAAAATCAGGAGCCCTGGCACCAGGGCCCTGAACAGAGAGAAAATATTTACATGTACTATATAATATATGTATATCAAAAGGACATTGTAAACTCTTCTCATGAACATGTATAAGCTTCTAGAATTCCACTTTTCTCTCTCCCTCCATATTTTTATATAGGATCTTCAAAAGATTTTGTTTCCAAGCCTATGGATGGCACAGCATTGATGCAGTCATTGGTTTGAGGCTTCTTTTTGTTTTATGTTAAACATTTGCATTTTGTTCAGTTTTGTGGTGTAATGTTTTGTTAATGGTCAGCAGCACAACTTTGAATACCTGAGTGTTTGCTCTGAACAGTTTTTGCAACAGGCTGCAGGCAAAGGTGAGGCTTTAAACCTCTGATATGAATTGTACTGTATTGGGATGGTTGTTTTATTTATTATTTATTTATTTATTTGTTAGTCTTATACCCCACCCATCTTCCCAAAAGGGAACTCTGGGTGGCTTACAATAAAAAAATAGGTAAAACAGAAGCAAACAAGTAAAAAGGGAGCAAGATGGCAGGCATACCCAAAACAAGATAAACGTGGGCAAAGGAAAAGAAAGGAAAAAAGAAAACTAAACAGAAAGGTCGCCGAATGCCTCCCTGAAGAGATAAGACTTCAGGGCCTTTTTAAAGGCGTACAGGGACTCTGTCAGGCGCAGCTCACTGGGTAGGTGGTTCCATAGCATGGGGCCCACCACAGAAAAGGCGTGGTCACGCGTACGCGATTTCCGTGCCTCAGTGAGCGCACCTGCGCCAATCTCGTGGGTCTGGTCCCAGTTGATCTTTGAGAGATACGCTCTGCCAGATACTCTGGTTCCAGGCCGTGGAGGGCTTTGAAAGTCAAAACCAGGACCTTGAACCTAATCCGGAGGACAACGGGGAGCCAGTGCAAGTGAGCCAGAACTGGGGTGATGTGCTTGAATCGACGAGCACCCACCACCAGCCTGGCCGCTGCATTCTGCACCCGTTGTAACCTCCGGACCAGGGTCAAGGGCAACCCCACGTAGAGGGCATTGCAGTAGTCGATCCTTGAGATCACTAGGGCCTGCACTACTGTCCTCAGAGAGGACTCATTGAGGTACTGGCGGATCTGGGCGATCCTGCGGAGATGGATAAAAGCGGCTCTGGAAAGCAGCCATCACCTGGGCTTCCAGGGAGAGGGCTGAATCCAGGACCATGCCCAGATTCCTGGCCCTGTCCGTAGGCTGGAGGGAAACACCCCCCAGTTTAGGGAGGGGGCCATTGTACGCAGACGAGGCCATCCCAAAGAACAGAACCTCCGTCTTCTCCAGATTCAGCTTGAGCCGGTTATCTCTGGTCCATTCCAGAACTGCCTCCAGGCACAGATCAAGGGAGAGAACTGCCTCCTCTGCAGAAGACGAAAAGGAGAGATAGAGCTGCGTGTCATCAGCATATTGATGACAGCGAACTCCAAATCTCCTGATGACCTCCGTCAGCGGCCTCATATAAATGTTGAACAGCATGGGTGAGATTGCCGACCCCTGGGGCACCCCACAAGGGAGAGTCCAAGGACCCGACAAGTCATCACCCAGCTGAACCCGCTGAGTCTGGCCGCCAAGGAAGGAGCGGAGCCATGACAAAGCCTGACCCCCAATTCCTGCCTCGGCCAGCCGGACCAGCAGGTTACCGTGGTCGACGGTATCAAAGGCGGCTGACAGATCAAGGAGAACCAGCAGGGAGGAACACCCCCTGTTGGCCTCCCTGAGGAGGTCATCCTGCAGAGCGACCAGGGCAGTCTCGGTCCCGCGAAGAGGTCTGAAACCAGACTGGAAGGGATCCAGGATACAATTATCCTCCAGGTATGACTGGAGCCGGAGACCAGCCACCCTCTCGACAACCTTGCCCAGGAAGGGAACAATGGCAATCGGACGACAGCTGGATAAATTGTCCGAAGCCATGCCAGGTTTTTTCAGAGTGGGTTTCACCACGGTCTCCTTTAAATGGGCAGGGAAACATTCCTCCCCGAAAGAGGCCATGGAAATAGCAGGAACCCACTCAGGCATGTTCCCTTCGGCAGATTTAATAAGCCAGGCCGGGCAAGGGTCAAAGGGGGTTGGCCGCTGGCCGGCAACAAGCCATAACTCTGGAGGCCTCCGCTGAAGACACCAGCCCAAACTCATCCAAGGAAGAAGAACAGAGGGGTGAGGCCCCAGAGACATCAGGGGATGGACTAGGGCAGCTGGGGGGCAAGTCGGAACGGATGGCCTCTATTTTAGATCTAAAATGGGCTGCAAATTGCTCGCTAGTGAAATCACTAGGAGGAGGCCTCAGCTGACTGGGATTGGAGAGGTCTTGAACCACCCAGAACAACTCTGCCTGGCGGTTCGAAGCCTCGCCAATTCTCAGGGAGACATAGGATGTTCTAGCATCCCTGATCGCGCGAAGATAGCAGCCAGTCAGCTGCTTAAGAGCAGCCCTATTATCTTCCATCCGGTTTGCCCTCCAAATGTCCTCTAGCCTCCTGTGTTCTTGTTTCATCAACCGGAGCTCATCCGTATACCACGGAGAGGAGCAGTCTCCACATTGCAGGAGGCGCTTGGGGGCGATCCCGTCCACCGCCCCGGTGGTCCCCTCATACCACCTATCCACCAGGGCATCGACCGGATCGTCTGCCAGGCCACCAGAAAGCTCCCCGAAGGCTTCCATGAACCTAGCAGGGTACAGAAGCCTACGGGGCTCTCTGTACTAGTTAAAAGCTTTTGAAATTAGACGTTCAACTAGATTCATAGAGAAAGAACTCATTGCTAATGAGATAGTCCAGGTCTAGGGAAGGCGTGGGTCTTATTCTCTGATCCTTGAGTAGAGAATCTAACCTGTTATGCTATCCTATCATGGCAGGTGAAGATGTAAATGTGTTGCCATGGTTCGTACAGTATATCAGATGAGGTGGGGTTTGTCAAGTCTCCAGAGGTTGGGCTGTGTGGGCGCTGCAAATGTCACACTGAAGACTTGTCTAACATTTTCTAGGGGAGGGAAAAGAAACCTACACTTTGAAGACACAACCCACCCACCTAACCTGACATGAATGTTGAAGCTTTAATATTGTTATAAAACTGAATAATTCCATGCTACAACTTGTTAAATGTTCTCTTTGCTCTCGGATTTCCTTCTCACTTATAGGTTATCCTTTACCAATCTATTATATTGTTCAATACCCTATTTAAAAAATGCTTAGAAGGGAGATTATTATGGTGGCTTTAGGAGGATTTTTGTCCTTGGTTTAGGGAAAGACCACATTGCTGCACAACAGTCATTTGCATGGCCTTACATGGGTGTTTGCTGCAGCGAAGAAGTGGAAATGGTAGGTGTAAGACCCGAAGCTGCTGTGTGCTGCATCAGATGACTACTCCATCCATCTGAGTGTCACCTGCTTAGGAGAGCACCATCTCCCTTAGGTCACAAAAGAGGTCATCCACATTGCTTTCAGTATCCCGTATGACACTCTTAAGTAGTGGGGCAAAGGATCAGACCTTCTTCAGAAAGGCATGCCTCTGACATTCCCTCAAAATTAGGGATGGGCAACTCCCGCGCAAGCCCAGGTAGTGTTTGGAAGCCTCCAACACACAAGCAGCCAATCTCTTACCTTGGTCTGCACCTGCGCAGAGCTGAGCTCCAATGAGGAAGCAGCTGCGACATCATCTTTGCTTCTCCCTGGTGCTGGCCAATCAGGAGCTGTGCAGGGACAGGCATCATCCCGCCTCCCTATCTGATTGACTAGCACCACGGAGAAGCAAAGATGATGTCGCAGTCTGCGTCCTCGTTGGAGTTTAAGCCCAGACTAAGTTAAGAGATTGGCTGCTTGTGTATCGGAGGCTTCCAAACACCACCTGGGCTTGCACGGAAATTGCCCATCCCTAATTGTGAGGGAGTGTCAGAGGTCATTTCAGAACCGGTAGGTTCCAAAACAAATTGCCCATCTCTACTCACAATATGTTGGCTACTTGGGGACCTTTAATGGAGAATGGTGAGTGTTTTATGTGCATATGTGCATGGGGGGTGTAAACAAAGAAAATAAATAACATGGTCCAGGTTTTGTAAATGCCAGGTGAAGTTGCCCTTGAATACCACTGTGAGACAAGAAAAAAGAAATTGCGGGAGGGGGGAGACCATACATGTCCCTTTCAGCAATGCAGAGACTCAGACCATGATTTTCTTTCCTTGGTATAGGAGAGTTGTTCTCCCTGTAGATCAATGGTACCCAACCTCAGGTCCCCAGATATTCTTGCTCTACTGCTCACAGAAAACCTTACCAGCACAGCTACTGGTGAAGGCTGCAGGGAGTTGCAGTCCAAGAACATCTGTGGACCCAAGGTTGTAGACAAAAACATGGTGGTAGACAAAAGCAAAATGTTCCTCATTTGGAGCCAATGTGCGAGGAGAAAACGTTTATACGACTGTTGAAAGAGTATCTGCAAGATACAACAGCAACCCTTGTTGGCCAAAACCATTAGAGGAAGGTTTATTCTGTTCTCTTCAAGAATGGCAAAAGATAGTCCCATGTTGCACCCCTTACTCTTTGGGATTCTGAGAAGCAAAGGTGTCCTCAGTTTGGATAACTGTCTTCCAAGATTTTATGCATACAAATATATACAGTGGACTCTCGTATAACAAACAGTTTGTATAACATAAAATCTGTACAACATAAAAAAATTCTGGAGATAGGGGAAATTTGCTTAACAGAATCGTCTATGGGGCAAATCCGTACAACATAAAAAAACATAAAAATTGTCACAATTGGGGATTACTCCATTTTCAATGCATTCCTATGGGAAATTTGTATAAAGGAAATTTGCTTAACATAATTTTATTTGAAATGAAGTAATTCCTTTATATAATGTACCACTGTACATACAAATATATATTTAGCTTGAGAAAGACTTGGTGGGAGCCAAAAAGATGCCCAAATATTTTTTTATTTCATTTCTTGTGAATTTATTTTGGTGCTCTATAAAATACAAAGAAGGTAGTGATTTGAAAATATAAGATCTGAAATATTAAACAGACCCCATTTTCAATTCTGCAGTGTGATATGTACTCATGATTCCTATTAATCAAGGAGCTTGTATTTGAACTCGAACAAACTAAATGTAGAGGACTTTTTGTTGTTGCTGCTCTATGCCAGTCACTTTCCTGTCCAGCTGCTCTTTTATTCTGGCAGGCACCAAAGATCTGCATTTTTAAACTATATTTTTTATTCATTTTCTATAACAAAGAAAAAAGTATATATAATATTTGTTATACATCGTGATACGTGAGTTTCAGTCATTATTATGTTACAGCCAGCTTTCCTCTTATTCTTTGTTTCTCCCCCCCCCCCAGCCATTGATAAAACAGATTCCGTACTTGGTAATAGTCTTCAGTTTCTTTTATTCTCATTGTCAGTCTGCCCATCTCTTCACATTCCAAAATTTTCTTAACAATCATATCATCTGTTGGCGTTCCTTTGCTTTTCCAGTGTTGTGCCCAAACTATCCTCGCCACTGCCAGAATGTGCAGTATTAGATAAGTATTTTGTTTGTCTAAATTTTCTGGTAGCATGCCTAGTAAATACAGTTCTGGGTTAAAATCTACATATATTTTTGTCATTCTAATAAGCTAGGTATGTATTTTAACCCAATTGTTTTCACTTTTTCACACGTCCACCACATATGATAGTAAGACCCAATTTTTTGTGTATATTTCCAACATTTATTAGACAGATTTGGGAACATTTTAGCTAATTTAGCAGGTGGGAAATGCCATCTATAAAACCTTTTATACAGATTTTCTTTATGCAAAGATCTCCATTTTTATTGTCAGTAATTAACCAGGGCCCCAAAATGCCTATTGCAAGCCTTGTGTCCTTGATCATTTCCTTTAATGAGCCTTTTGGAACTCCCCCACACCATTTCCTTCTCCAGGGTCTCTTGAGGGGAAAGGGGAATAACATGTCTTTCCCAGCCCTCTCTACCTGATGTCTGGAGCTCTGTAAAGTTACTTTTGTAGAAGATTCTGGGAGCTACATCCTGAAGAAGCAACTTTTTAAGGTTGTGGATGTTGAGGGCTGAAGACTGAATTAGGAGCTCCTAGATGCCCTGAGCACATCCGATCTTGCTTGATCTCAGAAGCTAAGCCAGGTCAGCCCTGGTTAGGACTTGGATGGGAGATCACCAGGAAATACTAGATGCTAGTGTAGGCGCCTGGTGTAGGAACTGGCAAGCCACTCCAGTATTTCTGCCAAGAAAACTCCATGGACATGGAGTCACAAAGAGTCGGTCATGACTGTAACGACACAACAACAAAAAATGTGCAGATTATATGATCTAACAGTGCCCTGTGGTCTCTCTCAACAAAGAATTTCTCTCCTCATGTTGGGATATGTGTTTCCAGCTCCTGGGACAGCATCTAATTTTTCCTCATGAGGTTGGCTATTAGCAGTAGTGCTGCTGTTATTGGCAATCTTATTCATAGATTCATATTTATTTATTTAGAATATTTTAACCCACCTTTATCCTCAGAAAAGGACCCAAGGTGGCTTACAACAATGAGCGACAATATACAGCCCAGGACATTTAAGATATAATTTAAGTTATGAACAAGGAATTAGAAAAGGCATCTTAGAACATTAAAAAGTAATATTAAAGCTACAAAGAGCATGCAAAAAGAAAAAAATGCATTATGAGGGATAGAGTCTAACATAGAAAACACTGGTGTTCTTATGAAATCAGTCAATGCACCCAGTGTACACCGTGTGCGCTGGGTGTACACCATTGGTTGTGGCAGCTGACTGGAAAATTTAAAAACTATAGCTGAAAATAGTTTGTTTGGGGCACTGGATGTGATAAAAGCAATGCTAGATGTTGCTTGCCTCTTCTGCGATCACATCTCAGCACTTCGTTACTGAGAGGGCTTGTTCACCAAGAGATAGCATGGAATTCCAGTTTTTTTAAGCAATACCTTTCTCTGAAACAATTTGTACTGGCCAGCCTGCTCTGTGCCATAACATCAGCATACACTGTGATATTCCTATGTAACATTGCATATGCTGTGTTATATAAGAGTTACTGCAGTAGATATAAGCATGGCTGATGTAATTCACAGAGGACCCTGCTCGAGGTTTTTTTTTTTTAAAATTACTTAACAGAAGAGAAAGAGCTACTTGCAAAATGGAACTCAATGGCATGTCACTTTATTTAACACGACGCCTACAGTTAGCATTTAGATCAGTTTGGAAAGAAAAGTAGATAGCAAATGAATTCAGTCTGAACTGTAACCACGTCATCTGGAGAAATGCATAGGTAGACTGAGAATGATCAGAAAAACTTTTGGTCACATAGACCTTCCCGTGATCCTAACCTAAGTCAAGGTAGCCTTAGACTGATCTTCCTGCTTTCCACTTACAATACGCTGTCCTCCTTCATCCTCTGCAAAATTCTGCAACTTGCAGTGTGCACTGGTTTGAGGGAAATTAAACAGTTGCCATTGTCAAGTAAGTGTTCTATTATGGCAAGTTATTGCCTGGTTTGCAGAACAGCTTTGTTTTGCCCAACATACTAAATAAAAATGCTAGAACGTAGGTCATATGAGCTTATATTGTCTCAAGCACCCCTCCCTTGCTAATCCCTTCCCTTGCTGGAATGCTTCACTGCTGGTCTTGTCTGCAGAACTGCTCAAGGCAAACCAGAAAAGTTTACACCAGTGGTTCCCAACTTGTGGGTCCTTAGAGCTTCCTGGACTGCAACTCCCAGAAATCCCTTTCAGCACAGCGAGTGGTAGAGGCTTCTGGGAGTTGCAGTCCAGGAACATCTGGGGACCCATAGGTTGAGAACCACTGGTTTACACAAATGAAATCTCACCCAGAAATTGTCCTAGTAAGACGCCTTATGCCCACTGACTGATACATAAGCACCAGTGGTTTAAAAGGGAGTTTCTCAGCAAAAGCATGCAGCTTAGACAGTTAGGCTACTGTGGACACTGGCAAGATAAACACATTAATTATTGTTATACTGTAATTCAAAATGGCCAAAAGATATTTTTAAAGTAATCCTTTTATTGGTTTTAAAAGACCCTCCCCATTTCTCTAAAGTACCTAAATGTAAACTGCTTTATTTACTGTTGAATCAAATGTAACTAATACTAGCATCTAGTTACTTTAAAATATATTTTGGAATGTGATAGTGTGTGACACAGAGCATACCCAGTCGGGTATTAGGAATGGAATGGGATGGGGTGAAACAAGGACTTCTTAATAAAAAACTGATGCCAAAAATAGTGGGATGCAAGGGACAAACATCAGAGCAACATTTTAGACCTTAAACCTAGAAAATGTTACTCTTTCATTAATTCCTTATTGCCCCCAAACCTCCTGGTACTGTACCCAGTGGACCACAAGACCAATTTCCTAGTTGGATAGTTAAACCCAATTCATGGCATGTGTGACTAGATGAGATGGATGCAACAAGCCACAAATCACCCTCAGGAATATTACAGTACCCAGTCCAATAAATAAATAAATAAATAAATAAATAAATAAATAAATAAATAAATAATGTTATGAAAAACAAACTGGAACAGAGACTTCTGAGTGCAACAGCCCAATGGAATCTATCCATTCTGTCTGACTATAGAGGGGAATGGTGAAACCAACACCAACATACCAGCAAAGACAACATTCAAGTACATGTTCTGTGCAGAAAACTGATATTGCGAACAACAGCCTGGAACAGTGACTTCTGTGTAGGTCAGTCCAACGAAAATGAGCCATCTTATCTGACTGGAGGGGACTGATATATCCAACCACTAAATGCCTCAAGGAACAATGTTCCAGTACCTGTTTCAGGCTTTAAAAAACACCAATATTATGAAACAGCCAGGAACTGTGACTTTTGAGTAGGTCACTCCAACACTGTTCATCCATCCCACATGACTAGAAGGTATTCATGCAACAAGTGACAAAAACAACCATGGTTTTTGGTGGGATCACATCAGCCTGACCCCCAAAATTAGAAACCCTAGGAAAAGTCCAGCTTGGACACAGCTTGGGGATTGGTTGTTGCACATTTCTCAAGCATCATGGTGTGCTGGGAAATAAGATTGCACCAGACTTTTTTTTGGAAGGTTTCCAAATTGTGACTTACCATATCTCCATGTGTAATCATACCAACTATCACTGTGGCCATTTCAAGAGAAGCACATATTGTGCAACATTGTGCTTTTACTCCATGCTTGCTCTCACTGGACATTCAGGGATACACCGGACAAACTGGTTTCAGTGTACAGTATGTGTGAGCTTATTTATTCAGTTATCTAAGTACATGTATATCCAATAGAGATGGGCATGAATGTAAACATCAATTGCAATTTTTTTCAAAAATTCCTAATTCATCAGTTTGTATTCGTATGGATTGATAGGCCTCAACAAATATGAATTGATTAATTGTTAGTGATTTTTGATTCATTGGGCTATAAAATGTCTCTCAAGGCACATAGAGGCTCCAAACCTGCAGGGAAGCTTCCATTGACCCTCACTACAAACTCTCCAAGTTAGGCTTTCCCCAAGCCAGTTGCTAAAGGGCACTTTCGGGGGGGGGTCTTTCCTCTTTGGGGGGTACATAGCACAGACATTTGGAGCACACATTTCACCAAACCTGAAGAGCTAGTAGAGGAGAGTAAGGGGAAGCTTTCCCCAAGTCCTGTTGTCTCTTTGGGGTCATCTTATATGGTTTAAAGTTTTTTTTTTAAAAAAAGAAACAAATCAACAACTTGATTCATTACTTCATAAGAAAAAATTGAAAATATATTATTCAAGGTTGATGAATCACAAATCAAAATCAAGCACAATTTTTCTGATTTGTCTCCATCGCTAATATCCAACCTTTTGCTTCAAAGAGAAAAAGGTAGCATACACGTTTTTCCTCCTCTAGACATTATCCTCCCACCAACATTGTGAAATTGACCACACCGAGATGTTTGTTTGCTAAACATCTGGCTGATAACATTACTAGTATCTGGTCCAACCTGGTACTTTCAATACAGTACAAGCACTGGACATTGGTGGAGAACCAGATCCTTGCATTGATTTATTTCACTTATCATCGCCTGAGAGGTATGACTGGTGGAATGTAGTCTACTATCTCTCTCCTTGATTCAACATTCAATGGAGCGGTGATTGTTTGGATTTCAGACACATTGTCAAATGCAAGAACAGCAGGCCTGCCCTACTATTAGGAAGAGTGAACCAACTGCCCAAGGCATCAAATACAGGGAGGGTGAAGTAGGGACAGCCCCTTCCACAGTCTCTTTTCTGTAGGGCAGAGCTGTGTGAGCCACGTGATCTCTTCCGCATCCCTAAACTAGCCAGTTTCCCTCAGGTGCAGCAGAGAACATTTTAACAATACCCGTATAGATGTGAAATTAAAATGTCATTGCAGTTCTCCACTGTCTGTGGAGCAGGGTGGAAGTAGAATCTTATCTTTTGCCTCAGGAAGCAAAATGTTTGGGGTGTGAAGGATAATCTTCATCTTCACACGCTGTTTCTCATGTACATCAGCAGAGCCCAATGGCATTTGTTGTGTTAAATCACAGCTGCACTTTTCTTTCTCTTTTCTGACTTCTAAGTTGCATGAATGCTGAATTTAATGTGAGCCATATGTGGGTGTGTTACTCCACCTGTTAATGCCTCAGGGCTCTTTGCTGGGACCCTAATATTATTCCTCAATCTGGATACCATAATAGTATTATTGTAGCCTGTAGTTTAACAATCCACTGTTGACTTTCCTTTAGCTTGTTGTCTAGTAAGATGTCTCTAGATCCTGTTCATACATAATGCAGCCAGGTGTTACCCAGCCTGTATATGTACAACTGATATTTCCTGCCCAAATGTGTAACATTTTTCCTGTCAAAACTATTTTTTTAGCCTAGTTCTCCAGTTTGCCAAAATCCTTTTCAGTCCTGTCTTCAAAATATTACCCCCACCCCCACCCCAGCCATGTTTGGGATCATCTGCAAATTAGATAAGCACCTAAATTGTGATGTAAATTGTGGCAGTTGTGAAAAAAAAAGTGTTTATAGCAGTCAAGTGACAGTCGGCAAGATGGAACCTGTAGTACCACACTTCAGTGTCCCTTACGATGACAGTATTTTTTTAAAAAAGCACTAGGGATGGGCACAAATCAAAAATGAAATGCTGTTTCATCATGTCATTACATAACAAAATGAAATGAAACGACACGAGGTAGAAGCATTTCGTTACAGATGAAATGAAATTGTGGTTTTTTTGTTCTTGAAATGAACCATTTATTTCTGTCTATAAGCTGCTAGGGGGAGGGAAAAGGTTTTTTTTAAAAAGCTCCAGGCTTTTTAAAAAACGTTTTTCCCCTCCCCAAGCCACACCAGCTGATCGGTGCTAGGGTGGGGAAAAACCCTTTCCCCCTACCCCAGTGCCCATCAGCTGGCAGGTGGGGCTTGAGGGAGAAAAATGTTTTTAAAAAGGCCCAGGGCGTTTAAAAAAAACATTTTCTCCCTCTGCCACTTTCCAGCCCCCCTTAACCATTTCGTTAGTGGTTTGTTTCGTATGAATTTTTTTGAAAAAAAATTGTATGAAATGAAATGGGAAAAAGATGTGGGGGGGAGAGGAAATGAAATGAAACACAACATTTTGTTTTCATTTCGTGCCCATCCCTAACAATCACCCATCTCATCTGACTAGAGATGGGCACGACTTAGCGGTATTCCCGTTTCCGTTTCCGTTACTCGTATCCGTTACTCTATGGAAACGGTAACGGGAATTACTCCGCCAGAATTCGAGCTCGAACCGACGAACAAACAATTTGGTCTGATTTGTCGTGCTCGTTACTTGCACGCGGCGATCGCGCAATGCCAAGTGGCACAGAAAAAAAGTTTTTAAAAGTTTTAAAAAAAAAAAAACCGATTCCCGGTCCAAAATGGCGACCGCAATTTTTTTTTGGAATCCTTGCCCAAAACCCCACCAAAGCACCACAGAAACATGCGAAAGTAACCTATTTTAAATGCTTGTTTTTTTTACAGTAGCAGCAGTGGGTTTGTATTGCCAAAATACGTCTCTGTTGATTATTATTTTTCTTAATTTATTTTTTTACACCTGCGCAACGATGGGCTGGCCATGGGACGGGACCATGCAAATTTTCGGAGCCATTCCACCAATCGCATGGACAGGTTTTGACTGACACTTCTGGATGTGCCAGAGGGCATAAAAAGCCGAGGCAGTTCCAGTCCGTCACAGTCTGGGCTTGGATCTTGTGGAGGGTGGTCAGGGCTGGATTGCTGCGCTCAGTCTAGTTTCAATTTCGCGGTCGCGGTCTTGGTCTCGCTAGGCAGGGAGGGAATTGAATTGATATTAATTCGCAAAACATAATAATTTCTTTTATTCCCTGTGGGGAATAGCAACGCAGTGTTTATTCTTTTTTGTTTTCTGCATTTTTGAGGAAGAGTTCCGTTTTTTATTTGCTTATATTTGCTTCAAGGGGGAGGGAAGATTTGAGTGGGAGCGGTAGGGGAGGGGAGGTGCTGCGGATTTATTTTGAAAATATATTATTTTATACTACCATACCATTTCTTTTGTATCCCAATTTCCCACCAAGTTCATTTACTTGGCCAAGGTCCTTTTACCCTGCGCCTACAGCTTTTTAGCTGCTGTTGCGATTGGGGTTTTGGAAGGGAATCCAGCAACCCTATCCTACCCTAGTAGCAGCTTATAGTTTTATTTCATTTATTTTCTATTCTACAGTTTATTAGCAAGTGGCAAGCAACAGCCAAGGTCCAGTACTAGTGCTTAGAAGGGGAGGCTGGAGGCTGTGGATTAAATTATTTTAAAAATATTATACAGAGTACAGACTGAGTAGGCAGAGTCTCCCTCGCCAACCAGTGCACTCAAATTTCTCAAACACATTTGTTGGCAAGAAGGCTAGGGCACCTTCCTCTGTAGAACATTTTACAATTTCATTTTACTTAACACTTACTTATAGATATTCTTTCACTTGTCCAACACCTCATTCATTTTTTTGCAGTCAGGCACTCAAACAAACATTTGTTGAAGGGCAGGCACCCAGCCACCTCTATAGAACTTTTTCTTCAATTACATCTTTGAAGAAGTTACATTCATCTTAGTTACTGTGCATTATTTGTGAAAGTTGGGTGCTGCCAGATTTTGCAAACCCCTTGCTTCTATTAGCTTGGTTTTTGTGCAGCTGTAACTTACATCTGTGAAGACGTTAAGTTACAGTTCTCCTAATTACACTTGCCCTGTGCATTGTGAAACTTGTTTGCCAGGATTGGCAAACCCCTTGCTTCTACTATCTTGGTTTTTGTGCTGTTTTTGTGAGTCAACCTCACTCATTTACTTGCCAGTTTGCCACCAGTCTATATACACAATTACATTTTTGAAGAAGTTACATTTCTCTTTGTTACACTTGCCCTGTGCTGTGCATTGAGAGATTTGGGTGCCAGGATTGGCAAACCCCTTGCTCCTATTACCTTCTTTGTTGTGCTGCTGTTGTGAGTCCATCTCACTCATTTACTTGCCACCACAGTCTACATACACAATCCAATTACAAATGTGAAGAAGTTACAGTTCTCTTTGTTACACTTGCCCTGTGCAGGGCATTGAGAGACTTGTTTGCCAGGATTGGCAAACCCCTTGCTCCTATTTCCTTGTTTGTTGTGTTGCTGTTTTGTGAGTCCATCTCACTCATTTACTTGCCACCACAGTCTACATACACAATCCAATTACAACTGTGAAGAAGTTACAGTTCTCCTAATTACAGTTGCCCTTTGCTGTGCATTGAGAGACTTGGGTGCCAGGATTGGCAAACCCCTTGCTCCTATTACCTTCTTTGTTGTGCTGCTGTTGTGAGTCCATCTCACTCATTTACTTACAGTCTACATACACAATCCAATTACAACTGTGAAGAAGTTACAGTTCTCCTAATTACAGTTGCCCTGTGTAGAGCATTGAGAATGTTGGGTGCCAGGATCGGCAAACCCCTTGCTCCTATTACCTTTTTTGTTTTGCTGCTGTTGTGAGTCCATCTCACTCATTTACTTGCCACCACAGTCTACATACACAATCCAATTACAACTGTGAAGAAGTTACAGTTCTCTTTGTTATACTTGCCCTGTGCAGGGCATTGAGAGACTTGGGTGCCAGGATTGGCAAACCCCTTGCTCCTATTTCCTTGTTTGTTGTGTTGCTGTTTTGTGAGTCCATCTCACTCATTTACTTGCCACCACAGTCTACATATACAATCCAATTACAACTGTGAAGAAGTTACAGTTCTCTTTGTTATACTTGCCCTGTGTAGGGCATTGAGAGACTTGGGTGCCAGGATTGGCAAACCCCTTGCTCCTATTACCTTGTTTGTTGTGCTGCTGTTGTGAGTCCATCTCACTCATTTACTTGCCACCACAGTCTACATAAACAATCCAATTACAACTGTGAAGAAGTTACAGTTCTCTTTGTTATACTTGCCCTGTGCAGGGCATTGAGAGACTTGGGTGCCAGGACTGGCAAACCCCTTGCTCCTATTTCCTTGTTTGTTGTGCTGCTGTTGTGAGTCCATCTCACTCATTTACTTGCCACCACAGTCTACACACACAATCCAATTACAACTGTGAAGAAGTTACAGTTCTCTTTGTTATACTTGCCCTGTGCAGGGCATTGAGAGACTTGTTTGCCAGGATTAGCAAACCCCTTGCTCCTATTACCTTGTTTGTTGTGCTGCTGTTGTGAGTCCATCTCACTCATTTACTTGCCACCACAGTCTACATACACAATCCAATTACAACTGTGAAGAAGTTACAGTTCTCCTAATTACAGTTGCCCTGTGTAGGGCATAGAGAGACTTGGGTGCCAGGATTGGCAAACCCCTTGCTCCTATTACCTTCTTTGTTGTGCTGCTGTTGTGAGTCCATCTCACTCATTTACTTGCCACCACAGTCTACATACACAATCCAATTACAACTGTGAAGAAGTTACAGTTCTCTTTGTTATATTTGCCCTGTGCAGGGCATTGAGAGACTTGGGTGCCAGGATTGGCAAACCCCTTGCTCCTATTTCCTTGTTTGTTGTGCTGCTGTCGTGAGTCCATCTCACTCATTTACTTGCCACCACAGTCTACATATACAATCCAATTACAACGGTGAAGAAGTTACAGTTCTCTTTGTTATACTTGCCCTGTGCAGGGCATTGAGAGACTTGGGTGCCAGGATTGGCAAACCCCTTGCTCCTATTTCCTTGTTTGTTGTGCTGCTCTTGTGAGTCCAATCTCACTCATTTACTTGCCACCACAGTCTACATACACAATCCAATTACAACTGTGAAGAAGTTACAGTTCTCTTTGTTATACTTGCCCTGTGCAGGGCATTGAGAGACTTGGGTGCCAGGATTGGCAAACCCCTTGCTCCTATTTCCTTGTTTGTTGTGCTGCTGTTGTGTGAGTCCATCTCACTCATTTACTTGCACAGTTCCTTGGTGCTTTTCTTTACTATCACATTATACATTCCCTGGCCTGAGCCACAAGAAGTGAGAAAAATGAGGAGGGGTCGCACAGCTAGAGGGCAGGGGAGGGGGACCCCTACTAAGATAAATAGGGGCACGTTTCTGATGGAAGGGACAGGAAGTAGTGTAGAAAGTGATACTGGTGCAACTCCCTCCCCAAGTAGCAGTGCCAGTGGCACAAGCAGCACTGTGCCATCATCTGTCACCGAGGGAAGCATGGATGAGGTGTCCCAAATCCCATCTCCGTTACCTGACAGCCCCACCCTTGATCAGCTAGAAGACAAGGGCTCTGATTCTGAAATGGCATCAGAATCAGAATCGGGCTCCTTGTATCTAAACATGCCAGATTCTGAGGACCTATTGGCAGGGACAGACTTAAGGCAGGCTCCAGGCAGTGACGGAAGGAGCAGCCCTGTTTCCACCCAGAGTACCACCAGTGAGAGCAGTAGTACTACTCTACTTTCCCGGCAGGGCAGAGGCCACACCAGCACCACAGCAGCGGCAGCGGCAGGCAATAACAGAGGGGGCGTTACTTTCTGTAAGCCACGAGGGTGTCTCTGGGAGCATTTTGAGAACAGCCCCCAAGACGCAAGGATGGCGGTGTGCAAGATATGCGGGGTGGTCTTGCGCAGGGGGAATGACCCCAAACACCTCTCCTCAAGTGGGTTGCACAGCCATCTGATGAGGAAGCACCCTGAGACTCTGCCTGGAACCCTGTCAGGCCCTTGCTCTTCAGGGAGGAAGAGAGGGGAAGAAGGGTTAGAGAAAGAAAAACACAGCTCCGCTAGTGAGAGTGGGAAGAGGCAGGCCACTCTGCAGGAAGTGGGGCTGTTGGGTGGGACTTTTGTCAGCCCGCGAAATAGGGCCAAAGCACAGGAGACCACCACTCGAGTGGTGGGTGAAATGGTGGCCATGAACGGGTTGCCCCTCTCCTTTGTGGAGTCATCAGGCTTCAGGCACCTGATGAAGCACGTGGCACCATGGTACGAGACTCCATCCCGGCATACCTTCAGCAGGCGGGTGATTCCCTCCCTTTATGAGTCTGTCAGGGACAGGATCCGGGCCCTGCTGCAGGCGGCCAGAGGGAGGAATATCCACTTCACTTCCGACCTCTGGACCGGTGGGCACCACGGATACCTCTCACTGACGGCTCATTGGTGGCAACCCAAGGAGGTCCTGGAGCCCCGGTCAGCCCATGAGCAGCTGCAGGGGGAGGCACAAGGCAGCACCCCAAGAGGGTATAGGGTGGTGCTTCTCCAGGCACAAAGCATGGAGGACAACGCCACAGGGATCAACATTACTGACGTTCTCAAGACAGCAATGCGAGAGTGGGGATTGGGGACAGAGGGACAGGTCAATCGTGGAGTCATGGTTACAGACGCGGGCCGTAACATGACCAACGCGGTTCTTGGGGCAGGGTTCCAGGGCATCGTGTGCGCAGCACACAAACTGCATCTAGTGGTGGGCGATGCCATTGGCCTGGGTGCACCGAAGGACTCCTGGAGTGAGGGGACCAGGGAGACCAGGGCCTTGCTGGACAAGTGTCGGAAGATCGTGAGGCACTTCGCTCGCAGCGTCAAGGCAGCCAGGATGATGCGTGAGAGGCAGGCGGAGACGGGCTGACCGGAGCACGTCCTGATCCAGGACGTGACCACCCGGTGGAACTCCACCCACGAAATGGTCAAGCGTCTGGTGGAGCAGAAGGAAGTGGTGGAATACATCATGTCAACCACCCCAGTCCTGCATGAGGGGAGGGAATTGGACCTTGGTGCTACCGAGTGGCTCTCCCTCTCCCAGATGGCGGGTATCCTGCAGCCTTTTGAGGAGACCACCCACGTCCTCAGCAGCTACAACGCCAGCCTGGGCCACGTTCTCCCCCTGGTCAATGCCCTTCGCCAACGCCTAGAGACCAGTATCCGGGAAGAAGGCAATCTTCTCCCTAAGAGCAGGGCATTGGCAGACAGGCTGTTGACCGGCGTGGATACCCGCCTTGGCCCACTCAGAAGGGAAAACGTGTACCAGATGGCCTGCCTGTGCGACCCTCGCGTCAAGGGTTCCCTGGCGGCCAGCACTGCCGAACTGAAATCCTGGAAGACGGAGCTATGCCGTCAAGTCAGGGCTCTCTCCGATGAGGGCCAGGCGTTTCAGAGGGTGCACGGAAGCCAAAGCGATGCTGAGGAGGAGTCCTCGCAAGGATCCACATCCCTCTGTACTCCAGGAGCGTTCACCCAGAGACCAGGTTCCGTTCCAGCAGCCAACTACCTGGCCTCTGCCCTAGCCATGGCAGTTTCCTCCTCAGTGGAGGCAAGGGAGGAAGAAGTAGCAGACCCCGCTCAGACCATGGTGAAGGAGTGCATGGCTGAGCCCCTCCAACCCCTCAGCTCAGACCCACTGCACTACTGGGCCAGAAAGGCAGACCTCTGGCCCGCTCTTTCAACTCTGGCGTTGGACCTCTTGTCTATCCCACCCACCAGTGTCCAGAGTGAGCATGTCTTCTCCCACATGGGAGATGGCCTGAGGCCACGCCGCTGTCTCCTGGACCCGGAGACGGTGGAAAGGTTGACTTTCATCCGCTTCAACCTTTCCACCTCAACACTCCAAGAACTATGTTGCTGCCTGTAACCTAACCTCCTGCCTGCAATCCTCCATGCCCGCCTGCAAGCCTGCCTGCCTCCCCTTGGCCCTACAAGCCTGCCTGCCTGCCTGCCTGCCTGGCCCTGTGACTACCTGCCGACTCCAGTGCCTAATGCCTGCAAAACTGCCTGCTTGACTGCCTGCCTGCCTGCCTGCCTACCTACCTGTATTCTCTCACACACACAATTGAAGGGTACTATTAGTGGCCCAATTTTTCTAGCCCTGGCCTGTCTCCAAACCAGGCAGGGCCACTCAAAGTGTCATTGGAAAGGTTCTGTCTGTATTGGCCCAATGTTTCCCCTTTTGCCATGGCTGGTCTGAGAGAGACCCTAATACCTGCCTTCCTTGGTGCTTCAAACCGTTCCCTGGGGTTTACGAGCCTGCCTGCCTGCCTGCCTGCCTGCCTGCCTGGCCCTGTGACTACCTGCAGACTCCAGTGCCTAATGCCTGCCTGCCTCATTCAACCTCCTCCATTCTGCCCTTCTGGCCTCCCAGTCCCATACTTTGTCGTCTGGGCTGGGCTGCGAACCACTAAGAAGGGCTGTGGAAAGGGAAAGACAGGAGCTCTGCTTCTAGTGGGAAGAGGCAGGCCTCTCTGCAGGAAGTGTTGCCGCTGTGTGGGAGTTTTGTCCGCCTCCGCTACCGCTAATTTTCACTCTGAGCTGCAATGCACTGTGAAGAGAGGGACAAGGAAGCCTCCAGGCTTGGTGCTTGGTGGATACTCTGACGCACACTGACTGTGTGAGTCTGTAATTCACACAGACCTAGCTCTGTCTCCTCTGCCACTCTTTCCACTGGGCTGCCAGCTGTGGCTCACAAAGAAGGGAAACGTCCTTGTTGTGTGTGTGTACTCCTGTCCGAAAGTCCCCTGTGTGGATCTTGGTGCTGTACTGTGTGACTCATTGTGTGCACACTCAGTGCTTAAACATTTTATAATCATTTCTGCCCTAACCCCGGAACAAAGGCTGCCGGACAAGAAAAGTTACTGGTTGCAAATCTAGTTTGTGATTGATGATGATGATTGAGTTATGGGAACACTCTTCAGGAACAGCTGGTGGTGGGCTTAGGGTTAGGGTTAGGGGGGATGTTTAGGCCTCCGCTACTCTGTCCTCTGGGCTGCACCACACTGTGTCTCACTAAGAAGGGCTGGAGTGGAATGTACTTGCGTGTACCACAGTTCAGCACAATAATCGTTTGTTTCTTAGAAATAGAAGAGCCTTTCAGGAGGAAGTTCCAGGCTTGGCTCTTGGAGTTGTGGAACTGCTGTGATTCACTACGAAGGGCATGGAGATGGACTGCCGGCACGGCAGTTAGGAGCAGTCTACCAGCACACAGCTGGGAAAGAAAGTCAGAAAGCTTGGCTTGCTGTCCTTTTGGAAGCCTGTGTGGTCAAAGACTCAGACTCACTCTAGCTCTGTGTCTTCTCCCTGCCTGCCTGTCAGGCTCCCCCCACTTCCGGCTTAGAGGAGGCCTTCCAGCCGCTTCTCCTTCACTGGTCCAGTTAGTGCTTCAAGTTCAGCCCTGTCGCCACTGCCCTCAACTTGCCCATGCAGCAACCACGGCTGCGCCCGCCTCTTGGCGGAAAACCACTTGAAGACCAACTGTAACAGTGCATTCACTCATCAACTATTTTGTTTAGAAGAACTGGTGGACTCTGTCATCCCACATTGGGGGGGGGGGGGTTCTTCACGCAGTCTAGGTTGGGAAATCCCCTGGCTGAGGGAGGGGCGATTCGGTGGTTCTCCTTCAACCCCCTCTAGTCTGGCCTTCTGGCCTCCCCTACCCTTCACTCTGGGTTGCACACACTGTGCCTCACAGAGAAGGGCATTGTGCTTGTGTGCTAGAAAACAGCCGTGGGGTGGGCCCGTGATTAGGTAGAACTCATGCGAAAGCACCCTTGGACTCTGCCTGGGACAGTGACAGGACTCTGCAGGAAGGAGTGCCGCAGTGTGGGAGTGTTGTCAGCCTCCGGACCGCCAATTAGTCTTCAGTGGGCTGCCATTGTCATACACTGTGGCTCACAAAGAAGGACAACTTACTGCCGTGCTGGTGGCCCTCTGTCACCGTTACAACTAGGACAGTTTATCAGAAAGTTCAAGGCTTGGCTCTTAGAGTTGTGGGGAATGTGATTCACTACGAAGGGCATGCCACTGGGATGCAATGCACTGACTGTGGCTCTCTGTGAAGGGAGGGAGGAAGGAAGCCTCCAGGCTTGGTTCTTTGTGGGTACTCTGACTCACACAGACAGTGAGCCTGTGGTTCTCAGGCCTACTGTCTTCCGTGGACTGCAAAGCTATGTCACTCACTGAGAAGGGAACATGGCTGTGCTGGCCTGCTAGGATTTTACCGGGAAAGCAGCACACAGCTATGTAGGAAGACCCTCTGGCTTGCAGTCCTTTTTTCAGAGTGGTCTCAGGCCTCAGAGTCAGACACCATGTGGACTCTGCTTTTCCACTGGGCTGCCAACTGTGGCTCACTAAGAAGGGAAGCCTGCGTAGGCGTACATAACAGATTGTCGGAAAGGTGCAGCCTGGCCCTTGTTGGTGGATGGATACTTGGAGTCACTGACTGTGAGTCTGTGAGGGAAGGGCGACTGTGTTCCATTTGCTGCAACCCACTGTGGCTCATGAAGAAGGGCATTTTCCTGGCGTCCTCCTCAGGCCATTCAGCTACGCTGGGGAGCTGGAGCTTCCTGGCAATGATCCTCCCCTACAGAGGCCCTGTGGCCTCAGACTCAGGCTATGTGGCCTCCTCCAGCCACTCTTTCCTCTTGGATGCAAAACACTGTGGCTCACTAAGAAGGGAAGAGTAGTTGTGTGCAGCACGCACTCCAGTAGTTTCTTGGACAGTTCGAGGCTTGGAGTTGTGTTGGAGCTGGGATTCACTACGAAGGGCATGTTAGTAGTTTGCGGAGAGTTTCTAATTCACACAGACCTAGCTCTGTCTCCTCCGCCACTCTTTCCACTGGGCTGCCAGCTGTGGCTCATAAAGAAGGGAAAAAATGTACCATTTGCGTGGTGGTGGCACCACCATTTATAAATAGAACAGTTTTCCGAAAGTTCAAGGCTTGGCTGTTGGAGTTGTAGGAGCTGGGATTCACAACGAAGGCCATGGTCGTGGATTGCTGGCCCAGCATTCAATCACTCCAGCTTGTGGCCTCCACCACTCTTTCCTCTGGGATGCAAGACACTGTGGCTCACTAAGAAGGGAAGAGTAGTTGGGTGCCAGCACTCCAGTAGTTTCTCTGACAGTTCCAGGCTTGGCTTTTGGAGTTGTAGGAGCTGGGATTCACAACGAAGGCCATGGTCGTGGATTGCTGGCCCAGCATTCAATTACTCCAGTTTGTGGCCTCCGCCACTCTTTCCTCTGGGATGCAAGACACTGTGCCTCACAAGGAAGGGAAGAGGACTTGGGTGCCAGCACTCCATTAGTTTATTGCAAAGTTGCAGGCTTGGCTCTTGGAGTTGTGTGGGAACCAACTGTGATTCACAGAGAAGGGCATGGTAGTAGACTGCCGGGCCGGCAGTTAGCAAGTCTACCAGCACACAGCTGGGGACTTGGGGAGGAAGAGTCAGACTCAGAATGTGGCTTGCTGTCCTTTTTGCAGCCTGTGTGGTGCCAGACCAAATTCAAGGTGATTGGCCTCCTCCGCCAGTCTTTCCTCTGGGCTGCAAGACGCCGTGTTTCACACAGAAGGGGGGTACTGATTTGAACAGCGTTCGTACGTACAGCACCACCAAGACTTAGTCAAAAAGTGACATGTGGTGGACGGTGGTGCATCGCAGGCAGTGTGGTGCCAGACCAAACTCAAGGTGATTGGCCTCTTCCTCCAGTCTTTCCTCTGGGCTGCAAGACGCCGTGTTTCACACAGAAGGGGGGTACTAATTTGAACAGCGTTCGTACTACGTACAGCACCACCCAAGAGTTTGTCAGAAAGTGCCATGTGGTGCATCGCAGGCAGTGTGGTGCCAGACCAGACTCAAGGTGATTGGCCTCCTCCGCAACTCAGTCCTCTGGGCTGCAAGACACTGTGACCCAAGGCCAGTGGCATTTAAATTCTTGTCATGCCATTCAGCTCCATCCTTTTTATACTGGATCTGGCAATGAGCCTGCCGCACTCTGGCTCTGTGCTGTGGTGCTCTCATACTCTGCCTTGTGGCCTGGCCGGAGTGGCCGCCCTTACTCTGGCCTTATGGACGCGTCGACCAGAGATAGTCCTCCTCCTTGTATAGCCTAGTGGGCTGGGCTGTGGGCTGTAAAACTTAAGTCAGAGCAACCCAGAGCCCTATCCCATTCCCATCCCTACCAAAACTATTCCTGGCTGTAGCAGCTACTAGCTAGGTACGTAGCTTAACCACCTCAGGCTCTAACTGCTAATGTTTTTGTTGACCATGACCAAAAGCAGGGTTGCATTGGCTTTGGCTTTATTGCTTGTCCTTTAAGTGTGTGTGACTTTGACTGTGAATGTGAAGTGAAGGCAGAAGGACCTTGGTGATGGGGGGCCAATTTGAGAGGAGTAGAGTAGTAGACCCCTCATCCAGATTTGGGGAGGAACGGAATGTCTGTTTCTCCTGCTGCCTCTGAGAGAGGTGGAGGGGAGATGGGATGGATTCAAAACCAAACAACAAAAAAGTACAACAAACAGGCACGTCAGCCAGACCAAGTAGGGTGGCTGGCTGGTTCAGCATCAGCAGATTCAGCACAGCAGACCAAGAGAAAAAAAAAGAAATGCAAATTTGTTTCTGCCCCACTTTGTTTGCTTAGGATGCACTAGCCTTGTTGTGCAGCAGCAAGTCCATCACCCAGGCAGGTTTAAACTGTATTTCGCCTGCTCATTTGCGGGACCCGCGCCCACCCACCCGCGCGCCTGCCCGCGCGCTAGCCACTCCCCCTGCCGCTGCCGCTGCTGCCGCCCACGCATGTACCCCCGCACCACCGCCACCCACGGTGCGCCCGCAAGCCACAAGTCTCGGTCGGACGTCAAAATGCGCGAAATCGCGGCAGCAACGGAAACGAAAAAACAAAAAATGAACCGACTAATTTTTGCGAATTTTCGCGAAAAACGGAGACGACCCGAAATGGAACCGGCCCGACTAACGACAACTCGAAAAAAATTTTTTTTTCAAGTCGTGCCCATCTCTACATCTGACTAAAGGAATCTGTTGCGTCCAAAATGCTCACAGGAATAATATTCCAGGCCAAAAATCAATAATATTATTTGTGGTGGTGGGGTAGCCTAAAGCAGCAACTTTGTAACAGGAGAGTCCAATGATATTCAGCCGTTCCACCTGATGAGAGGAGACTTAGGTAGCAAACAACAAAATATTGCTAGCAATGCTGCAGTACTGGTTTCAGACACTAAACGTGGAACAGTGATATTCACATGTCACATCAGATGAGAAGGAAAGAATATAACAATGTACAAATCATCAGAAAGCACATTCCTTTACCCATCAGAGACAGGATGCCAAAATTATTCAAGACAGTGTAGCCTGTCAAATTCCGAATAGGAATCATGCCAAAAATTCACCAGTCTCACTGCAATAGAGGAGACAGATGCATCCAGCCACAGTGTTGTTCCAGGAATCACATTCCTGTTCATGGTTTAAGCTTCACCTTTTCAAAAAGGCCCAGGAACAGCAGCTGGGTGAGATGATGACAGCAACCAATTCAGCAGTCACATAGGGCTAGGGGTGAGTGATACATCAAACGATGACCTCCCACAGAAACCACAGTCCACACACAGAAAAAGAGATTGTGGGTGTGTGCTTTCTCCCTGCCTTCCCAGGCCTATCATTTTGGCTAAGCCTAGAGAAGAGAACACTGAGAACGCTGCTGTTCCCTGCTTCAACCTGTATGTGGTTTGTTTCATATTTCTTCTGCAACAGGTAATTTTCATTGCACTGTTCTATTCAAAAATCAGTGTCAGTTCTTAAACTATGAATGAGTTCAGAAAGGCTGTTCCTAGAAGTATTTCTGTGACTCACTGCACTAGTCTCTCTCCCACCCCATCCACCCCACCCAGCCGTCCAGTTGGATGGGTCAGGTGAATTTTGTTGGGCTGCCCTACTTAGAAGTCACTGTTCTGAGCTGTTTTTCTCAATTTTCTGCCTGGGATGATTACTAGAGTGTTGTACCGATAGCCAGTTTGGAACTAGTTGCATCAGTCCTCTCCAGATGGATAGGACAGCTGAATTTCATCAGGCTACCTGAGGCATAAGTCACTGTTTCAGGCTGAATATTTTACACAATATTGATTTTCTTCCTGGAACATATACTCAAATGTTGTTCCTAAGGGTGGTGGCCAGGATTCATCATGTTGGCCAGGATTCAGTTACAGCCAACCAATGGAATCAATGACTCTCATATAAACATTGATTTACCAAGTTTTTTGCAAGTACAGTAGCTATAATTTGAAACATGGGTGCATAGGAAATAGAAACCAAACCAATAAGAATGCACGTAGATTATTCCAGGTGATAAAATTAAGTGGTAGCTTCCCCATACACTCATGAGTTTTCATACAGGTGAAAAATCACCCTTTGCCCTTGCTTTTCAGGCCACTGCCAGAACAAGAAATAAATGGGTAACTTTTGCTTTCTGCTCTGCCAGCAATGCTAACAACTGGTAACATTCTTAACATCTTTTTTTCTTATTATGAGGCTCTCTAGAACTAGTTGATAGTTCGGTGTTTAGGCACTTGGCTACAGAATCAGAAGTCGGGAGTTCAGGGGCTGAATTCAACAATCCATAGGGTCCCTTTCATCCCTTCAGGTCTAAGATGATGATGATGATGATGATGATGATGATGAGGAGGAGGAGGAGGAGGAGGAGGAGGAGGAGGAGGAGGATTAGAATGAAGGCTGCTTTTAGAGAAAAAAAGTGAAAAAAGCAGGTGATGGTGAAACATCTAGTGGCATTTTTATCAAATTATATGACTCTTTTAAGAGATTAATTCAATAAGGTTTACAGCCAAAATCTAAATTTTGCATCAAACAAGCAAAGGCGTGAGTGCTTTCAGATCTGCTACCAGATTTACCAGAGGTTGGATAATCCATACCTTCTATGCCAAAAAGATTTTCCCCTAACCTCTAGTTATTAAAGAAACATAGATACTGTATATACCTCTGACGGTGCTGCCCTAACATAATATGTTTGGAGGGAGCACAGGTGTGCTTTGTGGAAAAAGCAGAGACCCCATCAATGATCAGTTTGTAAGGGAACAGAGAAGAAGGAGTCCAACCAGCCAAACAGCTGACAAGCAGGATGTCTGCTGTACTTCATTAATGCCTAGACCTGTTTGATATGGACTGATTCATTTGCTTGAGGTATTTGCTCCAAGCATTAGTCACTTCCTGGATTTGGCCTGCGATGCAGTTGCAGTTCAGGCTCTTCAGTGGCTCTGTAGTGGCTGGTATAGCTTGCTGGTATGGGACTATACATGCCGTTGTCTACCATGCTGTGTCAGGCGATACCTTTTGATCTGGCAAGTTCTGTTTGTGGGAGTATCTTAGCTCCCACAAGGGAAAAGCGTTAATAGCATCTGTACTTTCAAGGAGCATTGCTTAGCAGTGCCAATAACCATGTCTGTCAACAGATAAATTCTTTGGAGCAATGCACTAATTTTTGGAACGGTTCTGTTGAGAATATGAGAATGTCTGCCAGTGGCCTCCAATGGCAACCCAAAACTATGGGGGTTTGTTTCCTTCATGCTGAAAATCCAACTGAGCTCAAAACTGTAGTTGAAGTATCTGCCCAGTCATTTCTTTTAGTTGGTTTCAAACCATTCAGTTTAGGAAGACCATGGGGAAAACACCTTGATAATAAAACTAGAATGTGCATGTACCATAGAATTATAGAATCATTATAAGGTTCGAAGGGACCTTAGAGGTCTTTGAGTCTAACCCCCTGCCCAAGGGGGCAATGAATGTGTCATTCAGTACACATGAAGGTTCTCTATTTGAAGGGCTATCAAGTCCAAATCTGATTTCAGGATTAAGAATTGAGAGAACAGAGAACAGGGCCCTACATTTGCCCATGAAAACAGAAGCCGTTCCAAGAGTACCTTGAGAAAGAAATATGTGAGGCCTTCTAACATGCTTTCCTTCTCATTCTGTCAAGACACTGCTTTCTTGCTTCAGCACTTTAGGAGGCAAGGAGAGCATCCAAAATTGCACACAAAAATAAAGGACATGAGAATGGATGGTTTGGCTGGATGACGCTGTAGACTCAGACAGCAGTTGCCTTGGCCGCTCTGTGGGGAGTCAGGAACTCGGAGCAACCCTTGTTTGAAACTTTCATTTCCAGACAGTTTTCCAAACCATATTTGGGTATCAACTGGGAGTTGAGTCATGGCTACTGGACTTCTTTTTTGAGAGATAGAAACGTTTCGCTGTTCATCCAAACAGCTTCATCGGTCTGACCGATGTTTGGATGAACAGCGAAACGTTTCTATCTCTCAAAAAAGAAGTCCAGTAGCCATGACTCAACTCCCAGTTAAACGAACCTGGATGACTGAGAATCTTCACAGACATATTTGGGTATGTTTTGGGTCATTCATTAAAGCTGAAACTTTTAGTTGTCCTCTGGGTAAGAACTGTGTGTGTGTGTGGAATTAACTTAAATATTTATTAGTGAAATGGTCATTAAAATAGAGAGTATGATATTGGATTTGAAAGTATATTTTTCGTTAGGAAGCTCTAACTGACTGTGTGTGTAAACATTCTCACAAAGCAGCCTTCTGAAAAAAAAATGAGCTGTTCCTTCTTCTTGGACTATTTAAGTCACTTTTACTCTACTAACAAATCTCTATATAATTCAGCACTGGAGACAAGTGATCTCACTTGCCTTCCGCATACAAGTTTGTGATCTTTGTTCTCTCAATTTTTTTGTTTTGTTTATCATGGCTTTTCAATCGCATAAGAATATTTTGGGAAGACCATATGACTTACAGGGGTAGTGGAAGAAAAAAACAACTTAATTTTCAAAAGAAAAAGAAAGAAAGAAAGAAAGAAAGAAAGAAAGAAAGAAAGAAAGAAAGAAAGAAAGAAAGAAAGAAAGAAAGAAAGAAAGAAAGAAAGAAAACAAGGAGTTAATTTTTTCAGAGTCAATTAACTATATTCTGAGTTGCACAAGGTTCAGCCTCTTTAGAATTGTTACCAATTTATACAGAAGCAGGAAACTGCTTGCTTTAAAATTGCAACTTTGAAACTGAATTCGTCATGAATGGCTGAGTTTCTGTGGGGGGGGGGGGGAAGTTACAGTTTTTTCCAGGTTTGCAAATTTAATCTTACCAGTGATCTGGAACTTGGATGTGCTTAGTTTTGCACAGGGGTAAAACAATGTTTCATTTAAAGCATCATAACTGGAAATCCCTTTGCCCAAATGTTTCCAAATTTGACACAGAGGAAGAGCAGACATTCTGACAAATTTGCTACTGCTCTGATAAATTTCATAGTTATGTTTTTTGTTTGGGGCACTCCTGTCTTTTTCTTGGCTTACAAAACGTTGGGTGCTGCTATGAGCACATTATTTTTTTATTTTATTTTATTTTATTTTATTTTATTTTATTTATGATATTTATATACCACAGCCATGTAGCCCTTAATGGTTAACCCATTAATCCATAATGGTTCCCTCCCAGGCACCAGTAATAGCTCAGGTGAAAATTTAGTAAACTGTGAATTAAATAAACCTGAAACAAAAAGCTGTTCCTTCTAATTCAGCATCACTGTTAGTGTGTCAGAAAGGGTTTGTGTGAAACAGGTAGACCAAAAGGGTGGAGGGAGTTTTGTTTCATTCAGATGCCCTTTTGTTTCAAGCCTTGGAGCATCAATAATTCAGCCTTTTAATGTAATAATAGAAAGTGGCATAATCAATAAAGCCAGGTCAGTTGCTATGGAACTGTCATTTTAACTCTACCCCTCATTGTATTTAATTCTGTTTCCTGTCTGATTGATGTAAAATAAACTATATGTTTATGATCATTTGGCCATTTTTCCCTGTGATAAAACACTAAAAAGTGTTGATGTTTTATAGTTCCACCCTTACTAGCAACCACACAAAGTTTTGCTTCATGAATTCACATTTTCTTTGCTAATAAGGAACTACTGAGTGTGGACATAGACATGAGAGAAATATGAGTACTGTATATGAATATGAATATGCAGAGATGTTCCACAGGTGCCACACACTCCCTTCTCCTGTTTGTTTTGTGTGCTCGCCTATTCCCCCCCAGCTGAAGTGCACATCCCTCACCACCTCCTCAGTGTGATTGTCCAGTCCAGAACTCTGATTGTAGCACATGTTTCCTTCCTCTGCCTCCTCTGGCAGCTACCCACTCTAAGGAAAAGATATGTGCTTCCTTCCCCTGTCTCCACATGGTTCATAGCCATCTCCAGTCACAAAAAATCTGCCTGCTGGTGGTCTACCTCTTGCTTTTGTCTAAGTACCATGGTGGGTCCAAGGGCATGAACTTCTTAGGTCTCTGCCCAGTCTGGTGCACTCATGTTATTCAAGTACAGCACATGTGTAACCACCTTTGTATAAATCCAGTGGGTCTTGGTGGCAACTGGAAATGGGAGAGCATGGGTGCTGAGGTTTTAAAGGTACCTCTCTTATTTTTTATTGCTACTTTGACTTTAACTTTGTATTCTTACCTGGAGATGTTCCAAAACATAGCAGTTTCCCAAAACACAAGCTGGTGTCTTAACATCAGGCAGTGCTCACTTCTCCCAGTTATTTCAAGACCCTAACCATAAGCACAATACAGTGGAACCTTGACTTACATACTGCTTGACTTGCATCATATTTGACTTGCAGCAAGAAGGGGCCTGTTTGACTTGAGTCGCAGGCTTTGACTTACATCTTGGAGCCCCGGCGGAAGGCACCGGAAGTGGGCGGCAGCCACAACCCAGCATCGCGGCTGCTGCCTCCAAACTGCTCCTGCCTTCTTCCCCTCCTCCGGCAGTGGCGGCTTCGGCGAGGCCAGCTCAGAGCACCTGGAGCTGGTCCTTGGCCTCACCGAAGCTGCCGCTGCTGCCGGAGAAGAAGAAGGGCCGGGAGCTCGAGGCTGGCCTCTCTGGTTAGACAGTCGGCTCAGTCTTGTAAAAAAATCTGGCTACAGAAATCTGGTCCACAATGGAAGCATTTTAGTTGGGGAGCTGTAAAGTTGTGGGATTCTAATGGTAAGCATAGAGTTGTTCAGAACTTGGAACGTCAGGTTAAAAATCAGTAAAACTTAAATGTTAGACATTGTTGCTATGATCATTAAAAAGTGGAGGCATATAACTTGTGGACTATAATTCCACTGCCTCCTCCTCTCTTTGAAGAGACATTTCATTTACATCCCCAGAAGGAATCTCCTATCCCAGTCAAATTTGTGTTAAATTACTGTTTTCGGGGGTCTTTTTCATCATCTGGAACGGATTAATCCGTTTTCCCATTACTTTCTATGGGAAAAGTTCATTTGACTTAAGTCATGTTTGACTTAAGTCTAGACCACTGGAACGGATTAATGACGTAAGTCAAGGTTCCACTGTATGTTCTGATTTAGTTCATAGAATTATCACTGAATTGTCAGAACTTCTTGGAATATTGCTTTAAATAATCTTTAAAAATCCTCTAATATGGATTTGCATTCTTCTTCTTCTTCTTCTTCTTCTTCTTCTTCTTCTTCTTCTTCTTCTTCTTCTTCTTCTTGCATAAAACCCAGTGGCTACAGTTGGTGAAATGCAATGTAGGGAAGCCCACGGCAGATTTGTTTAAAACAATGTAGGCAAGCATATTTGTTGTTGTTTTTCAGGCAGCAGAAATGGTTTAATTTCCCCCCTGATCAATCAAGTGCAGATCGCTTCCAACCACGTTCTGACCATGTTATCATCTGATCTGATGCAAAGGGGCACTCAATATTTCACCTCAAGCGGACATCCCTGGTCTCTCTATACAGTGTCTTTTAAAAGGGATTCATGTCACTACTGGGACCGGGTTTCACCAAGGTACTTTGTAGAACTGAATTTTAAAAGAGGGAGAGGTGAAATTTGTTAGAATTTAAGGTGGGGTCTACTGTTAGAGCTCTGTGCAAACAGAGTTATCTGCCTTTGTCCTGCTGACTCATGCAAATTGTCATTGAGATGGCTACAGTGATTCACAGGGGGAAATCCCATTTGATAAAATGTGAATGAACAGTGGATCGAACCATATTTTCCCTGCTATCTAGTTGCACCATAAGAAAAAAGTTCATTTAGAACAGAACTTGGGAAATTTAGTCTTTTGGACTAGACCTAGAATTAGCAGCTATATTCTAATAAAAAAAGGAACTTTTCCAGACCTTATGTGAAGTGTCAGAAGAGCTGAAGCAGCCTTGATGTTGATTCTCCACCTTTTCCAAGGAAACTACAATTCATGGAAGGAAGCTGAATTGTACAGGTTGTTCTCATTCTGCACCCTCTGAACCCTACATCACATTTCAGGCAGGTTTGAGAGGTTCCACGGCCCTCTAGAGCCCTCAGGGCACACAGATAATGTGATAGGCAATTTGTGAAAAGCACATACCCTCTTTCCTCAGAAGGGTTACAAGCTGAGGTCTGTGTAAAAGTCCTTTGGTTCAGCATTATGTGGGGTTTGTAGGGCATTCCAGTGTGTACATAAGCTTATAATATCTACAGCTTTTGATGGAGTTGCAAGGTGGCCAATAACAACTACAACAACTAGAACAGCAATAATAATAATAATAATAATAATAATAATAATAATAATAATAATAATAATAATAATAATAATAATAATAATAATAATAATAATAATAAATCCCATGCACTGTATCATCAGAAAACAATAGCTCCAAATAGGTTTTCACCTCTACAGCAGCTGACAGAAGGCTTAAAATTTATCCTAGTACACATTTCAATTAACTGGGAGAAAAAGGGCAATCATTTTGTTTTACGTGGCGATTATCAGATCAGTTCAGGAAGAGGCATACAAGTAACAATTTTGGTTGAAATTGTTTAAGCTGACCTTGACTGAGAATTTTGCCAAAGTTGGTCGGAGACTTAATGCATCACAATCAGTTGAGATATTTCTTGTGGGCAGCAACACCATCTGCTTGCAATCATGTAAAATCCCTATGGCTACTCTGAACCGGTTGCAGAGAAGAGTGATATTGGCACTGAACAACAATCCAGCTCTCAGTTTGGGTTGGATATCTCCAGAAGATCCACAAGAAGCCATTGTTCAGTCAAATGCTGACTTCCTAGCTTGTGATGAACCCAAGATCTACAGAAATGCAAACAGAATAAAATAGCTACTGTTAAGCACTGATTCTTCAGATGTTGGAAGGAATAATAAACAAGAAGTAAATAAAAACATAGGGGAACATAGTGTTAAAATCAACAGGGATGTCTTCCTTCTTCTTGGCTTCTGTGGAGGTGGGGATGCTCTCTGCTCTGTGGTTTAGGGTCTGACTCCTGATGACTCCTAATTTGTGTTGTCATGGATGGTGGGAGTCAAAGAGTAAATACTGATCTGTGTGGGTGGGTTTCCTGTAAACTTCTACTCCTAGGCCACGGTCAGGTCTGATGATGACTGCACAATCCAGAAAGACAGCCTGTTGTCTTGGGTGTCTTCCCTAGTGAACTTAATATTAGGGTCCACCACATTGATGTGGTCTGTAAAGGCCTGAACCAAGAAGAAGGAAGACAGACACATGAAGATGGCACTTAAGGCCTGTGGATATCCAAAGTGGGCCTTCAACAAAGCAGTGTGCTGACCCAGAAGAAAAATGGATCAGCCTGAGATCCAGACCCGATGGAAGAACCTGGTCATTCCCTACATGGCTGGAGTGTCTGAAAAGCTTGAAAGGATTTTTGGCAATCACCACATCCCTGCTTATTTCAAATCCACAAACACACTAAGGCAGAGACTCATCCATCCAAAGGACCCAATACTAAAACACAAAAGGAGCAATATAGTATATGCAGTCCAATGCAGTGAGGAATGCGCAGACTCTACATTGGAGAAATTAACAGCCATTAAACAGGAGGATGGCCCAACATAGGAGGGTTAACAGCTCAGGATCAGAATGAGCAGCACATATCCACTTAAAAACCAAAGGGCACTCATTCAAAGATGAGGAAGTAGACAGAGAAGATTTGAGAGAGGGGTCAGGGAAACCATTCATGTGAGTATTGAAACCCCCTCTCTCAACAGAGGTGGAGGGCTCAGGAATAGTCTGTCTGCCACTTATCAGGCAGTGATTTCAACAATACCCAGGCAAATCATAAATACTTCACACCTTCACCACCAAGGCCATAGCTAATGACCCATACTCTGTGAGTTTCAGCACCTTAGGCCATTGTTTATCTAAAGGCCTATTGAGACTATTGTCTATCTAATGAGCCTATTCAGGCCATTGTTCATCTCATGAGCTTATTTCAGACCAGGTGACATGAGGTTGAAGTGAAGTATAAAATGGAGGCCTCACAACTAGCTTTCTTCAGACTGATGAAGCTGTTTGGATGAGCAGCGAAACATTTCAGTCTCTCAGGAAAGGAAGTCTAGTTGCCATGACTCAACTTCCAGATAAACTCTCTGGATGACTGAGAATCTTCACACACCTAGTATTAGAAACAAATATGGGCAAACATAATGGTTTCTTATTGGAAAAGATGTCAGACAAGGGTGTATTTTATATCCCTATCTGTTCAATCTGTGTGCAGATCATATCTTAAGAAAAGCTTGATTAGTTTTTATGAAGGAAGAATAAAAATCAGTGAAAGGAAAATAATTAATTTAAGCCATGCAGATGATTGGAAGAAAGTAGCAATAACTTGAAATGTCTCCTTATTTATTTATTTATTTATTTATTTATTTATTTATTTATTTATTTATTTATACAACTTATATGCCACCCACTACCAAAAGGTCTCTGGGCAGCTTAAAATTAAAATGAAGAGTTAAAAAATTAATACATTTAAAATGTCAATAAACAATTAAAAACTATAAAAACATTTAAATACAAAACACTAAAATCGCCATCCGGACCCACAATCTATGTTTTGTCAGTTTAAAAACTTCTAAAACAGGAAGGTTTTTACCTGACACTGAAATGTCATCAGCGTTGGTGCCAGATAGATATCACTTGGGAGGGCGTATCATAGCCTGGGTGCAGCTGTTGAACAGGCCCTAGACCTACAAGCCATCCCTCTCACCTCCTTAAGAGATGGCTCTTTAAGGGGGCCCCTAGCTAGATCCTAATTGCTGGGTAGGTTCATATGGAAGGAAGCGGTCCTTCAGGTATCTAGGTCCTAAGCCATCCTAAAAGGTCCTTTTCACCTGATGAAGGTTAAAAGAAGAAAGGGCCAAACCAGGACGGTACTTGAACATTAAGAAGTTAAAAATTACATCTGCAGATGAATTACATTACTTTAATGTTGGCAATAAAGAAATTGAAATGGTTGAAAAAATTTGTATATCTCAATTCAGTCACCAGTACAAGCAGCGAGTGAAGCCAAGAAATCAGAACACTTCAGCTTGGAACAGCAGCTATGAATGAACTTGAGGAAAATCATCAAGCGTAAGGATGTGCCACTGGAGACCATGGCCAAGATCAAAGTTGAAGGCAGCAGGAAAAGAGGAAAAGCAAATATGAAATAGGTAGGCGCATTAAAGGAAGGATCAGGTTTGGGTTTGCAAGCAGTGATTATGTCTGTTAATGATAGGATATTTTGGAGGTGTCTCATTCATAGGGTCACTGTAAGTCAAAGCAAAAAACAGAAGTATGCAAAGTCCACTTGCAGGTTGGGTTGGTTTGGTTTTTTATAAGAGGGAAGGTCCAAGTGTAGACGTACCTCTTTTTTGTCAACTTTTAAGCAGGTCATCAGGGCTCCCCACCCTGTTTCTAAGATATAGGGGGTGTGGCTGCATGGGTAATGGAACTGTATGGATAGGGCCCTTTACGTGGTACATTCTAAGTAAAAGTTGTCCATTTTCTAATCATTGTTAGAAAATGATTCCACGTGAAATATCTAAGATTGTTCCAACAGAACTGTGATTCTCTGCTTTCAGTGTAATAGAATATTTGATGATGATGTCACCTCCTAATGTATACCCAAAGAGAGGCTTTGGTTGTGAAATGAATTTCATATTTCTGGAGCTAATAAGAGCAACAGTGGGTTAGTAAATGCCCATTGAGTTTTAAAATGACATAACAGCAAGCTATCATTAGGCTGCTGTGTAATGCATTAAATAACATTAATTCCTGACAAAAGAAAAAAAGTAGCAGTTCACTAAAATGGGTGGTATGGTAACTGAATAACTCCCAAGCTCTTTCATAACCGTAGCTGTGTTTTTATTTGGTTTATAGAGAGCAGGATTTTTCTCATAGCAGAAGAACAGACTTTCTTGAAAAGCTTGCTGTGGAATCTCAAGCTGGGTCCATAGATTGGCTGCCTGTTAGTTAGACCTGAAGAGAACTACCAGGAGCTGGCCTGGAACTGAACACATGTTTGTGCTCCTCTTGGAAGGGCACACAGTTGGCTGGATAGTCCAGTGGTTTAGGTATATAGCTGTGAAGCCAGGCATTGGGAGTTCAATTCCCCACTGCACCTGATAGGGGAAGAGCCAGTCTATGTAGTCTTGGGCCAGCTGTATAGTCACAGGATGCCCACAGAAGAAGGGATTGGTAAATCACCTCTGTGTATTCTTTGCTGGGCTTCAGGCAGAGTTTGGTGTGAGAAAATTGAGTGTGGGCTTAATTTTTTTTTAAAAAGTACTGTAAAATAAATTCCCTCATATTATGCAACAGATAAAATGGTTTGGTCAGGAACCTACAGGGCAGATTGAGATGCCAGTCTCCCTTAATAGAACACTCCTTATTTGTTAGTTTGCCTTAGCTGGCACTTATTTGTTTTAATAATTTCACGCAGAAACTCTGGTGAATTAGAAAGTATACAATATTTCTGTTTACTCGCAGTTCTTCTTACATAAAAACAAGCACCATATTTTGTGGAAATATGAACTTGTTGCATTACTGTGCTTAACAGCTAAATTGATTTCATTATTAACCAACTAACTGGTTACATCACTGACAAAACACTTCACTATAACTGTTCACTCCTGACCTCATAACTCTTACACTGATGGAACTCTGACAGCCTGTAAAAAGGCAGGTAAAAGAATCTGAGGTGGAGAGGGAATAATTGACAGTTATTGAGTTGATTGACAGCAACTCTAACCCAGACAAGTCCCTCCCAGCTAAAAACTCCTTGAAAACATCATATGAGGATGCAATATATCTAACATTCTCTACCTACAAAACCCTGGAAAGGGTTATAATTGTTAGATTATCAATCATCCAGGTGAGGTTACGTGGAAGTTGAGTCATGGCAACTGGACTTCTTTTCTTGAAAGTCTGAAACGTTTCACTGCTCGTCCAAACAGCTATGTCAGTCTGAGGAAAGCTAGTTTTCCTCAGCAACTAGATTTCCTCAGACTGACAAAGCTGTTTGGATGAGCAGCGAAACATATCAATCTCTCAATAAAAGAAGTCCAGTTGTGATGACTCAACTTCTATATAAGGCCACAGATTGTGTGGTGGATTTACAATCTGAGGTTGGCATGGAAGTGAAGGAGTTCTTTGTAAGATTTAGAGATGGACTAAATTTCTGAATCAAGAAAAGGCTTAGATGGAGCTTTACTTACCTGGCCTGCCTAGCTGCATTGTGGTCAGGGCAAAATGCAGTATAAATGTGGGAAGCTTTCACTGGAAGATACCTACTGGTAATGACAAAAGTGGTGGGGTTTCCTTTGTGCCCTAGGATTCTATCATAATTATTGTAGAGTTTTAAATTTTCTGTCAAATTCCATTTTGCGACACACTACACCGTAAAACTACAGATTCTCAGGGGAGAATAGCTTCATGTTTGCCAGTGTCCACCTCTTTCTCATTAACTGGGACCTCAAGTGTCACTAACTCACTCTGAGACATTTAAAGTCTACTTGAAATTGTAGACTTGTGCATACTGCTTTGTTTAGTGCACACACATATTAGCAACCATTCAAACAGATTGTTGGAGCATCAAGATAGAATGCAGCAGTTTTAGATGCACACAGTCAAGTATAGTGGTACATCTACTTAGGAGCGGCTCTACTTACGACTAATTCAACTTACGAACTGGAAACCTTCCCCCCCCTTTTAATTTCTGCCTTATGAATTTTACATGCAATTTGCTCGACTTATGATTCCTTCAGCCTTCCCTTCCCCGCCCAGGCTTGTGTGGCACCAAATTCAAAAGGATCCAGCCTTCTCCCTCCTTCCTTTTGCCCAAGTGAAGGGGAGGAGGGGGAAGGCTGGATCCTTTTGAATTTGGTGCCGCACGAGCACCCTCGGCAAATTCAAAAGGATCCAGCAGCTGGAAGGGGTGAGCTGTGCAAGCTTGCACGTGCCTCCCTTTCACCCTCCTGAGCCGCGCCAGCATGTATCCAATCAGGTGCATGCTGGCGTGGCTCAGGCTGGTCGAAGGGAGCCACGTGCATGCTGGTGCAGCTTACCCCTTCCACCCACCCAAGCCACGCCAGCATGGAGTGAATGGGTGCATGCAGGTGTGGCTCAGGCAGGTGGAAGGGAGGCACATGTGTGCAAAGCCATGCCAGCAAGTACCGAGGGGATCGCGTTTGGGAGCATGCGTGTTTCAAAGGCCTAGAGCCGTGCAGTCATGGCTCTAGCCCTTTGAAACCCGCCCCTGCCGCCTTCCCATAGGAATGCATTGAAATCCGTTCCCTCCAGAAGTGATTAATTGATTTTCAATGCATTCCTATGGGAAAACAGTGCTCTACTTGCGAATTTTTTTACTTATGAACATGCACTCGGAACGGATTGAATTCATAAGTAGAGGTGTGTTGTTTCATTACAGTCGTGACCGACTCTTCGTGACTCCATGTCCATGGAGTTTTCTTGGCAGGAATACTGGAGTGGTTTGCCAGTTCCTACTCCAGGCGCCTAAGTAGAAGTACCAGTGTATAATTATGAGTCTAGCTGTGGATAGAAAAGACATCGGGGTGCCCTTGAGAAAAGGTGGGAGTTCCAAGGACAAGTAAACAACTGTTGTCATTATTTTTCTCTACTGGGGGCTAGCATTGCGAATCTGCTAAATCAGGGATTACAAATGCCCTGACACAGATCAGCAGCAACAAAAAAAGGATGAAAGAAAGGAGTAGAACACCCAGCTCAGGGGCAGGGCTGTCAAAAACATTTTAAAAACTTTGGGCCTTCCAGATGTTTTCATTTGCAACATTTATGATCCTTTACCATTAACCATATTGCCTCCACTTGTAGGTGAAAAGACCTGGAGGGCTAGAACACCCCTGCTTTACAAAAATGGCAACAGTTTTAAAAGTGTTCCAACATGTGATCATATGGGGGACTGTCCTCAGTGTTCTCAGTGATGTGTATTGATCACTTGGTGGAACAGTTTGAAAACTGTTGTTATGTGCAAACAAGTTTCTTCTATTAATTAGTAGCCTCCAAAATGTCTTTAATTAACAGCTCTCTGCTGAGTTCAGCTCCTGCAAACATAGGTTTTAAAAATACATCTCTTTATTTTCCAGGTCTGGGGTCAATTTGTTTTATCTAAGCACATTCCTAAATAAGACAGGAAGCTTGCCAACAAAAACCACCATTGCCTTTATGGGGATAATATAAGAAGATTTCATATTTGGAATGCCAGCACTATTGTAAAAATCATTTTTCTTTTGAATGCATGCCGTCATTTATTTATACTACTCATTTTTTTTTATACCGGTACCAAGGAGACCCTCATTTAATTTTATTCTTCTGTAGCGCTAATGTCAGATTATACTACAACAACAATAATAACGGGCTCTTGCATGTTGCAAATTTAAGTTGTCAGTCATGTCACATAAATTGGTAATGTGGAGACAAGATGGAAAACAAAATGTCAGAATGACTTGTGAAAAATCAAAGCTGAGCAAGCCCACTTCCCTGAATTTATACTTGATCATTCAGTGTTGTCACTCGCTGGTCATTCAGCTGAATGGAACCAAGTGGAAGTTGTATTTGTGACTAGGAAAAAAAGAGTAAAAGGGAATGATGGATAGTGAGCGTTTGTCTTTCCCTCCTTGGAGTATATGATATTGCAAACTTAACTTTTTCAGCACAATCCTCCCGTTTTAGGATTTTGTTCTCAGCAGCTCCAGCTCAGAGAAGTATACTTCCCACAGGTGATTGGAGTGTACACTTCATGCTCCAACTAACCAGTTTCCTATCCTTGGTGGAGCCCAGAAATTGTCACAATGTTATTACAATCAGTTAATTTACAGATTATGTTGGATGTTTTTAAAGGTAATTGGGCAACTTAATTTGTTTTTAACTTAACTTGGGGCTGGGGGGTTGTACCAGCAGTGCATTGATAAGTTAAGGTGTAACTGCACTGGATCTATTATTATTATTATTATTTATTATTATTATTATTATTATTATTATTATTATTATTATTATTATTATGTATATTAGGTGGCTTTTAGTTTATTATTATTGCTTAGCTCCTTAGGCACCGCATCCAGCGTCTGGAGAACACAGCTGCCAGGTGTTAAGCTGGAGTTGGCCTTCTCCAGTGATTGAACTCTTTCCAAGAGCCGAGGATGACTGGAGATACTGTATCTTCGTAGAATATATGCTGTTCCTAATAATGCTGTCATTTGTAGCTGACCAATGTTGTTGTTGTTGCTGCTGCTGCTGCTGCTTCTGCTTCTGCTGCTGTTGTTGTTATAGTTTTCCAATTATAAGTGAACAGGGAGGGGTAATAGGGATGGGAAAGGTATAGATAAAAGGTTACATAGGGAGAAGAGGCATCATAGTCATTATTTTTTCTTACATCTTTCAAACAGTTCTATATGTTATCTAATTTTCTATATAATTTGTTCCCATTTTTCATTATATCACATTCTTTGGCTCTTGGCATTTAATCAACAAGCTACTATGTTTCTTAGTTAATTTCTGTCTTAAATTTATCTATTGACTGGTTTCCAGCCTTCGTTTGCATTTTGAATTTTCTTTCTTTCGGGAGTTCAGTCAAAACAATTTCTGCTACTTCTAACATCTTCCTAATAAGTTCTTCTAATATAGTTTTTTTTTATTCTTCCAGTATCTAGCCCATAACATTCTAGCTACTATTAGTATACGGATCACAACATATCTGATTTTTATATCCAAACATGATTTTTTTATATCCAAACTCCCTAGCATGATATTCAATAAAAACAATTCAGGGTAATGATATGTGAAAGTCAAATATTTTTGCAAACATATCTATATCAATGTTGTGACCTACATTCTGTGACCAGTTTGCTATAGAATCTTTCACCACCTTATCTGTCATTTTGCTTTCCAGTAAGCATTCATACCTTTTTAAAATCAGTTTGTCATTTGAATCAAGCAACAGTTTATCCAATGTAGTTTTCTCATCATGAAACCCCTCCCTTTTATCCTTGGCAAATCTTGAAAGTAGCTGTATTTTTGTTCACCAGCTTAAGTGACAAAATTCTTGTCCTTGATCTTCTTTTGGAGAGATGTGTTAAATATTAGTCCTAATTTTTTATTTTCCACTTCCAGTATATGTTGATTTGCTTGTTTCATGTGTGTTTCTTGAAGGCAAATAATGTCCAATTTTAGTTTCTGTAATTGTAAAAGTACTCCTTTACACTTCTGAAGTGTGTTTAAGCCATTTACATTTGTTGAAATTGTCTTCAGTTCTTTTTTATCCATCTTGACCATCTTTTTAATTAAATTTTCCTTCTTTGTTTCCTTATTCCCCTGACTTTGGTTGTTGTTTCTTGGGTAGCTTCTTCCCCTTTGCTTTCCAATTCTGAATATGAGGGAGGCTCTGCTCCTTGGAGTTTAAGTATCATAATTCTGAATTTTCCAGTCCCAGCTTTCCCCCCATTCTTTTTACGAAGTCTTTTGCCTTCATTGTTAACTTGATATTGTATTTTGGAGAGTCAAATTGGAAGAGCAAACCTTCAGGTGTAAGCCATTTGTAGTTTAGTTTATCTTATTTTTCCTTAAAATAGAAGTAAGAAAGAAACAGCTCTGTCTCTTTTGAAGGACCACTCATGGAACATGTTTCAATATTTTAATTTCTTTATCTTTTATCTTTAGTTCTCTGTCTTGCACCAACTTCAAAATTTTATCCATGAAAGTTTGTTTGTTTGTTTGTTTTTGTATGTCCTTTTTTTGCAAATATAACATATACTTCTCTGGGCTACTTATTTTTCTTTGAAAAAAAGGAATTCACCTTAAAGATTGTGTCAATATTCTGTTTGATTTCCTCTGGTTCCTCATCTGTCAGTTGACAATACTGAGGTAACAGTCATTGTTCAGTTGACATCTTTTTCTTCCTCCAGATTTTGAAACCTCTTTGAACATATATGAGGCTTGAAACATTTCCAATTCCATTAAACATTTCTCATTATGATCCTGGGTCAATTTGATTCTTTCCAGTTTCTCCTGAATGCCCTTTATCTGGTCTTCATTCTTTTCTACTGCTTGAAGAGTCTTTCGAATATGCTATGTGCTCTGTAAAGTTTGCTGTTTAATGTCTGAAATTTGTGATGTTAAACTTTACATTTCTTTTCTCATCTCTGTAATATTAATTTTCAAAGACTGTAATCTCACTTCCAGACTGCACTGGATCTTTTGATGTGTGATCTAAACAATACCACCTGAGGTCAGGGGGAGGAGCAATGTGCCATTTGTTGTGATTCTCAGGTACAAATGGCATATTGAGCTCTATTGATTCTCCATTTCCTTCTTCTGTCCATAAACACTTTTTAGAGAACCTAAAATCAGCGGTGACACATAGATTGCTGTTATGTAGATGTGTGAAGATCACATTCTTAGGGAGCTGATAAAGGGCGTTTATACACAACCCCTAAACTCCGCCGCAAATGGCTCCCAGCTCCGGAGCTTAAAAATGTTTCCCCACCAGCTCCGGAGTTTACAGGAAATTAAGTGCGACCACACCCACTTTGGCGCGTTCCAGCGCACCTTTCTTGTACCTGCTCTCTGGAGGTGAAAATTCCTTGATGCAATGTAACGATAGTGAGTGCGGGGCTCTCCTCGCTTCTGTTTGTTGTTGTTTTGGCTCCCGCCCCTTTAAGAGCTACTTTACAGAGACTGGAATGTTGCCGGCAAGAGCGAGAGGCAGAACAGAGGTGAGTGGCATGCTTTTCTTTCTCTTTTTCTCCCTCCCCTCACGCAGCCAGCAGCCAGGAAGTGCGGAGGGGTGGGGACACAGGAAGAGCGACAAGCCCCTAAGATCTCTGGTCCGAATTTAAGTGGCCAGGGGATCTTAGGGGTCATGTGAAAAGGCCCAAAGACAACATTTTCATCACTGCTGAAATGCTTAGCCTGATCTTGTGGTATCATCTTTCATGCAATGGACCCATATGAATCTTGCCATAGCATTCAAATCTGATTTCCATGTTCTGGTCAATTCCTGCTCTGTTGGATCTATATGTAGTAGCAATTGCAAGAAAGTGATGAGAATTATAGGTGCAGGACTGCATGATGAAAGGCAAGTGGACATATATAATTAAGCTGTAAAATATCAGAGCTGGAGATAACATTATCTGAGTGGTAGAGGGAGAAGTAAGGAAGTCTGAGGTCCTGCAGGGCCACCCTCCTCACAGACAGAGATGTAAAGATGTAGTGAGTGCTAGATACCTTCTGCAAGTTGGACCTGTGCAAAGTGTCTGTTGATATTCTTAAAGCACAGCATCCAGTTAAGATCTATTCAATGTATGTCCCTTTTAAGTATCGTTCTCTGGCAACTCCCCCCTTTCTTTTCCTTTCTTTTGTTGCTTGGTCTATCACTGTTCTTATCCTGAGTTCATAGGAGAGCTGTCAACAGCATGGTTTCCTAGTAGCCTAATGTGGTCAGAGGGCTACCAACCGTATTTTCTTGATACAGGGATCCAGGGTTCAGTGCCATGGGAAAAGCTGGATGATACTCTCTTTGCCTTCATGCATGGCTCAGCTAAGAAGCAGTACACAATGGCTACCAAGATCACTGGGACTTAGTTGGAAGTGAGTACAATCTGGGGTGCTAGCCATCACAAATGGGTTCATGATCTTGGCTTAGAGGTTCTGTAAAGCTAGTTTGTCCAAGAGAAGTCTTGTCAAGTGCTCACAATGACCAGGTTTTGGAGAAGCAAAACAGAAGAGGTGCACACTGCTTTGCTACAGGCCTGGACAACTGGGAAAGAACAGAGAGAACAGCATGGAACCTGAGACCTTTTGCAGTATAAATAAGAACATAAGAACATAAGAAGATCCATGCTCGATCAGGCCAAAGGCCCATCTAGTCCAGCTTCCTGTATCTCAAAATGGCCCCACCAAATGCCTCTGGGAGTGCATGAAACTAGATATCTGTCTCCTGCTACCACTCCCCTGCATCTTCCCCTTGAAGTACCCTGGTTTTAAGCCTGGAGATTACACATCTCCATCATGGTTTGTAACCTGTGATGGACTTCTCCTCCAGGAATCTGTCCATTCCCCTTTTGAAGGCATCCAGGCTAGATGCCATCACCACATCTTGTGGCAGGGAGTTCCACAAACTAACAACATGCTGGGTAAAAATATTTTCTTCTGTCTGTTCTCACTCTCCCAACCCACAGTTTGAGTGGATGTCCCCTAGTTTTGATAAATTGTCAAAGGGAGAAGAGTGTCCCTCTAGCCACTTGACTCATGCCCTGCATTATTTTGTACATCTCAGTCATGTCCCTCCTCAGGCACCTTTTTTCCAGACTAAAGAGACCCAAATGTTTTAGCCTTTCCTCATAAGGGAGGTGCCCCAGCCCAGTAATCATTTTAGTTGCTCTCTTCTGCACGTTCTACCGTTCCACTATGTCTTTTTTGAGATGCGGTGACCAGAATTGTACACAATACTCCAGGTGCAGCCTTACTATTGTTTTGTACAACCACATTATAATGTTGGCTGTTTTATTATCAATCCCCTTTTTGATATTCCCTAGCATGGAATTGGCCTTCTTTACCTCTGCCACACATTGGGTAGACACCTGGAGCTGTCCACCAACACACCAAGATCTCTTTCCTGATCCGTCACGGATAACTCAGAGCCCATGAGTTGATAGATAAAGTTTTAATTTTTTGCCCCGATATGCATTACTTTACATTTGGCTACATTAAAACACATTTGCCATTTCGCAGCCCATTTCCCCAGTTTGGAGAGATCCTTCTGGAGCTCTTCACAATCTTCTCTAGTTTTTATCACATGGAAAAGTTTCGTGTCATCTGCAAACTTGGCCACCTCATTGCTTATCCCTGTCTCCAGGTCATTTATGAACAGACTGAAAAGCACTGGACTCAGGACAGATCTCTAGGGCACACCGCTTTTCACCTCTCTCCATTGTGAAAATTGCCCATTGACACCTACTCTTTGTTTCCTGGATCTCAACCAGTTCTCAGTCCATAAGAGGACCTGCCCATCTGCTCAGATGATGTGGGGTTAGCAAGGAAAGTGATTGTCAGGCTTTACTTGACATTAAGCAACATTTCTGGACCTTTGACTCCTGAATAAGTATATTGATCAAAAGCCAATGGGATGTCCACACAACTGTCTGACACTCAACATAAACAGCAGAAACTGTCAAGCTATTCTATATAGCGTTATATTTCAATAATTAGTCATTGGCTCGGGATTTGTGTGTGTGTGTGTGTGTGTGTGTGAAATGCTCATTTCTTTTAGAAATCATGGGTCTGAATCATTATTGGCAGCCCACATGTAGGGTGACTTCACTTAATTTTCAGGGTTATATAACATGCAAACTTTGTAGCAAGTTGTCGGCAGCAAGTGCTTACCTCTTTCCTACTGAACTATTGCTCTGAATATTTTGTTGGAAAAGCACTTACAATAGATCAGTAATGTTAATTGGCAGAATTTTAAAAAGTAATCTTATCCAGCAATTAGACACCCTTTCTAATGAAACACCTATTGAGAAATATTTGTATTTTCCTCAAGCCATAATTTATTGGGCAGGAACTGGAATACAAAAAGCATGTCTTGTTAACATTTTCAATCTAATAAATTATTTCTTAAAATTGGAATACTGTATAACTTTACAAATTTCCTTGAAGAAACGGGAGCATGTACTGTTTTGGTTTAGTTTTCTAACACTGTATTGATGTAAATGTTCTCAGTGACATTTGATTTATACATTCTGGAATGTGCACTTAAGTCCAAAAGAGGCAATATAAGGAAGAACATGTTTATACCATTCTGAATTTTTTGAGATAGATTATCTGGATGTCCAGAGTGCAATGTCAAAAATACACTCATGGCACTAAATTTCACAAGGAGACGATAATACTGATGCCTCTTAACTGGAATCCCAAAGCTGGTACAAAGCTGGATGTGGGTACTGTAAATAACTTGGTGTAGAATCAAAATGAAGCAGAAATACTGAGGATCCAGGAATGGTTGTGGAATGTTCTAGAGGGGATCACACAGAGAGACACATCTCTAAAAAGCAGTTTTTTTCTATGTAATTAGAGATCTGGTTCTGTATTCTATGTATATTAGTGGTAGGCTGCATCTACGGCCAGCAATGTCAGTTGTGGATGTTAGATGGATTTATGATGAACTTTTGATGAATATGAGTCAGGAGTCCTGCAAACCACCTTAAATTAGTGGGGTCCTTGCTAGTCTGGGATTTAGCAAAAATCATATTAAAAGAACTGATAGCAAATACCTGAAAATAATTTAAAATGCATTCAACCCATTCTCAAACAATTCAGCCTTTCCAAACAAAGCACACATATACCAGCAAAGTGAAAAGCTGAGAACAAACATGAGCTGATCCTCTGGATTCAATCCAGATGTTACTTCTACATTGCTGTTACCAGTATTTATTTATTTATTTATTTATTTAGAGTATTTTTATCCTGCCTTTCTTGTTCGAAAAGGACCCAAGGCAGCTTACAGGAATGAGGGACAATATATAGTCCAGTACAATTAAGACATATTCAAGTTTGAGAACAGGAAATTGAGGCACATCTTACAGAATTAAAATGCAACATTAAAGCTACCAGAGAACATGAGCAGTTAAAGAGAGAATGAAAATTCCATGTAATCCTGCACAATCGACATCCAAACGTTATGAGGGATAGAAACTAGCATTGAAAACATAGTGTCAATGATTCATATAAAAGACATATAATAGTTAGTCCATCACTCAGGGAAAGCTTGCCTGAAGAGAAAGGTCTTTGCCTTGTCAGTGAAAGTTGCCTCCTACTCTTCCTTCATGTGGTAATTAGAGATGGCCACAATTTTTTAAAAAAAGTCATAAAACTTGATTCATATTGACACGAATCAATGCCCTCTGGACAAGTACAAATAAATGAATTTATACTAATGTTGTATTTGTTGATTTGTCAGGCTATTAAACAATCTCCCCGGCACCCAGAGGCACCAAACTTGTGGAGAAGCTTTCTTGGACTCTCCGTTACAAATCCCTCCAAACCAGATGACTCCTCACACAGTGGCATGAGAAAAGGGTTCATCTCTCGACCAACAAAGGGGTTTTCTTTCAGATATTAAAAAAGTGGTCAGACCCAGGGACTGGAGGGTAGTCTGTCAATGCCGGTCCTGGTCGTTAGCATGGACAATGGGGCTTTAGGGAGGGTTTGGGGTGCTATCAAGTTGCTTCTGGCTTAGACCCATCCAAACTGGAGTTTTGGGATATGTAAGATGTTTAGTGACTAGTTTCTCATTGCTGCTTCCTTGCTATTTAGCTGTCATGGTTTCTATGGCTGAGTGGGGATTTGAACCCTGGTTGTCTGAGCCTTAGTCTAACCACCTGGCCATAAACCACTCTCGTGGTTTGGAAACCACCAGAGCTGGTTTTACCACGAATCACACAGAAGCAGAGCACTAGGGCCAACAAATGCTCTGCTGCCTCTTTTTGCCACTGCCTCTGCAGGCATGCTCCCCTGATTTGCACGAGCAGCCACAGTAGGCAGCTCTCCAATACTGTCCCACTGCATCACTCAGCTCCAGAGAGTGTGGCATCCAATCACCCATTGGATGGCGGTGTCAATGTTGTATCCTTTCCCATATGTTGCTGGCAAAAAAAGGAAGAGGCTGGCAGGTCATTTGCTCAGCTCAGAGCAGGCTATTTTATAAAGATGTTTGGCTTCACAATTAGGAAATAATTGTGCTAATCCAGTGTTGCTGGATCAGTTTTCTAGAGAAACTGCTGCAGTTTCTGGCCATTTCTCCGGATACCTATACTATCTGCCTTTTCTCTGAGTGGGTTCCTCAGACCCAGGCATTAAAGAAGAGGAGGAGGAAGATGAGGAGGAGGAGAAATAACCAACACTGAACTGGGATAGTTCTTGCACCACACAGTCTGTCTCTTCCTTTTCCATTGACAACAAACATGTGGTGAACTGTTTGGAGGTTTTGTCACCTGTCAAGTTCTTTCTTTGAGGAAATCACACCATTGGAGTTTTAAAAAGAAGCCAATACAAGAGAACACACATTCCCTTCACCATCTAGTTTGATGCAGGCTTGCTAATGGTTGCTGTGCTACTTCTAACCTGGCTAATTCCAAGCTCTGGATGTTAGGACAGGCAAACTCTGCACATCTTTGTGGGGTCTTCTATGTTAAAAAAAGGTTTGTCTCTGTTGCCTAATTATTCTACCATATGAGCAATTTTTCTTCTCTGTTTCCCCACTAAAACCCTCTCTCTTCTTTTGTTGGGACTACTGTGGAAATAAAAAAGAAACAAGTAGACATAGAAAGTTCCTCTTTAAATTACCCACAATACTGCTCATAGGTGATCTCAGAGATTATTATACCAAATTATCTGTTATACATACAGCATTTTAAAGAGTCATGTTTGAAAAAAATGGGCTTCTAATTAATTTCTGGAATAGAACAATAGGATAGATTTTTCATAAAGGCATGCTTTACGTTATGTATCCAGTCTGCCTTTTTACATTTACCTTCTCTCATTTGGAAAAAAAGTATTTCTATAATCTGTTAAGTCTTTCACATCTAGAGCATAACAGGTTTTTCTGTAGCCCCGAATATTTTGATGCGATAAGATGGCATGCAAACTTTTTTATTTTACCGTCTTTTTGCAGAATGACTGCTGCCACCTCTAACAGGGTTGTTTGCATTTGTAATGTGCCTGCTGTCTTGTTCTCAGGCTGTTCTAGCGTTTTGTAATGGAAAGCTACTATCAGCCCCCCCCCTCACACACACACATACCTCGCAGCAACAAACATTGCTATGTCTGGGTCCGGGACGAGGAAGTGATGAAAAAAAATGCCTTAGGGCTTAGGCTGGTGATGAGTCTCTCATCTCTCTTTCAGTACCCAGATAAAAACTGGAAGAAGTACTACCACTGAGGAGTTAAAAGAAGATACTGTACAGTCACTTCCATGAATACCACTAGTCACTGTGTCAGTATTCCTCACAATAGGGAAACATGGTTTCCTACCTTACATAGCCTGTGTACACCTAAGAGTCTGAAGAATTATCACAGTCCTTTCAATACCAAAAACAAGTGGCTATTTTTAGAGCATCTTTCCCCTAATGTTCCTGAAATCAGGTAAGCCTGAACTTGCTATTTCCTGTCCCGTTGCTGGGGATGATTTTCTCCTGTGGTAGAACTGTGCGCTCTGCTATTTGGCTGAATGCTGAAAGACTAATTGAATCAGTGCTAGTTGCGTGTTTCCAAGGCAACCATGGGGTAGAGCAAAGAAGCAAGAGGTGCCCACAGATTACAAGCAGCACCCGTCTAATCCCCCCACCCCACAGTTAAAGCTGGGAAGGCCCAGATATGTAGAAGGTTTGTGCCAGAATGTCTCCTAAAGGTCACAGGGGGTGTGCACATCCTTGCTATCAACTTTTATCCATGTCTTTGACTTGACTTAGTTTATTTTTTATTCTAATTGATATATTTCCCATGTAGTGTGAGCACTAGTCTGGGTGGTTTACTGATTAAATTTTAAACTCCACAAAAACCACATAACATAATGTTACATGTTATACAATATAGTGATGGGGAAAGGGGATGGCTGTGGGTTTAAAAAGTGGCAGTTTTTTTTTTTTAGGAAATGAGAAATCAATAAGGAAACACAAGTCAGATGATTCCAAATTACAATCACTAAACTTCACTAAAACGATGAAGAATCCCGTAGTGCATTGGAAATAGGACATTTATTGAGGCATAAACTTCTGTTGACACCACTGATGGGTGCTGTTGACATACAGTTGTGGACAAGTGCCAGATCTCAGGTGCTGGAGAAGGAGACAAAGATGTGTGCTTCTCCATGTGAGGTGGCTTCCTTTTTCCATATTGAGCCAGGACTTGACAGCTCAGCACGATGATACTTTATGTGTTTTGTGCTTGTGAAACAGGGACTTAAACAGGAATGGGCCATGTGGATTGGAGACTGGGTAGAGAGGAGGGAGGTTCATGAACCTGTGGCTGTAGTGCCATTTGAAGGGAGGCATTGGCACAAGTGGTGAAACTTGATGCTGTACAAGCTAGAGGAGAAGTGGCACAGGGTTTGTGTGGTGGAGGAAAGCCCTTTGTGGGCTAATGGTGAGCCTTCCACAAAGACCACCAGCAGCATAACCCCTGTCCCAAATATGCCCCATGTGTCCTGTGTGTTGTGGGTATGGCTGTGTGACATATAATCAGCATCAGAGAGAATTGTAGCAGCCACTGCAGATATTGGATATGTTTTGCCACTTGCCTGGCTGCTGGATAATCCCCTACCACAAAAATATATGACGTTATTCCAAAAGTGAGCAGCATCCATCCAGCAGGGCATATGCACAGTCCGCACAGTCCCAAATGTGATTCTCCAGCAACTGACATGACCATCACCAGTGTTATTATGGGGGCACATGATATGCATTCTTGTTTCCTGTTTGTAGACCCAAGTACTCCGTCTTAAAGACTGTGTTATGGGTGATTTGTAGAGACGGGTATGAAATGAATAAAAAATCATTTCATTATTTGTTATTCATTTCATTAGTAACAAAACAAATAATGAATAGCCCCCTCTAAGAAAAATGAAACAAAACGAAATGAAAATTTCCATTTTGTTCTGTTTGTTTTTTGTTTCTCCACCCCCACGGGCATCTCTTACCTGACATCCGAGATCGCCGCTGCTGGGATTGCCGCTGCTGCCACCAGCGGGATCACCCCTGCCGCTGCCATCCAGGAAAGCCGAACCAGCTCGTTTTGGTTTGTTCGTATAAATTTTTGTTTAAAAACTTAATACAAAATGTGAAACGAACTTGGGGGGGCGAAACAGATCAAACCAAACTATCAGTTTTCTGTTTCGTGCCCACCTCTAGTGATATGTCTTGCCCTGTAAGATCTGTTGTTCCAGGAGCACCCTTGCACAACATAGCTATGACTTCTTCTGAGCTCTTAAAACTGCTGTTGGCCGACATTCCAAGGAAGGGGGATGGGAGAGCACAACAAATTATACAAACCACAGGGAACTCGGTTTGTTTTCCAGCCTTCTGATGTGAGTATGAGAGCAATTTTCCTGAAGACAGCACACTTGCGTGCATTCAAGGCCTATGCTGGCACCGAAGAAAGAAAGAGAAAGAGAAGGCAGGAAAGGAAGGGCACATGGGCTGCAAGTGGTAGTCATGGTTAGCACTGCACAGCATCTGGCCCCTCCCCCCAATTTGGAGCTTGCCCTTTATTAAAAAGATACAAGCATATATTCAAAACTGTGACTATACTTGTCCTTGGAGACTCAGTGCAGATATTACTTTGCAATCTGGATTCTGGCCATATACTGGAACTCGTGTTACACCTTTGCCTGGCTAGTTCTCTTCCCTTGCTCCTTTACTGACCCCTTCCTCGGCTCAGTCCTAGCTTGGGTTTGTCTTGACCAGTGGTTCCCAGCCTTGGCTCCCCAGAAGTTACTGGACCCCAACTCCTGGAAGCCCTTGCTAGCACAGAGGGAGGTGAAGAAGTTGCAGTCCTAGAATGTCTGGGCTTACGTCCGCATGGTGCCCGGAAGTTCATCCTTGGGAGTCTCTTAAGGAGACAGGCTACATCCTAGAACACTGGACTTAATCAATGTTGGGATCCAAGCCAATGCCTGGCCATATTAGCTGTGCTGCAATTAGTTAATAAAGTTGTGGCCGTTTTTTTCTCCAGAGTTTATGTGTGTGGGTGAGTTCTTTCTTCACAGACAGAGGAAAAGTCAGCTATAGGCCAGCAAGGAGGACAGCACTTCAAATACAGGATGGCTCTCCCTCAATGAAGCTATACGGCCATTTTATACTCTAGCCCACCATGTTAAGTTATATGGAGGCAAATGGAGCAGCCAAGAAAATAATAAGCAAGGCCCATAAGGAAGTTCAAAGACACCAATTAGTCCTCCATTTTTTGAAACAATATCTTTTAACTGGAAGTAAAGAAACAGGTAAAGATAGTGGTTATAATTCTCTGTCTCTCTCTCTTTGGTTTGGCTTAGGTCATAAGACCATACTTTTGCTCCAAGTAAAAACTGCTGAAAGTTCAGACTAAACCAGTATTATTCCTTTCTACAAGTAGATTGTACTCAATAGTGTAATAAGGGAATACTATTGGCTATGTGAGGCAATTTTATTTCTAGTTCATTGTCTTCTAGAATTAACATTCTAATTCAACTATGTCTTCTCAGATTGATGCCAGGAAGAGATGTGGCAATTTCAAAGAGCAGTACTTGCTTTACATAAGTTTTTCTCTGTTTCTATGGTGCTCCTAAGCAAATGTGGACTCGTGCACGAGAATGCAGCACAAGGCATTTTATTTTAAATGTGATTTACTTTTTGATTTGTTGTGCAATTAAATGTTTTATAATGGAAAACACTCCCAAAAGATGTGAATGAGATTGATTCATTGCATATAACATGTTATGATAGTTTTCTTTTAGTGGAACACAAATATGCTGAAGGGTATTTGACTTGTCCATTCATCTCATAAATCCAATATATGCAAATTACTGGATCAAATAATGTTTAGATAACCTGTGTCCTGAATATTTCCTTGGGTTACCATTTACACAGAATTTTATTTTTCTTGATGCTGATTTCAACTTACTGCAACCTTTCTAGGTTTTTTTTTAAAAAAAAATATCAACTTCTCAGTAGCAGTTCACCATTTCTTTCTTGTGTGGGTGCCCTGGGAACACACAACTTGAACCAAGGCTACACAGGGTGGTTCTTTTCTCAGGAGGCATCGTGTGGAACCAAACTTCCAATATAGGGCCCCCAAGCCTGATACTCCAACTCACTGAATTGCTGTTTTGTTCCTGTAAGATGTTTTTGCATTCAATTCTTTAGAACTCTTTTACAAATTGGACAACTTGACAAATGTGTGCTGAAGTGCAAGTACAGCACTTGTGCTAGTCTGCTTTTAAAAACAGGATCATGCTGGTTTTGTTTTGTTTATTGGCTGGCTTCTCACACATCAATAAACCAACCCCATCCCTAGTGCTCCTTTTGTGTTCGTCTTGCATTGGACTATCATTTTATGTTAAGGTCTGCAGGAAAAGCTTGGACTTTTTTTGGGGGGGGAGGGGGAAACTGTTAGCATCTCCTTTATTGTGACATCCAAGTTGATTTATAGGATGAAGAAATTATGCAGCCTGTTTAACAATTTTCCACTTCCACATCAGTGATCCCTACCAGATGTATAGCTGTGGTCCTGACACTGTGCAGCTGCAAACATGAAAACACAAAGTGCAGCATTGTCAGACGGCTCCATGTGCAAAGGAGTCATTTCCATCCACCAACCAAATTTGTAACTGTCTGTATGACAAGTTACTCAGATTACTTAGGCTGGCTGGCTTCTCTTTCTGGCAGCGGGTTGGCAGTTATGTAAAAGAAGTCAACACATACAACTTCTTAATTCTTCTTCTGTAGCTTTCCCCTGTTTCAAAAGAGCTCCATATAAAAATTGAGATAAGGGAGAGTGATGGATAAAAGATTCTGAATGGGCATCCACTTGTTACTAGCCGTTGGAAGAAGAGCTAGGTATCTGGGTGTTTACAGGAATTTATAGTTACATAGTAATTTGTTAGCATGATTTCTATGCATAGCTTATGACACACTCTAACATATGTATATGTGTATACTACTCCAATTGAACTCTTTAAAATCTTAAAAGAGGATGCTGTAAAGGTGCTGCACACAATATGCCAGAAAATTTGGAAAACCCAGCAGTGGCCAGAGGACTGGAAAAGATCGGTCTACATCCCAATTCCAAAGAAAGGACACGCCAAAGAATGCTCCAACTATCACACAATTGCACTCATTTCACACGCTAGCAAGGTTATGCTCAAAATTCTACAAGGCAGGCTTCGGCAGAATGTGGAAAGAGAACTTCCAGAAGTGCAAGCTGGATTTCGAAGGGGCAGAGGAACTAGAGATCAAATCGCCAACATGCGCTGGATTATGGAGAAAGCCAGAGAGTTCCAGAAAAACATCTACTTCTGCTTCATCAACTATGCCAAAGCCTTTGACTGTGTGGACCACAACAAACTATGGCAAGTTCTTAAAGGAATGGGAGTGCCTGACCACCTTATCGGTCTCCTAAGAAATCTATATGTGGGACAAGCAGCCACAGTCAGAACTGGATATGGAACAACTGACTGGTTTTAAATTGGGAAAGGACTAAAACAAGGCTGTATACTGTCACCTTGCCTATTTAACTTATATGCAGAGTACATCATGCGAAAGGCAGGTCTGGATGAATCACAAGCCAGAATTAAGATTGCCGGAAGAAATATCAACAACCTCAGATATGCAGATGATACTACTCTGATAGCAGAAAGTGAGGAGGAATTAAAGAAACCTCTTAATGGGGGTGAAAGAGGAGAGTGAAAAAATGGGCTGAAGCTCAACATCAAAAAAAAACTAAGACCATGGCCACCGGTCCCATCACCTCCTGGCAAATACAAGGGGGGAAATGGAGGCAATGACAGAGTTTATTTTCTTGGGCTCCTTGATCACTGCAGATGGCGACTGCAGCAACGAAATAAAAAGACGCCTGCTTCTTGGGAGGAAAGCAATGGCAAACCTAGATAGCATCCTAAAGAGCAGAGACATCACTTTGCCATCTAAGATCAGGATAGTCAAAGCTATGGTTTTTCCAGTAGTGATGTATGGAAGTGAAAGCTGGACTATAAATAAGACTGATTGCCGCAGAATTGATGCTTTTGAGCTGTGGTGCTGGAGGAGAGTCTTGAGAGTCCCCTGGACTGCAAGGAGATCAAACCTATCCATCCTGAAAGAAATCAACCGAGAATGTTCACTGAAAGGACAGATTTTGAAGCTGAGGCTCCAGTACTTTGGCCACCTCATGAGGAGAGAGGACTCCTTGGAAAAGTCCCTGATGTTGAGAAAGATTGAGGGCAAAAGGAAAAGAGGACAGCAGAGAATGAGATGGTTGGACGGTGTCATCGATGCAACCAATATGGATTTGACAAAACTCCGGGAGGCAGTGGAAGATAGGAAGGCCTGGCGAGCTCTGGTCCATGGGGTCACGAAGAGTCGGTCATGACTGAACAACTGAACAACAACATACTATTTTTAAGGGATTCAAATACCTTTCATCAAGCACCCTTGTTACTCTCACCGCAGATACCCATACTTGGATAGAACATATCAATTGATTCCTGCGATATCTGGATATACTCTATGAGTTCAAGGACTAAGACTTTCTGAGTACCCAGCTTGCTGGGGGGGCAATGTGTAGCCTGCACACTGTAATCAAAATTGTAAACCGCCCAGAGACTACTTGTAGTGGTATGGGGCGGTATATAAGCAGAACATTTTTTTAATTGTTGTTTTTCATTTCTTTTGGTTTAACCTGTTCTGTATTTTATCTTTCATTTTATTGTCGTGAGCAGTATTTATGGTGGAAGAACAGGATTTTTTTTTAAAAAAGAACATGATATTTATGCCATTTTTTTAAAAAAAATCATATTACCAAGTAGATTGTACCCATAAACCCACAGACAATGTGTTTCAGTTATTAAACAATCTCTTTGCATGGTCTATTGGAGTGTTGTAACAGTTGAGAGTACAGTAGTTACTAAAGTAAACGGAAGCAGGTCTCCTGAGTGTTTTTGTTCTTTTAAAAACCCCAACATACTGGCTAAGGGATTCCAAAGCTTGTAGTTTAAGAAATGGTTACCAAATTGGGATTCAAGGCATTTAAGTATATATGTTAGTATGTAAAATACAATAATATAATTAGATGGCGAAAAAACCAGAAAAATATAAAAAAGTAAAAATATAAATCCAGAAGAACATGCCTTATCCTGGCTTTGCTAGTGGTTAAAGATGATTGTGTAATAGAGATGGGCACAAACCGAAAAAATGGTGATTCATTTCATTTCATTTGAGGCTTCATTTCATTTCATTTTGTTTTTAATGAATTTTTTCAGAAAAATTTGTTTCGTTGCTTCGTTAATTTGTTATTCATTTTTACCCTTTTTTCCCAGTGCCCACTGCGCGGCCCCTGGGGCCCAGTTGGCGTTGATTTATTATTATTATTATTATTATTATTATTATTATTATTATTATTATTATTATTATTATTATTATTATTATTATTATTATTATTGCTGTTCTAGTTGTTGTAGTTGAATAGACATGGGCACGACTTGGCAAAATTCTCGTTTCCGTTTCCGTTTCTCTTTTCCGTTACGTAATGGAAACGGTAACAACAATTACTCCGCCAGAACTTGAACTCGAACCGACTAAAGAAAAATTGGGTCTGATTTGACGTTGTCGTTCCTGGCATCGCAGCGATCACGCGATGCCAAGCGGCACAGGAAAAAAGTTTTAAAAATAAAAAAAACCCAATTCCCGGCCAAAAATGAGGTGAAAATATGCCTGCCTGAGGGCACCTACCAGAGGGGTGGTTTCTGGGGGGGGGGGGGTCCCCGGCCTCCCCCCCTCTCCTCTCCTGGGCTGCGCAAAGTGCACATCCTCGTCGAGTCGCAACTCGCCAAGCGGCGCGGCACAGAAAAAAAGTTTTAAAAAAACCCCCGATTCCCGGCCAAAAAAGCAGGTGAAAATATGCCTGCCTGAGGGCACCTACCAGAGGGGTGGTTTCTGGGGGGGGGGGTCCCCGGCCTCCCCCCCTCTCCTCTCCTGGGCTGCGCAAAGTGTGCATCATTGAGTCGCAACTCGCCAAGCGGCGCGGCACAGAAAAAAAGTTTTAAAAATAAAAAAAACCCGATTCCCAGCCAAAAAAGCAGGCGAAAATATGCCTGCCTCAGTGAGGGCACCTACCAGAAGGGTGGTTTCTGGGGGGGGTCCCCGGCCTCCCCCCTCTCCTCTCCTGGGCTGCGCATCCTCGTCGTCTCGCCAACTCGCACCATGCCATGCGGTGCGGGCGGGGGATCCAAAATGGGGCGACCGCAATATTTATTTTGAAATTGCGTGGTCCAAAATCACACCAAAGCACCACAGAAACATGCGAAAATAGCTATTTTAAAACTGCCTGAATTTTTACAGAAGCAGCAGTGGGGTTTTCTTGCAACAAAACATCTCCATTGATTTTATTTTATTTTATTTTTCTTTTTATTTTTTTACACCTGCGCAATGATGGGCTGGCCATGGGAGTGGACCATGCAAATTTTTGGAGCCATTCCACGAATTGCACGGCCACTTGGCCAGGTTTTGACCGAGACTTCTGGGATGTGCCAGTCGGGCATAAAAAGCCACTAACCCTAGCCCGAACCCTAACCCGAACCCGAACCCTAACCCATACGCCAGTACACTGTCCTTCTTAGTGGGTCAGAGAGGCACCCAGAGGTGCACCCCAGTAACTCACCCTAACCTTACCAGTAACCCTAAGCCTAGCCCTTGCGCTAACCCCTAACCCCAAGCCAGATCTGTGTACTCGCATTGCACTACAGCAAGTACACTTCCCTTCTTAGTGTACGCTTGTAGTCGTGGGGTTAGTCGGACAAGAAGAACACGGGTCAGGCAACTCGTTCCTGTCCCTCGTTCTGACCCCCCGGCTCTCTGCCACGAGTCCAGGAGTCATTCCCCCAGCGCCCCCAACCTTTCCTGTCTCCTGTTGAATGCCAGGTCAGTCCGCAATAAGATCCCCGTCATATATGATACCATCTTTGACGGGCGGGCTGACCTGGCCCTTATTACCGAGACCTGGGTGGGCGATGATGGGGGGGCTTCGCTCTCCCAGCTTTGCCCGCCTGGGTATCTGGTTCAGGGAGTGGGAAGGTTGGGGGGTCAGAAGGGAGGGGGAGTCGCCATTGTCCATCGGGACTCTTTCATGTTAGCAGGACCTCGACATTGGTTAGCCAGGGGTTAGAATGCCTTCACATGTCAGTGGGGCAGCGGGACAGATTTGGCATTGTGCTGGGCTACCGTGCTCCCCGCAACCCAGCTCAATCCCTACCAGAGCTCTCGGAGTTCATCGCGGCTGCGCTTTTGAGGTCCCCGCGCCTTTTGGTGGCGGGTGACTTCAATGTGCATGTCGGCGGTGAGCTTTCTGGTGCAGCTCTGGAATTCATGGAAACCATGGCTTCCATGGGTCTGTCCCAGCATGTTGTATGTCCCACCCACAGGTCAGGCCACACCCTGGACCTGGTGTTTTCCTCCATGTCGGGGACTTCGAGTCTGGAGGTGGGGGATTTCATCTCCCTACCTGTGTCATGGTCGGACCACCACCTGCTCACTTTCTCCTTGGCGATCGTGGCTCCCCCTCGCGGGGACCTTCGGCCTCTTGTTTTGGCCCGCCCTCGCAGACTCATGGACCCTCATCAGTTCCAGGAGGTCTTCGGGGAGTTTCCTGGTGGACTGACTGGCGCTCCGGCCGAGGTTGTGGCCAACCATTGGTTTGTAACAGCTGCCCACACCATAGACCGGATCGCCCCTAAGCGCCTCCTCCGGTGCCGAGCTCGGCCCTCACCGTGGTTCACGGGGGAGCTCCGGGCAATGAAGCAGGTGAGGAGAAGGTTAGAGCGCAGCTGGAGAAAAACCCGGACTGCTACTAGCAAGGCTGCTGTTGATTCCCAGACTAGTCGCTATTCCACCGCGATCACGGAAGCTAAGTCATAGTTTTTCTCCGTGAGAATTGGTGAGTCCTCTAACCGCCAGGCGGAGCTCTTCCGGGTGGTTCAGGACCTCACCAATCCTAGTCTGGCCAGGCCTCGTCCTACTGATTTCAGTAGTGAGAATTTTGCAGCCTTTTTTAGATCCAAGATTGAGGCCATCCGTGCCGGCTTTGACTCCTTTTGCGGTAGCACTGCCCCGGCATCCCCGGTCGCTGGTCCGCCTTCGTCGCCTCGGTTGGAGGAGCTTGGGCCTGTTTCTGCTGTCGAGGCCTCTGGGGCTATGGCGCATTGCCGGCCGGCGTCCACTCACTTCGACCCTTGCCCTTCCTGGCTTATTAAAGCTGCCAGTGGGACCATGGCCGAATGGGCTTCCGCCATCGCCACCGCCACTTTCAGCGAGGGGTTTTTTCCCTCCCGTTTGAAGGAGACGGTGGTTAAGCCCATTCTTAAGAAACCGGGCCTTGCGGCGGACGACTTAGGTAACTATCGTCCGATCGCTAATGTCCCGTTTATGGGCAAGGTTATCGAGAGGGTGGCGGCGGTCCGGCTGCAGTCATACCTTGAGGATCGGCAGTGCCTCGATCCATGCCAGTCGGGGTTCAGGCCCCGTTGGGGGACCGAAACAGCTTTGGTCGCCCTGCAAGATGACCTGCTCCGGGCGGCCGAAAGGGGTTGCTCTACCCTGTTGGTCCTCCTGGATCTGTCAGCGGCCTTCGATACCGTCGACCATGGTATCTTACTGGATCGGCTCTCTGAGGTTGGAATCGGGGGCACTGCTCGCAGTTGGCTCCGATCCTTCCTGGAGGGCTGTCCCCAGTACGTCCAGCGTGGGGGGGAGCTGTCGGCCCCGTGGGTTCTCCCTTGTGGGGTCCCGCAGGGGTCGTCGCTCTCTCCTTTGCTGTTTAACATCTACGTAAGGTCGTTGGCAGGGGTCATTAGGAGTTTTGGAGTGTGCTGTCATCAGTACGCTGATGACACGCAGCTCTGTCTCTCCTTTTCCACCTCTGCAGTGGAAGCTGTGAGGATCCTTGATGGGTGCCTGGATGCCGTGCTGACTTGGACCGGGGCGAACAGGCTTAGGCTCAACCCCGAGAAGACGGAGGTTATGTTCTTTGGGGGCTCGCCGTCCGGGTACGGTGGCCCTTTTCCCTCTCTGGGGGGAGTTTCCCTCCGGCCTGTGGAGAGGGTGCGGAACCTGGGTGTGGTCCTGGACCCGGCGCTGACTATGGAGGCCCAGGTGGCGTCGGTGACCAGGGCCGCGTATTACCACCTTCGCCAGATCGCCCAGATCCACCCGTACCTGGATGGTGACTCTCTGAGAACAGTGGTCCAGGCGCTGGTGATCTCGAGGCTGGACTACTGCAGTGCCCTCTACATGGGGTTGCCCTTGACTCTTCTCCGGCGTCTGCAGCGGGTGCAGAATGCGGCGGCCAGGCTGGTGGCGGGTGTGCGTCGGTATGACCACATCTCCCCAGTCCTGGCCCGCTTGCACTGGCTGCCCGTTGTGGCCCGGATTAGATTCAAGGTCTTGGTTTTAGTTTATAAAACCCTCCATGGCTTGGGACCGGACTACCTGGCAGAGCGTATCGCCCAGCGATCCACCTCGGCCCGACCTGTTCGGCAGGCGCGAGCGCACTCGCTCCGGGTTGCCACCCCACGAGAAGCCCGGAAGTCGGTCACCCGGAACCGGGCTTTCTCGGTGGCAGCCCCTTCCCTGTGGAATTCCATCCCTAGCGAGGTGCGCTCTGCAGAGTCCCTGCTGGCCTTTCGAAAAGCTGTAAAAACCTATTTATTTCGAGAGGCCTTTGGCGAGCCCTGATTTTTTTTATTTTTATTTTTTATTTTTTTTCTCCTTTTGGTCCCGCCATCTCTAACTTCCAAGCGACCATGTTTGTGTGTATCGTAGGGCTATGTTGTTAGTTAGTCGCTTGGCATAACTATTTTACTGCTGGTCTTTGGATGCACCGGGTTTTAACTGTTTTAACCTTTCTTTGTCTTTGTTGTATATTATATAATTATTGTTTTGTGTTTATTGGCGCTTGTTCACCCTGTGTGAGCCGCTTAGAGTTCCGTATGGAAGATAAGCAGGGTACAAATACAATAATAAATAAATAAATAAATAAAATAGTGAGTCACAGCGGGCGCCCGTAGGGGTCCTCTCTCACTTCGTTCCCCAGCCCAAGTGCAGGCAGTGAGTCACAGAGGCACCTGAAAGAGAGGTGCCTCTGCCTGCTGTAACTGCAACTTAATGGTATGCATATCCAATTGGCTATGCATGCCATTTTGTAGCAGGCCAGAGGAGGCACCCACCCCAGAGAGGTGCCTCCAGGAGACCGCTTTCCCTTCATGGCGGGCCAGAGGAGGCACCCACCCCAGAGAGGTGCCTCCAGGAGCCCCCCCCCCCCAAAACCAGTACTAACAACAGACGAAAAACCGACAAATGAAACGACAAATTTTTGGAAAAATTTGCGAAAAACGGAAACGAGCTGAAACGGGCCTGTTCCGACACACGACAACTCGAAACGTAATTTTTCCTGGTCGTGCCCATCTCTAATTATTATTATTATTATTATTATTATTATTATTATTATTATTATTATTATTATTATTATTATTATTATTATTATTATTATTTTAGGGGGTCTGGTCAGCGCTCCCACTTTTTTATTTTTATTTTTATTTTAGTTTAGTTTTTTCCCCATTTCCGGGTTCAGCCCCCCGCAGGGCTTTTTGTTGTTGCTGCTGTTTTTACCTTTCAGCACCAACCGCGCGGCCCCTCAGGCCCGGTCAGCGCTGGTTTTTTAAATTATTATTATTTTTATTTTAGGGTGCCGACCAGGCCACCCTTGGGGCCCGGTCAGTGCTCCCCCATTTAAATTTATTTTTATTTTAGTTTAGTTCCCCCCTTCCAGGTTCAGGCCCCACGCTACAGCTGTAGCGTGAGGCTTTTTGTTTTGTTTTTTTCCTTTCAGCGCCGACCACACGGCCCCTGGGGCCCGATCGGCGCTGGGTTTTTCAATATTTTATTTTAGGGTGCCGACCAGGCCACCCCTGGGGCTTGGTCGGCACTCGTTTTTTAAAAACTGTGCCAAGCCAACCACATGGCCACGCTACAGCTGTAGCTCGGCCATTGGCTTCCCCCCCCCCCGGTTGCCGTCCCAGAAGCCAGGAAGACCGGACCTCCAGGCCAGCATCAGGGAGGAGACATCTCCACCCCCACATTAACGAAATGAACCTAACCGAACCAATTTTTCTCGGTTCGTTTTGTTTCGTCTTAAATTTGCCTGTAGGGTCGTTATTCATTTTGTTATGTAATGAACCAAATAACGAATAGCAAAACAAATTTTTTTTTTCATTTCATGTCCATCTCTATTGTGTAATGGTCAGAGGCATCATAAAAGGAAGGTGGCTGATATAGTGTTATCTCTAACCACTGCAATAATGTAAGAGCTTCCCCTAACTAGGACTCAAAACACAAACATCAAAAGGCAATTGCAATGTTTATATCTGATTTTCAAGGAAATACTGATGACCTGCAGCACTGAGGAAGACTAGGTGAAATGGAATTTGGCTAATTGGTTGTGTCATATCTACGTGTTGCATACTTTTAAAAGAGAAACAGAAAGTGGAAGTCAAAATGTTTGTCTTAAATATTTCTGTTTGCTAGTCAGTCTTGTATGTGTATATATATTTTAGCGATGAACTGAATCCCTCAAGCATATAGAAAAATCTCTTCAGTTCAAGTGCAGTTTAGTTCCTATTCTTTGTATAGGTATTTATAGATGTATAATCTGTCTGCTGTTTCCATTAGAATAAATTAAATTTAGATTGGATTAGATTAGATTAAATTATGTATTGCGTTTTTCAAAGGGGTGTTTCAGGATAAAAACAGGGATAAAACTTCTTTGGGGATAAAAATTCTTTCTGTGTGTGCCCCCCATCCCTGTTTCAACACACAAAATATGGTTTGAGCTGAAGGAGGACCATTTGCTTTCTTACTTATTATTGGCTACAGTATGTCCTATGTTGGTGTAGTGTGGTTCGATAGTTTATAAGAGTACTGGAGGGGTCAAATACAAATAGGTCTATGAGTGCTGAAAGCCCCACCATCTTGCCAAAACTAGATTTTCTGACAAGGGAAGCTTGCTTAGAACTGCATCTGATTGGCTTCTGACTTGAAAGAGTTGTGTTTGGTCCACTGGATTCTTTTTCGTCAAAGAAGAGTTAGGCTGGGCTGCACATACTGTATTTTAGCTTGATCAAATTAAGTCCCATGTGCTGGTATGTTTAGCATAGCTTCACTGCCTGTCATCAGAGGTCTGCAAATGTTATGCTCACAGGTTGACAATAAAGGCAATACATTAAACACAGGGAAAATTGTTCGAAATACAGGAAAGCCAAGTTGTAAATGACTCAATATAATCCAAATGCTTTTCTAAGTTCTGACTATTTTCACCTTTCATAAGAATTATGGGTTTTGTTTTTTTTGTTTTGGTGTGTGTGTGTGTGTGTGTGTGTGTGTGTGTGTGTGTGTGTGTGTGTGTGTGTGTGTGTGTGTGTGTGTGTGTGCACGCGCGCGCGCGTGCGTGCATGCATGCATGCATGCATGCGTGTGCACATGTGTGTGTGAGTGAGTGTGTTTATTTTGGCCTAATAGCATTGGGGGTAAAATATCATGCTCAGAATTCTAGGTCTTTAGACATTCCTAATATTGCACTGAGTTCCAGCCAAGAATTCCTCCTTGGCATTCTTCACTTCTCAAATTAAGCTATAGCATCTGTTCTTTGTATTCACACTCTAACGGTGTTTGCTTGGACTGCAGTGTTGGAATTGAGTTTGTGATTTCTTTTCGCAAGGGCCTAGGT